>WOAB01000811.1:0-600000 GCA_027886185.1 Rheum nobile
AAAAATAATAAGGTTGTTAGATGAGAGAGAAAACACAATATTTTCTCTTTCCTAAAACCGTCCCATTCTGCTGCGTTTATGAATATCGATCACGTCTTTATGAATATCGTTCATGCGTTTATGAATATCGATGGATGTGAATATCTCCACTTAAAACATGAATATCACCACTTGATTTTTTCAGCGTCCTAATGCTTTGCAAATTTGTAGATTTGCAAATTTGTTCTTGTTGCCTTTGTCATTGTTTCTTGAACATCGTTCATGTTTGTATGAATATCTTTGTTTAATATGTGGATATCACCAATTAAAGACATGAATAACACCACTAAAATATGAATATCACCACTTAATAATATATGAATAACATAATCAATTACACCATGAATATCATTCTATATTAGTATGAATATCACTATGTTTCACCATGAATATCATAACCCAAACAAAACATGAATATCGCTATTATGCAATAACTTGTGCTTTTTTAGACGAGCATGAAGCTTCAAACGTCTCTTCGTCGGTGCAACAGTTAGGCCTGAAAACAATGTTGAATATCAACAACATCATAGTGAATATCACATCATAAAATTTGAATATCAACTAATCAGATCATGAAACGTACATACAACATGAATATCAAAAGCATTTGTATGAATATCACATCAAACAATTTGAATATCAATTGCAAACAGTATAAACAACACCATCAACAAGCCATTTGAATACCATAATAGCGATATTCATTCCATATGTGATGATATTCACGTATTTTGTACGCATAGTCATACAAGTAAGTAGTCGATATTCATAAAAATAGTGTCGATATTCAGATTTTAATTCGCACATGATAATTATTCAGAGTTTAGGTGAATATTACATCATAAATATCAAATATTTAACACATGAAACTTACATCCAATATGAATATTGGAAGTATTTGTATGAATATCACATTAAACAAGAAACCTAATTTGCAAAATACGTAAGAACATAAAGCTACTCATTCTTGAAAAAGTAAACTTGAAAGATAATACCGTCACAGTCACAGGAAATTCAATTCAAGAAAACAGCATAATAACTGAGCGGATGAGAAGACTCAAAAAGAAGATATAACGTGAATAAGTAAACACTAAGGGTTCATCACAACAGTCATATAAATGGACCACTGCTGCAAATATTTGCTTGATCCAAAAATTCCCATCTAAGCTGCTAAAAAAGAATAAAACTAGTTCAAATTTGTTACCTTATATCAATCTCTTCTGCTTTCTGTACTGCCTCTTGAGCAGCTTTAACTGATTGATTGTTCATACCAAGATTAGAAATGATCTATTCGAAACAAAAGCTCCTTGAAGGGGGTGAGTGATTTTTTCCATTTTATTTTAAAGTCGTTCTGTTAAGATTTTCGAAATGATTTTGTATATGGTTGAGCAGAGGCTAATAGGTCTGTAATGATTGGTCGAGTTTGGGTTGTCACATTTGGCTATCAACGTAATGAAAGTATGATTGATTTGTTTTAGGATTTTTTCGGATAGGAAAAAACTTTTCACTGCTTGGATGACAGAAGGACCCACAATGTCTCAGTATTTTTGATAGAATTCAGTTGTCATGCCATCTTGATTTCCTCATTTGTTACTGGTTGGGTGAGTTCTTTGTTGTCATCATGGGTAATTTCAGTTTGAATGAGTTCTAGATGTTCTTTTAGAACGTTCTGATTGATTGGTGTGCTCTTGAAACGCTTTATGAAGTCATTACGTATTTCATTTCTAATATTTTCTTCCCCGATTATATTAGTTCTTTCATTTGTTCGTATTTCTGTGATAATTTTCCTATTTCTCTTGCCAATAGCTATTTTATGAAAATAGCTGGCATTGGTGTCATTAAATTTGATATGTTTAGTTTTCGCTCTTTGGTTCCAATAAACCTTTTGGAAAGTGAGTAGATTTTCTTTTTTTGTAATGAGTCTAGTCTGCTTAACCGCCAGGGTTCTGTCAGCATTAACAACAAGAATTTTTTGTATTGTTGTGAGTTCTTTCTCAATATTATTGAGTTGTGTAAATAGGTTTTCGAAGGTGTTTTTGTTCCACTGTTTGGCTAGTTTTTTAAGAATTAGTGTTTTTCTGGTAAGGTCGTACATCCTGGATCCACAAAAGCATGATCTCCAGGCCTGTTTAACCACATTTCTGAAGTCGTGTCTGGTCATCCATACTTTTTCAAACTTAAAGGGTTGGTTTTTAAAGTGGGTAGGTGTAGCAAGTTCAATCGAGATAGGGTAGTGGTCGGAGGTTGTAAAAGCATGGTTTTTAGTACAAAGATCTGGGTACCATTGTAGTATTTGATGTTGTACTAGGGTCCTATCTAGTTGTTCATAGGTGTTATTTATTTCGGTTTTATTTTTTTGCCATGTAAAGGTGTTTCCTTGTGTAGGGATATCTATGAGTTCACAATCATTTTTTACCTTAAGTATTCTATTGAATCTGGTTGCATGAGTTAGCGCTCCTCCACTTTTTTCAATATGATCTTGAATCTCGTTCAAATCCCCCAAGAGGATACAGGGGAGCGTGCAATGAATAATAAAGGTACAGATTTCACTCCAGAATGAGTTTTTGTTTGCTTCATTTGGTGGTGCATATGCTATAATAAGCATTAGTTTGTTTTTTGTTATAGTGTTCGTATATTTAAAACAATAGAATCGCGTACTGCTATGTTCTATTTCAATTAGTTCATTGGGTAGTTGGTATGTTTTCCACAAAATGCAAAGACCTCCTGAAAATCCGAATGCCGATATAAAATGTAAAACATCAAATCCAACTTTTTTCCATATTCGTTCTTCGGTTGTTTTTCTGTTCTTGTTTCGAGTATCGCACATAGTTGAATTTTTTCAATTTTGGAAAAGGATTCAATATCCGCCCAAAGGTTTTTTCTACCTAGCCCTCTACAGTTCCAGACAGAAATTTTCATTTAAAGAAATACAAAAAGGAAAGAATTGTCATACATCTTATAGTCCGTAAGTTCAGGTTTGTTTCAATAGGTGAGAGATACTTTTTATTAGAGACAATATGTCTTTTCCTTTCATAAGTGCTTCTCATATAGTAGTGGTCTGCAAATCTCATGTTCATATAGAATTGGTTCATGCAATTTATGTTCATAAGATAGCTGTTGTTCAGGTATTGATTCTACATCAGTTGAGAGAGAGAGAGAGAGAGAGAGAGAGAGAGAGAGAGAGAGAGAGAGAGAGAGAGAGAGAGAGAGAGAGAGAGAGAGAGAGAGAGAGAGAGAGAGAGAGAGAGAGAGAGACGAACCTCCTTAAAGACCGCCTTTTTTGGACCTGAAATCCCTTTGTGAAAATCGCTTTTGGTTTAACTCTGCAAGATAAAGTGTTAAAAAAATTAGATCTGTAAACTCAAATAGAGAGATAAAGAGAGACAAAAAACTCAGTTGAAGAGTTTGACAAACACACACACACACACACACACACACACACACAAAGAGAGAGAGATAGACATATAGAGAGAAAGAGAGAGACGAACAGCCTTATTAAATATTATCTTTGTTGGATCTGAAACCCATCGTTGGCTTTGCATTTTAATTGAAGACGAAGTGCTGGTAGAAATGGCTTTTAGTTTAACCCTCCAAGACAAAGTGTAAAAAAAAAACCAGAACTGTAATCGCATCTATAGAGAGGGAGAAAGAAAGTTAATTTGAACTTTGAATGGTATGACATACAAACAGATAGAGACAGCTCAATAAAAACATGAAAGTTGAAAGAGAGAGAAATGAGTTAGTGGGGTCTAGATGAATCGGTAAATATCTTCATTTTATAAATTTGAATTGGGCTAAAATTTAAAGTTGATATTAAACTGTTTACTTGGGCCAATAACCCCATTAAATGTTTACATGGTCCAATAAGCCCATTAACAAACGAGATAGGGGTTGTATTAAAATTTACACATGTTGGGTCGCAAATACAAAATTGTTATTAGGCATTAAATTTTAACAGTTGTATTTAAAATTAAGAAACATTAAATGGGCCAAAAGCCCATAAACTTACTCGGTTTGATTCTAAATCAGAATATTGGTCAGGAAATTTTGGGCCGAAAATTTATATGTTTTTCAATGCTTGGGCCGCACATACAAAGTTTTAAATATTTTATTTGGGTCTATTAGCCCATTAAATTTTATCATGGCCATTAATATATTTTTAAACATTCAAAGCAATAAGCCCATATAAAGTTGGTGAGCAGAGAAATGTACATTTTTTAAACATAATTCTTTTAGTCGTCTTCCTATCAATCAATTCAGGCCAGAAAACTTATAAAAAAAATCATGAAAAGAACATATACCAGACTTGAACAAAAAAAGATTAAGTGAAACATGCATAGTCTTTTATAAAGTAATCTATGTCAAATTATATTATGTATAAAGTCTAAAATCAATTAACCAGAAGAAAATGACTCATATGAAATCAATGTTTTGATTCATATCAGACAGTAATGAATCAGAAGAAAAAAAACATTATTATTCAGTATAAGGAATGGAGGATTTCAAACGGAAGGGGTCGAGAGAGAGAGAGAGAGAGAGAGAGAGAGAGAGAGAGAGAGAGAGAGAGAGAGAGAGAGAGAGAGAGAGAGAGAGAGAGAGAGAGAGAGAAACCTGCTTCTGCAAGATCTGAAACCCTTGGTTGCTTTGCATGTTAAATGAAGACGAAGCGGTGGTAGATGTCGCTTTTGTTTTAACCCTCCAAGACAAAGAAGTTAAAAAAAATAGATCTGTAAACTGATCTACAGAGATAGGGAGAGAGAGAGAGAGAGAGAGAGAGAGAGAGAGAGAGAGAGAGAGAGAGAGAGAGAGAGAGAGAGAGAGAGAGAGAGAGAGAGAGAGAGAGAGAGAGAGAGAGAGAGAGAGAGAGAGAGAGAGAGAGAGAGAGAGAGAGAGAGAGAGAGAGCTCGCCAAAACATCCTCCATGGATATGGAGATTCAGTAAAAAGCAAAGAAATTTTGGAGAACAGAGAGAGAGAAACTAAAACGGCAGAAATGAAAAGTTGTGAATGAGATAGGGTTAACTGGATCGGCCAAGATATCTTTTATTTTATTTTATTTAATACACATGAATATATATAGGGTAAACCGATAAGGCCTTATTTTAAGCCCATTAGAAAATGTTGTAACTGGGCCTTGAAGCCCATTGATCCATTTTGATTACTAAAAATAATCTGAGAGATTTTACAGAGTGGGCCGGAAATAGTGGGCCATTACTAAAAATAATCTGAGAGTTTTTACAGAGTGGGCCATTTATAATTTACTCGGTTGTAAGTTTCTGTATACAGAGTGGGCCGGAAATAGTGGGCCGACAATTTTATATTTGTTCTAATATTGTCATTGGGCCTAGAAGCATGTTAAACATAATGAGCCTATAAGCCCAGTAATTAGTTAAATGATTTGTTTATAAATATAAATATAGTCATATTGAACTCGGTATTATTATATCATACTATACTATTGGGCCATACTATAATCGGTTGTATTCAAATTTAATGGGCCTAGTAGCCCAAAATATTGTAGCAGCGTGAATAAATATTTATACTTTTCTAGAGCCTTCAATAAATATCTACAATTTAATGGGCCTAGAAGCCCTATAATATGTTGTATTCAAATTTAATGGGCCTAGAAGTCCATAATATTGTAACAACGTCAATAAATATCTATAGTTTTCTAGAGCCTTCTTTTTTGTTGTTATAAATCTGAAGTATTATTAATTATTCGGTTGTTATATTTTTTTTCCTGAAATCAATTTTTTAAGCAAACATAGGTTTCAAGACGGAATGAAATCAAAATCCCACGGCATTCGAGCATTTTATAAAACACCAGATTTTTACAGTAAGTAAACAAATATACAGATAGATATCTTACATTCCTCTCTTCCCTTGATGACGGTAGGTTTAGGGGTAGAACATCATTGTTGAAGTTGCAATCCGCACACACGTCCAGATATCCTCATATGAAATGAAAAATAAACTTTTGTAAGAGATTAAGCAGGAACT
Source organism: Rheum nobile (assembly GCA_027886185.1). Lineage (NCBI taxonomy): Eukaryota > Viridiplantae > Streptophyta > Magnoliopsida > Caryophyllales > Polygonaceae > Rheum > Rheum nobile. The sequence goes on from WOAB01000811.1 coordinate 6,039, forward strand.
AAAAAATGAGGTTAAAATAAAAATCGAAATCCCCTAATATTTTTTCATCCAATTTTATTGAACACAAACCAGTTGAGCATTTCAAAATGAATATGTAGCCATAAATGGATATAAATTAAGATAGGGACGAGATCTTACATATGTCGGCTCCAGATCGGTCTTCTATCCGTTGGCTGCAAAGCATGGTTTTTTTAATCTGTCACATATATCAAAAAATTAGGGTTTATGTATCATAGTTCCTATTCATAAACTAATTAACAAAAAAATGATACAGAGACACAGAGAGAGAGTGAGAGGAACTCACGCATGGTGGAATCAAGATCTTTCCAACGGTGGTGCGAATCGTTTATGGCTTAAACCTCCAAGACGAACGGCGAAAAGGTGAAGGGAGTGGGCATAATCCCTTTTCGATTTTAGATATGTAAATAGATCTCTTCAAAATAATTTGTATTGGATTTGAACTTGGTGAAAAAGGAAGAAGACAAACGTCGAAGCAAAGAGATGGTTGGCCGGGATTTGTATCTACAGAAACACAATCGCGAAATCAGAATGCATCAGGCGAAGTTTGGAATATGAAATTTAATATAAATAATAAATATGCAGGTTCTATTCTTGGAGTTAGTCCAAATTCTTCCGTTAGTGATCATATGCCCCTGACCGACATTTCAAATGGTTAGTAATGGTTATTCTATAAAGTCTCTATTTACTTAGATTTGACCATCTATATTGTAATAAGTGTTTGATGTTCGATAATACAATATATCTTTAATTTCATGATGCCGAAAAAATATATAATAAATTTAACTATGTTTATAATTATTACAAGATATAATTGTTGTTTTATATTTTTTGCTTATACGTAAAGTTTGTAAAACATATCCATCTATTTATGCAGTCAACCAGAATATTACATCGTCGGCTTTGCATTTAGCAAAAACTTATCAAAACATTCATAATTTAGTTTTACCTATTAGCGTGCCAGACAAAGAAAACTTTGGTACAACTTTTTTATTAAGTATCAACTTTTTTATGCAGTCAACCAGAATATGGTATTCTTAAAAGTGGAATGAAATGAATGATTTATTAATTTGTAATATATATGATACTGAAAATGAGGATTCAAACAGAATTAGTGCCATAAGGTATGCCAATTACGTATATTTATATTTATTTTGTTACTACGTATGATTATTTAACATTATCCTCTATTATTAAGGCATTAATTTGATGTTTACTTATCACAGCTCTAGAGTCAAAAAAGTTAATGATTCTCTTGTGATTGAGTTGAGAATGATGATAGATCAACACAACCCCCATGCTAAGGCATTTAGAATGGTCAGAGATCGATTTAAGGATGAAGGTGTTGCAGATGTCAAGTTGCGTCTGGTTAGCAAAAGAAACACTGATGGTCGGAGATATAATCTCCCAACGAGCTCCGAGGTTGCTGCTCTTATTCTTGGTGATATTGATACAAATCTCTCGCCCAAGGACATTATACTTCATACAAGGTCTGGTCAGTTACAACGGATTCACGAATTGCATCCTTCGTACCTTGCGCTTCAATATCCGTTGGCATTTCCTTATGGTGAGGACGGCTATAGACTTGACATTGCTTTAAGTGAAAGGTGCAACACTTCTACAAGGAAGAGGACAAGGGTTACACTCAAAGAATTTTGTCAGTTTAGAATCCACGAGCGTCGAGGCAAAGCCGGGACTATGAGGTTATCTAGAAAGTTGTATCAACAGTTCTTGGTTGATGTTTATATGATGATTGAATCAGAGAGGTTGAACTACCATCGAACTAATCAGAAAAAGATACAGGCTGATTTATATAATAATCTTACAACAGCTAGGAGCAAGGGTCAGACAGCACCGGCTTCATCTGGAAAGCGAATAGTATTGCCATCTTCATTTACAGGCGGTCCGAGATACATGTAGCAGAACTATCAAGATGCAATGGCAAAATGCAAACATCATGGTTATCCCGATCTATTCATAACATTCACATGCAATTCAAAATGGTCTGAAATTGTAAAGTTTTGTGAAGAAAGGGGTCTACAACCAGAGGATCGGCCAGACATTATATGTAGACTCTTCCACATGAAACTGGAGTCCATGATACAAGATTTCAAAGTAAAAAAAATATTTGGCAAGGTTAATTCGGGTAACGTCTCTTTTGACTTTTCTTACTTTAGTTGTTGTTTAAATTTATTATATTTATTTCCCTCCCAAGTTTATAGTCTATATATGTATCAATTTATTATTTATTTAAAAAATATTAGATAATTTGTATTTATTCGGACTTTTGGATTTTTTGCAGTTATTTACACAATCGAATTCTGGAAGCGTGGTTTGCATCATGCACATATTTTGTTGTTTCTGGATAAAGAATCTAAGTTGCCAACTACTACAGATATCGATACCGTCATCTCGGCTGAAATTCCACACCCAACAAAGGATGTTGATTTATACAACGTCGTGACGAATTTCATGATGCATGGTCCATGCAGAGCTTCTAATCCATCCTCTCCGTGTATGGAGGATGGAAAGTGTATAAGGTACTTTCCAAAACAATTTGTTGAACAAACTTTTGTTGATGAAGATGGCTACCCTATTTACAAAAGACGTGAAGATGGTAGAACGATCGAAAAGAGTGGAGTTTCCCTTGATAATCGGTATGTGGTTCCTTACAATGTATTTCTTCTCCTAAAATACAATGCATATATAAACGTTGAATGGTACAATCGATCGAGCTCTATCAAGTATTTGTTCAAGTACATAAATAAAGGGCATGATCTTATCACTGTTGCAATATCAAGCTCTGATTCAAACAATGTCGGTGATGATGGCATGGACGAAATAAAAAACTACTACAATTGTTGCTATATATTGGCGTGTGAAGCGGCTTGGAGTATTTTCGGCTATGATATTCATTACAGGACTCCTGCTATTCAACGGTTGAATTTGCACCTTCCCGGTGAGGAAAGCGTTTTATTTGATGATGATGATCCTATTGATGTCGTCTTAAATGTTCATGAAAGTGGAAAATCAATGTTTCTGCAATGGATGGAGTCTAACAAAAAGTTTCCAAAAGGTAAAGATTTGACATACTCCGAATTTCCAGAGAAATTCATTTAGGTAGCTTCATCTAGGCATTGGAAAAAAAACGTGACAGGCGTGGTTCGGTTGGAAGGATTTATCACGTAGCTCTTGGTACTGGCGAGAAGTACTATCTTAGAATTTTGTTGAATCATATTAAATGGACAACATGCTACGAAGATTTAAGGACTGTTGAGGGTAGAGTTTATACTACATTTAAAGAAGCTTGCTATGCATTGGGGTTGTTAGATGATGACAAAGAATATATTGACGGGATAACTGAAGCAAAAATTTGGGGATCGACACACTACATTAGGAGTCTATTTGTGTTTCTTTTGTTGTCTGATTGCATGTCAAAGCCAGAGTTTGTTTGGGAACAGACATGGAGGCTTCTAGCAGATGATATTGTCGACAAATAGAGGAGAATTCTATGAATTGTGGTTATGCATTTCATTAACGTTGTTTACATGATCATAATCTTCATTGCATTTGATTTACTTTTTCATGCATATATTTTACTCATTTAATTGTAGTGACATGTGCATGCTATTTATATGCAGATTTGCATCTAACAGATGATCAATTACAAAACTACGCTCTTGCCGAAATTGACAAGTTATTACGACGAAATGGTAGTAGTTTGAATCACTACAAAACCATGCCTTCTGTAGATTCAAGTCTCATATCTAAAGGTGTCAACAAGCTTATATAAGATGAACTTCGATATGACACATCATGTCTAGCCGAGGAACATGCACACTTACTTTCTAGATTTACAATGGAGCAAAAAGGGGTGTATGATGAGATCATGAATGTTGTTTTATCAAGTAACGGGGGTGTCTTCTTTGTATATGGTTATGGTGGAACATGCAAAGCTTATATATGGAGGGCACTTTCGGTGACTATAAGGTCAAAAGGTGAAATCTGTAACACCCCCAAATCGTAACCCATTTGGAAAGGTATTACCGCCAGTGACCTCGGTGTTCCTTATCGAAGCCACCCAAGGCTTTACCGGTTTAAACACAATCATGAAACACAAATGATACAAAATCATTGTAATATTTAATTAAATCATGAATCCCGGGATTACATCCCAATCCCGAATAGGACAAATATACAGAGTTAAATCAAACACAACGGAAGTCTTTCTTAAAATATTACAAAAGAGTTGTGATCACCATAATCACATGCCCAAGGATCTCAACCTGATTAAAATTATTAAAACATAAAAACAACCGTCATCTTCATAGTCAATCTAGTCTCCTCATATCTGCGTTCTAACTGATGTGCCGAATCGAACGGATGACACCAGCCCACATGCGGAGAACAATGTTCGTGGGTTAGTCTACTTGAATAGACTAGCAAGGGTAAAAAGCAGAGTGGTTCGAGTGATCGTAACCGTTTACTATCATTCTCCCTCGAATAATAATCGAAGGGACGATACATAACCCGGCACTTTCAGGGAATAACAACAAGAGGTATGCAGAAAAGACGACTCTGGAAGACTGAATCTCCACAGAGACCGACCCGAAAGAGACTCCAAGAGATTGAGTCTTAAGGAAATATGACAAGTCTGGAACATTTAAAGAATCACTCAACAATGATTTAAAAGCTGACTGAGATGCTTCGGTTCACGACCAACCTCACCGTATAATGCGAATCACCGCATAATACGAATCCAGATTGGAAAGAGAACGTACTACATTCAAGTCAGGACGAGTTTCCTAGCTGCACTATCACTTAGTTGCACTACTCGCCAGGGTACATTAATTATGTGCACTCGGGCACTTATCTTATTTAATTCCAAAATACACATTATGTTATAAACTTTTATGATCAGTTCGTCCCGAGACGAAAGATCTTTTGGGAACACTCCCAAGATTTGTGACACTGTTTAAGTGCACCACCTCTTCACCCGAGTAAAGAGGTAGGTCATGACCATCCAATTGGTATTAGGTGGGGACGAGCCACCTCTCTACCTGATTATAAAGAAACGACTGGACTCCAGGGCCTCAGTAACGTTCCTACGAATACTCGTTCTAACTAAACAGTTCAGAACAGTCAAATAATCATATTAAAGCCATCAAGGCTAACATAATAGATATATTTCAATCTAGGTATATATATATAATAGCGTTGTTCTAGCATATATACAACCTATTATAATATAATCTTTTATTTTTCCAAAACAGTTATCAAACTGATCCCAGACATAAACAATATTCATTCTAAATTAATTAATAATTAAGCAATTGATAATTAATGGAAATATGGAATGATAAGCAAGAGCGAACCGCCACTTGCCTTAGATCCGACGAAAGCTTCGCACGCTTAGAATTAAAGGGTTTCCGAGTCTAGAATGGGAACAGATCCTGGATAATAAATCCATATGGAACGACCCATAACAAGACCCTAATATTAGATTCAATATCTATATATACGAATCTAATGGAATACGAAACGAATCAAGGAACGAGGCTCGACCCATGCCAAAACACCATGACACACCCTTGGCAAGGCTACCGCTGGGGCGGCAGGCGCTCGGCCGCTGGGCGCGGTGCACAGGCAGGGCGAAGACAGGGGCGATAACGAGGAGAACTCACCCAAATTGACCCCTTTAGGCTTCGATTCTTCTTGGTTCGAGTCTACCACCCTCTTAAGCTACCAACAAGCTCTAGGAATCTCCTGAAAACGGATCGTGATAACAGGTTTTTGTCGTTCTAAAAACTGCTATGCAAAGTATCCAAACAAACCCTAAACCGTAGTCCTAGGTAAGTAAAGGTCGAATCCACAGGGAGGCGAATTCTATCTAAATATGTAATTTATATGTCAATCCAAAGTAACAAAAAGGGGGGTTTTGTGAGTTTAAGTAATCCTAGCATGCAAAGACAAAGTAGACTAAAGATGATGAATTTAGTAATGGGGGAAGGCACTTAGTCAGACAACATCCACTATTCGTATGACAAGTTGATCATAGATACTCATTCAAAATCTCATGCAATGGTAATTCCAATTCCTTTTCAGATATAACTAATAGCACAACCAGATACTATTAGCACTAACTAATTAAACAACCCTGAAACTATCAAGATTCAGTTTAACAGCAGCCTTACGGATAGGAATATAGTTGGATACAATTCTAGCATAAAACAACCAGCTTTTATCCTAGAATGTAAATCAATTCTCTTCTGCATAAGACTAGCACAACCAGTTACTAATACGATGCAGTTGCTACTCTGAAATAGATATGCTCAACCAGTAACAATCTAGATCTAGCAATTAATCAATAACAATAAACCCTAGATGCGTCCAAATAGAGATTATCAATATCAATCATAAGCAACTTAAGCAAGAGAAAGATAAAAACCATGCAATAGATTAAGAACGAGAATCTCACAACTTTATCGAAACAAAAGCTTCATCGTCTAACTAAGACAAGGGGACTTAGTTCTTCATAGCAAATACGTAAAGAGAAATTAGGGTTCAAAGAAAAAGATGATTGATTTCCAAACAAGCCTTTTCTCTACCCTAAAATACTAAAGGAAATAAAATCTAAAATAACCTAAAATGAAATAATAAAATAATAATAAAATAATAAACTAAAACAGGAAATTAATCCCGCATTCTCGGCAAAGCCTCTTCGCTCAGCAGCTCGGTCTCGTTCAGCACTACGCTCCAGCAAAGCATCACCGGCCCACTCCAATTGCAGCTTCAAATCGGCCCACTCCAGCATGCTTCTTCTCGGCCCACTCCAGCATGCAGCAGCTTCTTCACGTCAGCGGCGGCCCATCACATGCAACAATCATGCCGCCTACGTCATGGTGACATCACGGCCGAATTGCTTCAATTCTCCAGCTTCAATTTGACGCGGAGGATTCACGTGGGCTCCAGACTTCATTTTGGACCTTTCTTCCTGTTCACGTGGGCTTCTAATTCCAATTGGGCCTTTCTCATCCAATTCGGCCCATCAATCACGTGGCTTTTAATTAATTACCAAACTTCGCCCCCACACGCCATACACATGAATGTGTCTAAATCTACCCGAATGGCACCAATAAAACCTCTAATGACTCTTACTTAAGCCCTACAAAGTAGTGCTTATCAAACCACCCCATGCTTAGACCTTTGCTCGTCCTCGAGTAAACTAATAAAGAGTCTACTCCTCCAATGTAGCATCCAAGATCTCAGGAAGCATATCCTCCAACCAAGAGTCACCTAACCCATGCCAAACTCCTGGCACCAATCTCATTCACAACACATCCACAACTCAACAAGCTTAAGGGGCAAGCATAGTATTTCCCCCAAGCTAACCCGGACATCCAAAAGTGTGAGTAACCTCTAATCCTAGCCTCCATCTATTGCTCCTTATGTCTCCCAGAGTGACCTACCCGACAATCCTTCTTTGACTCCTCTTCTTATGACGCTTCGCCAAGAACAATGAGAAATCCTAAAATCACTCTTATTCTTTTCGCTTATTTTGCCAAGGCGTCCTTTCGGGTTTTCACCAAGCCACTCATTTCATTTTCCAATAGATGTACTCACATAAGCTCACGTCACTCTTGACCTCATATTACCCCAGCCTAATGCCGGTCCAAGCCACCTACTTATTACCTAGGCCGCCCTTTCGGGTTTTCGACCTATCCCAGGATTTCAATAATAGCCTTTTTTCAATTTTTTGGCTCTTTTCATTTTTCTCCTCAGCAGCGTAGCAAGTATAAAACCCCACCCCATGCTTAAACATTGCATTGTCCTCAATGTAATGAAAGACAAAAGAATAAAGCACAAGGAAAAGCAAAAAATAACTCACAACGTTGCCGAGTTGGCTTGGACACTTCCTTGTTGCTGGCGGTGTAGTCAGAAAAGTTCATGTCCTGGATGTCTGCATCAACGCCATTATCTTCATCTATCGTGCAACCATAAGAAACCACTGTAGGGTGTGGTGGTTATGTAGGAAATCAGGGCTGCACGGCCTTCAACTCCATCAACTTGTACCATGCAACCAAAAGGAACCACTGTGCGGAGTAGTGGTCAATCAAGGGAACGGGGTTGCAAGGCCTTCAAAAATGGGCCCAGATGTCATCGTGGTTGGGCCCTGGTGTATCACCTCTCCAGCTGTCGACTGCAGGGCCATCATCGTTGCCAAGTAAAAGTAGGGTGAATGTAATCGTCCGTTAGCAACATGATGCGCACCTCTCCGTGGAGAATTTGGACAGCTGGGTAATTTTATTTTATTTTTATTTTTTTGACTTTTTCTCCCCGTTTAAGGTCTTTTCGGGGTATCTTATTTTCGTCTTTTGCTCCCCGTTTAAGGTTTTTTCGGGGCCCATTTTTTTTTGATTTTTTTTTTGATTTTTTTTAAAAAAATTTTTACCTGAGAAAGTACGGCGGTCGCCGTGAGGGGTACGGCGGTCGCCGTGAAGGGTGCGGCGGTCGCCGTAATTGCGGCGGTCACCGTAATTAAACGGCGGTCGCCGTAATTAAACGGCGGTCGCCATTTTTAGGTCGTGGCCAACTTTCTTGGCGAGGCAATTGCGGCGGTCGCCGTAAGGTTGGCGACGGGCGCCGTGAACTCCATTTCCGTTTTTTCGCGCTTCCTGCAGGTTAGTTCGACACAGAAAGGAAAAACAAAAAGAAAAACAACTGAATAAAGACTAAGGGAAAGAAAATAGACTACCTAACATCGGGTTGCCTCCCGAGCAGCGCCTTATTTACTGTCGTGGCTCGACATCCTACTCAATTCTCTTCAACTCGGGTTTGTCCTAGCACTTGAACTCCTGAGGTCTATGTCAGGGGGATGCCGCTTTGTGTGCTCCATGTTGAGCCTTTCCCCCATGCTTGTGCCCTTCATGATGGTTGGACCGCTGTTCATATCTATGAATGCACTTGCCATCTTCAGAAATGGCCTACCCAACATCTCAGGGGCTGCATGTATGTCATGCCCTGTATCCAACATGTAAAAATCTGCCACCTGAATTAAGGCCTCCTTCTTGTGCTTCCCCTTTGGTTTCTTCTTTATATTGTCCAGCGCCCTTAAAAACTCTGTGTAGCGAGGGATGCAACTTGCCAGTTCGATCAAGGGAATGGTTTCCTCGCAGATACTGAAGGTTTCATATAGCTCTTTGTCGTCCTTCAGCCTTCGAGTATCTTGGAATACCGCATGGAGGGGCGTGACGGGGTACAGCGAGACAAGTGGAAAGGAGTTGAGATGCACATACTTATCATAGGCAGCCTCGAGAGGGTCGGGGGCTGCCGGGGCATTTTCGAGAGGAACGAGCATCACATGATCATTTTCGCGATCGTGGCTCTCCTCCTCTTGGTCGCTGAATTCCTCCAGTCCCATAAAATACTCTTCTTCAGAAAGCACAACGCGGTCCAAAATATCGTCTGGAATACCCATCTCCTCAGTGGGTGAACCGAGGTCGAGGTATACCTCCCACGGTCTTGGGTTCTCTTCTGCAGATATCTCGATGTATTCTGCACCCGTCTCACAAATTTGTTCCTCCCTGTCAACTAAGGGGGCGACATGCAACTGCTCAGTACTTTGTAGGGTCAACGAGAAGACATTCTCTTCCTGGTGTACCACTGGGTGAGATAGTGGTTCTGGCCACGTCATGGACTCCATCCTGCTCAATGCTTGCACCATTTGCTCCGTTTGCCTCTCAATGATCTGGATATTGGACTTTATTTATTGTTCAAGTTGGATCGTGTTCTGTTTGAAAGATCGAAACATGTCCTCCAATGACATGGAGGGACTTGGATTGTGCCCATAACTCGAATTAGGGTGATCTCTCCACCCTAGAGTGTATGCGTATGAGTATGGGTCATATTGCGGCTCCTGATGGAAGTGGAGAAATCTATCCATCTCTGTAACAAAATCAAAAAGGAAAAACAAAAATCAATAGCACGGGTGTGGACCGTAAGATAGGTCCACACAATAGTTGACACACAAATCGCACACAAAATAGATTATTGCTTCCCCGGCAACGGCGCCAATTTGATAACAGGTTTTTATCGTTCTAAAAACTGCTATGCAAAGTATCCAAACAAATCCTAAACCGTAGTCCTAGGTAAGTAAAGGTCGAATCCACAGGGAGGCGAATTCTATCTAAATATGCAATTTATATGTCAATCCAAAGTAACAAAAAGGGGGGTTTTGTGAGTTTAAGTAATCCTAGCATGCAAAGACAAAGTAGACTAAAGATGATGAATTCAGTAATGGGGGAAGGCACTTAGTCAGACAACATCCACTATTCGTATGACAAGTTGATCATAGATACTCATTCAAAATCTCATGCAATGGTAATTCCAATTCCTTTTCAGATATAACTAATAGCACAACCAGATAATATTAGCACTAACTAATTAAACAACCTTGAAACTATCAAGATTCAGTTTAACAGCAGCCTTACGGATAGGAATATAGTTGGATACAATTCTAGCATAAAACAACCAGCTTTTATCCTATAATGTAAATCAATTCTCTTCTGCATAAGACTAGCACAACCAGTTACTAATACGATGCAGTTGCTACTCTGAAATAGATATGCTCAACCAGTAACAATCTAGATCTAGCAATTAATCAATAACAATAAACCCTAGATGCGTCCAAATAGAGATTATCAATATCAATCATAAGCAACTTAAGCAAGAGAAAGATAAAAACCATGCAATAGATTAAGAACGAGAATCTCACAACTTTATCGAAACGAAAGCTTCAGCGTCTAACTAAGCCAAGAGGACTTAGTTCTTCATAGCAAATACGTAAAGAGAAATTAGGGTTCAAAGAAAAAGATGATTGATTTCCAAACAAGCCTTTTTTCTACCCTAAAATACTAAAGGAAATAAAATCTAAATTAACCTAAAATGAAATAATAAAATAATAAACTAAAACAGGAAATTAATCCCGCATTCTCGGCAAAGCCTCTTCGCTCAGCAGCTCGGTCTCGTTCAGCACTACGCTCCAGCAAAGCATCACCGGCCCACTCCAATTGCAGCTTCAAATCGGCCCACTCCAATTGCAGCTTTAAATCGGCCCACTCCAGCATGCTTCTTCTCGGCCCACTCCAGCATGCAGCATCTTCTTCACGTCAACGGCGGTCCATCACATGCAACAATCATGCCGCCTACGTCATGGTGACATCACGGCCGAATTGCTTCAAATCTCCAGCTTCAATTTGACGCGGAGGATTCACGTGGGCTCCAGACTTCATTTTGGGCCTTTCTTCCTGTTCACGTGGGCTTCTAATTCCAATTGGGCCTTTCTCATCCAATTCGGCCCATCAATCACGTGGCTTTTAATTAATTACCAAACTTCGCCCCCACACGCCATACACATGAATGTGTCTAAATCTACCCGAATGGCACCAATAAAATCTCTAATGACTCTTACTTAAGCCCTACAAAGTAGTGCTTATCAGATCGAAACAAGGTCGAGATGACCACACAAATCGGGTTCAAAGTTCAGCAAAAATCATGAATTTCAGAGGTTGAAAACAGTGAGCTTTAAGGGTTTTCTTACCAACTTTCGATCGACTTATACTTCGAATCGAGCTTGGCTAATCTTCTCACCCTTTTAAGCTACAAACCACCTTCAAGATTCAACTTCTATCTGCTCGAACGAATGACAGAATCGTTCACAAACCGAGCTCGAAGTTCAGCTCAGAGTGCTGATTTCTGGGTTTTTGACAGCAGAAGATGGTGAGGAGCCGACTTCTGGCTTCTCTCACGACTTCGCCTCTCCTTTTATAGGCAAACCACGAAGAGCCTTCTGAAGACAAGTACCCCATGAGGTGTACCATCTAGGCCAATAGCCCCGGTGAGTCACCTAAGCTAGTTTGCCAGCCGTGCCAAAATGCTTGCCAGATGCTGAATTTCTGGGCTTTTGACAGAAGGAGATGGTGAGGAGCCGACTTCTGGCTTCTCCCACGACTTTGTCTCTTCATTTATTGGCAAACCACGAAGACTAATCTGAAGACAAGTATACCAAGAGGTGTCCAAGCTAGGCCAAGTAGCCCCGATGAGTCATCCAAGCTAGTTTCCAGCTGCCTCAAGTTGGCTTGCAAGTTGCTGAAATGTTTGCTGATTTTTGGCTAAGGCATGGGCCGAATTCCCACTTTGCCCTTATTTACCTTAAGTGGTAAATTTTACTTAACCCCGGGTTAAATACATTTGTACACAAACGATCATTTAACCCAAAAATACGTTAACTGTATTTTATATTGCTCAAAAAAATATTACAGAAGCCAAACATTACACAGAATGTTCGTATCTCTTCAAAATTAATCTAACTAGCAATATGGCTTAAGAAAAATTTGAAATTTATTCGTACAAATATACGGGATATTACAAAATAGTCCAAACTATTACTTCAAGTGGAAATGCGGCTCTCCTAATACCTGACGGCATAACTGCGCATTCGAGGTTTAAAATACCTTTGCAAGTTCACGAGGATTCAACGTGTCATATATGTTCACGTACTGAACTTTCTGAGTTGATATGTGCCGCCAAACTTATTATCTGGGATGAAGTTGTCATGACGAATATGTTCTGTTTTGAAGCATTAGACAGGACGTTAAGAGATATTTTATGGTCTATAAATCCCCTTAGTTCAGAGCAGCCTTTTGGAGGGAAAGTCGTAGTATTTGGTGAAGACTTTAGGAAAATCTTACCCGTTATCTCAAAAGGGAGCACGCAAGATGTTGTTTTTGCCACCATTAATTCCTCTTATTTGTGGGACCATTGCAAAGTTCTTACTCTGACAAGAAACATGAGGATTCAATAAGGTACATCTGATTCTGAGATCCAAGAGGCAAAGGAATTTTCCGAATGGGTATTAAGCATCGGAGATGGGACTGCAAGTGTTGACAATGATGGGGAAGAGCAAATAGAAATTCCCGATGAACTATTAGTCAAGGATTATGACTTAGATCTGATTCCAGCAGTTGTTAAATCTATTTATCCCTCTCTTATGGAAGATCAATTGTCTTCGGCATACTTTGAAGAACGAGCAATTCTTGCTCCAACACACGAAGAGGTAGATAAAGTTAATGAGTATATATTGTCTTCGTTGCCTGGTGATGAAAAGGTCTATCTTAGTTCGGATAGTCTGTGCAAGGCAGGTTCTGTTAAAGACAGTGATACGAGTATTTATACGTCTGACTACTTGAACAGTATTAGATGTTATGGTCTGCCGAATCATGTACTGAAACTAAAGGTTTGGGTCCCTATTATGCTGCTTTGAAATAGTGATCAGTCTTCAGGTTTATGCAACAGGACGAGATTGATAACCACGCAGCTTGACAGTCATGTCATACAAAGGAGAATTATTTCAGGCAACAATATTGGACATACGGTTTTGATTCCTCGCATGATCATGTCACCGTCAGACACTTCATTCCCTTTCAAGTTTCAACGAAGACAATTTCCCTTGAGTGTCTGTTTTGCTATGACGATAAACAAGAGCCAGGGCCAATCTCTTGCAAATGTTGGTTTATATCTTCCACGTCCTGTTTTCAGTCATGACCAGTTTTATGTTGCATCATCAAGGGTGACTAGCAAGAAATGTTTGAAGATATTGATTTACGACAAAGACAAGAAGATATATAATTCTACAACCAATGTAGTATACAAGGAAATTTTTGATAATTTGTAACAATTTTGTACATCGTGCCAGATTTTATGTTTAGTGTTTCATTTTCATGTGAAATACATGAACATTTTTATTATGTTTGATCGTTTTAGTAGTATTGATGTAAGGGGGTGTGGCTATCCTTGTTTCAAAAACTACTTAGCAAATTTTTATTATTAATAAAATATGGAGAGTACCATCTCTCTCTATATATAATGTAAATTTTTTGTATATCTTGAGTATTTTTAGTCGATTAGTCATTTTTTATATAAATAACTAATCGAATATATATTGAACCAATGACTCATCGATAATTAAAATCTACTATTTTTACAAATGTAAATAAAAATTAACAAATCCCGTGCAAGGCATGAGTATTACACTAGTTTTTTTATGGGGTTTTTGTAGGAAATCACCTATTATATGTCACTATTTGCACGAAATCACCCGTTATATCGATATTTATTTTAAACCACCCAATTATCTATCTCCGTTAACGCAAAACCACCCAGAGTCAGCTTCCGTCCAACTATCCGTTAAAATGTGTGAAATGACCATAATGCCCTCACTTTTTTTTTAAACTCGGGGGCAAAATTATCTTTACACACCCAATTGATAACCGTCGGTTTTCTCATTTTTCTGGACCGGTTTGGCATTTAATTTATTACCAAACCGGTTCATCTAAAACCCAAATGGAACAGCTGAAGAAACAGCTCCATATTGGTTCATCTAAAACCCAAATGCCAACAGATTTCTCTCTTTGTGATGGCCCAAGTGGAATTGCTGAAGAAACAGCTCCATATTGGATTCCAAATGATCCGCCAGCCAGTTCTGAAGATTTTCCAGATAAAGGAGATTGAGCAACAACGCAAGATGAAAGATGAGGACTCTGAGCAGCTTTCCTTTTCTGAATCTGTTCCTCCTTCCTTCGAATTTATAAATTAGGGTTCTTGTTTTGGGAAAAAAATTGATTTGGGAAAAAAAATTAGGGTTCTTGTTTAGAATTTGATTTGGGGAACAATCTCTTGGCTAATCAAATCCAGCATACTGCCAGCGTGGTTGTTGTCGCCCACTCCGGCAGCCGTGTCTCCACCCTCTCCCGCCAGTAGTCCGTCCGCATCTCGCGCCTCCCTGGTAAGTGGTTGTTTTAGTTCATGGCAAATTCGAATTAGGGTTGGCAGGGAACTTCGGGGTTAGGGGCAAATTAGTTTCAGGTGATTTTCACTTGGGATTTGAAATGGGTTAATCGGGGATTTCGGTGATTTTCACTTCGGAGTTAGGAGCAAATTTGTTTGTTTTGGATGATTGAAGAGGGGATCGATGATTCGCGAGTATTCTACAAGTTTAGGGTTCGACGTGAACTTTAGATTTTTCTAATTTAGTTTTTTTTTTCATTTTGAAATTAGGGTGTTGGATTTTTTTGTTGATATATTTGATGAACACTGTTTTAATTCTTAAAATAGTAAGGTATTCGGACTCGAACATGGGTTGTTCAAAGGTTGAAGAAGATGTTCAAAGATGAGTGAAGGGCTGTTAAAAGGTTGAAGAAGAAGATTTTGGATTTTAGATGAACCGGTTTGGTAATAAATTAAATGTCAAATCGGTCCAGAAAAATGAGAAAACCGACGGTTATTAATTGGGTGTGTAAAGATAATTTTGCCCCTGAGTTTTTAAAAAAAGTGAGGGCATTATGGTCATTTCATACATTTTAACGGATAGTTGGACGGAAGCTGGCTCTGGGTGGTTTTGCGTTAACGGAGATAGATAATTGGGTGGTTTAAAATAAATATCAATATAACGGGTGATTTCGTACAAATAGTGACATATAACGGATGGTTTCCTACAAAAACCTTTTTTTTAATTGGACTATTATGCTCTAGGAGAGAAGCAAAATAGGCTTGAGAATATTTGCTCCATATTTACAGTTTGCAAATTCTGGATGCAGAAAGCAACCAGAACAACATCGGAGCATTCACTTGGCCATTGATCAACCATCGAGCAATTCGTGTTAATAATGTATTATAAATTAGGGATAAATGCATTAAAATATCCCTTATTTGCACTTGTTTGCAACAAATTACCTTTTATAAAAAAAAAGTTTGCATTAAACCACCCTTTATTCATAATTTGTTGCAAACAACCACCCCAATGACCCCAACCCTTATTTTATCAAACAGTTTAATTTAACTATAATTTTAGTTCATAGTTTATACACTTAATTCAACAATTATGTAAATACAAAGTAAAAAACATACACATTTAGGCAGAAAATTATACACTTTAAAATACATATATATTTACATAAATGTGCATAAATTCCTCTAGTTTATAAATTCTATCTTAAATTTGCATATACTTTATGCCGTATGTGAATCGCTCGCACGAGAATGACCGTTATCACATAATCCGTTCCACAATTTTAATAATATTGATATTTTTATTTAAAAGGTAAATGTCACTTAATTAGAATTTGATAATATTATTATTTTACATCACCAAAATCATTAAGATAATGAATAAAAAAAGAAAAAAATAATCACACGGTCCATAATCGAGACCAAAGTGATTTGGACCAAATCGGAACTGGAACGAAGTGGATTATATTGGTCCGGTCTTCGGTCTAGGTTATGGAAGAATTTTGGGTCTATTATGATTTGCACCGATGACATATCTTTATTTGGGGTGTTTATCTTGTTCGAATGAGTTACACAAAAAACAATAAATTAAAAAACAATTAAACATGATAAGTTTATTTTGCTCTTTTAGTATATGTAATATGATCGTTAAAAAGATTTATGATATGAGTGATTGTTTGCAACAATAAAATATAAATAAGCGGTGATTTTATTCAAACTTTTTTATAAGGGGTGTTTTGTTGCAACCAAGTACAAATAAAAGGTGATTTAATGCATTTACTCCTATAATTTAAGAGAAAGAGAGAGATTTGAGAGAATAAAAGAGAGTAACGAGAGTAAAAATGTATATTATTAGACGTTCAACCGGATATATATAAAGCTTATAATACTTAATCCATAAATCAACTCTAAAATTTACATGAATTTTATCTTATATACATGGTCAATTCGTCATACATAATATTAAAACAATTTGGATTTTTTAAACGGCTGCATGATTTTAATCTCAAAATAATGTTATTTTGACGCTCACGCGCTAATGTACAGCTTAACTTTTATTTCGAGGAATATGATCTTCGATATAAGATTATAAGGTCAGCCTAGCGTTACTATATGCCTTATCTTATTACACACATCAACTATACGAAGAAAAACAAAAGTTTCGTTTTATATTTTGAAAGAAAAGCTTCTGGTTGTTTGAGGGTCCACGTGCCAAGCTGCAAACAGCGCAGTGTTACGTGTACGGTAATATCGGCGGCAGTGTACAGCGAGATACGGAGTATATCGATGATGTGAACCGCGGTAAAATATTTTAACCGCGGCCACTTGACGGGTGTGGGCCCACGTCTAGCTTTCCAGCTGGCCGACGAGGTTTTTCAACCATAGAACCTGCCCCATTTCAATTCGGGAGCACAATCGGAAAAAATAAACCTAGAATAGAAAAGGAAAGGAAAAATCAAAAGAGGAAAGACAATAGCATCTGGGTGCGAGAGGATGAAGCAAACATTTTAGGGGTTTGTTTGCGCAATCGCTTTACTGATCGCCGGAGTAAGTGCTTTATAGTCGTGACCTGCTCGCCGATTGGCTTTTTCGTTTCTCATTTTTCCAATTTAACTCTTTCTGTATGTTGTATTTGCATTTTCCCAATTTAGGGTTTTGTATGTAACTTTTATGAATACTGTTGATTTTATTAGGGTTGTGTATGAGGGGATTAGGTGTCGAACTTCTTGTTACGTTACCATTTATCTGATTGATTCGCTTGGAATAAATTGTATAGGGCTTACAGTCGTCTGGTTCGTGTTTAGTTGTATGATAGCGAACAGAGAGGAAGCTGAATTTCACTTAGGAATTCTTGATTGAAAAAAGACCCAGAGCTCTGTCATATGCAGCTGGTCTGTTAAATTTGAAGTTCGTAAGGAAACAAATGAAAAGAATTAAAGCTTCCAGCAGTACAATTTCAAGGATCATGTACTTTTCTGTATTGATTTTTGTTCGCAACTCACTACTTTACCGGTTTTCATGTTGGTTTTGACGTTTTGGGAATTCGGATTAGAATGATTGAGTTTCCAATTTTGTGCTGAAATCTATAGACTCTCTCTGTGCTGTTCTGCCTCTTGACAAAATGGCTATGTTGCTGCCTTTGGTTCATAATGAACAGTTAATTGATGGTTTAGAGATTGGTGTCTTGGAAGAGATTTTGGAAGGATGTCGGATACTCCAAACGAAACAGGGGGAAGTGCTCACACTTTGCCACCAGCAACAGTTTGTTCTGACCTGTGGTGGCAAGGTGTTGGATATGATCCTGTTGCTACAGCTGAGGTCGAGGAAAATGCTTCGGATTCTTCCTCAAGAGATGATCGATCAGCGACAAGTGCTAAATTGAATGATAATGACGATGATGATGACGGCGATGCTTGTAGTAAGCACTCACAAGTATCTGGTTCTGTGCAGCCAGGTACATTTTAATTCTAGTTGCTGACCGAGTGATTGGTTTCTGGTCTTATCTTTCTTATATCTTTAGAGAATTAATCTCGTAGATTACCTTAATTATCTGTCTCAAAAGAATCTCATGCCATTGGAATCAAATCAGTCACACTCAAAGAAAGTATGTTCATCATTTGTGATTGTTTTGTTGTAGGACTCTCTTGATAGGGAAATATTTTATTTCTTTATTCCCTAGAATGCTTCACAATATCACTGTTCCTGAATTCATTGTTTCAAGTACAGTGCTCTCATTGTATTAGTTGTTCTTGTGGAATTTGATTTGAAACATGGTCCAAGATCACCAAACTATACAACATGCTGGGTCTGCCGCAGTTCTTGGAAATGGGGAAGGCCTTGGACAACCTCCACAACTTCAACTTGCTGGTCACTCAATTGTAAGGGATGCTTAAAGCCATCTGTTTCTATTTATTACTAGAGGTGCCATTTATGGGGTTAATTTAATACTTATTTTGTCCAAAAACATGAAATTTGTGTTCCAGAAATAATTTATTGATGACTCTGATATGAAATGATTTTGAAGTTCTTGTGTATGTCCTCCTTGCAGGCTTGCGCTCCAAACCCTTACCCTGATTTATACTATGGAGGAATGATGGCTGCATATGGACCTCAGCCTTTGGTGGGTAACTGATTTAACCATTGATAGTGTCTTAAATTTGTGCATGTTATTAATGGCTCCCACAAGCATTCCGGAAGGTTTTACTTCAAAAATGATTATTTTCTTCCAAAGTGCAAGTTAGAAAATTGTGAGTTGAATTTATACTCCAGATGGTGTAATTGATGGTTTACATGGTCAGGTTCATCCTGTATTCTATGGTGTGCATCAGCCCGGTATGTCTTTACCAATTGAAATGGCACAAGAGCCTGTTTATGTCAATGCTAAACAATATCATGGGATTCTTAGGCGTAGACAGTCACGTGCCAAGGCTGAGCTGGAAAAGAAACTGATAAAAGTTCGAAAGGCAAGTATTGCATCTCTTCTAAAATGAATCTGACCTTTTGTGTGGCTCATATTGGCTGAAGAGTGCATCTATCTTGCTTCTAATATTTTCAAAGATGGCAATATTGATATCTGAAGAAAAAAAGTTATTGTAAATCTGCATCTGTGAAAGAAGAACCATATAATGGATTACACATATGTGCCTAGTGTTAGTTTCATAAGATTAACACCATGATGCAATTGGCTCATTATTAACAAAAACACAAAGGTTACAGGAAAGTGATTTAATCAGAAAAAGGTATGGGGTTGGTTTATGGTGTAATCGTATGTGACTTGGTTTATTTGTAGCCATACCTCCATGAATCTCGTCATCAACACGCAGTAAGAAGGACAAGAGGTACTGGAGGCCGTTTTGCAAAGAGAAACGGGATTGATTCTTCAAACCAGATGTCTGAAGAGAATGGCAAAAGCTCAGGTTCATTCCTTGGCCCATGCTAGTTTATCATATTGAACAAAGCTGCCTCTTATGACCTTTCTCAAGTTAGTCTCCTTGCACCATTAAACTGTATGCAGGATCTGCAGCTGATGAATCACACAACGGGCAACCAAATGCAAACTAGGAAATGAAGAGGATCAACCAAACTAGCGATGGTGAAACAGGGTCCCTGTAGTAAAGGGCCCACACTATCTGATCAGCCCAAGCACCTGATAGTTTCGCAGATGTACCATTCGCAACACCAAATCTCACACCCACAACTTGAAAATGTATGGATTATGGACGATTTACCTGTTCAACTATCTTGTTTGGCCTAGAGACATGGTTGTTAGACTAGCTTGCTAGGGGATATTGAGGGTGACATGCACTCTTGAAGTTGTAGCACAAGAAAAAGATTTTTCCTTTTGTCTTTAACCTTGTGTTGGAGGCAAATATGCTGCCTAAGCTGTTACAGATATTCTTTGTACAAATAGTAACTTGTTTATTGGTCACAAATACAATTTACCCATACCAAGTGCAGGATTAAATTCTGCCTTCCGTATGTATTTATGCACAAGTGATAGTAGTGAGAAACCCAGGACCAGAAACACATTGGATATGCATGTACACTTCAGTTGATACAGATGATATTTATTGATGGATAAGATAAAGAGTAACATAAACAAAGAAACGCAGAAGATACCCAAGTGATAACAAGAGAAAAATGGAAGCTAATAAACATCAGCTTATATATGAAACCCAAGTGCACCAAAAATGGCCATTTATTTTATTCCTCAATAGCCTTCCCCTTCCCTCTTTGTTTAGCCATGGCCTCTTTCATGGCTTCCTTCCTCCTCTTGCTAGCTAGAACCTTAGCCAGTACCCCGCTCACATTCGGGTCCTTCTTCTCCTTGTCCTCCACCGGAGCTGCTGGTTGCCTTTTCGCAGCCCATGCATTCTCATTCAACCCCAAAACCGCCCCCGCAAGCCCCCACGCAACCATCCTGCGTAGTTAAATATGGCCAATGTTATTTCATCCAGATTATATACACATTCATATAGAATAATACCTTCGCTGAAAGTGCAGAGAACTCGGTTTATCCGAACAACTTCCGTTGCAAGCCAATGAAGCCGAGTCATGATCTACAGACGGCGAACGGGGCTTGGCTGAGACGAGACTGAGAGTACTGATGGCCTTGGATGCCAGGGTAATTGCATTTGCCATCCCAACTTACACTTGGGAGAATTTAAATTGGGTCAAAATAAGCCAAACCCAACAGTTTGTGTGCTGAAAAGAGATAGGTTTTGGTGTCAACAGGAAGAGTATTATTGGCTAGTATATGATAAGGTTCTATGTTTGCTGGACCCTATGTAGGCCATAATTTAGCCTGATGGATATCTCCCAAATGTTTGGCCACTGCTCAACTCTCAAAATTTCCAACATTCCGTGATTTGCAGTCAAAATTGACTTGAATTCTAGAAGGGTAGAACGGGGCAATAGAAGGTTACAATCAATGTATCAAACAAATCTGAAAATGAGGAATATGACCATTTTCACAAAATCAACCTAAATGTAATTGACTAGTCAGATCAGATTCTTGAATTTACTGTGGCACCTAAATATGCTATATTGATAACGTAATTGATTGATTGTGAATCATTTTTTTCAATTCTATACGAAATTAGATGATATGAGTATTATCTTCTCTCAAGGACAAATTGTCATATTATACAGGCAACCTTATATGTTTCAGAACAAAAATTAATATTATTTTCCTAAGATTGGATCGCATTCGTATATCAGATATCCAAACAAATTGTAGACTGCATAATAAGCATTTAAATACTTTTTTTTTTTAGAGCAGCATTTAAATACTATAAGAGAGATGCAATTAAAAAATTAAATTGTATCCGAAGTTTCCGTTATACGCATCCAGAAGAGGTTCGATTGCCAACCCAGTTAGCCGTTGCTGACCAGTCCAAATAATCGACAGTCAAATTGCAAAATCTTTTGAAAAGCCAGAAAATACAGTACACACACAAATAAAATCAACTAAAGAAACGGGAAAGAAATCAGATAATGGGTTGGTGTATGAAGGTGAACACTCAAAACCAAATTAAGAAAGGCTTTTCTCGTGTTGTCAAGATTTCTCACTCCCCTTCCATCCATATACAGAAGAATACGATTTGCTGTTGGGAGGGGATAATAAAAGAAGAGATTGAGTAGAGATCTTCAACTCTTCCATCTATGGCGGATTAATTCTCCACGAGGTCTTCCTTCAACCTCATCTTCTATATCACTTTCAATATTGCTTTATCGTTTTCTGATTGATTGAGATTCGATCAACCACCTAAATCTTACTCGTTATCTCCAAAAAAGCCCTCAATTTATTGGATTTTTCTCTCTCTTTATTTTAAGCTCTCGAACAGTTCTCGATTTTTGTGATTGTTCTTATCTGAGAAAGAACCCTAGAAAAAAAAAAAGCAGCAATTTGATCTTCCATGGGTAATTGCTGTGCTACCCCGGGTGGATCAGAGGTCAAGAAGAAGCAGAAAAAACCGAATCCGTTTTCAGGCGATCCCTCCAGATCCGGATCCGCAACCAAGCTCCATGTCTTGAAGGATCCAACGGGGCGCGACATCAACGCGCGGTACGAGCTTGGTGGTGAACTCGGCAGAGGCGAATTCGGGATTACCTACATGGCCTCCGATTTGGAGACGGGGGATAAATTTGCCTGCAAGTCGATCTCCAAGAAAAAGCTTAGAACGGCGGTGGATATCGAGGACGTGAGAAGAGAGGTTGATATAATGAGGAATTTGCCTAAACATCCTAACATTGTTACTCTGAACGATACCTACGAGGATGATAATGCCGTCCATATCGTCATGGAGCTTTGCGAAGGCGGAGAGCTGTTTGATCGGATCGTTGCTAGGGGCCATTACACCGAGAGAGCAGCTGCTGCTGTTGCAAAAACGATTGTGGAGGTTGTTCAGGTTAGGGTTAGTTTCCGAGTATTCTGCTTGGCGATTTCTTTTGGTTTGATTGAAGTTTAGTATGCGAAGAAAATTTGAGAACTAGTGATTTTGCATTTTAGTTTATTGATTTTACTGAACTTGTTCAGTTTTGGTTCTTAGTGAGAACATTGGTGGTTTAACTTTCTGTTGCTCAATTGACAGATGTGTCATATACATGGGGTAATGCATCGTGATCTGAAGCCTGAGAACTTTCTGTTTGCCAACAAGAAGGAAAATGCAGCACTCAAGGCAATTGATTTTGGCCTGTCTGTGTTCTTCAAGCCAGGTAGAGTCATATCTTTGACACCAGTTCGGATTAGATACTTGGAGATGATTTGATCAGTAGGCGTTGAATCCTTATTTCAACTGTAAGAACGCTTGACACTCTGTATCTGAATGTCAATTTTCACAGGCGAACGGTTCAATGAGATAGTGGGCAGTCCTTATTATATGGCTCCGGAGGTATTAAAACGGAACTATGGACCAGAAGTAGACGTTTGGAGTGCTGGGGTTATCCTTTATATATTACTTTGTGGTGTCCCTCCTTTCTGGGCAGGTCTCAATCTCTCTTTTCACCTTCATTGCAATTACCTATTTATTCACTCTAATGAGTTTCTGATCATGATAGTTTTAGACTTTTAGCAGTTTAAGAGTACATGACTGTTAGTTGAAGCTCAATGCTTGGCGCTTGTGTGGAATAAAGAACCAAAACTTGTTGAATTTTAGTGAAGTTTATAACTTACTACTTCGATTTCGTGTTCATGTTTTCTTAAATTTCTGTAGAGCGTACATTAGTGGTCTAGCTTGGTCTAACTGGATTTTAGTGTATAGGTTCTATCTGGTTTTACTGCAGAGTCTTGAGCTGATTTCTTGCAAGGCAATTAGTATATGAGTTGTAGTGTTGTACGAGGCATGATTCTTGTACCATTTACTACGATAAAGTTTAGAATTAGACTATTTTAATGTTCAGCTTTTTCACATCAAGCACTGTGGAGTGTGGAATATCGTTAAGTATGGTCATTTCTGGATTACTTCTGATGAATATTGCACTGTGATTTTCTTCAGAAACTGAACAAGGTGTAGCGCAGGCAATTATTCGCTCAGTAATTGATTTTAAGAGGGATCCTTGGCCAAAAGTTTCAGACAATGCAAAGGACCTAGTGAGAAGAATGCTTGATCCAGATCCAAAAAAAAGGCTTACAGCTCAAGAAGTACTTGGTAACTTTCCATGTTGTTTTCAAACACTTCATTACACAAAATTCATTTATTGCTTACTTATTATGGATTAAAACCTGTGGTTAATGCAGATCATCCGTGGTTGGTGAATGCCAAGAAAGCTCCTAATGTGTCGCTAGGTGAAACTGTAAAAGCAAGGCTGAAACAGTTCTCAGTGATGAACAAACTGAAGAAAAAGGCTCTAAGGGTAATAAAAACCAACTTTTATAGTGCTACTTACACACTTTATCCTAACATCAGTCACATGTTTCCTTTGACCTTGTTTCTATCAGTGATAATTTGACTTGTTAACTTTCTGAGTTTCATGTTCAAAGGTTATTGCTGAGCATTTGTCGGTGGAAGAAGCTGCTGGCATAAAAGATGCTTTTGACAGCATGGACACTTTAAAGAGAGGCAAAATCAACTTAGAAGAGCTTAAGGATGGGTTGATAAAGCTGGGGCAGCATGTAACTGAAGCAGATCTTCAAATTTTAATGGAATCTGTAAGTATCATCATGCCTATTATGTTACGTATTCTTATGAAGTGATGATATACACTTATTCAACTTCCTATCATGCTGCTAGTAATAATTATGAGCCAAGGCCACCAGACAAGAAATTTTGAACATGGAAACCTGAAACTCATAGATAAGACAATCATAATGTATGAGAATAAATATTTATATGAGCATGCAAATCTTGGTTTCTTTTTCTTGATTGTTGAGGTATGTAGAGATTCATATTGGGTTCCTCCTATAAACCATAGCTCTGTATTTTACGCAGGCTGATGTTGATGGCGACGGAACCCTAAACTATGGGGAGTTTGTAGCCGTTTCAGTACACCTCAAGAAGATGGCAAATGAAGAACACTTGCATAGAGCTTTTTCTTTCTTTGACAGAAACAAAAGTGGCTTCATAGAGATTGATGAATTGAGGGATGCCCTAAATGACGATGTTGATTCTAGCAGCGAAGAAGTCGCCAATGCCATTATGCATGACGTGGACACTGACAAGGTTTGTGTGTTTAATGTGTTCTTCTCTTTCCCTTTTGAATGTAGGATTAAAGCTTCCTCCTTAAGGGTGTTTTTCTTCATTCACATCTTAGCTGTCAAGACTCAAGAGAATAGCTACTTCCACATACCTTTCTCATTAAGTAATACATACCATTAACTTCTGACTCTTATGATCTTCTTATGCTGTTTCCCTTAAGGATGGCAAAATAAGCTACGATGAGTTCGCTGCAATGATGAAGGCGGGAACAGATTGGAGAAAGGCGTCAAGACAATATTCACGAGAACGATTCAATAATCTCAGCTTGAAGCTAATAAGGGATGGATCACTACAATCAGGGAACGAGGTTAAATGAGGAGAACCCAGATAGTAAGATTGGTGATTTTTATAGCAGCTCTTAGATGAAGGGGATTGTTCTTTGGCCCTCTTTTACTGTTTTGAGGGTTTGTTTGTTCTAAATATCAATTGGTTAGCTTGAAACTGGAGTGAGATATTAGTAGAGCAAAATGGGGCAAAGCTTGGTTGTGGTTAATTTATGAAATATCCCACATTTTCTGTGTGTAATTATCATTTTTATGTGGGCTATTATAGATGGCCATCAAGATTGAACACTTGTTTCTTTTTGGCCTTGGTTTTCTCTGTTTGTGCTTATTCAAGTCCCTATATGAAGTAGAGGCTTACATTTTGCACTTGATTACCAGAAGCTGATTTAAGGTTTGTGGCTGGTACACAGATATGACCGGGGTTGGGCTTATGGTGATACTTTTCTTTTTGAAATTGGGCCAGGCCCAACAAGCCTAACCACACCCATATGATCAGTTGACCTTAGAGCTTCAGCAAAAGCCAACTAATAAAAAGAAAATGACATTTCACCAAAAGAAATAAAAGGAAAATGACATCATTAGAAAAGTGAACTAGAAGGCATACAGCACGTAGTCCCGTCCTTGTTCATCCACCATGGCAGCCACCACTGTTGCGCTGAGCATCTAAATGAAATCTTCCTGTCATATCTTTCTACTCACACGCGCTTCCTTTCGCGTGCAAGCGACTCGCGGATTCAAGCATAGACCACGTAACCGCTGACGTCATCCTCCAATGCCACAAAGACCTTACAAGTGTGAGTTCATGGTTCACACTTAACAGCATCCAATTCTTTCCGAAATGGATTCAGATATATTACAACGTACAAGTGTGTGCCAGGCACGTGACGGCGCATTTTAGCGCCGAGCCGGTTTGGTCCCGTTTGAGTTCATCCCCACCATCCAACGGAGATTCCACTATTCATTTCATATCTTCTTCTTCTTCTTCCTCTGTCAAATCCAAACCCCTCTTTCTCTCGAGAACCTCCGTCCATAAAACCGTAAAGGAGGAGTCTTTTTCTCTTCTGTGTTGGATTCTTCTCTCTGAGACTCCAAATTTCAGTCTGTGTTGAAAATTCCAGGATATGGCGACTTCGATCGGAGCTGCGAACACCGCTATTTTCAGCGATCCGAAGCTGAAGAGTTTCAATGGCTTGAAGCCTTGTGGAATGGTTCCTGCTCGTAGAGGAAGCCATGGATTCTCTGTTCCTTCATCAAATTCCTCTGTCGTCAAGGCGGTTTCTACGGTATAATTTTTTCATGCATTTTCATGTCTTTTTGTGCCATGACGTGAAATGTTATCCTTCCGACATTACAGAATTGTCCTTAATTTTGGATGACATTAGTTTCTTCTTGCTTTCTGGATGTGTTTTTGCTCCTGTGTTTGTTGCAGAAGATTGGCTTGTATCAAATGTCTCTGTATTTTTGAGTTTTTGAAATGTTGTAGTTTTTTTTTCTTCCTGAAAACACGAGGAAAATTCTGTTAGATTGTCCTAGATAATTATGCAAATGGACAGAGCTTAATTTCATTTGTAATACTGTCTACGGAGAATTTGCATTGCCTATATTTTCACTGGGCTTCTCATAGTACTTTTGGTAACAATAGTTGCTTTATATGGCTATTTGAATGAATTGATCTGTTTTGCAGCCTGTGAAGCCAGACACTAAGCGCAGTAAAGTCGAGATAATCAAGGAACACAGTAACTACATCAGGTATCCTCTGAATGAGGAGTTGTTGAGTGATGCCCCGAATATTAATGAATCTGCTACACAAATTATCAAATTCCACGGGAGCTATCAACAGTACAATAGGGACGATAAGGGAACCAAGTCTTACTCGTTCATGCTGCGAACAAGGAACCCTTGTGGGAAAGTGCCCAACAGACTTTACCTGGTAATGGATGATCTTGCTGATGAATTCGGGATTGGAACGCTTAGACTAACGACAAGGCAGACGTTTCAACTCCATGGTGTTCTGAAGAAGAACCTGAAGACAGTGATGAGCACCCTCATCCAAAACATGGGCTCGACTCTTGGTGCCTGTGGTGATCTCAACAGAAATGTGCTTGCTCCAGCTGCTCCTCTTGTGAGGAAAGATTACTTGGTCGCTCAGGAAACGGCTGAGAATATTGCTGCACTCCTGACGCCTCAATCGGGATTTTATTATGACATGTGGGTGGACGGGGAGAAAATTATGTCTGCTGAACCTCCAGAAGTGGTCAAGGCTCGTAATGACAATTCACATGGAACAAATTTTGTCGACTCTCCAGAGCCTATTTATGGAACTCAGTTCTTACCAAGGAAATTCAAGATTGCTGTTACAGTGCCAACTGATAATTCAGTGGATATACTCACAAATGATATTGGTGTTGTGGTTGTTTCAGATGCTGATGGGGAACCTCAGGGATTTAACATATATGTAAGTTCACTGATACGGTATATCTGAGTTGTTCATGTTCAACTGTGGAGACCTTATATTGACCTTCTCAATTGTGTGTTACAGGTTGGTGGTGGCATGGGAAGAACTCATAGGTTAGAGACCACCTTTCCTCGTCTAGCCGATCCATTAGGATATGTTCCCAAGGAGGATATACTTTATGCGATAAAGGCGATAGTTGTCACCCAAAGGGAAAATGGGAGAAGAGATGACCGAAAATATAGCAGAATGAAATATTTGCTTGACTCGTGGGGTATTGACAAATTCAGAAGCGTTGTAGAGCAGTATTATGGGAAGAAATTTGAACCTTTTCAAGAGTTACCTGAGTGGGAGTTCAAAAGTTATCTGGGGTGGCATGAGCAGGTATATTTGCTTTTTGTGTATGTAGTTTCTGAATATATAATTCCTTTGCTGTATTTAACACGGGATAAATGCTGCCGATATATTTTCGGGGAAAAAAACTGCCAAACTTGACTTCGTAGCACGTGATATTATACCACGTATGTTAGTTCATTATGTCCTTTTGATTTATCACATACTACTACATTTATATCGTAGATTTTTACAAGCACAAATTCGAATATCCTATATGCCTTCCATATTCAGAACTTGAACTGAAAATGCTGTGCTAAAACTACTAATAATCTCTCTGAGATGGATAAGAAAATTACTATAATGTGGTTCTCTTCCTCATCTCAGTTTTATTTTGAACTTCATACTTGGCTTATAGCTGTATGTTTTGCCTTTTAGCCATGAATGGATTTGAAAGGATTATGACTTAGTTGCTTTCTGCTGTTTGGCAGGGAAATGGCCTTCTGTATTGCGGGCTTCATGTTGATAGTGGCCGTGTGAAGGGGGTCATGAAGAAAACCTTAAGAGAAGTAATTGAAAAGTACAATTTGAATGTTAGGATTACACCAAATCAGAACATCATCCTGTGCGATATTCGCAAATCATGGAAACGTCCAATCACCACCGTTCTTGCTCAGGGTGGTCTACTGGTAATGTCTCATTTACACTTGAAACTAAACATATGTCCTCCTTCCTTCTCTATGCACTTATGCAGTATGGTAGTTAAGGTGACAGTCTTGTTAAGCAACTCAATGATTGTGCTGTGCAGCAACCTAGGTACGTAGATCCTTTGAATATAACTGCAATGGCTTGTCCCGCCTTCCCTCTGTGCCCCCTTGCAATAACTGAAGCTGAACGAGGAATACCAGACATACTTAAGCGTGTCAGGGCTGTGTTTGAGAAGGTAAATAGTCTAACATGAGTTTCTGCTCTTTAGCAAGTGAGCAATGAAAGGGAATCTAGTGACATGTATCAGTGTTAATGACCTCAGGTTGGTCTCAAGTACAATGAATCCATTGTCGTAAGGATAACTGGCTGCCCTAATGGTTGTGCAAGACCCTACATGGCTGAACTTGGCCTCGTTGGTGATGGCCCCACCAGCTATCAGGTATTTTTATTGCAAGCTTCCATTGATGATTGTAAATTGTTAGAACACTGCCATTTTGACTGATTTATTTTTTCTGCAAATCAGATTTGGCTGGGGGGTACACCCAACCAATCGTCCCTAGCAAAGTGCTTCATGAACAAGGTCAAACTTCAGGATCTAGAGAAGGTCCTTGAACCTTTGTTTTTCTACTGGAAGCACAAGCGGCTAGCTAAGGAATCATTCGGCGACTTCACAACACGCATGGTAATGCTGAGCTGATTGTAATGTTAAATTCTGCCTAAGAGTAAGAGATGATATTATATAGGGAAGTTGAGGGGCAAGTCTTGAATCTTTGGTTTCAGGGTTTTGAGAAGCTTCAAGAGATGGTTGATAAGTGGGAAGGGCCAGTTCTGCCATCAGCTAGGTTTAACCTGAGGCTCTTTACTGATAGGGAGACTTACGAATCGGTGGAGCAGCTCGCCAAACTGCAGAACAAGACTGCTCACCAGTTAGCAATGGAAATTATCCGCAAATTTGTGGCTTCACAACACAATGGAAAGAGCGTGTGAAATCTACTTTAGCCACGGTTTCATGGGATCCCTTTCCGTCTTTTTGGCCTGAGATGTTACTTGCTGGTTCAAAGGATTTTGAATCTTTGGTGTTTCCCTTCTGATTCTGAATCTGCATCAGAACCTGATTTCATTGTTTTGTTGTAAACTGAGTCTGGATTTTGCTGCCACTAGAAGTCTGAACTTTTCTATCTGTATTGAAGGCGTCAATTTCGCCAGTCATGCAAAAGTTGCAATTGAGGATTCGTGTTTACTTGTTCTTAGAGTTGCTGTCACTGAAAGAGTTTTTCTCTTACTTTCTGCTTCTAACCTGATGCAAATTTTATCGTTTGTGTTCAACTTCTTTCAAGATGCTTACTTTCTTCCTGGGTTTCGACTCATCTTCTCATCTGCTCTTTTTACTATACTTTTCCAACTCTCAACTTTATTTTCAAGGTTTTCTGTGACCCTTCAAATTTTATAATAAAATATTTTATAAACAATAAATACAATGGGCCAAACAAGGCCTAGGGTAGGCTACAGAATCACTATTCCTCCCCATATATATAATCTGACGTCACATTAGCTTTACCCTAATCCAAATTCCACGTAATTTTGTCTCCCCTCTCTTCTCCCTCCGACGCTAATTTGAGTCAAGCTAACGCCGGCGCCGGAGTGAACTCGTAGCCGTTGTCGTCCTCGTAAGTTCCTCTTCTGTCGTTACGAGCTTTATCATGTTCGCATCTTTGTTTTTGAGGTGTAGGCTACATTTGACTCGATCATCTTGTTGAATTACCTTTTTCTGCAACAATTTTTGTTCTATTGAGATATAACTTATAAGGCCTTCTGTCTGTCTTGGAACATTATTTCTGCTGAAAGTTTCTTGCTAGTTCCTCGAAGCAATTATTCAATTACTATTTTTGATGATCGAAAGAGGCAGACGAAGGGAGACATGGGAGTGACAACAAGGAAGAAGTTACAGAAGCAGTTCAAAATCAGGGGATACACACTCAAAGTTGATGCCTTGGAAGAGGCAATTTCATTTGTTAACCGCTTCTTAGATGCCGAGGATGAAGCCATTGATCTTCTCCTGGATGAACTCAGTGAAGAAAATTGTAAAAAAACATGTTTTTGTAATTAATATTGTTGATGAAATTTGATTGCCTACTAATTACTAATTACTGGTGTGTGCTTGGTAAATATGCAGTGAAATCATCAATATTGGACAAGGAGTCTGTGCATCGTGTTGTAAGTCGATTGTTAGAGGCGGATGAGGAAACTGCTGTTTCAGTCTCATCTACTCTCTCCAGCCTTTCTCGACTACGCTTAACTGCTTAAGTGATGTCTTCATCATCCCCAAGTTTATGATTTGATCCGATTCCGAAGCTTTTCTACGAGTTAAGTTGTGGCTTCCTTTTCCTAGTCTTGTTTAGCACTGTCCTAGTGGCACTAGTTAATTATTTTGAATTCAAAATCAATTATCTTCAACAGTGTACCATTGTGGTGAAACATGTTTGACAATGATGATTTACAATTAAATCCCAATTTTCATTTCCATCATGATCAATGAGGGGAAACTATCATCTGCCTGTGTAGTCAAACACGTTGGCCAGTTGCGTCTTTGGTGTTGGTCAACCAATTGGCCTGCGCCCTACTATGAGTTAGCGAATCAAAAATTTAAAATATCCTGGTCATGGTGAAAGGAATGCCATCGGGCTTTTTGCTAAAGAGTGTATAAAGAGAATTTGAAAACTCAAGAAGAACCAAGTTTATCTGAGGAGGAATGTAATGACTTCAAATAATCTATCTGATCTCTAGTACTGCTAGTTCCTCTACTATTCCCTATACATACTTTTTGTGATGCAACTAAGCGTGAACTTGAAAAGTTTAGACAAGAAAATATTTCCATGTGTCTTTATGTTGTGTCCAACGGTGCTGATCAGATCATGTCCCATAAATTATTTTTCAATTACCAAGTTTAATATTAGCTAAAAAGAGCTATGTTTTCGATAGCAATTTGTAATGTCGTTGTTGATCTACTAACTTAACATTTGTCCTTTCCTAGCAACTATAATAACTCAGGATTCAATTCTCAGCAAATCAGGAATGAAAACATTAGACCAACAAAGAGATCCATGATTTACATTAAGAAAGGATTACAAACGCGCCGAAATGGCGGGTTTTATGAATCAATACAATTAAGCACATTTTCGGAGCGCCTCAATTGCGGCAGATGCGGGCAGTCGGGTTTGCGACGCAGACCGGACCATACTTCTTTTTGGCCTCGGCGGTCCCTCTCTTTGGCTCCTCGTCCTCCGCCATCGCCAACCTGGCGATGGAGCACGCAGCTGCAGCTGCAGCCGCAAACACCAGATCCCTCCTCTTCGAGCTGCTCTCCTCCCTTGCATCGCCTTTGATCTCCGTGGCTTCTGAGGCCTTGGCCTTGGCCATCACCGTGACACGGCGGGTGGAAGGGAGTTTGGAGAGGGCCATGGTCGACCCCAAAACTGATGATGTCATCACCATAGATGCCATTAGAATCCTCTCTCTTTCTTCTCAAACTTGGCTTTTACAGGAGTGGGATATGATATAATGGCGGTGGGAGGGAGGACATTTTTATCTTGCAAGATCAGGGCATGTTTGATAGGAGGCCATTCATTCGGTTCCTTATCTTAAAAAGGATTAGACTCCAAATGGGCATCTGCCACGTGTACTTTCTTTTATCCTATGACCACCCGGTCAGATTTTTTAATAAACACTTGTACACTGATGAGGGAATCATATTTCTTCTATTTTGCATAGTTTTCCCGGTAATTTCTATACAAAAGCCAAATTTCGTTTTGTTGAAAAACATAACCATAAGAGGAAGCATATCATAAACATTAACACTTCTATTTAGGCCAATAACTAAAAGAGCAATCCTCTCAATTTATTTAACTAGAACAAGGTAAACAAAGCGGGAAAGTCAATTCTCCAGTAGCAAAGCATTCATAAACCTATCTATTAGCTTTCAAGAGAAATTACTCTAATACTAGTATTCTTAAGAGGCAAGAAAGGCAATGTATCATGACACATGAGCAAGAAAACCACTCTCCATATGTAGATTTGGTACTCTCACCCGCCCACCGATGCTACCTAGAGTGCTGAAGTGGTAACAAACTTCTTTTCCTTCAAGCTTTCAACGGTATCTTTCAGCCCATCTTTCAGAGGAATATATCTGACTCCTAGGCTTTGAGTTTTCTCCTTCGACACCCGGTATTTTGGCACCAAAGGCTTGTCATCTGCACACCTGTGTGCAATCATCTCCAATGAGTTAGGATGCTATGACAGAATATTGCATAACAAATTAGCTACAAGTTGACATAAGGCCGAGAAAAGAGCAGTGTAGTTGGACTTACTTATCTGGAAGCGAGAGATTGGGGTACAACTCACGTAAGATGCCAACAACTTCCGAGGAGTGAGCAACACTCTCCACTAAACAGTACCTCCCGTTTGCACACTGAGTCTCAAATGCTAGTATATGCGCTTCAACTACGTCCTTGACATGGACCCATCCAAAGGTCACATTTGGGTAAGTAGTTGCACCTGCATTAGTAAATCAATTGTACAAATTATGTAACTGGTTTATGTTCCACCATGCCACAAGAAACAAAGCACAAGCTGCTGCAATGAGATATTCTTAGTTACTTGATCAAAGGCTATATCTCAAGTAGCTTTAAAAGTCTCAATTCTGTAGACATGATCAACAGGGGGGATAAACATGGCCACCAATAGATAACAAAACATACAGAAATATATACAAAGCATTGACATCAATGACAAAAAGGGAGAGGGCTATGTACCATTGATCAAGTTCAAAACTGCAGCAGCACTTGTGTTGAGTGTAGGCTGCAGCAACGGGCCAATGACCATTGCAGGATTAATGGTAACCATGTCAATTCCTTTCTCCTTTGCAAACGTCCACGCAGCTTCTTCAGCCAGTGTCTTTGAAAGTACATACCACATCTGCAAAAGGCCAATACATCATTCTTTTAAAGTGTTTACAGGAAGGAGAAGACTGGAAAAAAGGGATTTAGCCATAGTAATGCACCAATGAAAAGAGAATTGGAGAAAGAGGTGTCAATTTCATTTTCATCAAGCTTTAACCAAATATACATTTCCTACACTTCCAGTTCTCCAGAAATAGAATGTAGATCCATTTTATTTCCATAGATAATTCTACCGTTTAGCAAGTGAATTCATATATTAAATATGCATGATTGTGGGAATAAGAAGACAATGCAAATATGCTCCAATAATTAAACATGGAAACTGACTAAAGAATGGCATATCACCAAACATTCTATACCTTTGACTCCCTGCATAAGGTTGGATCAGAAAACCAAGACTCATCAACCACCACGTCAGGAGTTCGTGGTTTACCATTGTATGCTACAGCAGCTACTGAAGATGTCAAGACCACTCTCTTCACAGATGAAGTTCTAGCAGCAGAACCAAGAACATTAAGAGTTCCTTTGACCGCTGGATCAATTAGCTCTGCCTGAAATACACAAGTTGAGCAACTGTGAGTGCCGTGGAACATGATACAATTACATAAAACACTCAATAATCAGGTAACAGCAAGTCATTGTCTAAAAAACTCTCACAGTATCTCAAGAGGAGCAATGTTAAGATGCTGTTGTTATACCTCAACATGTGATAAAAAAAAAAGAGATAGGAAGGAGACATTAACCTGTGGATCTTTGACATCATGGTAAAAGGGAGAAGCAGTATGAAAAACACCCTCACACCCAGCAATACCAGAATCGAAGGAGCCATCTTTTAATAGATTGGCCTTGAATAAATGGAGCCTCTCTTTAGCTCCATCAAGTGCAATCAAGTGCCCACATTTCTTAGGATCATCTTCAAAGGAAAACAAGTAATCGATAAATAACATGTATACTAAGATAAAGAGTATTCAAATCTCGAGTTTCACAAGGGAGAGAATGAAATAGAAAAAACCTAGACATATAAATTTCGCCGATAACTCTGTAATGAAACCCTAGAAACCGCAAATGGGCGATTTTACCACAAACAGCGACAGTAACCAGAAATCGTTCGTAAACAAAGCTGTAAATCATGGAGATATGGAAAATCGAAAAGCTAACCGGGATCGCGAACGGAGGCCTTGACGGTGTAGCCACGTTGAAGAAGAGTCTTGACGAGCCACGACGCAATGAAGCCCGAAGCGCCGGTAACGCACACGACTTTTCCCGTTCCGCTCATTCTCTCTCGCTGCCGTGCTCTGACTGGATTGAGCGCTAATCTGCTGAATATATAGAGCGTTTGGGTAGGTGGAGACTGGAGTTAAGTACGATTTGGATGGGAAATTTGGAATGTGTGACAAATACAATGCACTATTCAATGGGATGATGAAAGCAATTACGCCACCCCCGCCATTTTAGACATTATTTGGTTGATTATGGGAAATTCTATTATGGAATGTTTTCTAGAATGTTTTTTAGTGTATTGCCTTATTTATCGAAATTGCACTTTTCTGGAAACTAACAAAATGAATAGATTTGATTTCACATTTGGAGAAAGAGTTTCATTTGTGTTACTCCCTCCTTGTCTTTTGGGGTAAAAAACAAAATCTATGTGAATGTATCTTTTAGTACTTAATTTACGAAAAGGTGTCCATATGAAGAGGTCGATTGTAAATTATTTAGGGCTTTTGTATCAGCTTGTTCAGTTAGTTCAATAGCTTTTTTCATCGCTTTTCGACAAGAGACCCTATTTTTTAATTATTCGGCTATAAATTTCGCAAGAATATGAGATATCGGGTGTAGATATTAGTGTGGTATCAAGATATATATATGAGTATAGATATGAGTTATTTTTTTGATATAAACAATAAGAGATATCAAAATAATACTTTAAGATCAATCAATCTTAATATCTATATCTAATATCAAATAAAAAATAATTAATTTAATATTAATATCAGAATTATACCAAACGCAAATACATATGTAAGTGATATTCATATCTAATATCTTAATATCAATATCAAACGAGCCTTATATATATTAGTGAACGGATTTATAAAAGAGATCCATTGAATTAATAGTCAAAACTAGCCAACTTCATACACGAGTATGAATTGGCATAACTTGAGTGCATAGTCAAATTTGTAATTATGCTATTTAAATTAAAATTTTAAGCCGGATAATATCAAGTTCTTAATTACATGGTCATAAATATAGACTTTAGGCTTTATCGATTAAGTGTTCGTTTTGGATGGTTTCTCATAATGTATTTAATGCATTAAATTATATTATTTTGCATGAAATGTCATTATTTAATGCATTTTGATGGTAATCTAAAGAGACCTTAAACTAGTACGCAGTAGTATGACTTAGGGCTTGTTTGGTATTGATATGAGGATATGAGTATGAGATATCAGTCATACTCATATTTGTGTTTGATATATCTTGATACCGATATCAAACTGATATCTGTTGTTTGGTATATTTGTAGATATCGATATCAGTGATATCAGAGTGATATTAGAGTGTTATGTTGGCATCTTTCATAAAATTGGTATATCAAATATATCACTCATACACATACTCATATCTGATACCTTATCACTCATACTCATATCTTGATATCCATATCGATATCCGATATCTCATATCTTTGGTATCGATACCAAACGAACCCTTAGACACATTTCAATATATTAATGGTCTTATCAAGATCTATGTCCTTATGTGTTAAAATATTCATCCATGATGTGCAAATTTTAGATATTACTAGATTAGTTCTCGCGTTATGACTAGGGCTTGAATAAACAAATTTAAATATTTTTAAAATATTAAAAATATATCGATTTCACATTTAGAAAGATATTAAATTTTTATGAAAAATATATCTAATTAATGGCAATATAAATGAAATTAAGATACATACGATAATATAAAGAATTATCTACTAATAATCAATTTATAAAGATCAATGTGATTTTGTACATACGTAATATGTTCAATCAAATCTTATACCTATAAAAAATGAATTAAATAAAAAATTAAAAGAGAATATTAAAAAAATACCTAATATATTCTATCTAATATGAAAATCATGATCAAATGTGAATAATGTATATGTTGAAAAGGAAATCATGATCATATTTAAAATATTTTATATAATAATAATAATAGAAAAAAAAAAGATAATTTGGTAAGGTCACATGATATGGAGTAGACATAGGGGCGGGGGCAGGATTTGAGCCCAGCAGGGGCTAAAATCTTGTGTGACTGAAACTAATTTTAATATAACACATAAAATATTAAAAGTATATTATTTTGTAGCACTTAATCAACATACAACTTATTAAGATCATCTTAAACTTCACAATTAGACAAATTTGGAACACTTAATAGATTCATTGGATTAGGATTAAAACTTGGTCTAACAGTTGGTGATTTTGAATTTTGTAAACCTACTTGTAAAATATTTATCCGTCTATATACTTTCTAATATAAATACATTTATTGATATGATACAATAATTATGATCTTTTTTAATTATAAAGAATTAAATTTAATCTATCTATTTGAACTATAGAATAAATATAACAAAAAATATTTAACAAAAATGGAGTGTATACACTATAATATTATATAGCATGCAAAAAAAATGAATATAACGTAAAAAGAAAAAAAGATAAGGAGGAAGTTGATTAAAATAGTGGAAAGGAAACTCTCTAAATGGAAAGCAAACTATCTTTCCCAAGCAGGAAGAATAACACTAATAAAAGTCAATCTGGCATCAAGAACAAACTATCTTATGTAAAGCTGTATGTTACCTACACACACATAATGAACTTGACAAGTTAAATAGATCTTTTTTTTGGAACAAAGACAACTCTTATAAACCTCTTATAGGCTGGAAAAAAATATGTAAACTGACACAACAAGGAGGTCTTGGATTGAGAAAATCAAAGGACATGAATAAAGCCCTACAATTCAAATTATTATGGAAAATTTTAGCAGAGCCTAATAATTATTGAGTCAGAGTTGTTACTGAAAAATACTTGAAAACTATCCATATATTTCAATACGAGAAAAAAGGAAATTGCTCCTAGCAATGGTCCAAAATGATTGAACTCATGGATGAATTCAAATCTGGACTAATTTGGCAAGTTGGTAATGGCAGAACAATCAAATTCTGGTCGGATAATTGGGTCTCTAAAACCCCTTTATGTGATATCATAAACACACAATTAATCCTGAATAAGGATGCCTTGATAGCTGATTTTATATTGTCAAATAAAACCTGGAACAAGGACTTAATAGAACAATGTTTACCACATGATTTAGCCCAAAAAATAATCTCTATCCCAATACCTTTGAATGATATTCATGATAGAATGTACTGGAAAACTAGCAAAAATGGTTGGTTTTATACGAATTCTGCTATGGAATTAATTAACAGACACAAAAGATATACTGCATATCATTCTTCATGGATCTGGAAGATGGACACATATCCCAAAGTTAAAAACTTTATCTGGAAAATAATGAAAAATGGACTTTCAACCAAAGCTAGATTGGCAGAAAAAGGTATAGCAATCCCCTAGGGTTGTATCCGTTGCAATGCTCAATTGGAGGATTTAAATCATCTATTATTCCAATGTAACCACCATACCATAAAAACAATAGAGAAAATGAATTATCATACCTATGGTATCATTAGATCCCTAAACATAGGAAATAAAAAAATCAATGAAATCATTGAGGAAATTCGACAAAAAACTGATAGATCACAATTTATAGAATTAATGGTCTCTTGGTGGGGAATTTGGTTTTATAGAAACCAACAAAGCTTTGAAAGAACAAACGATGATGCAGATACCATAAAGGATGTACTAATTTATATTAAAAAACAAATTGAGAATTGGAATAAGACGAAGAGTTGAAACCATGACTGCTTAGAAGATGACAAACAAAAAACACATAGAATGAACAATGTTAGACGACCAATAAAAAATGAAAAAAACCACCGGATAAAATAATTAAAATCAACACAGATAGATCCACCAAAACTAATGGTGAATCTA
Source organism: Rheum nobile (assembly GCA_027886185.1). Classification (NCBI taxonomy): domain Eukaryota; kingdom Viridiplantae; phylum Streptophyta; class Magnoliopsida; order Caryophyllales; family Polygonaceae; genus Rheum; species Rheum nobile. The sequence continues at coordinate 44,943 of WOAB01000811.1, forward strand.
GCTTTGGCTACATTTTTAGGAACAACACGGGTAAACCAATCTTCCTCTTTGAGGATAAATATGGTATCTCAACCCCATTAAAAACAGAAACGCTTGTAGTAAGAAATGCCCTGGTAAAGGCCTATGAATTAGGCATTACCGACATTCATCTTGAATGCGATAACCTTACCATTGTGAATGTTCTTAATCAAATCCGGCATTGTCCATGGGATATAGAAATGTTAATTTCTTATATCCTGTGTGTTTTACAACTGTTTTCTTCAGTGCGGATTCTTCATGTCTTCCAAGAAACAAACTTGGTGGCCAACTTCATCGCAAAGATGGTCCAGCGGAGTTCCTGGGAAGATATTCGAGCTAGTCTAGAATTTGTAATTCTCATCCGTAAGGATGCTATAGACTGAGAAACCGTCTCTTCTGTGGTTTCCAGTCTAATTTTTACCTAATCAAAAAAAAAAGTGGAAAGGAAAAATAGTGGGAGGAATGAGCTCTTAAGATTTGAACCTGTGATCACTTACATATCATTAAAGGAAGGGGGCTAAATCAACCACTAGACTATAAAGGCTTTTTAGTACAATACTATTTTATTTTTTTAAATTTCAACGGGGGCTATAGCCTCCTCTCGGCCTTGGGTGGCTCCGCCCCTGAGTAGACATGTGAAAATAAATAACGTAGTGCAATGTCAAAACGACAATTGATCTTAGCTAGGTTTTACTTTAGGATTATATGGTATATTATACATCAAAGTTTCAAACTAATCATATAAATGAGTAACCTTGTAAATTTAGAAATATGAAGGTGTGACAAATTAATTAAAAATATGATAATACATAGTCCCTTAACACTATTTAAATTAATTTGGAAATAATGTTGTTACAATAACAATAAATTATAAATCTACTTAAATTTTTTGATATATTTGAATACTATTAATTAAAATCAACATTTAAATTTTCCTACTATATATTATATATCATTTAGATGGGATATTTATGATCAAATTGAATTTAAATTTAGAAAAAGAAATCAAAATAACAAAAAAAAAGTTTTGATTTAGATATTGTGCCGACAAAAAAATATTAATTTTAAAAAATGCATGAATTTTGATATAGGTTTACATGTGGCAGTTTTTATGAGGGGTGCCATGTAGACCTGTCAACTGGGTCGGGCGGGTCGGGTTCGGTTCATGTCGGATTCGGGTCAAATCGGGTTCGGGTCGATCGGGTTAATAAAATTTTCGGGTCGGACGGGTCGGGTTCGGGTTGACCCAGCGGGTCGAACATGCCCTTTTTATATGATTATTATTATGATTTTTAATTTTAATAAAATAATAATAATAATATAATTAGTATTATATTATTATTTAATAAAGTATATTAAAATATTTAATGTAAATGAAATAAAATATACAAAATAAAGGGGACCCGTGAGCTCGGATTTGCGTTCGAGTCGGGTCGGGTCGGGTTCGGGTTCGGGTCCTTCTTGACCCAGTGACGTTCGAGTCGGGTTCGGGTCCTTTCGGGTCGGGTCGGGTTTTTGGGTTGGGTCGGTTTTTGACAGGTCTAGTGCCATGTGTTGTAGTTAGTTTCTAGTTCATTATATATATAGTAGATTTATAAATAGAAGAGAGAAATTAAACCTTGAGAGTATGGTAGGCAGAAGAGTAAAAAATCCAGAACACCAAAATTAATTATCTTATCTAAATGTATAAAGAGCCAAAATTAAACGACACCAAAAAAACAAATACATGTTCACGATTGAAATGACCAGTGTTGCTATAAACTCTTTCCAATCCATGGTTTTGGGGAGTTTAACACGTTGAAGAAAACATTTCTAATTAGAATATAATAATGAAAAACCTAACAGTATAATGAAAAGATAATACCGAATAAAAAAATCTAAAAATATAAAATGATCTTAATGATTATATATATAATTTTTTTATATTTTTTTATTTCCTAATAAGTTATTCAATCGTGTTGCATAATGTATTGTCAATACAACTGTACCGACCATTGAATTTTGGAGCGGAGTAATCTGCTTGAAGATCAATTCTCATTGTAAGAATATTATCATAACAAATTCATTGTATGAGAAAATACAATAGAGACTCTTTACTAGAGGTTTGAATTTACATCTTGAGTTCTCTTCAATAATTCGTTAAACACAATTCTCATTGTAGGAATAATTTTGTTATGACAATTTTATTTTCTTAGTTCAATTTAATAATTTTTATGAACCTATTATTTGATTCGGTCTATAGATTATAACTTGAGAATGGTCTGAACGAAATACTTTATAATTCTGAGAAAAAAATAATTCTTCAATCATAAAATTTGAAATTTAACAGAACAATGTGTTATTTGTTGTATTGTTGAATGTGTTTTTCATCCGTTTTGTTGTTGTGTTTGATATGTTGGGATTCATATTTAATTGTCCATTTCATCAATACAAAATTGAATCTTTTAATCATTCAAGGGAATATACAGTCTATAGTTCGATAGATTTAACTTATTTGCATCATCAGATATTATATACCTTATAAAAGCTAACTCTGATTCTCAATTTCTACAGATAAAGATCTAGAACTCATGGAGGCTCCATAAGAAGAAAACTCAAATGGAGCTCTTTTGATTATATTCTGTTGAAGAAGAAACGTGTTATTCAGTCCAATTTTTTTTATTTGTAATCTTTTGTAATTTATATCAATATTCATAATTGATTCGTAATCTTGCTAATTGATTTGTCATTTTGTTGTTTAGTTGTTTTCCTCCTCTCCCCACTTCCTCTATGTTCTCATCGCAAAATCTCCATTGTCGTCAGCTCTTTCCTCTTGCATTTTGCTTTTGCCATTTGATTATGCTTCATTTTCTACTTAATTTTCGATTTCATCATGCATTTCGAATCAGCATGGATTCAAGTCAGTACAATCACGATTTCCCTCTTTGCTTGAAATTGAGCCCTAAATCCTTCATTTTGCTTTGTGTTTTTTTTTTTGAGGCGTTCTTCTATGTAACATTTCAATTATATAGTTCTATACAATTTCGACGTTGTTTTTTTATAAGGTAAAAATTAGACTGGAAAACCACAAAGTCGGTTTCTCAGCCTATAGCATCCTTACGGATGAGAACTAAAAGTTCTTGATTGGATTGAAAGTCTTCCATGGAACTCCGTTGGCTCTTCCTAGCAATGAAATCAGCAACATCGTTTGACTCCCCGAAGACGTGATAGATCTGCACTATAGAAAAAAGTTGTAGAAGACAAAGAATATCAGAAATTAAGATTTCGATATCCCAAGGACAGTGCCAAATCTTTTTCAGAACATTCACAATGGTGAGGTTATCATATTCTAATTCAATGTTTTTCAGTCCTAGATTATGGACTTTAACCAACACATTTCTAACTACTAAGGCTTCTGTTCTCAGTGGGGTTGAGATTCCACATTTGTCCCCAAACATATGTATAGGTTCACCCTTATTGTTTCGAAAGATATATCCAAAACTAGACTCCCCATTAGTCATGGTTGATCCATCCGTATTAGCTTTAATGATATTTTCTGGCGGTTTTCTCCATTTCTTATTCATTCTTTTACCTCTTCTATTGGTACCTATTTTTTTGTTTGGTTTCAGCAAGGGGATCTGAATTCCATTGCTTTGTTTTTTTTCCAACAATTGACTTGATTTGTAATATAGAGTGATACATTCTTAATGATGTCATTGTCAGTGTATGTTCTTCCAAAACTTTATTGGTTTCTATAGAACCAAATACTCCACCAAGCAACAAGTTGCTCAAAATGCACTTGGTCGATTTTATTATGAATTTCTTCTATAATTTCTTTTGTTTTTTTGTTCCCTATTGTTAATGATCTCAGCATTCCGTATGTTTGGTTGTTAATTTTTTCAATTGTTTTCATGGTATGGCTACACTCAAATAAGAGATGCTTTGAGTCTTCGGTTTGCGCATTACAACGCACACACCCTTGCGGAAGTGCAACTCCTTTTTGAGCTAATCTGGCTTTTTTTGGAAGCCCATTACTTATAGTTTTCCAAAGAAAGTTTTTGACTTTTGGATATGTATCCATTTTCCAAATCCAAGATGAATCATAAGTTGTATATCGTTTGTTGGTAGAAATAATATCCATAGCAGATTTAATGGAGAACCAACTATTTTTACTTGCTTTCTAGTACATTCTATCATGTATAATGTTAAAAGGAATGGGTATAGACATAACTTTTTTTGTTAAATCAGGCGGTAAATTTTGTTCCAACATTACCTTATTCCAGGTCATGTTTTGTTGGATAAACTCATCCACGATTGCTTCTTTATTCAACACTTGTTGCATATTAACTATTTCACAAAGTGGAATATCAGAGATCCATTTACCAGTCCAAAAACTGATTGTTCTTCCATTTCCTACTTGTCAGACGAGTCCTTTTTTGAATTCATCTAGGATTTCTATCATTTTTTACCACTGCCAAGAGCAAAGTCCTTTTTTTACATAATGCAGAATATGTTGGGTTTTGATATATTTTTCAGTAATAATTTTAACCCAAGGGTTATTTGGTTCTGCCAATATTTTCCATAGAAGTTTAAACTGTAATGCTTTATTCATATCTTTGGATTTTCTCAACCCGAGACCTCCTTGTTTTGTTGGTTTACAATTTTTTTCCCATCCTATAAGTAATTTGTATGATTGGTCCTTATTCCAAAAAAATAATTTGTTGATCTTATTCAATTCATTATGGGTTTCTGTTGGCAACATGAAACTTTGCATTAGAAAATTTGGTCTAGATGCAAGGTTTGCTTTTATTAGAGTTGTTCTTCTTGCTTGTGATAAGGAGTTCGCTTTTCATTTAGCTAATTGTTGTTGAGTACTGACTAAGAGGTCAACAAAGGTGTTCATATTAACCCTATCATTAATGATAGGACATCCTAGATATTTTTCCAGGAAAACCATATTTGTGATCGTAAGAATACCTTGAATATTCAATTTCTGTGTGTTTGGCACTTTTTCGTGACTTGAAAAGCCGATTTATGATAGTTGACCTTTTGTCCTGAAATCTGACAGTATTCGTCAACAATTTCCTTTATTTCTCTACAACTTTCCTGTTTTGCTTTTAAGAAAATCATAATGTCATATGCGAAAGCTAAAAAAGGAATTCGAGTACCATTTGTTACTAGTTGAAAGCCAATCAGGTTTCTAGGTCTATCAGATACTCTTTGTAGTTTTCTGGCTAGAATTTCAGATCCAAGAATAAAAAGAAAAGGTGAGAGGGGGTCACCCTGTCGGAGTCCTCTAGTAGGTGTAAATATTTATGTGGGTCCATTGTTAACTAAAACTGAGAATGATACCGTAGTAGTGCACTCTTTAATCCAATTGATGAATTTATCATGGAAACCAAATTTTTCCATAACTTTGATGATAAAGTTCCATTCAATTCGGTCATAAGCTTTTTTTCATGTCTAGTTTTAAGGCCATAAAACCTTGAGTTCCTTTTTTTGATTTAAAGGATTCGTTGTTTAGTTTGCAACAAATGTCCCATTGTTTTGTCCATAATTCGTTGGTTTAAGCTAGAAAAATAAGGTTTTTGTTCGTCCATTGTTTTTTCTTCAATTTTGTGTTGTTCTCCAAATATTCATGCATTGTGTTCGAATTTGTGCTTTTTATGTTGTTCTCCACCCGCCTGGTTTTAGCCATATGTGAAAGGGCAAAAAAAATAATAGTACAAGAACATCATTTTGATTACATGAACCTGTCTTGACTCTTGAATAAATATGAACTTTCACTTTACTGTTATATGAACCTTAATACTTATACATGTCTTTTATTCTCAGTGTCTTTATATGTCTGAGTTGATGTGAGTTGTGATTTATCTCATGGGTATAGTGGTCCCAGTTATGATGATATGGCATTAGATTAGGCTAATTTAAGTGTACACAATGAGGCTTAGTTATCTCAAGGGGGTCGATTTATTGTATTTATGTTTGCCCGGATAATATCAAACCAGTTGTAGGGGTGAAGTTTAGTACACTAGATTAAGGGGTTGCGTTTTACAAGAAACATGCATTCGTTTGCGGCTTTGATGCTCATAATGGATGTTCACACAAAAAAGACGACATTGTTGTGCTGAAATACTTGCTATGTAGCAGGGAAGGTTTAGGGTCGGTTGTAATGATAAGTTCACGCTTCGTTTCACTGGTATCCTTGGTTATAAAGTGATTTCTTTTAAGAACGTCATACTCACAAGCTGGTCATCGAGAGTCATACGCAATATATGAAGATGGGTAGAAAGATGGATATGGGGCACAAAAAGTTTGCTATGAATTGTGAAAAAGCTAGCATTGGCCCAGTAAGGTGCCATCATATGCGTCTTTGATGCAAAAGTGACCATTAAAAGATTTTTCAAAAAATTGAGATTTTTCCTGCATTTTGTTTTGATTGCAATGTTGATTTGACCGACTATTTGACCCGATTGTTTTGGTGTGATCCCGTCTCATGCAATAACTTTTCCCTCTTCGTTGATGTGGTATCATTTGATTTGACGTATTAGACCATATTATACATGAGCATTGAACCAAAATTACTTGAACCCATATCTTAAAATATATGAACCTTCAACTATAGTTACATGAACCCACAATTGAAAATTTATACTTGAACCGACAACTTGAATTATATGAACTTTCAACGTAGTATAGTTACATGAACCCACAACTTAAAATTTATAAACCTTCAACAATAGCTACTTGAACCCACAACTTAAATTATATGAACCTTTAGTTACATGAACCCACATCTAAAACTACATGAACCTTCAACTTTACTTACATGAACCCACAAAAGGAAATATATGAACCTTCAACTTTACTTACATGAACCAAACAACATTAAATATATAAACCTATTTATCTTTTTGATGGAGTTCGTGCTTTTTACAACCTTAACAGAAATACCTTCAATTTTTCTTCTCACAACATATGATTTTCTTCTGGTTATCCTTATTGTTCTCCCTAAACTCTCATTTTTAGAACTCTTATCCTCCGCGTCATTCTCCTCATCATTTATCGGTTCATCGTCAGCTCCCCCACATCATCTTCTTTCTCTCCAGAAACAGATTCCTCAGATGACTCCTCGTTATCCGTCTATGTTGCCTGAGTCTTGTTCCTTAAGCTTTAGGGTTTGTTTGGATCTCTCGGTTTAATGCATTAAAATGTATTATCTTACAATAATTGTATTAAATCATCAATTTAATACAAGATAATGCATTTTAGTACAGTCTAAACGGAATCCAAACAAACCCTTAACGTCTTTCTTGAAGTTTTCCACTTTGCTGTCTCCCTCCCTCTCTTTTTTAAGTTCATTTTAGTTTTCTGCGAAGGTAATGTTGTTAAAGGTACATCATCTGTAAATATGTAGCAACATGTTAGATAATAAGTGTGCAAAACGATTTAGTATTTTTAACTGTATTTGCATGATCAATATCAAAAATATTTATTCTACATTTTTTAACTTCAAAACTTGGAATTGTTTTCTCAAATCTCAGTTCTTACAACCATTTTTCAAACTAAGACTTTCATTGTAAATTCATGAACCTTCAAATTTTTTAGCAAATGATTTTATAAACCATAGAATTTGTACATTTCATCATCTTTATAATTTCCACATGACATGAACCCTAGCAAGTTTTGTTTTTCCAAATCCGAACTCAGACATGCATTTTCATCTTAGTAGAAAGTAAATGTCGAAACTAGCTAGAAAGTAAATATGCATTTTCACCTCAAATTACTTCACAAACCCTAGATTTTTTGATATTATATGAGCCGTCAAAATTTGCAATTACATGAACCCTAGAATCTTTGAGCAGTCTAGCCATATGAACTTGAAGTAGTAAAAGGCAAGAGACGGTGTGATTTTACCTTGTTCTTCAAATCCATTGTTGCTCGTTGTCATTTCTTCTTCGTTTTACATCGCGGCTGAGAGCTTTTGTTTTTGCGAGTGGTGTCTGTTTACGACGATGAATGTGTTATTCAATGACGATTTTTATTCACAATTTTACTTATCGCGGTCGATTGTTGTATGATTATCATTTCACTTTGCTAGTGAAGACGATTTAGGTTTCGGGGTTTGAATCGCTTGATCCATCTCTCCAGCGCTAGAGGAAAGAGAAGAGTTTTGAGTGTTTTAAACGAGTGAGAGTTTTCTCTCTTTTCTTTCTTGTTTTCGTAAAATTTATGAAAAGTTTTGAGTGTTTAATAATTTTTAGTGTATTTATCCATGTGGACTAGGGAGTTTTCTCTCTTTATTACAATGTGCGCACCTTCATTTAAAGCTTTCAGACTAGCTGATCTCGTCCGTTGATTTTTTCAATCATGCGGTGGAAGATCGTTCACACTAAACACAATAGTGCTAGTCCGCATGGATAAATACACTAAAAATTATTAAAATAAATTATTAAAATTTGACAGACAATTAAAATTATTAAATTTGAACATTTCCTTATCAAAAAAAATAAAAAAAAATAAATTTAAAACTCAAGAACAATTCAAATTAAGAATAAAATAAAAGGCGTTGAAAACTATCACTAAAACTCAATGACACTTGTAAGTTCATTCCAACAAACTCCCTAGTACCATAATTAATATGATTTCAGCCTCGTACGAAACAAATTCTCTAATGCCAAATTACTCATGGATAGAAGGAAAATTTCATAATATTAGCAATATCATATAGATTTTAAAAGAAATTCGACAAACAATAAAAAAAAATGATATTTTTACTAAGAGTGCACGGAAGGAAAATTCTTGGTATAGCCATATTCTATACTCTATTACATTGAACTCCATCTCATGAAGTATAGGTTAGCCACATTCATAGCACCACTGCACCACACCAAAATAGCTTTTTCTCAAATATGTAGGCTACAAAAACATAACATTTAGATGAGCAGGTTAAAACCATGAAGTATTGGTAAATTAATTAAAAGTAATGCACATTGTAGAGTTCTTTTCCTGTGAAGACACGATGTACTATCACCTCAAGGAGAAAACAATACTAAGTTTTCTATTTTGATATTCAAGTTTGAAACATAATCACATGTGCAATAGTTATCTAGTAAACAAGAATTAGTCAAATAATGTGTCGATTTAGTACTTAAGTCGGGGAAAGCGAAAATGTCACAAACATAGAAAGGTTCCGAACATACCTCTTGCCCTCAGAATTGATATAACGGAGCACTATATATGTAGTAACTTCCAAATAAAAAAATATAGTAATGAAACTTCAATATCTTAATCGAACCAATAAGTAACTACAACTACACTATAGGTGCTATGGATTATTTTTTGGCGAAATTACAGGAAACCACCCGTTAAATAGGCATATTTGACTATAACCACCCGTTATACATATATTTATTTACAACCACCCCTTATTGTCATTCCGTTAACAAATAACCACCCCCGTCCCAATCTGTCAATTTTGGCCGTTATCCCATGCGAATTTACCAAATTACCCTCAAATTTGAACTTTGAAGCCGATTTCGTGAATTTTTTTGGGTTTGGTTTTGTTGGGTTTATTTTTTGGGGTTTGGCTCGACCGGTTCAGATTAATTAAACCTCTGATTTTTACCCCATTCATTCATTCAGCTATTTCCGAATACCAGGTTGATTTGGGGGCGAAATTAGGATTGGGACGATTTGGGGCCAAATTTGGGGCTTCGATTTGGGTGCGAAATCATGGTGATTTTGGGGCTTTCTCTTCAACTTGGATTGAAAGACGAAATCCAATGGCAAAGCACATTGTTGAAGTCGAGTTGTTGCGATTCCAGAGGTAATAGTGTAGGTCGAGTTTACTTCTGCGAATCGAAATCGAACCTGGGGGGAATTTAGGGTGGAAACTTGGAGCACAAAGACTGTTCTTCGAGCAGAGCAGATTGTTGAAGTCGAGCTTGTTCTTGGAGGACAAAGACTCAAAATATTATGTGGAGCTTGAGGCATTGCACCAGATAGTACCAATGGCTGATACAAGAGTGTTTGGATGCCAACCCAAACACTTGGTCTTTGCATGGCTTCAGACATTATTGTAAGTCTAATATGTTGTTGAATAATGGCTCTGAGTCTTTTTAATAGTTGCATATTAGAGGCAAGAGAAATGCCTATCTTATCCATGTGTGAGTGGATTAAGAAGATAGAATTGGCTATCACACCCTGGAGAGTTAACTCTGGATGTGGTTAAGAAGATAGAATTGGCTAAGAAAGATGCTCTGCATAAATGAAAATGCTATGGCCAAGATGATAGGTATGAGGTTGACCATGGGAGCAAGACATATGTGGTTGACCTTGTTGCAAGGAGTTGTGGATGTAACCATTGGGATCTAACTGGAATTCCATGTAGCCATGCAATTTGCTGCATTTTGAAAAGAAGATTGAATGTGGTGCATGACAGGCTTAAAGTCGTATGCCTAATCAAAGAAATCCTAAAGTACCTACTAAAGAGTATAGCAAGCAAGTCAGGGTCGATCCCACAGGGAATCAGGTTATCAATTCTTGTGTTTCGTAAACTACCAACTAGGAACTAGGGGGGGTTGTTGTATGAGTTTCTTGGTAAACAAGTAACAAGTAAGCAAGTAAAGGTTGTGAATATAATGGGGAAAAGCGCCACACTTAACAAAGATCCACACAACAAAAGATATGGTTGATCACTGAATTCTATTAATCTCAAGTTCTTATCTTTCCTCTAGTTGTTCTTATCTCGATCTTAGGTAACTATTAGTTCTACCAGCCCTAATAGTACTTATTACTAAATCAAACCCGAAAACCTTCAAGATTCAATAAAGCAATAGCATTCAACCAAGGATTCAACAAGATAGATGCAATAGAAACAACCCATTACTATAACATGCAATTAACTCTCTCTCACGATGAACACTCGCAACCCGCTTATGTAAATCGTGTGTACTACTAGATATGCAACCCGAACCCGGAATCACAAGTCCTAGATATTAGGAAGATATCAATAAACCTAGGTGATCAGTCTAGATAAATCAACATAAACCAATAAACATTCAAGCACAAGAGAATTAATACAACTAGATAGGAAATAGAGCAAGAGTAGAAAACTCACAACCAATCAATTGCTGGCTTCAAACTGTCAAGTACAACAATGGAGGTTTAGTTCTCCATTAGGGTTTGTGAGAGAAAAACGATGAAAGGTGGCAACTAGGGTTAGAGAATGGATCCTCTAAAAGAGTCTTAAACTTAACTTAAATACTAAGGAAATAATTCAGAAATAAAGAAAAGAAATAAACAAACTTGGAAACAAAGTCTCGGAAATAAAATAAAACGGGAAATAAAAACTCGGAAAAGTCTTCCGCGTATAGGTCACCGCGGGGTGCGGTGGTCTTCCAGAATCTCGAGCCTCACTTCTGTTGTGCTCGCCGCTGGGTGCGGTCATACCCACCGCGGGGTGCGGTGGCGACGACTTCTCCATCTTCTGCGATACTTCCGTAAAAACGCCATAACTTTTGATTCCCAACTCGGATTGCGCTCATATTTTTAGGACTTGTAGTAGACTTCAAGATCTAACTCCTCGAATTAGAATCACTCCATTTGGACATCTGAGTAAAGAGAACAAACCATTTGAATTCAGCCCACTATTCTTCTACTCTTCAATGCACTTCAAACCTCTGTAAATCCCATGATTTCTTCACTTCTAGTCTCTAACTCTCAACTCCATAATTGTGCTCTAAATCCATCCAAATGACACCTTAAACACCAGTAAAACTCCTAGATATACACTATAAAATAGTGTCGATCAGTGCATTTTGTGGATCCCTATTATACTAAGGGGACATATATGAGAGCTTATAGCCACACAGTGCATCCCATACCATGCATGGGGAGGACCAATGGGAGAAAACTAATCAAACACCCACACTGCCACCATAATTTATCATTCAACCAGGAAGGCCTAAGAAAGCTCGCATGAAAGAGAAAGGAGAAGGCAATGAAGTGCAGTCAAGGCCAGAAGCTTCAAACAATTTGAAGATCCTGTCCACTTCACTACTTCTGATGCCAATGAAGTGCAGTCAAGGCCAGAAGCTTCAAACAGAAGGCATGTAGGTAAGTTGTACCCTATAAGACGACCACCTAAGGGGAATATGATGACAACCAGGGCCCAATTCTCTTCAATTATGACAAGGTCAAGCAAGAGGTGGAAGCCATAGCTGCAGTTTAGGTTTCCACTTATCAATCTGTGATGTTGATGTAACTATGGCACAAGACAATATTTTATGTAATGGCATGACTTGCACATGAATGTGCACAAAACAATTATCTGTATGTTTTACAATGACTTGCACATGGATGTGCACAAGACAATTATATGTATGTTTTGGCATGACTTGCACATGAATGTGCACAAGACAATGTTCTATGTTCTGGTTCAATTTACCAAGCTTTCATATGTTCTGGTTCAATTTGGTTGATGCACAACTTTACAACTTTCATAAATTAGCATAGCTTACAGGTTTACAGACTGATGTAAACCTGTATTCATATGATGTTTACAACTTTAATATGATGTTTACAACTTTCATATGATGTTTACAACTTACAGACTCATGTTGATGTGTACAACTTACAACCATTGGTACAGCTTTAATATGATGTTTACAGCTTTCATATAGGTTTACAACTTACAGGTTTACAGACTCATGTTTACAAGTTTCATAAATTAGCATAGCTGAAGTGCAGCAATAACATTCCAACATTCATTAAGCAAATATGACTACATTGTTCAACATTCATTAAGCAAAAATATTCCAACAGTGCACTTATCATAATTCATTATTCACTCATTGCCTTGTTATTGAAACCAACAGTGCATCCACAACACAACTAATTTAAACCAATAGTGCATCCATAACTAATTTAGGGTTTAGGGTTTAGCAGTGCATCCACAACACAACTAATTTAAACCAACAAAACCATCACCATAGAGTTACATTTTTCAAATTCAAAATAATACTAAAAACAGTCATCTAAGCTTTGAATATGGTAACTTTGTATACAATATTGCGTCGACTCAGTATTTCAAACACACATGCATCGTTGATTTCCAATCCATTGTCTATTACAAATTGCCTCCAACATGTGCCAAATCTGTAGCGATTCTCATTGTTTGTGACAGACACAGGCCAAGCAGCCCTACCATAATCCAGGATGACTTCAGTGGTTCTTGCAGAACTCAAGAATTTGATAGCATGTTTACTCGGGACACCCTGCATATCATGTGCATTGCAAGTTAATATTATGAAGTAATCTGAATCAAACATTTACATGATAAAGGATGCGGTGCATATCAGACGATAGTCTCCCTCCACACTGGTTGTTTCATTAAAACAACGAAACTCTTGTTCTTGTCACATGGAAAAGCTTCAGCTCTTTGTATTGCTGATGTTGGTTCATCTACAACATCTCCAACATCTTCATCATCTTCATCATCATCAACATATCCTTCATCTTCAATATCATTATCATCTTCAAGAATAATTGGGTGGTCCCCACTATTGTACTCTCCAGTACTGTAAGTGGTGTAACTGTTGTCTTTGACTGAGTCGGATTTAGAGTTATTATAAATTACATTGTTCGTCATCCTATTAACAGCACCAATAGTCAGTAAACAAAAATCTATGCACTAGTGCAATCAAAATGTAGGATCATGGTTCTAGTACAATCAAAATGTACTTAATGGTGTTGAGATTTGTAAGTTTAGTCAAGGTAACATTAGAATATAATTTTGAGTTGTTGTTGTTTCTAGAAGTCCCTAAAAAGAAAGAAAGCAAGAACAAACTAATTAGCTAGCATTGGAGACCCCTACAATGTCCTCTATAAAAAACAAGGCTTATAGGAGAGATCTGTCAGATTTGATTATGATAATTAGTTAATGCTTAGTTACACTGTTAATGTCCTTGTTTTCAAGAAAGATGAAATCCACTGTTTTTGTCTCATTTAAGCTACATTATGTAGAGACAATCTACTTTTTCAACTAAACTTCCCATTGATGAATCCTTAAAAATGATGAAAATATATAGGTGATGGATAGGTTCTTTTCCTTTTTATTTCTCTACCTAAAAAAGTCCTAATTGTTCTTTCTTCTACAACTCTGTGATTAAGCTTCTTTTCTCTTTCTTTTCTAATATATATCCAATGTGTTCCTAAATGACCCTGATCATGGTTTGCTTGTACATTATAGATCATCAAGTACATGAGTACATTCCACATTGTTCAGATTTGCATTGGAAAAAGTTTGCTTGAGCTTCTTCTTTCATGTGAAAAACTCCTAGCAGTAGTTCCTATACAAACTTGATGGCATTAGAATACAAGTCCTAACAGTGAGCCAATACATGTCCTAACAGTAATTCTTAGGCATTACAGTGAGCCAATACTAAACATCCAAGGGCTAAAATTCTAAACATACTTGATGACATTAGAACTCAATATCACCTAACAGTAATTCTAAGGTTATTACGGTTTGATGGCATACTTGCTGGCAATTCAGTTACATCATAAGCCGAAAATCAACCAAATCAAACACCCCCTAAACCCAAAATCTACTCAACCATAAATAACAAAACGAAAAGGAATCAAACCAAACACAAAAATCTACTCCATGACCGAAAATTTACCTTATACTGTCGCCCTTCGATTATACAAAAGTCACCCTTCGATTGTGCCCAGAAGTCGCCCTTCGATTATGCCCAGAAATCCAGCCCCAAATTGAATTCCATAAACCCTAATTCGAGAACCCCAATTCGCCCCAATTCGAAAACCCCTATTGCCCTAATTCGAAAATAGCTGAATGAATGAAGGGGGTAAAAATCGGGGGTTTAATTAACCTGAACCGGTCGAGCCAAACCCCAAAAAATAAACCAAACAAAACCAAAAAAATTCACGAAACCGGCTTCAAAGTTCAAATTTGAGGGTAATTTGGTAAATTCACATGGGATAACATCCAAAATTGATGGATTGGGACGGGGGGGTGGTTATTTGTTAACGGAATGACAGTAAGGGGTGGTTGTAAATAAATATCTGTATAACGGGTAGTTGTAGTCAAATATGCCTATTTAACGGGTGGTTTCCTGCAATTTTGCCTTATTTTTTATAGGTTTATTACAAAGTGCTTCATTAATTGATAAAAACCATATACGGCCACATTAGTTGTGCGCTGACTTTCCTTTGTAATTAGCAACAACCGATTTTTCTTTTATACCCTTTTAATTAAGAATTGACTTTGGATTTGTTTGGCACAATTTTTATATTAGCCTCCAACAGTTTTAGAATCTAAAACATTTGCTCATTCCTTCCTAATTTCGTTAGATCGATTTTGGCATTAAATATATTAATGTGTGGAACCAATCCAAATATGAGCTTTCATAGTAATATTTTGTTGCTATATTGTCAAATTATGCATCTTTCAATGCTCTATCAAGTGTCAGAGTTCGAAAGTATTGTCATAAGCTAGTCTCTCTTTGGCATGTGTATTCTCTCATTCTCAGTACATGCAAATGTTTTAAATTTTTTGAGTTGAAGACCTTCACATAAGTGTTTGTATACTAAAGTACATTAATAATATTATACGTTTTAAATAAGTTTATATTGTCTTTCTTTTTTATGACATAAGCTCAATGTATGACATACATACTCATAAAGATTATATAAAGTATATTTTTTTATATCTTTCCCTTGTTGATTAGTTAACTCAAAACATATTCGTGTGCTCTACTGATAGTCTAGAAAGCAACATACCTTTTCTTACAAGTTATTCGTAGTGTAAATATATCATATATAGTTGTTTAAGAATTAAGTGTGTATTGAAGATATATCATATAAATATATCATATATATAGTTGTAGTTGTGGTAAACGAGGGCCCTTTTGCATTGCTAAATTCTCTTAAGACACCGTGCATGGCTAAGGTGAAAAGATTAATATGAGAATCTAGAATGCTTAAACACTTGAGTCAATGGCTTAAGTATATGGAGAACCTACACAAGTAAAGAATTAAATAAAAATAAACACATGGGTTTCATGAGCAAGACGCTACTAAAACATATATAATTGGACGAGTTTGATTAATTAAGGTGAATAAATCTCATAACTATGACATCCAATAGAAGGAAAATAGCCTTGACAAGCTCAAGAAACATCCAGTAACAAATTATTACATTTAATTAGTAGTTAATAGCCATGTTTGCAATAGACACTGAAGGTATTGGGGGCTTTTGATTTTTGCTTGTACCAGATTGATTTATACAAGTTGATGTCTCAAGAACTGGACAACTACACAACAAACAAAATCATGTCATGAATGAGATTTTTTTGTAAATGACTCAATAAAACTGGGGAATTGTTGAGAGGAAATACTAGTATTTTTTTTTATCTTAGACATTACTAAAGTTTTTGTTTGATTGTCGTTGATTAACCTTCTCCATGCCTCTTTTTGGTTGAAAGAGAGGTGGTACTCCTCGCACAAAAAAAGGACCTTTTGCATACCTTTGAAGGATTTTACCTCCTTGCTCTTGCTTATATGACTAATCTTTGACTTGTGGAACTTTTTGGTATTCTTTTACCAAAAGTATCATCCTCGACAACATAAGATGTTGTATCATTATTGATTAACTAAATCAAAGGTAGTAATCTGAAGCTCGTTTTAAGATTGCAATTCCAAATCGAAAAAAGACACGCTCCACTGGGTCTATAACGCGATTATACTATAACTCAAAGTCACATGTAAAATTAATGAATATGTGGTGTCGTAAATTGATTACAAGGAACAAGAAAAAAAGAAACTTAAAATTAATATACAATACCCAAATGGCTTATAAAAGTTGTATCAACTACAGAGGTAGGCGTATAAGCAGCTGAAATAAGAAAGTGTGATTTATCAGTAGTGAGTTCCCAACAGTTTGCCTCAAGTAGCAATAGGACGCCTATCACTTCTTCCATCAAGTTCCATCAATATCTCACAATTAGTTAGCGTTCACTTTGCACATAAAAATCCTCTTCTAAAACACAACCTCATAATTCTAGGAATTGACAACGAACAAAACCAATACTTGACTAAGCGAGAAGACAAAAGGAAGAGGAATCACCAATTGATGATTAATGTATTCATTGCGAACAACAAGAATGTAATTAAGTGAAAAAGAGAAAGAAGGCATATATATTTATTGAAGATACTGCGAGTTGGTTTGAAGTGCAATCCAGCATTGGAGGTAGCAAAACCGAAGAAATAACACATCACCTGTAAGGAAGTAACGTGGTGCAATTTAAGGATGGGTAAAGGACATACTCAGAGAAGAAAACAAAGACACGTGGAAAGGTTTTCTATACATGGACAAAATATACCATTATTTACATATGAGCCTAGTCTATCCGGAAAGCCCAAATTTTTTTTTTAGAAAGGGAAATTTTGCATGGTAGCCACGAGGTATCGTGAATTCCGCCTAGTGCCCTCAAACATTATAAAAAGCAACAAAAAATTATAAGTTACCCATATTTTAAACTTAATTTAATAAAAACATCATATCTTTGTGGTATTTAAGTAAAGACCTAATCTTTATCTTTTATAAAATCACAAATCTAAAGAAAATTTAAGAAACCTTTTCTTATTTACACATTTTATGACATCATAATTATTATTATAGAATACCCAATATTGTATATATATTTTAAATAGAAAACTACTGTTATGAAATTCTTTGTTCTCGCATTAAACGTTATCGGGTAACTTTTACAAAAATCCCAGAGTTCAAATATTGTTTTGAAAGAAAAAAAGGATTTAATCAAAATACCATGTACTTTTGATTGTTGAAAAAAAAGTATTATTGAAAAAGATACTTGAATAAGGTTGTATTTTAAATTTTTATATAAATAAATAAAAATAATTCTTTAAAAATAACATACTTATGGTGTAATGAAGAATATGTAAATAAGAGAAGTTTTAAATATTTTTTACAAAAAATATAAAATTTGGTGGTCTTATAAAAAGCATAAAGATGAGGTGTTTTTAAAAAAACAAGAATATTATAATTTTAAATAATTATGTTTAATATATAGATAATTTGTAATGATTTTTTATTTTTTATAATACTTGAGGGTATAATACGGAATTTGTGAAACACCGAGGTTATCACGCGTCTTTTTAAAAAACTTTTGGCACCACGTGAAATCCGCAATACCTCATGACTAACACGCATAATTTTTTTATAAAAATAAAACCCAATTGGAAGAAAGAACCATGTATTTTCATTATCGTAAACAACTATAATGAATGAAAGAAATAATAAAGGCCAAATAGCACAAGAATTGAGAATTCAAAATTTAGATCCAAATAAGACAAAATAGTTACTGTAGTTAAGCGAACTCCAATTTTTATAGTAAGATAGATGATAAAAGGTTGTACTTATATCTTCAGTGATGGAAACGAAAATTGTAATGTATAACTTCTTTTAGCAAATCAATCCATAAATAACACTTGAGACAACCTTTTTTCATTTAATTTTTTTGAGGAGAGATATATGTAAATATATTGTAATAAATATAAATTAGAAATGATAGAGACTTTCTAAGATGAATTTGGAGTATATATACTATAAGAAATTGAGAAAGAAAATGTTGGAAAGTTGAAAAAGGCTTGAATCTTTATATATAGTATAGTCGATCAAATCATAAGTGGTTTAACAAATAATCCAAATTAAACTTCAAACATACTGTAAAAAAATAGAACCAATTTGGTGTTGGTCACTGATCATGATATTTCATCCCGTTCCAACTTTCAATACTAGGCTTATTATATGAACCGTTATCTTGAATTCATTGGGTTCTCGGAGCGTGCAAATAACGTCCTAAGAAGACAGCATGGAGCGCCTCACGCGCCACTGCCTCTGAGGCGGGAGCCGTTGGGGCCTGGGGGTTTCAAAACGACATTTTTATTGTTGAGTCAAAATAATTTACATACATCCAAACAGAGCCTTAACGTGTTTACGCATATCCAACAGAACAATACCAAAAGCCGGAGCGAATCGCAAAGAAAAGCATGAATATCTGTTGTGATGCCAAGACAAAACGCAACATAGAGAGAGCAGAGAAAATCGAAGAATCAAATGGCGATTTCCGCCGCAACCGCATTCGATCTCACCGTTGTCTCCCTCCGCCGCTCCAACCACCGCTCTCCGGCCGTCCGAACCTTCTCCGTCGACGCGACCGCGAAATTCTCCGCATTTCCCCGTCTGACCTCCGCCGACGTGACCAAGGTCAATCGCCAGCCGTATCCACCGCTAATTGCTTTCGCTGCCGGTGGGGGCGACGATTCTAGCGGCGGAAGCGGGGGTAGGTTCAATGGCGGAGGAGGAGGCGACGACGGAGGTGAGAACGAGAGGAAGGATGAGGCATTATTGGCTTTGGCGCAGAGTGGACGGTCGCTGGAAAGTTTGCCGAAGGATTTGGCGACGGCGATTGAGTCCGGGAGGATACCGGTAGAGATTGTGATGAGGTATCTTGAGATGGAGAAGTCGCCGTTGAACCGGTGGTTGCTTCAGTTCGGGGCATTCAGGGAACGCTTGTTGGCGGATGATTTGTTCTTGGCTAAATTGGCCATGGAATGTGGTGTCGGAGTCTTCACTAAAGTATGAACATTCTTCCTATTCTCAATTGATTATAATTTATTTGTTATCGTGTTTCTGTCTAGTATTCAATTGATTCCATTGTTGTAGTCCTGTGAAACATTGAATCTGAGATGGTAAATCGTAATAAATTGGGGGTCCGTTTTATAATAAATACATTGAAGCATATGAGAATGAAAGTAGCTTCTCTATTTAATTAGTTACAGTTTATGGGAGTTATTTACGGATTGAGTAGTTGCATTTTTAGCTTTCTCATGAAGATTTCGTTTGGTTTTATTCTGGACCTTGGTGGTTGATGTTTAATATAGGATCTGATTGTAATACTGGTATGAGCAGAAGAATTTTGGGACGATGTGACTGGATGAGTCATACAGTACTAGTTTCATTCCCTGACATGTATTTTTTATGTAATTTTAACAATATATAATTGTTTCCTGTGTTGGTATTTGGTGCTGTACAAGGAATTTGCTTTACTACATTATGTCTTTCTGTTACCATGCTCCCTACTTCCTTGTGTTTTGGCTCCTTTTCTTGTCTAATATATTCCATTGCTCCCCTTCTCTGAATTGGATCACTCTCTCTCTAGTAAATAGTAATCCTTGTCATGTGAGAAATGTGTTTGTGTTTGTCTTTTTGTTCTTGGAAGATGATGGTGGTTCATATCTTCCTTTTCCCCTTTCTTTAGACTGCTGCAGAATATGAACGCCGGAGAGGGGACTTCTTCAATGAGTTGGAAGTTGTCTGCGCTGATGTGGTATGTCTACAATGTTTTCTTGGTTGTTGCCTCTGCTTTTGACAATATCTCACAATTCAGCTTTCTTTAGTCAGTGCATAAATCTACTCAGGGTGCGTTTGGATGATGCAACTTAATGCATTATGGATGGATATGGACATCCAAACGCACCCTTATAAGAGTCGGTATGATTTCCTTATCCAATAAGAGGAGTTTCATGCATGCTATCAGATTACCGGTTCTCATATGCATATTTTATCCTATCTGGACTTGTATTTAGGTTATGGGCATCATTGCGGATTTCATGCTTGTTTATCTTCCTGCTCCAACTGTTACTCTTCGGCCAGCTCTTGCTGTGAATGCTGGGAGTATATTTAACCTCTTCCGTAGCTGCCCTGACAATGCTTTTCAGGTCTAGTGCTTTTATCAGCGTTGAATGTTGATATCTTGGTTGTGATATGCTCGTTTGTCGCAAACCTATGTACTGCATTTCATAATTACAAATTTATCATTTCTGCAGGTTGCACTTGGTGGCGAATCATATTCACCCTTGCATAGGATAGGTGCAATTGTGGTAAGTGCACAGAAAAATTCATTTTTTTTGGATGTCATGAAAGAAATCAGACTTTTGAAAAGGTGCATATTTGTTTTCATTGCAGCGCAATGGTGCAATGCTTTTTGGTGTTGGAACTACCTCTTCTCTGGTATATCAATCTCCCGTCATAGAACTCCTGATATCTTTTTAGCTGTATTTTATCTGTGACTAATTTTATCGTTCATGCCTTCGTAGATTGCTTGTCAAATTACATGATTAATTGCCAAATTTTTTTGGGATCGATTAATCTCTCATGAGAAGTAGGTTGCATTTTCCATATTTTCAAATTATGTACTATCGTAGTATTGATTGATCGCCAATTCATAGCATGAGAGTAATTACTTTTGTAGCATCTCAAATCTTGATCAGTCATGCCAGTTTACCCCCAAGGCTAATAATATATTGGCATATTGATTTTATCTTCCCACTATTCCTTGACTTCATCCAATTAGTACGGAAACTTTAATTGGGTGTTTGTAATTTGACTGTATTACAGAAGGCAATTCTAGTTCAAGTGCCAATGTAATGATTTTCGTTTTGTCTAGGTTGGGACAGCCATCACTAATGCATTTATGAAGGCAAAGAAGGTTGTCAACAAGTCTTCTACAGCAGAGGTAGAGAATGTGCCGGTCTTATCTACTAGTGTTGCCTATGGTGTGTATATGGCTGTTTCAAGCAACCTTAGGTACGTGACGTCTATTAGCTTGTCCAATACTTTTGATGCTCATTGCTTGATGGCAATTTTTATCAATGCTTACTAGTTAATGCTATGCAATTTGCAGATATCAAATAATAGCTGGGGTCGTAGAGCAAAGGATTTTGGAACCAGTGTTGCACAATCACAAGCTCATGCTAAGCGCAGTGTGCTTTGCTATTCGAACTGGAAATACATTCTTGGGCTCCTTACTGTGAGTTTCATGACTTTCTCTCTATTGACAAGTGATTTGTAGTATCTTCAACTCATTCCGTTTTGCAATGCTTTCACCTCCTTATTGTCATACTGGACACGATGCAGGTGGGTGGATTATGCACGCTGGGTTGGAATTCAGAAAAGTCATGACGAGTAATACGCATAAATTATACAGACAGTATAAGTCTTAAGTACAGGTCTCTTGTTCCAATTTTGCTACAGAGAAGAGCCCTTGTACCTTCTTAATGTGCCATCTCCTTCACTTATTTCAGTCTGACTGAGTTTCATTATTAGGTAAGGTCATTTATAGTCAATTTCTCCGAAAATTACCACCCGAAATGTATGAGAATGTTTACATCCTGAAGTTTCCTTATTGCTCCCCTTGTCTCTGCACAAGGGAAAGTTGTATGTGCTGAAACAATGTCTTTCTAAAAGGGTTTCCCTCATTTGTCTTGAGTGATTTTGGGGTGTGTATGGATAAAGGAAATACAGTTACTTTCTTGATGCAACATTGCTTTCTTGCACCTACAGATTCTATTGTATAGTCAAAGGCACAGCTCATGGTTTCTTGCAAGTAAGTCAACGGTGCAGATTACAAATTTGAATTCTGACAGTAAAATCCATGCCTCTCCTCTCCAGAAAACAGCACACGGCAGATCAGAAAGAAATCCACCTTCTTAAGAACCGTTCTCCAAACTCCTGGGAACCTGTGGATCCCGAGGGCCGTCGGAAGACTGGGTCTTTCTCAAGTTCCAGTGAAGGCCCTCGTGGATGCTGCGCAGAAAATCCTTGGTGGAGTCGACCTCGCACGCCGTTGGCAAAGGCCAAGGCGCCATGCTACACAGCAAAGCGTCGCCGGGCTTCAACTCCTTCCTCCCCTTCCCATCAAATGATACCCATGCCGAGCTTCTGCTGTCTTCGGGTACTTGAACTTTCAACGTCACGTACTCCGGCAATATCAAAGGACGGAACGACAACGAGTGCGGGCTGATCGGCGTGAACAAGATCCCAGGAACCTGCATAACAATAACATGGGATTTTTGTTGGACAGAAAATATAAGTTCATCGATCGATCTCTTGCATACTTGTGGGTGAACCATAGATCCTCCAGCTGCCAGTGAATAGGCAGTACTTCCTGAAGTTGTTGACAAGATTAATCCGTCGCCTTGGACTCTAGTCATGAAGCTGTCGTCGCAGTAGCATTCCAAGTTGGTAAGGAATGATGATATGCCACGGTCGATGGTGACTTCGTTGAGGACCAGCGTTTTCTCCCCCGTTTCGTATCTGTCTTTGGATGTACACCGGACTACACTGCACTGTAAACGGTGTCTCAGCGTGATGCTGAAGGGACCCCGTAGGATTGAGTCGAGTGACTCCTTGTAGGTTTTGCTATCTGAAGGGTGGTTAAAGACTTCAAGAATTGGGAATGAGAGAAGAAGAGGTTTAAGTCATCATATTCATATAGGAACTAAGAGGATACTAAATGTTGTCATGAAACCCAGTGATCCCAGAGCAAATGGAACAATAGGAGGAATTGGTCCTTTGAACAATGAAGCAGCCTGTGAGCAACAACAGTGGATTAGACGATTCGAGCTATGTAATGTTGTCATAGAACCCAGGTATCTTGTATTAAATCATCAATTTAATACAAGATAATGCATATATTAAGGAAATCCAAACGGATCCTACAAGAACCTACCCAAAGTACAGTTCCATCGCCGCCCAGAGTAACAAGAAGGTCAACTTTCTTATGCAGAAGTGAGATCTCCTCTTCTGCAAATTCATGAGTGCAAACATACAAAACCTTATTGATTGAAGGACAAATAAGCAACAAGGCTACAGATGTGAATCATATTTCCTTTTGTAGTTTGGTTATGATCGATATAGTACTCACCATCTTTCCATGTCTGGACAAAGTCAAAGTAATCTGACTTTTCAAGGAGCTCATATCTGACTCGAGGCTCCACAAATATGTTCAGATTCCTTGCCTGTGTCAACCATCTGATACAAGCACAAAAAAGAGGTGTTGAATTACATAGCAAAACAACTTGAGGTTGATATAGACTCGAGAGGTGGATAAACCTTGTCATTTCAGCACAGAGAATTTGAACAGGATCTGAATTTGGCTTAGTCAAAACAAGAACTGTCTGAGGGCTAGTCTCCCACTCTAACGAGATCTGAAAGAATTTTTATTTTTGGAAAATATCAGCTGCAGAACATAATCCTCCAACACTTGTATGGTTGTAAGGTAATTGTCTTTAGTGTTTACCTGCTTACTACTACGCCCTGTAGCCACAATATCGCCTCGTGCAAAAGATATAACTTCATGTTTGTACTGGTTGCTGTTCTCATCCTGGCTATCCCAAGCAAGTTTAAATGAAGCCTGTCCAAGCAAAAAACAGGGTATGAATTACATATCGGAATTAGGCAGTTACCAAACAATGATGCAGTGTACTAAAGAGAATTACCTTTCTCTTTGCTTTGAGTTTACCATTTACCAGCCCAGATTTACAGTCAACTTCCCCATCTCTCAGGATTTCATGGTTGCAGATTCCGTTCTCCCTGCAGCACTCTCCGTTCGCTATAGCTCCATCTACTGCCACATCTGATTCATGGTTCAGATATGCAGCTTCTCTTTCACCAGGAAGTTCACTTTCTGCTTCTTTATTGGACACTTATGAAAGGACAAGCATAGAATTGAACACATAAGACATCATGAAAACAACATCCGAGATTCAGAGCACACACAAATGTACCTATATCATGCCCCGGGCTGGATTTTTTCGCCTTCTCCAGCTGGTATTTACGCTTCCACTCAGATGCTTCGGCCTGTGCAGAGGC
This sequence comes from Rheum nobile, assembly GCA_027886185.1. Classification (NCBI taxonomy): domain Eukaryota; kingdom Viridiplantae; phylum Streptophyta; class Magnoliopsida; order Caryophyllales; family Polygonaceae; genus Rheum; species Rheum nobile. The sequence continues at coordinate 69,703 of WOAB01000811.1, forward strand.
CTTTTCTTGTGCCACTCGCCTCAGCGCTTTTTCCACAGCTGCATTGAGTTGAAGATTCGAGTCGTCATAAGGATGGCAGTTAACTTCATTAATAACACAGAAAGACAGATTGTAAGAGGGGAATAAATTCACTTGTCATAGCTTCAGAGAAGTCTGTATGATGCTCATGATCTAGTCCTTGAATTGGATGCTGTAAAAGTTGAGAGGAGGAGATAGAATCCAACTCCGAATACCCATTTTCAGGCTGTGAGAAGCTAAAACTACCTTCACCCTGAGATCAAACAAGATTTAACCGTGCAATTACAATGATTAGCTTGGAGTTTAGTTGTGTTCAAGCCTGTTTGCAGAGTAGCAAGAAAGCTGCTAGCAATTAAGCTCAATTATAATTCATCAACAAAATGCACTATGAGACAAGAACAAAGATCAATTGAGTTCCTTTCCTGTTTGACATTACATAGATGAACAACTTAACCGTGCAGCAAAAAAACATCAATTTCAAAATTGCCATGTTCTAGGCTCAGTTTTTTGGGTAAACATAATACTATATCATCATAAAATAAATAGATATATAAATGGTATATACATTTGTGTTGTTGAGGTGTGGAGGAGACGTGGCAGCTGCCTTGAAAATCGGAGAGAGAGAAAAGAATTCCCAACAGCCGCTCCGATTGAGAAACCACTTTTCCATTCCAAACACAAATTAACGTTCTGTTTTGTTCTGTTCTGTTCTGCTGTATGTTCATAACACTCCGTTTTGTCCTTTTATATACTGCGCTGAGAATGAGATGGACTGGGTAAGGTTGGTCAAAGTCAAACACACAACCAATAATTCTCTTGTAGAATGACACTTTTGCCATTTTCCAATTTGAGTCGCGTAGTGAGAGCAAAGGGGCGTTTTGACTTTTTCTCAGGAAATGTTGTCGTGCGTAGCGTAGCGTAGCAAGTAAGATGCAAGTTCCTGCCAATTCTGGTGACTACTCCTTACAAGTAAGACATTACCTTTTCATTTTTTTTTGAGTTCCACCAATCATTCTTTAGAAGACATTTATACATCAACTATATTCTATTAGAGAGGGGAATTATATTTGAAGTTGATAGTAGAATAACACGTGATATATCGAACAATTTTTATAGCAATAAATCGAGAAAAATATCAGATCAACTAAAACCAAGATGTGCCCATACAGGGTTTTGACATCATGTGCGTTACTCCCGCATAAAAGTCAATCAGACAAGCACTGTCCAGTTGGTTTTCTCAAGGATTAAAAAGAAAAACATTCAAACTCACCAACCTTGATCTCAATTTAATTTGACCTGATCACTAAAATAAAATAAACTACTGACCTGGGAAAATAAATTGGAGAGATAGACGAAGCCCAAAAGTGCAGACCATATATGATTATCATGGGCATAAAAGCCCAAATCAAGATGGCCCATCATTCACGCGGAGGCCCCACCATATCCAGAAGTCTGAAGCTGAAGATCGGCACTTGTATTAATGACCCCTGTAATGTTCCGAGTCATCTGCTGTTGGTAGTAAATTGGATAAAGGACACATGAATTTGTTCCTTTTGTTGGAATGAATAATCAATCCAGCAATACTGATATCATTTTATCATTTTCTATTACAATCTTTTACGACTACTCAGATCAGACATATCTTTTATAAAATTAACTGAGTTACCGAACACATTGCAAACCTTTATCACTCAAATGGACATATCTTTTATAAAATGAACTGACTTACTGAACACATTACAAACATCTATCACTCAAATTTGCTGGAGGATATGAAGACCAATCCAAAACTTTTAATTGTGAACCGTAAAGATGATATAAAATGATTTTCAAGTCGATCTTAATTTCATCATAATTCTTACCTTGTTAAATATAAAAATATAATTGGAATCTAAAGCTGGAATTTATCCAAAAATATTCAGGGTACGTTAATTGTAATCTGGTCTTCACTAGTAAAGAATCTCGAGTAAACTTCAACATTCTAAGGAGCCGTTTGGCAACAGCACATATATAAGTTGGAACTTGATACATAAATTAAGTATTTGGGCTAAATTTCTTAGAACACAAAACCACCAGACCTCTGATCTTATCCTCTGCTCTCTACCAAATTCCATTATTCAAGTCCCTTCAATCCAAATATCCCCACTTGCTCCCTTTTCATCATCATCATCATCATCATCATCATCATCATCATCATCATCACGAGAATTTACAGCTCTCAAGGCTTCCTCGCCTCTTCAAGAGCACCACACAACATAGAGTTAAGAAACCAAGAAGAATTCCACCTCTTAAAGCTTAAGTTTTCAGCTGACTCTAAACTCCATGGGAATCTATGTATCCCGGGGTCCATCGGAAGACTGGGTCTTTCTCAAGTTCCAGTGAAGGCCCTCGTGGATGCTACGCAGAAAATCGTTGGTGGAATCGACCTGGCAAGCCGTTGGCACAGGCCAAGGCGCCATGCTACACAACAACGCGTCACCGGGTTCCAACTTCTTCCTCCCCTTCCCATCAAATGATGCCCAAGCTGGGCTTCTACTATTAAACGGTATCTGCACTCTCAACGTCACATGCTCAGGCAATATCAAAGGACGGAACGACAACGAATGTGGGCAGATTGGTGTGAACAAGATCCCAGGAACCTGGATAACAATAGGTCAAAAAAGTGTATAGCCATGAAATTTTGTTAGATAGGAAAATAAGGGAATTTTTTGTGTACCTGTGGGTGAACCATAGATCCTCCAGCCGCCAGTGAATAGGCAGTACTTCCTGAAGTTGTTGACAAGATTAAACCGTCGCCTTGGACTGTGGTTACAAAGCTGTTGTCACAGTAGCATTCCAAGTTGGTAAGGAATGATGATATGCCACGGTCGATTGTGACCTCGTTGAGAACCAGCATTGGCTCTTCGGTTTCAAATTCGTCTTTGGCTGCATCCCTGATTACATGGCACTGTAAACGGTGTCGTAGTGTGATGCTAATGGGACCCTGTAGGATTGAGTCAAGTGACTCCTTGTAATTTTCACTATCTGAAGGTTATTATATTAAAGATCACAATTTGATGTGCATGAGCTTCAAGAATTGGTTATGTGAAGAACAGGTTTATTTAGAATATATGAAAGGATACAGAATGGTGTCATGAAACCCAGTGATCCCAGAGAAAATGGAACAATTGGAGGAATTGGTCCTTTGAACAATGAAGCAGCCTGTGAACAAAAACAATTCAGAAGTGTTAGAATAATAAGAGTTATATATGTAAGGTTAATTTTTTGGTCTAATCAAGAAGCAGTTACCCAAAGTACAGTTCCGTCACCACCAAGAGTAACAAGAAGGTCAACTTTTGTATGCAGAAGTGAGATCTCCTCTTCTGCAAATTCACGAATACAGATACGAACATTATAGAAGGAAAATCACTTTTGTCAAATAAGATGAGACATGGGCAATTTATTCCTTTCAGATATGACTTTTAAGGACACAACATTTGAAAAACAAAAGGTGAGGAAGATGTGAATCATATTGGGGTAAAGATACAAATTTTCATTTATTAGTTGGTATCATCCTCACCATCTTTCCATGTCTGGACAAAGTCAAAATAAGCTGACTCTTCAAGGAGCTCAGATCTGACACGCGGCTCCACAAATACGTTTAGCTTCTTTGTCTGTGTCAACCATCTAATAAATCATATGAAAGAAGCAGAAAAACGTATATTAGTAAAAACAGGTTTTAAGTAACAAGAGGGTTTAGAAGGCTTGATGCCAAAACTATTGGAATTAGGGAAGAAATCTTTGATAAACCTGGTTGTCCGGGATGATCTCCTTCATTTTTTAACATTACAGGTTTTATGGGCAGGATTAAACAAGGATAGAACAAGTTTCAATAGTAGCCTACAACATAAAAGTTACAAAAGATTGCAATGCAAGAGTATAAATGAAGACTTGAGAGCTGGATATACCTTATCATTTCAGCACATAGAATTTGAACAGAAACAGAATTTGGTTTAGTCAAAACAAGAACTGTTTGAGGGCTAGTCTCCCACTTCAAGGAAATCTGAAAGAAAAAAGGAAATTATCAGTTATGGAACATGATTCTCCAAGTTCTATTGTTTTATGGTGGAAAAAATGTCTCCACCTTAGATTATGGAACTACAAATAGACAAAGGAAGAGAAATAGGTACAATTACAAAGGATTGGAAATAAATCTTCGCAGATACTACAATGACAATTTTTTTTAAATACCTATTTTCCAACAGTCAATGTCAAATACAAACACAGTATTAATAATACCTGCTTACTACTACGCTGTGTAGTCATTATATCGCCTCGTGCAAAAGAAACAACATCGTGTTTGTATTGGTTGCTATTCTCATCCTTGCAGTTCCAAGCAAGTTTAAATGAAGCCTGTCCAAGCAAAAGGGTATGAAGCACATTTAAGAAATAGGCAGTGCAAGCAGATTTGTAACTTTAACACGCAAATGCATGCCCTTCAGTAGGTTTTGAATACTTGTTTTGACATACGGTTTAATGAAAATAGAATAGGTTGTACAAAGGGCTTTGTTGTTCTCTTATATCCAGCTTCCTCTGATCAATCACCCCATCTTTCTTAAAATAAGAATCCCACTCACCAACAGAAACATATTTTTGCAACTTCTATCTTTGAAAAACAATGAAGTGACAACAATAAACTCAGCCAAACAAAAGCCAATGTACTAAAGAGAATTACCTTTCTCATTGTTTTACTTTTACCATTCACCAACCCAGATTTACATTCCACTTCCCCATCTCTCAGAACCTCATGATTGCAAATTCCATTCTTCCCACAGCACTTCCCATTGCCAATAGGTCCATCTGCTGCCACATCTGATTGGTGCTTCAAATATGCTGCTCTCTCACCATGAAGTTCATCATTATCTTCTTTAGTGCACAGTTCTGACATATAAAGGGAAATTTTGAAAGTTAGATGAGTCATACACTAGAGGAGATTGAAAAGCAAGGGTTTTGAAGTAGATTTTGTGCTTAAAGTGGAAACAGGAGATACATATAATAGGTAACTAGCGAGCAAATCAACATTTGATCTGCACGTTACTGTTATCCATAATAATACTATAATGACACGAAACACAACATAGAACACATAGACATTACAATAGAACACAAAGAAAGGTCTATGTACGCCAAAATACCTTTATGCTCCAGTGTAACGTTTTTTGCCTTCTCCAGTTCGTATTTACGCTTCCATTCACCTGCTTCAGCTTGAGCAGAAGCCTTTCCTTCTGCTACTCGTCTCAGTGCCTTTGCAACAGCTACATTCAGTTGCCAAAAGTCGTGAGGATAATCGTTAACTTTACTAATACAGGAACCAAAATTGCAAGTAAAGGAAAATATTTTACTTCTCATAGCTTCAGAGAATTCTATAAGATGTTCATCCATTCCTTGAACTGGATGCTGTAGAAGTTCCTCCACTGCCTTCTCAGAGAAGATAGAATTGAACTCTGAACACCCATTTTCAGGCTGTGAGCAGGTAGCAGTAGCTTCACCCTGTAAACAGATAACCAAGAGATAAAAGATGAGTCACAACCTCACTACACAAAGATGCAACTCAAAGCACCCTGCTCGCCTTAGCAAATTGGTCAAGCAAGATCAAAGAAAAATATACTCAAGCATGTTTTCAGTGTGACATCATACAACCAGAAGTAGAAATATGCTAGCAATATGCTTAAAGTAACCTACAATTAATCTCAATGTCGATCAACTAAATGCAGTCAGAGAAAATGATAATTGTTCTTGTCATAGAATAATAAGTTAACACTGCATCAACATAAGTTCAATGAACTGCCATAAATTGCCTTAAAGGCTTATTAAGCACAACATAGTGTAATAGACTAGGAAATGCTGTATGAAGTGCATGCAAAGGTCAAACTTGTTCATTTTTTTACAACACTTCGACTCACATAAAGTTATTGAGCTGGATCTTACTTCAACAATAGAAAATTGTTTCGATAGGTAGTCAATTACTTCATGGTCGAATATAAACAATTAAACACCAGAACCAAACATTTTTCTTTTGAACCATTGGCTACAATTGACAATCATTGATCCCTAACCGGACACTTCTTTCCATTCCAAATTCACTAACATGTAAATATGCTGGCGAAATTATCACATTTCAACTTTTAGCTCGTCAAACCAATCTTGTGATCCGATTTCAATCAGACTAATTGTAAACCACTAAAGATCATGAGACGAGACCAGAATTTTCAGCTCATAGCTCAATCTCCAAGCACGAGACAGCACAACAATTCCAGAGGACGGATATAACAATCAGGCATCTAATCAAACGAATCAAATCGCCGAAACAAACTGAAATCTAGCGATTTCTGGAGGGGGGAAACGAAACAATATATCGCAAAATCAATAAGTAAATAAGAAGACGGATAAAAGAGTTCATACATTTGAGTTGAGCTGTCGAGGAGACATCGCTGCCTTCAAAATAGGAGAGAGAGAGAGAGAGAGAGAGAGAGAGAAGAACTCCCAACTGCCACTCCGATCGAGAAATCAATTCTCAATCGCAGACAAACGAGAGGGATTGGCGAAAGACGGTCCTAATTCGTTTGGCCTATTTTCATTTTTCATATCATAATTATTTATTATATCTCCTGTAGGTAAGAGTGGGGTGGGACCCAGTGCGATGGCAAATATGGAATATGGAGAAATGTGATACCAGTCGGTCAAAACGTTCATGCTATAGACGGCTAGAACGAGTACTTGTGTGTGGTGGAAAGACGATTCTGCCATTGTTTGTTCCACGAGTCGCGTGGATAGAGGTTAGGTTGATATTTGCAGATCTTGTGGTGGGTGAGAGGATTCAGGGGACGAGGATGATTGGACGGTGAGGGAATAGAACGTCACTGCGTGGGTGGAATAGGGCGTGTTAGGGAGGGACAGAGGAAAAGGCCGTTTTGACTTTTCTCAAAAATTGTTGTCGTAGGTAAAGATGCAATATCCCGCCATTCGTGGAGACTTCCTCACAGTTTTTTTCCCCTAATTTTCCTCTAAGAAGGAAACACACCCAAAAAATAACTTCCATATATGTATAAAAGAAAACTTTCATACAAGTAATAGTTTTCTTATCCGAAATTCGCTCAAATAAGAGCATCTTTAACACGATAGTCCCTTAGAGGGGCTTTTAGAATATTAATATTAAAATATTTGAATTCAGCTAAAAGTCCTAACATGGGTCTCGAATTTGGGCTCAAAATTGGGACCGTTCCATACATATAAAAATATAGGCATGTTTGGTTACCTAAAAAAATTTGTCCAAAATTCAAGCCAAAACACATCCCGGAGCAGCCCCACCAAACGCGTCCCATTGCATCAAGTCAAAACACATCTCGAATTTGTTTTTTAAAATTGATTTAAATAAAAAATGGCTGGTTAAAAAAAAATAAAAAAATTACCATAATTCTAATTACATTTTTCTTTATCCATAGACATCCTTTTTGGATATATTTGGTAGATTTTAATATTTTTTGTATTATAGGTATTATTAAGTGAAAATAAATCATTTTATTATTACTATTGGTGGTTTAAAATAAAATAAATACCAATTTAATTTCTTTATATTAAAATTATATTGTAAATAAAATTTTGAAATTTTATGTATTTTTTACAAATTTTAATATAATTAAGTCCAAATAAACCATGTTATTATTATTTAGGATAGTTTTAATATATTTTATGCATGCTTTTTTTATAAAATATTTTTTTAATATATTTTATACATGAATTTAGGATAGTTTTAATATATTTTAGGATAGTTGACAAGGCCGGAAATCGGTGTCGTTTTCCTGTCAAAAAAATCCTAATTCACCTACTAATGAATGTCGTTTTCCGGACGCGAGGCGCTTAACAAATCCACCGCGGGGCGGTGACTCCCACCGCGGGGCAGTGACCTGTCTGAGACCCACCGCCGGGTCGCGGTGGCTTCTGGCGCGGGGCGTCATCGGTGTCTTCTTCAGCTTTTGCGACACTTCCATAAAAACGCCATAACTTTTGATTCCCAACTCAGATTGCGCTCATATTTTGAGGACTTGCATTAGACTTCAAGATCTAACTCCTAGAATTGGAATCACTTCATTTGGACATCTGAGTAGAGATAACGAACCATTTGAATTCAACACATTGTTTTTCTACTCTTCAATTGGAATCACTTCATTTGTTTTGTTTTCTTAAATGTATGCATCCCCTTTTTGTTGATTTTCCATCAATGTATGTTTTTTTTCTTAATTTTAAATAAATATTATAATTATATAATTAAAATAAAATATAAATATTAAGTTTAATGTATGATTTTATCCATAATTTAGTAAATGGCATTTTTGTAATTTCAATCCAAACCAAAGATATAATTGTACATAAAACTTATCTAAAAGACCCCAATAAAAGCCTTCAATACACCATAGGTCTCATAGCAAATAATTCTCTCAAAAACCCTCTATAAGACCCATCCTATAAGACCCCATTAAAAATGCCCTAATAACACAATTTATGTTGACCCAATAAAGTAAAAAAGATATCAAAAAGTCTTGTAGCATATCAAAGAACATTTAGAAGTTAAATACATTATAAGTTTGTTTGTTTGTCGTGATGTGTTAGCTTTTGGGTAAAGATAATGTAACCAAATCAAGGGCTTGTTTAGAAACAAGCGGGCATAAAGGGGGAAACCCTAGGAAAAAAAGAAACGCTACTTTCGGAGGCGCCGTAACAATGGCGGAATGGCCAACTCGTTCCCCTCTCACCTTCCCCTCTCACCAACCACACCAAGCCTCTTTACCACCCACACAGTACCACCGAGACATGGCGCACCCTCCGGCTCACACGACCGACATGTTGCTGCCCACCGCAAACCATACCGTGCACCCACATCCACACCATCTGCTACCCACCACGATCAACACCGCACACCCACCCAACCTAACACCGCTCGAACCCACCACGACCCACACCAACTACTTCCCACCGCACCACATTTGCCCCATCCCGCACCCGGATCCACAACAATCCGACCTGCAACCATCAAAGGGCTGTGAAATTTCAACTCCGGCGGCGGCCGTCCTCCAAGCGAGAGCTCCGACCAACACCGAGCGAGAAGCTCCGGCGAAACCCTCAGATCCGACCTTATCCGTGAATCTCATTAAACTTCAGACCACGACTCTCGACTTTAGATGTACTATTCGGATGAAGGAGTTTTCCCAGGCGGTAAATCGAGTTATAGTTCCGGACAAGGTCGATGATGACCATCCTTCCGGCGACGCAACATTCGTTTGTGCTTTACTCACCTCACTCCTGGGTTCTTTGGCTTTTTCTTCTGGATAACTCTGGTTGTTGTCGTTGTTGTTGTTTTCCTTCCTTCTTTCTTTTTTATTTTTTTGTTGTTTTTTTTGTTTTTGGGTTGTTTGTTTGTTGCTTTGTCGGAAAGCTTTGTCGGTCTTTCCGACAACCGATGTTTTCGGCCTCTCAAAGTTGCATTGTTTGCAACTTTGAATTCTTTCCTTATAAAAAAAATCAAGGGCTTGTTTTTTTAAATTTAATTACTTAAATTATAAATATTTTTTTTCAAAATAATGACATTGTTTATATTCACTTTCCCATTTTTCAATCAACAGTTTATTTTAAAAGGATGCAGATCCGGTGAGAAAGAGAGCTTATGTGAGAAATAATAATGAATACGGGCCATTTGATCCAAGGAAACTAAAGGCCCAGATTAAAAAAGCAAAAAAACGCAATAATTCGGCACGATCGAATTTTATTTGAAGAAAACACGTATTTTTGGGGGAAGAATACGGGCGGGTGCATGCACATGCATTTTTTTTTATTCGCTAGCACATACAATACAAAAATCATGCACATAGAGACTTATTTTCATGCACATATATGCAAAAATCTGTACATTTTTTAACTCATCAACATAAAGTCAAATGAAATACAAACTTGTGCACATTTCAGGAGTAAGTTTTTTGCATGTATGTGCATGAGTTTTCACTAAACAAAGACAAACAAATATTCATGCACATATAAGCACAAACTCGTGTACATTCTAGAAAAGTGCATCAGTTTTTGCATGTATGTACGTGTGTTTTTACCTATACAAAGCCACACATACAGTCTAAATATATGCACATACATGCACAAACTTGTGCACATTTCAAGAAGTGCATAAGTTTTTTGCATATATGTGCATGAGTTTCCACTTATACAAATTACACATACAATCAAAACTTAGGCACATACAAGCACAAATTTGTGCACATTCTGGAAAGTGCATAAGTTTTTATCTGTATGTGCATGATTTTTTACTTACACAAAATCACGTACATTTTTATTTCTAGAAAATATGTAAGTGAAACTCATGCACACCTAGTACAAATTTCATGCACATACAAATATAAAAGCATGCACTTCAAAAGGAATGCACATACAGTTCAAAACTCATGTACATTTTAACCCAAAAAAACAATGTACACAAGTAGAATTTAGATGCACATATAAGTCCAAATTCATGCACACACAACCCAAAATCTATGCATATCCTGTGCGCGTGCATCCTTTTGAAGTTTTTTCAAAAATATGTTTTTTTTTTATACGATCGTTTTTTATTCTCATTCTAATAATCTTTTCCATTTCACCTTTTCCATTTTAAAATTATTTTTTGACACTTCTTTCAAAATATCACAACTTTATTTTTAGACAAAAAACACTTATAACAAGGAATGTATTTTTTGTTTTGTTTTGTTTTGAAAGGAACAAGGAACGTATTTATAATGACAACAAACAAACAAATCCGATAACCCATGGAGCCTTTTGGGTGTTTTTGGCAAAAAGAAAAGAGAAAATTTCATATTAATTCCTAGTGAATGGGGGAGTGGTTTGCGTATACACGGTTTTGACTTAGTCCACCAAAATTGGTCATCTAGCATCTTCAATGTGCATTCTCACATACAAGTCAACAAGAACAAGCAAGCAATGGTCAATTTTCTCAATTCTATTATAACATCCAAAAACCTACCAACACTAATGATTTTTTTAAAGGGAAAAAAATCACGCTCTGATCTCAATTCATTTGACCTGGAAAAATAACGGTGAGTTAAGTAAATAACTCTTTGACAAATCTTTTTTTTTAAACTAATAGACCCTTAGTAAAAATGGACCCCTCTCCCTCTCCTTAAATCCTACTCTCTATCCCCTAAATCCTACCCCTTAAACCCTAAACCCCAAAAAACAATATTTTAGAGAGAGAAAAAACAAAAAAGATGGATGAAAAAAATAATAAAATAAGCTAGTAGGGGTAGGAAAAATACATAAAAATTAGTATGGGTCCATTTTATTAATTGAAAACTCTTAAAGGGCCAATGAGTCCAAAACCCTCGGAAACTAAAGAGGATTTTGGGCCCATTGACCCTTTAAGAGTTTTTAATTAATAAAAGAGACCCCTACTAGTTTTTATGTATTTTTCCTACCCCTACTAGCTTATTTTATTATTTTTTTCCTCTCTCTTCTTTATTTTCTCTCTCTCTAAAATATTGTTTTTTGGGGTTTAGGGTTTAAGGGGTAGGGTTTAGGGGATAAAGAGTATGATTTAGGGAAAATGATCCATTTTTACTAAGGGTTCATTAGTTTAAAAAAAGGTTTGTCAAATTTTCGTTTACTTAACTCATCGGAAAATAAATTGGAAGGAGACAAACAAAGCCTAGTCCATATGAGAGTTGTAATGGGCCAAAAAGCCCAAATCATGATGGCCCAGTCTTTCAACGTTAAAAATTACGCATCCCACTTCTAAGATGCACTTTACCGTCTCCACAGCCCATTCTTTCCTAAATTGGGCGTTCTTCTCCTTCCCTCCCTCACCTTGTTCCCATGGACGACACACTGCAAAACTCCCGCAGAGAAGAAGGGGAAGACGATGAAAATACGAACCCTAAACCCGCCGAATATGGCGGTGAAGAAGATAACAACAATGGAGAAAGGAACGACGAGCCAATTCCACTTCCTGTCACTGTCACAGAAGCAACCGCCGTTTTTATCGCAGAAAACCCTAGCATCTTCACTTCCATGAACACCGTCGAGGCCGTTGAAGAGATACGCGATACGACAATGGAGGATTTGCCTGCCGAGATTTCGATACATGAAGTGAATTCGGAGAACCAGAAGAGTGGCAAGGAACAACCTTTCCCTTCGGAAGAGCCGTCTTCAGATTCGACGTCGGAAGAGGTCCAGACCTCTCAGAATCTCGAAATCTCTGAAACGCCTAATAAATCGCCGGACACCGTGAAGATGTCGGACGAGGAAGAGGATGAGCCCCTTCCAAAGAAGCAGAAGCATCTGTCTCTACTAACCCCACTTACACAAGCAGCTATCCAGCAGTCTGAGATCGATCAATGTGGGAACGAGACTGAACAATCGGAGCCAAAGAGTGCAAATGGAAACGGCTCCAACATGAATGGTAAGAAATTGAAGAAGAAGAGCAAGAACAACAACGTTTGGACCAAGCCTGCATCAAGGAAAGGGAAGAAGAAGACCAAGAACAATAACACCGTCCCCCCAAAAGCTGAAGACACTGTGTTAATAACCCCTGTTCCGAGATTTCCAGACAAAAACGATGATTCGCCTGATATGAAAATCTGCCTTTCCAAGGTCTACAAGGCGGAGAAGGTGGAATTAAGTGAGGATCGCTTGTGTGCTGGTAGCTGTAAAGGATACAGAATGGTTAGGGCAACAAGAGGGGTTTCGGAGGGGGCCTGGTATTTTGAAATCAAGGTGTTGTCTTTGGGTGAGACAGGGCATACTAGATTGGGATGGTCTACAGAGAAAGGGGATTTGCAAGCGCCAGTAGGGTATGATGCAAATAGCTTTGGCTATAGGGATATTGATGGGAGTAAGATACATAAAGCATTGAGGGAGAAGTATGGAGAGGATGGATACAAGGAAGGTGATGTTATTGGGTTCTATATCAGTTTACCGGAGGGGAATTTGTATGCACCAAAGGCACCGCAATTGGTCTTTTACAAAGGTCAGAGATATGTTTGTGCGCCTGATGCAAAGGAGGATCCCCTTAAAGTAGTTCCAGGTAGGTGTTTTGTGTTACTGTTGTTTTGTTGTGCTTCTTAAACTATAATTAGTTAACTTGGTATCTGCAAAGCATGACCTGCCCATAATAGCTGAATCTAGCTTTTCCTGAATTAGCATGCTGCTGTGTGCATAATTGGTGTGAATTTTCATTACCACTGCTCTATGAATGATGCTGGAAGTTGGTGGTAGAAGATCTATCATATTAATATTGGTTAGACAGACATTATTTGTTTTGCAAATTTGTTGATTTATTCTATTTATGAATTTGGTAGATTTAGCATCCTCCTTGTCATGACAACAACCTGTGAATCTATGATTGCAACAACATGTCAGGGGGAAGGAGGGGCAGTTTCAGATTGTTATCATTTAACTGTAGATGGATTAGTTTAAACATGAATTCTATAACATTGTGATGCTGGACTTTGGGAGTAAGATGAAATAACTAGCTTTCTTTGGCTCAAAATTTTTGGGGCGGTAATCTTCCTTGCTAATTAGGCAGCTATAGCTTACATAATAAGTAGCTAGCTGGAGCTAATTCTTTGTGACTTGCTTTGTTGCCATGTAACTACATGTATGGCAACTTGTTAGGTTTTCCAATGTTTGCAAGTCATCTGCTGTTTGTAGTATATTGGATAATGGACAAGTTTGTTCCTTCTCTTCGAATGAATAAGTGATCCTTCTGCAGTCTTAACAAGAAGATGATTGTTAGAAATGTTGGGGAAAACATGAGAATGATTGAGTGCTTATGCAATGCAACGTGCCTTTTCTTGCAGGAAGTGAGATATCTTTTTTCAAGAATGGCGTCTGTCAAGGTGTTGCCTTCAGGGATCTTTATGGTGGCCGTTACTATCCAGCTGCATCAATGTATACTCTTCCCAATCAACCAAATTGTATGGTTAAGTTCAACTTTGGACCTGATTTTGAATGTTTCCCAGAGGACGTTGAGGGCCGTCCACTACCAAAGCCTATGATTGATGTTCCTTATCAAGGATTTGACAATCGAATTGAAAATGGGGAATCAAGTGAGAAGAATCAATAGATGCTTTACTTCTCCAGGGATGTAGGTATTAGACCCCGAACCCGAAACCCCCAACTGAATAGCTAGGAGAAGACAATGCTTTCTTTTTGCTTTTTTAGCTTTTAACTGCCTTCTTGCTGAGGACTACTGTTGTATTTTTTATGTGATAAATGATATCATGAAAAATTCAATAGTCACCTTTATACAGTTTTAGCTGATGTCTTATTAACATGTATTAACTTTCTGTAATATGAGTTCCTGTGTTTAGATGTTTGATGCCTCAGATGGATGAATCAGTGTATACATTAGTGTTTGTACTATTATTCAACAGTCAACACCCTCCGCCCCTCTTTCATTTTCTCCTCTTTGTGTCAGTACTGCATATGTTGGATATGAAGTTTGTCTTTGTACCCAGTTAACCTAGCTGTATTAGCTACTTTATGTTTATGGAGCTACTGGGCTTCGGCATAGATGGAGTTCTTCAGCAACAGAAAGGTACTTAGTTTTATTTCTTCACATTTGATGGCAATTATGACATTTGAGCTAATTGGCGATGTCTGCATATCATCTAAATGAACTCAATTGACATGGCTGTGCAAAATTGTGAAGTTCATCCCATTTTCCTAATTTCCTCCTTCCCTTTAGGTACAAACTTCAGTAGGTTGGAAGAGGTAAAGTTTTGCTTGTGAATGCAGTAGAAACTAGAAACGTCTATCTGACAAAGGTTGCACATGAACCACCCATTATATAATTTATATCTCCTGAATGAAGGTGGATGAGTATTGAGAACCCATGGCATGTCCCAGGTTAAACTGGACATCGTAAAGAGGAAGCATAGATGTTGTAAGGTGAAATATCACTGTCCCTGTGTCCTGTGCAACTGCACCCTGCCTTTGCACTGAGGATATCAATGCAATCTTCCTACTAAGAAAGATCATTTATACCTTGGCAGGACAACTGAGAATTGGACCTGCTAAATTTGGTGGTGTGACCAACCAAAATTATTGACCATATGACAAAAATGATAACTCTTTAAAATGCAAAAGTAACTCTTGATTTTTTTGGGGGAATAGAGAAGTATGGTGCTGAATACAAGATGACAAAGCTCTGCTGTTTAACTTTCTGTTGTTTTACATTTTGGCTTTTGAATAAAGCATGTGTATAGAACTATATGGGTGAAGGAACCACCCCTTTACCTTACTAGCACGTCTTTAAGATAACTGCTATGGCATAACTTTCTAGAAGACTAGAACACCATTTCTGCACACATTTCTTCACGACCCTGTTTTCCACAATTCAATTAAATCATGATTGACGGTAAGTTACTACCAGCAGTGAGTGCTAGTAGTGATGAAAAGCAGGACTTGTTTGAGCAAGTTATGGGTCTAGACACTTTCAGTAAAAGCCTCTATGGAATTGGAGAGTTGAGACCTTCCTGCACGTGCAGGGGTTGTGATGGTTGGAATCTCTTCGAGGGGAAGGCTGTCTTCCTGAATGATGCCCTCTTCTTGAGCTGGTGCAGAGCTTTCTTTGCGTAAAGCATCTTGAATACAGGTATGGCTCTCTCGTTAAACTTGAGCACGAGGAAGAAGACGATTCTGTAGCAAAAGACTATGATGAAGATGGCCGCCAAGTCCACCCACTTGGAATGGTCCATGGGGATGCCAAACATAGTCCTTAAGATTTCTGTGCCCTTCAGTTTTGGGTCACCAGGTACTAGAGGCTCAAACTCAATTCCCATTAGATCATTCTTGTATGCACCCTGCAATGTCAGAGTACTACTATCAATGCTGTTTGTCTTACTTTTAATACATCATTGAATGAAATCATCAAACTAACTTTGGTTATGAATGAATTACCTGCACTGACCAGGCTCCAAAGCTCATATAAGAAATGGGGTAGCGCCAAAACACCTTGGGAAGATCCGAGAGCAAGCGAAAGAAGCCAGATGTCATCATCACTATTCCCTGCACGAACGGGCAATTGAACTTGTAAGGATCTAAAACCATGGAGACTTAAGAGCAGGGTGTTTGAGTGTTAGAGACATGCTCCTTACAATGATTCCAGCTCCAACCACAAGCCCCATCATATAGTGAGGTACAAGCGATGCAACCACCATCATGCAGCTTTCAACTGCAGAGATGCAGCCGAAGATGTTGAGGCAGTAGAAAACGTAGTGAGAAAATTCCTTCCGGAATTTCACCATATAGAATGATATGGAACCCGTTGCAAGCGCCACTGCAACCAGGTATGGGAAAGACGAGATGTAGTTTGATAGAATGTACACTGCAACTCCATAGTACCCATTGTGCCTCTCTTTATAAAACAACTGCATTAGAAGTAAATATCCAACATCATCATAATTTCTGGTACACATTGATGCTTATTACAGACGAGATGTAGTTTTGAGCTTTTTGAGCCTGATTCACCTTGATTTCTGAATAGCCTTACTGAGTTATTGAATATAAATCCTACTATAGTTGCTTTGGCTTACCTTCATTTCTTCAATAAAGGATGGGAAACCTCCAATTGACATAAATGTCATGAAACCAGTGACAAAACCTCCACAAGCTCCCCTAGCCAAGATAGCAGTGTAGGAAGTACCCACGTCGTAGTAGATTGTTCCTACACATATGGCTACGACAATGTAGGTAGCTATTCGTGTCCAATAGTATCCAATGTCCCTTGACATATTTAGAAAGGATCTCTTTGTCAATGTTGAAAGTTGCTTCCACCATGTTGCTTGGCTTCCCTTCTTCAGTTCAACTTCTGTTTCCCTCTGCAAGAAGGTTTCTCAATTAGGTCTACAGGGATATATAGTAGCAAATTCAGTACAATTTTTCTGGTCAGTCTTAATTTGAATTTACTGTACACAAACGATTACCATGGATGAGATTTGTTGAATCTTTGTCCTGGCCCTCTGTGCATATTCTGACCATTTGTACTTGTCAACCAGGGTGGCTTTGATTTCTGCTGTCTCCATATTCATCAGAGGATCCGAAGCCTGTCCAATTTGCTGCTAACCATAGCCAGCAAGTAAAGCAGAATGTCATGCAACAGATCATCAAAACAAAGGTATATTCTATATATGATTCTATGAACAATAAACAGACGACGAGTTTACATACTCGTCTTCCATAGGAGCCCTCTAATGTAGCTGTGACCTTGTCGAAATCCGAGTTGATACACCTCAGAAAATGGTCTGATGGGCTCCTCCTGCTCGGACATGGAAATCCAGCTTCTGCAAAGAACTGCATTGACACAATTGTTTTCAGCTTTCAATCCCTGCCTGTATAACAAGTTTAAGGTATGTTTTCAGGAGAACATGTTCTTGATTTCCTTCCTACCTCTATACCCTTCTTTGCCTCTCCAAAATAAACTGCTTCGCCACCCGACAGCAAAAAGAGATCATCAAACAAGGCAAAGGTCTCACTACTGGGCTGGTGGATTGAGGAAACAACCGTCCTCTGATCACGAGCAACGTTCCTCAGAATCTGCACCACAAAGAAAGAAGCGGCGCTGTCTAGGCCGCTGGTGGGCTCATCAAGAAACAGAATCTGAGGGCGCGTCAGGATCTCAAGTGCTATGCTCAGCCTCTTCTTCTCACCACCGCTCACTCCCCTCAAATGCCAGTTCCCTATGAGCCTATCAGCACACTCCTGCAGACCCATGTCAAGAATGGTTCCTTCCACTATCCCTTCAACTTCTTCTTTGCTAAGTGTTGGAGGAAACCTCAGGTACGCCGAGTAAGTGATGGTTTCTCGTACTGTCAGGGTGCCTAGAAGGGTATCCTCTTGGGTCACATAGGCCTAGAAAGCACATGAGCCATGGTGAGCCAAGTATACAGGTACTAAACACAGCAGTTTGAAATTTGAATATGATCAGGTTACTTACGACTCCACCATAGTCTAGCTTCTTCTTCTTTCCATTGACAAGGATATTTCCAGTCATTACAACATTGTTTGATAGTCTGCCTGTATAGAAACATCCATTTTCATGTTAATTTCTGTGGTGAATAAGCTTGTCAAAGGGGTAAAAGAAGTTCAGTACAAAAATCACAAGACACAACTTTCTTGGTACCAATCCAATGTCAGGAACATGTGATATGAATGAAGAGTGATGAATGAGACAGGTGAGGTTTGAAACTTGAATTATGAGTTGCATCTGTGTAGTTGAATTAAAGCTAGTTTGGTGAAAGTATTGAAAATTCAAACGTGAAGGTATTTAATTGGAGGCTGTTGGATTTCATCATCCCTATTTAACATTTTTTTCCACTGTGGGTACAGTAAAATGCTCTGTTCCCGTGATAAATGCACTTCCTCTGTCCCTTCCTTTCTTTATTTAATTGTTTTTAATTACTGTCTCAAGTTAGCTGGATGGGAAAATAATGTTTTCTCCCCAACAAATTTATTTAATGGTCAGTTTTTTTAATTGAGGAACTTTGTGTGTGGGGTAAATCACAAAATTACCATGTAAAAACAGCAAGAAAGAAACTCTTCTTTTGTTTGGTCAACCCACCACCTCATTCAAGTACAACTACAAGTGTATTAAATTGCATGACCTAACTCAAGTACCTTCTGCTGTTATGGTAACTTTGAAGTAGTCCATAATATCAACGACCTAACTCAAGCTTCTAGAATTATTGCATATACATTTTAAACTCAAAGTATATACGGAGTACTTCGGAAGTAAAAGTATAGAACTAAACGTGAATAGTAAATTTAACATAAGGTTATAGTTCTAAAAACATAATTATCTGTTAGTACCTCTTTGAAAATCTTGCTACTCTTATAGCCATATTTGCACCGTTGAAAAAGACTACTACCATAGTACCATGTACTGACATACAAGTCACATTAATTTCCCGGTTATTACTCATAAAAAATAAAAAATGAGTGGGTACGAAACCTCACACAGAAACAAAAACAAAAACAAAAACAAAAACAAAAACAAAAACAAAAACAAAAAAAAGTTGCTTCCGCAATCTAAAAAACTCATTAGTCCCATGAAAATGGAAAATTCATGATGCCATACCTCACAAACTCAAATATCATGTGATTGACTACGTACAGTCTAAAAATGATTTTAGCTTATATAACAACCCAGCTTTTGTATGAAAATAATTTTATCTTCACCTATTATAGACATTTAGCTCTCTTTTTTCACTTCACATTTATTTGTGAAACTAATTACAATATTAAAAAACAAAAGGTTAAGAATAATTAATCAAACGTACTGTTTGGTAAGCCCAACTACCGTATTAATTTACACAAGACTCCATAAGATTCTTGAAACGTATACCGATACCAGCTCTAGCCAAACGAACCCTAAAATTAAATGACAAAAAAATAGAGAGGCGAGAAGAAAAAAAACCTGCTAAGGAATCAAGAAGAGTGGATTTGCCGGAGCCAGATGGGCCCATGATGGCCATGATCCGGCCGGGCTGTGCGTAGCCGTTGAGCCCATTGAGCAGCCTCTTGGTGGGCCCGGCCTGGTTGTTGGGGAGCACCACCGTCAGATCCTCCCACACCAAGTACGCCCCTCCTCCTCCTCCTCCGCCTGAGTCGCCCGCCGCGGCGGCCTCCATCTCCATTAATCAGTTAAATTCTCAAAACTAATACTCCAATATATAAGGGATCGAGAGAGGTAGCTAGCAGTGGTGGTGTATATGCTATATGAAGGAGGGCTCATAATATATTAGTTCCAACTGTCAACCCTACAACGCTATTGATATGGAAATGAAGTGGGGAGAAAGGGAATTTGGAATGGGGCGACGTGGTGTTTGAATATATCCCGGGAAGCTTCAATTGAATGAATGTGGTTATAATAATTATAGCGGGTGGCAGGTCGGCATGCATTTAATGCAACGCTGCTGCATGCGTATGCTTCTCATCCAAACACTGCCTTACAGCTTACAAAACCCCAACCTGTGCCTTGGATTTTTACGTTACTAATTTATTTTATTTTCTGACGAAAAACGTGGATCAGGAATATATTATGTGTATGTATTAATTGTATACTCCCTATTAAACTAATGTACAAGCTAGGTGGGAAAGTTGTTACATGTGCCATTTTTGACTTAATTAACTATGATTTTCGACTTCAAATTTCTGTGCATGGAGTGTGGATATGTATTGGAAACTGGGTTCATGAGTCTCTTATATATCTAAGGAAATAAAAAGTGTCAAAAACTAGGAGTAAGTGAATAAAGAATATCTATTTGTAACTCGTTTGCAATATTTGTATTGGTTTAACATTCACTTGTTCTAGTGGTTTGACACTAGACTCCTTTAAGCGTTATATCCAGAGGTCTCGAGTTCGATTCCGGTTGAACCAGACAATCAAGACCACACAAAAAAAATTGTATTGGTTTAAAACAATGTATATTTTTACTTTCCTTTTTTTAAATATATGCTAAGCCAGACTATGGATTATCACTAAAATAATTAATATGCTTTTTTAAACCTAGAAATTATTAGCGATTTTTCTAACCTAGCTATGTCCTTAGATTATAAGGTAAGTAAACTTTTTTAAGAAACTAATAACCTATATAAAATGCTTAAACCCTTAAATAAAAATCTCAAAATTTCAAAATCTCAAAATGACAAATATTCACCCAAATATTTTCAAAATGAGGTTTTTAACCTATACATGCATAAGTTAGAAAAACTGATATATTAATCGAATTTATAGTTTCTACATAAGACTTTATGAGTCAATTAAGCTTCATGATTTACCAACATTCGGTTGGTCCAATGATTTGTCAGTGATCTCCCTTAAGCGTTGTATCCAGAGATTTCGAGTTCGAGTCATGTTGGAAGCATGTTCTTGTCAAAAACCGAAAACTTATGCATGCTTAGGTCTTTTTTTGGTTAAAAAAAATCCGAGGAAACCAAGCTAAAATATAGCGATCGATGTGCATCCAATCTAGACCGGACTAAACAATTTTTTGGTCTAGTCCGATGGACCAAAATTTTTACGATCCTTGGACCGAAACCGGAATGGACCAATAAATGTATTTTTTAAATTTTAATTTTTATATCAATCAAAATTTAATTTTTTATAACTATTGTTTATAATATTGGACAATATATTTTGTTATTAGTTTATTTTTATAATAGAAAAGAACTTTTAATAGTGTTATGGGATATTAATACATAAATTAATACTAAAAATCGGTTCATCGATCCGAACCAGGCCAAAAACTGGAATCTTGTATGGACCACGAACGGACCGGAACACACCCGGTGTCCCGGTCTGAAAATTTACAATTCGGGCTAATTTTGCACACCGCTACTAAAACCTATTGAAATTAGGTTAACCCATTAGTAACCGTACAATTATGATTCACAACTACATCGAAATATCGATTGATTGACTTTGGACAACTACGTCCGATGCGATGTGGGACGGCCACTTAGGTACATAACAAAAACTATATATAATATGTTTACATATCCTTGCCACTAGCTAGACATGTTCATGCAATCATGCATATTCTCTTAAGAGGTGATTTTATGCAAATTTTTTTCTTAATTTGATCTTTTTAAGAAACTGATGGGTTCCGATGATGGATGCCAACATCCCTTGACTTTCATCAATGATGATGGCTCGAAGATGCCTTGGCCGGACCCTCGCAACCTTAGCGTCGGGCACTCACCAATGCCAACACTTGGTCGGGCACCGCTCACCTCCTCGACGTCAAGACATTGAAGTCCTCGACGCCAAGACATGCTATGGAACTCAAGACATCGACGCCCTCCTTGGCACGCCCGATGTCTTGCCTATCCGAGCTTAGGCTCTTATCCTTCTATTTTTAGTATGATGTCTTTTATTTCTAGCATTACCTCTTTGGGTGTGTGAAGCCATATGTTTATGGACTTCTAGCCCAAGAGGCCCATTAGCTTAACAAGGCCATGTGACCGAAACCCTAGCACTCTAGTATTTATATGCCTTACTTGCTTCCTTGTAACCTCGGTTAAAGATTAACAGAGTGGATTATCCATCTTGGGTTTGAGGAATACCTCCCCAAGACTTCCACTATATCTTCCAACTCCAAATCTCTTCTTTCTCTCATCCTTCTTTCACACGAAATCATTCAAACACCAAACAACAATCTTTTTCTTGCAAACAAAACAAACGCTGGCCAAGGAACCTCCTTCGAGGTTCCCTTGGCCATTCTCCTTCCAAGGGAGCTTCGAAGACTTCACCCTTGCTTCCACCATCAAGACACTTCAAGATCTCCTCAAGAACACCATTAAGGACTCCTTTGCTGCCCAAGAGAAGAAGACCAAGCTTTCTTAGCCACGATCGAGCAAATCCGTGAAAAAGGCCTCCTCTTGGAGGTTTGATTCACATCAATTGGTATCAGAGCCAGCGGCTAAGTTAAGTGCAATTTCTTCTCTCTTTTTTCCTTATTTCACTCATTTTCCAATTCCCCTTGCCATTTCCTTCATCTCCACAAAATTTCAGCCCAAAATGCCAAACAAATTATCTCCGGCCACCTTGTCACAACCACCGACCACCGCGCCTCCGCCGCCTGCCACCCTACCGCCGCCCACCTTTCCACCATAACCACCAGGTCGTCCTCACCTTCTTCCAAAGGTTGAAGAAGCATCTCTTTGCTTAAGCAACACATGTGACTCTTCCTCCCAAAGAAGCAAAGTCAAAAAACACATTTCCTTCCCACTTTGCCTTGTTTGGACATTTTGGGAGTCTTGCACAACTTGTCCCTTTTGGTTGACTAGCTGATAAGCACTACTTTGTAGGGTTTAACTAAGAGTCATTAGAGGATTTATTGGTGCCATTCGGGTAGATTTAAACACATTCATGTGTATGGCATTTGGGGGCGAAGTTGGTATTTTTGGAGGTGTTTGAGCAGTTTTGGAGATCATAGGAAACACTGAGGATGAAGCCACTAGTAGAAGACGCCAAGGAGTTATGAAGTATTGGCGAGGAGGTGCTGAAGACACACTTTTGGAGGCTTTGGGAGCATTCGGAGCTGAAGAGACGAAGACACTAAAGAAATGGCTTCACGGCGACCACCGCAGAGGAGGCAACGACTGCCGCCAAAGCCCTCCCAGCGACCATGGCTACGGAATTGATCCGGCGACCGCCGTTTAAAGCCGGCGCCCGCCGCCTTCTCTACGGCGATCGCCGCCGCTGTCAGAAGCCCACCGAGCCCGTTTTCCAGATCTGTTTTATTTTGGATTATTTTATTACGGTTTTAGTATTTTCGTTTTAGGTTAATTTAGACTAATTTACTTTTGGTATTTAAGGGTTAGAAGGGAGCTTGGCCTCCCGAAGGAATATCTCTCGAACCCTAATTTCACTTTTCATTCTACATACTTTGCTATGAAGAACTAAGCCACTCTTGCTTAGTCAGACGCTGAAGCTTTCGTTTTGATTCAGTTGTGAGATTCTCGTTCCTTATCTATTGCATGGATTTTATCTATTCTCTTGCTTGATTGCTTATGATTAATATTGATAATCTCTAGCTCGCGCAACTAGGGTTTGTTTCTATTGATTGATTGCTAGATCTAGATTGTTACTGGTTGAGCATATCTATTTCAGAGTAGCAACTGTATCGTACTAGTATCTGGTTGTGCTAGTCTTATGCAGAAGAGAACTGATTTACATTCTAGGATAAAAGCTGGTTGTTTTATGCTAGAATTGTATCAAACTATATTCCTATCCGTAAAGCTGTTGTTAAACTGAATCTTGATAGTTTCAGGGTTGTTTAATTAGTAAGTGCTAATAGTATATGGTTGTGCTATTAGTTATATCTGAAAAGGAATTGGAATTTCCATTGCATGAGATTTTGAATGAGTATCTAGGATCAACTTGTCATATGAATAGTGGATGTTTGTTTGACTAAGTGCTTTTCTCATCACTGATTTCACAACTTTTAGTTTGTTTACCTTTTGCATGCTTAGATTTACTGAAACATACAAAACCCCCCTTTTGGTTACTTAAGAATTGACATAGAAATTACACATAAAGATAGAATCTGTCTCCCTGTGGATTCGATCCTTACTTACTTAGGACTACGGTTTAAGGTTTGTTTGGACTACTTGCATAACAGTAATTAGCACGACAAATTCCTGTTATCAAATTGGCGCCGTTGCCGGGGAGGCAATAATCTATTTTATGTGTGTGATTTGTGTGCCAATCTTGGTGTGAACCTATCTTATGGTTCACACCCGTGTTACTAATAATCTACCTCTAGTTTTTGATCCAGAAATCGAGAGAACTTTTCTTCAAGCTCGCAGGGCTGCGAATATACTACTTCAGGAAACTGAAAGAATGGCAGCTCGTGTTACTCTTGAGTCCTTGACAGCTCCTAACTTGGAGCAACCAACTCGTGCTGTGCAATTCCCTGCCCTTGGTGATGGGGTTAAATTTGAGCTCAAGACAGGAGTAGTCCATTTACTCCCGAAATTCAGTGGAACCCCGCTTGAGGATCCTATTCAGCACTTGGATGAATTCCTTGAGGTCTATACCAGTATGCGGCCATCTGACATTACTGAAGATCAGATGAGGTTGAGAGTCTTTTCCTTTTCTCTGAAGGATTCAGCTAAAGACTGGTATCATTCTTTACCCCCAGGAAGCATCACTACTTGGGTGAATTTGAAAAAGGTGTTTCTTGATAAATACTTTCCGGCAATCAAGTCCAATCAGCTCAAGAAGAAGATCTGCAACGTAGAGCAACTGTCTAATGAGTCTCTCTATGACTACTATGAACGCTTCAAGAAACTGGTGAAGAGTTGCCCCTACCATGGTTATGCTAATCATGATCTGATTATTTATCTGCATGGAGGACTCCATGAAGATGATCGTCAGATGGTAAATTCTGCATGTGGTGGGAATATTCTGAAGATGACTTATGAAGAGGCTCAAGAGATATTTGCTACTCTGGCTGATGACTCTAGACAATACAGTGGGAGAGGTTCCCAAAGCTTGGTGGTTGCTAGTTCTTAATAAAAAAATGATCAAGCTGATTTTGATGTGCTGATAGAGGAGGTGAGGCGTCTGAAATTGAAGGGTACACCTCAGCAGGCTAAGGCCTGTGAGATTTGTCATGATGACTTGCATCCTACTGATTCGTGTCCTACTCTACAAGAGGAAGTGAATACAGTAGGAGGATATCAGCAGAGGCCCAGGAATGATCCTTACTCTAATACATACAATCCTGGTTGGAGGGATCATCCCAATTTTAGATGGAGAGACCCAGACCCAAATCAACAACAGGGTAATCCTCAGCAACCTAGGCAGCCATTTATGCCAAATCCTCAAGGACAGAGCTCGAATCCTTCACCGTCTATGGATGACATGATGAAGATGCTGATGTAGAGCAACGTAATCCTCAATGAGAATGTTGCTAAGTTGACCAAGAACCAATTGCAATTCCAAGAGACTACACAAGCCAGCATTCAGAACTTGGAAAGGCAGGTTGGTCAGATCTCTCAAGTGGTGAGTAAGCTTGACGCCAAGGTTTCTGGTAAACTTCCATCTCAGACGGAAGTGAACCGAACATTCGGAATGTCAGTGCTGTGACTCTGAGAAGTGGGAAGAAGCTTGAAGAGGATAATTCTGAGGTCAACAAGGAAGAAAGTCCGGATTTGGAGCAGAATGTAAACGGCGACCGCCGCCCCCCTTACGGCGACCGCCGCCCAGAAAACGGTGACCACCGTGAAGACCACGGCGCCCGCCGTGACGGTGATCAAAATCTCGGTTTTTCTGACGATGTCAGCGGCGACCGCCGCCCTTCTTACGGCGACCGCCGCCTCCCTGTAGCCGATTCTGAGGCTGAGAAGGAGTCCGGAACTCCGATTTTTCCTGATTGGAAGCCTGTTCCGCCATTCTCATCTGCTTTGAAGCGTACCAAGCCACTTGCGCAGGACAAGGACATGTTTGAGATGTTCAGAAACGTTGAGGTCAACATTCCTCTCCTAAATTTGATCAAGTCTGTCCCTCGTTATGCCAAGTTCTTGAAGCAGATGTACACCACAAAGATGAATCAGGATAGGAACAACAAGAAGAAGGTAAAGGTAAGCGAACATGTTTCTGCTGTGTTTCAGAAGCGTTTACCTAAGAAGTGTGGCGACCCAGGTATGTTCACCATTCCCATCACTATTGGAGATACCAAGTTCAATAAAGCTATGTTAGATTTGGGTGCTTCCATTAATGTTCTACCTTCATCTCTTTGTGAATCCTTACGATTAGGACCCATGCATGCGACCAATATTTCCATTCAATTAGCTGATCGATCTAGTATGCGTCCTATAGGGATAGTGGAGGATGTTTTGGTTCGGGTTGGTGATCTTACTTTTCCTGCTGACTTCTATGTGCTCAATATGGAACATGATAAGCATGCAGCCCCTATTCTGTTAGGGAGACCTTTCCTGAAAACTGCCAACACTAAGATTAATGTGAGTACTGGTGCTTTAATCATGGAATTTGATGGCCAAACTATTAACTACAATATCTATGAAGCCATGAAATTTCCTTCTGATGATCACTCTTTGTGTGCAATTGATGTACTTGAGCCTGTGGTGCAAGACGTTTTTGATGAGGACCACCTATATGACAAGCAATCTATCATTGTTGATTCTAGCTTGGATTTTGCTTCATCTACTAACTCGCAAGAAGTCATCATTGAGTTGGACGCTTACTATAAGCTTCCTCTGGAGCCACCAGGCAAATCGCCTTTACCGCTAACTCCGAGCGAGAAGCTCGTTCCCTCTTTGGTGCAGGCCCCTGAAGTTGAGGCTAAACACCCCCCTGATCGATCTAAGTATGGGGGAGACGCGACTAAGAAAGTCAAGGTGGAGGAGCCGCTGAAGAAGAAGAATGGTCTAAGGTTCAAACCTTTCCATGAGTGGTTCAGGAAGGAGGTAATGAATGAGAAGGTTCCTAAGGAACCTGATGATATGGATTGAGGTTGTTCGAGTAGTATGTCGAGCCAACGACATTAACTAAGGCGCTGCTCGGGAGGCAACCCGATATTAGGTAGTTTATTTCCTTTCCCTTAGTCATTTTCTTTTGTTTTTCCTTTTAGTTTTTGCTTTCTGTGTCGAACTAACCTGCAGGAAGCGTATCCAAGTGAAGAAGGAGAAGCGGCGACCGCCGCCAACCCCCTCCTCCGACACTTTGCTTGCGGCAAATGACGGCAACCGTCGTTTAATTACGGCGATCGCCGCCATTCTCAGGTTCGTTTTCTTTTTATTTAAAAAAAAAGGGCCCCGAAAAAAACCCTAAACGGGAAGCAAAAGACGAAAATAAAATACCCCGAAAAGACCTTAAACGGAGAGAAAAAGTCAAAAAAAAGTCAAAAAAAGGGCCCCGGAAAAAACCTTAAACGGGGAGCAAAAGACGAAAATAAAATACCCTGAAAAGACCTTAAACGGGGAGAAAAAGTCAAAAAAAAATGAATAAAGAGAACCCGAAAGGGTGGCCTAGGTAATAAGCAGGTGGCTTGGACCAGCATTAGGCTGGGGTAATATGTGGTCAAGAGTGACGTGAGCTTATGTGAGTACATCTATTGGAAAATGAAATGAGTGGCTTGGTGAAAACCCGAAAGGGCGCCTTGGCAAAATGAGCGAAAAAGAAGAAGAGTGATTTTAGGATTTCTCATTATTCTTGGCGAGGCGTCATAAGAAGAGGAGTCAAAGAAGGATTGTCGGGTAGGTCACTCTGGGAGACATAAGGAGCAATAGATGGAGGCTAGGATTAGAGGTTACTCACACTATTGGATGTCCGGGTTTAGCTTGAGGGAAATGCTCTGCTTGCCCCTTAAGCTTGTTGAGTGTTGATGTGTTGTAAATGAGATTGGTGCCATGAGCTTGGCATGGGTTAGGTGACTCTTAGTTGGAGGATATGCTTCGTGAGACCTTGGATGCTGCATTGGAGGAGTAGGCTCTTTATTAGTTTACTCGCGGACGAGCAAAGGTCTAAGTATGAGGGAGTTTGATAAGCACTACTTTGTAAGGCTTAACTAAGAGTCATTAGAGGATTTATTGGTGCCATTCGGGTAGATTTAGACACATTCATGTGTATGGCGTTTGGGGGCAAAGTTGGTGTTTTTGGAGGTGTTTGAGCTGTTTTGGAGATCATAGGAAACACTGAGGATGAAGCCACCAGTAGAAGACGCCAAGGAGTTATGAAGTATTGGCGAGGAGGTGCTGAAGACACACTTTTGGAGGCTTTGGGAGCATTCGGAGCTGAAGAGACGAAGACACTGAAGAAATGGCTTCACGGCGACCACCGCAGAGGAGGCAGCGACCGCCGCCAAAGCCCTCCCATCGACCATGGCTACGGCATTGATCCGGCGACCGCCGCGATTACGGCGCCCGCCGCCTTCTCTACAGCGACCGCCGCCGCTGTCAGAAGCCCACCGAGCCCGTTTTCCAAATCTGTTTTATTTTGGATTATTTTATTACGGTTTTAGTATTTTCGTTTTAGGTTAATTTAGACTAATTTACTTTTGGTATTTAAGGGTTAGAAGGGAGCTTGGCCTCCCGAAGGAATATCTCTCGAACCCTAATTTCACTTTTCATTCTACGTACTTTGCTATGAAGAACTAAGCCACTCTTGCTTAGTCAGACGCTGAAGCTTTCGTTTTGATTTAGTTGTGAGATTCTCGTTCCTTATCTATTGCATGGATTTTATCTATTCTCTTGCTTGATTGCTTATGATTAATATTGATAATCTCTAGCCTGCGTAACTAGGGTTTGTTTCTATTGATTGATTGCTAGATTTAGATTGTTACTGGTTGAGCATATCTATTTCAGAGTAGCAACTGCATCGTACTAGTATTTGGTTGTGCTAGTCTTATGCAGAAGAGAACTGATTTACATTCTAGGATAAAAACTGGTTGTTTTATGCTAGAATTGTATCCAACTATATTCCTATCCGTAAAGCTGCTGTTAAACTGAATCTTGATAGTTTCAGGGTTGTTTAATTAGTTAGTGCTAATAGTATCTGGTTGTGCTATTAGTTATATCTGAAAAGGAATTGGAATTTCCATTGCATGAGATTTTGAATGAGTATCTAGGATCAACTTGTCATATGAATAGTGGATATTTGTTTGACTAAGTGCTTTTCTCATCACTGATTTCACAACTTTTAGTTTGTTTACCTTTTGCATGCTTAGATTTACTGAAACATACAAAACCCCCCTTTTGGTTACTTAAGAATTGACATAGAAATTACACATAAAGATAGAATCTGTCTCCCTGTGGATTCGACCCTTACTTACTTAGGACTACGGTTTAAGGTTTGTTTGGACTACTTGCATAGCAGTAATTAGCACGACAAATTCCTATTATCACTAGCTTTGGGTAGAGTGTTTGAAGTCTTCTCTTGTGGGTTCCCAAGGTAAAACAAAAGTGGCAAAACTACAAACTTCTTCTCTCTTCTACAAGACCTTGTCAACACCAAAAATGGCAATCCCTTCTCTTTCCACATCCAAATTGCTCATTTCCCACACAAGCCTAGTCTAGCCATCATAGAGCCATGTCTTTTATAGGATACAGGCACACCCCGACTCGATCTCAGTTGTACCATCATGTCCCTAGCCGGCCTGCGAGCCATGGCGAGCGGTTGCGCATTTACACCTTCACTGGATATGATGACGAGTATGAATTTTTGGTGTGGGCTCGGAACACGACACTTGTGCTTGGAGATTCCTCTTATGATGAGTTGGAGCGTGTGCGCATTGCCACCCTTTACTTCACCGGCGATGCCCGACAATGGTGGGCCTGGCTCCAAGAATTGTAATATTGGCTTGGTGAAGCTCCCATTGTCATGTTGTCCCACCTTCTCTATGTGATGGCTCAGCGTCATGCCCCCGAGAGGGATCTCTCCGACCTTAAGCGCTATAATGAGCAACTCCGCGCCGAAGATGAGCGCCATCGTCGAGGAGGTGAGCGGCACCCCGCTCCAGCTCCAACTCCGGTCTCGGTGCCCACATCAGCCCCGGTGCCCGCACCCCCATCGGCATCGGTGCCCGCACCTCAATCGGCCCCGGTGCTCGTGCCCCCGTCTGCCACGGTGCCTGCACCCGCTCCGGCCTCAGTTCCTACACCCGCTCTAGCCCTGGTGGCCACTCCAGCTCCGGTCTCGGTGCCCACATCAGCCCTGGTGCCCGCGCCCTCATCGGCCCTGGTGCCCGCGCCCTCATCGACACTAGTACCCGTGCCCTCATCGGCACTGGTGCCCGCACCCCAATCGGCCCCGGTGCTCGCACCCGCTCCGACCTCGGTGCCCACACCCGCTCTATCCCCAGTGGCCACTCCAGCTCCGGTCTCGGTGCCCACATCAGCCCCGATGCCCACGCCCCCATCGGCACCGGTGACCGCACACCAATTGGACACAGTGCTTGCGCCCCCGTCTACCCCGGTGCACGCACCCACTCTGGCCTCGGTGCCCATACCCGCTCTGGCCCCGGTGGCCACTCCCGCTTCAGCCTCGGTGTCCGCGCCCACTCCGGCCCTGGTGCCTATGCCCGCGCCGGCCTCGGTGCCCGTGCCTTTCGCCTTGCTTCCCCTAAGGGCGCACCCTTGACCATGTGCCGCCTCTTGGTATGACACCGAACCCACGATGTGGCTCGCCCATGAGCCCTTCCATATTGTTGTGCCCAAGGAGCCGCCCGACGGCTCTTGTATGCTCGTGCTTCTTTGTGTTAGTGGCGGTCTCCCTCACTTCACCTTCACCTTTAAGAAGGGGAGACGTGCCACCACACTTTCTCCACTTCCCGGACTTCCTACACACTCGAAGCGAGAACGCTTCGAAGCTAAGAAGGGGAGAGTGATGGGTCCCGGTGATGGATGCCAACATCCCTTGACTTCCATCAACGATGATGGCTCGAAGATGCCTTGGCTGGACCCTCATAACCTTAGCGTCGGGCACTCACCAATGCCAACACTTGGCAGGGCGCCGCTCACCTCCTCGACGTCAAGACATTGAAGTCCTCGACGCCAAGACATGCTATGGAACTCAAGACATCGACGCCCTCCTTGGCACGTCTGATGTCTTGTATATCCGAGATTCGGCTCTTATCCTTCTATTTTTAGTATGATGTCTTTTATTTCTAGCATTACCTCTTTGGGTGTGTGAAGTCATATGTTTATAGACTTCTAGCTCAAGAGGCCCATTAGCTTAGCAATGCCATGTGGCCGAAACCCTAGCACTCTAGTATTTATAAGCCTTATTTGCTTCCTTGTAACCTCGGTTGAAGATTAATAGAGTGGATTATCCATCTTGGGTTTGAGGAATACCTCCCCAATACTTCCATTCACTAGTACAGATTGATCTTGGCATAGCGGTTTTTTTATGATACGGATAGCGGTTTTACAACCGTTATCTAAGCGTCTGTGATAAAATAATCTAATAGCGCTACAGAGAGAACGCTATAAAAAAAACACGCATAGCGGTTTTTTGTAAATAACCGCTATGTTTTAAGTGTGTTATTTGATCTATGAACAATAGTACTCTTAGCGCTTTTTAATAAAAAGCGCTAAGATTTTCAGTAACACTCTTAGCGCTTTTTTATAAAAAGCGCTATGTTATTTGACTTTCTGATGCAAGTCTTAGCGGTTTTTACAAAAAACCGCTATGTTTTTTTGGTTCTATGATGAAACTCTTAGCGCTTTTTACTAAAAAGCGCTATGTTTTTTGGTTCTCTGATGAAACTCTTAGCGCTTTTTACTAAAAAGCGCTATGTTTTTTTGGTTCTATGATGAAACTCTTAGCGCTTTTTATTAAAAAGCGCTATGTTTTTTTGGTTCTATAATGAAACTCTTAGCGCTTTTTAATAAAATGCGCTATGTTTTTTTGGTTTTATGATGAAAATTTTAGCGTTTTTTACTAAAAAACGCTATGATTTTTGTAATTTTTTTTATTCAATATTTAATTTTGCTCCTACACCACCCTGCATACCAGCAAAATTTACAGCAAAAAACTTTCATTAAAATTATATCAAATCAGTACGTTTGACATGAAACTCATGTCCAGATTTGTGTATGGGAGGGATAAGATCAGGCTGCTGTTTCACTTTCATCAAAATCATAAACGACGTCATTAAATGCATGATAAAACCACCATTAAGACAACAATTACTACGCTAGACATATGTAAAAACACAAAATCGATCAGTATCGTATCCACAAAATCACTAATTAGGTCAATTGAGCACTATATCCAAAAGGTCATTCTAGTCTTCCTAAATCCTAACAAAATGAAGTATCATATATATCCACAAAATTGAGGACCTAGTCCCCCTTAACAAAATGAAGCCCCAAAATCACTACCTACTCATGATTAACAGCCATATACATGAAGGGTGTATGAAACTATTAGACGACCATTTGCAAATGAGGTTCAAGATACCCAAGCCACTCATTTGTTACCTCATCAATTTCTTCTTGTGTGTACGACTCGGTTGAACCCGGCAAGTACTGCATATACATAAATAAACCATAAATTCATGTATTTATTTTTATAAAAACTTAGATGTTAAAGATATAAATTAGGCATACCGATTCAGGGATTTCTTTGACACCTTGTTCAATAATGTCTCTCATCATTCGACATATGTAAAAACCACATTGCACAGAGTTGGGTTGAAGAGGACACTTCTACATAACCACAAAAATTCAGCACAACCACAAAATCATATATAATGTTAGCTGGAATTTTTAAGTATAAAATATATAATGACAATACTTAAAAAAAATGCTCGACCTTTATATCTATCCAGGATGTGTTAGGTGGTTTTGCTTTGAGCACCTTAACATGAAAGTTATGCAATGCCCTACATGATAAAATGTTTAGGATTATAATAATGTGGTAATAAATGCATGTATTTTTTAGTAAAAAAAATAAAGGTTAAAAGAAGCCTTCAAATTGATAGAGAGGCAGTGAAACTCACATCAGTCCACCCATGAGAAGCCTTCAAATTGAACAATTTCAGAATAGTGGATAACTTTGTGAATTTGCTACATGATGGATAGAGAGGTTCTCGAGCATCCCTCAACATTTCTTCCAGCATATCAGTTTGATCATGGAAATCTTGTGCAATTACTTCAGCCATTTCTTCAAGTCGGTCTCTTTCATAATTAGATTCCTCATAATCAGATGCTTCAGACTTGGAATCCATACTAATGGGCGTGTGTTCTTTTTCACCGTGCATTGTCCAATAGGTGTAGGATTGATCGATTCCATACATAAACAGATGATCTCTCACATCACTTACCCCCTTCATATTTGCATTAAAGCATTTTGTGCATGGACACGGAATTTTTGCAGGATTTTCAGCATTCTCAACAACAAATTGTATAAACTCATCCACTCCTTTATCATACTCACGAGACAATCGATTAGCGGACATCCACTTTCGATCCATATGCTTATACACAACAATAAAAACAAGTAATTTACAAGAAAAATAATATCATACATGCAATACAATATTAGTTATTAAACATGGAGCTAAGCAAACCAAAGGATGCAAACCTCAAATTATAGAATGTAACAAAAGTTTATATCGCAAAAGCTTAGGAATAATAACTTGGATCAAGCAATTTATATGGAACCTATACTAGGATAGTAGGATATTTAACTTTGTTTTCTGTACTTTATGATTTAAAAAAGAAGCAGCTTTTTTTGTACTTTACCTTATAATGCATAGTTGTTATCCGACTAGTCCCACAATCTATCACGAAATAATATAATAGTATTGCACATACTTTTTTTTTCTAATAACAAGATTAATCTAAATCAGATAGCCACATTACTAATTTTAAACTTGAACTAAGATATCTTATTCAAACTAAAGGTCTTCAAGTGCAAATTTAGTCATTTATAGAATTACATAATTAGTGCATTAATAATTATAGCAACTTGATGTTAAACTTTTATTGTTTAATCTTGCATATATATATATATATATCGAACAAACAACTTAGGGCCAGGTAATTAGAAATAGAAAGAATATATGAAATCCAGACAGAGAACGCATAATGATTTAACTGAAACTTACTGCTTTTATGGAAGACACTGTGTAGTTCCTTCCAGGAGGGCTCGGAACATTGGATGGTAGTCTTACTCTGTAAAATTCATCTCCTCGAAGGAGCTCCTGTGGGCATAACATAAATGTAGAGTTGTAAGAGCATGTTCTTTAATGTCAAGCAGTTCAAAGAAGATAGTAATAAAACATTATATCCAGAAACTTACCTTGGAACTTCTCTTTATCAGTTTCTGTCAATGTATTTCGTGAGAACCTGAGTTTGGTGAGAGTCTGCCATGCAGATAG
The DNA here is from genome assembly GCA_027886185.1 of Rheum nobile. NCBI lineage: Eukaryota > Viridiplantae > Streptophyta > Magnoliopsida > Caryophyllales > Polygonaceae > Rheum > Rheum nobile. The sequence continues at coordinate 104,169 of WOAB01000811.1, forward strand.
TCTAAATTAACAGCTGAGATATATCCAGTACTCTATATTATATATAAAAAGTTTTCTTTATCAACTCGAAAGTAATCAGCCGAGCCCTCAGCCGGTAATGTAATTTCACTCTCATTTAACCTAGAACAGAATAACATTGAAGGTAGTTTCGTCGGCTTAGAGCTTCAAACATCACTAAGAATAAACTTTAATTCGTAGGTCAATATCAAATCAGCATATGGCGTCCCATAAATCAAATGGAATCAATTTGGTCAAATTTGACAGGTGGCCAACCGAATAAAGGACATTTCACAATCCAAATGGGCTAGTTACAAGTAAGCCACTGCAAATAAGTGTATACCACTAGTTACAAGTAAGCCACTGCAAATAGAAGCCCTCTTTCTTCTTCCGAACCAAATTAATCAGATCATCAAGTCAAGGGCCAATAAACAAATTGTCAGTTCAAAAAAAAATTTATACGAAGAATAAATTCTTTTATGAACCTCGTAATCCTTTTAAGCTAATCTCAATCAACTACTAGTATTGCACTTTCACATTGTTAAATATGTATCCTTGGGAGAAATGGCAACAAGAAACACATCACTGAAATCTGCAACTCAAAATTCATTCCAGAACAGAACTGCAGCACTATTTATTTTGGGTTACCTAGAACCAACAAGGTGCATCGTAACAGGAAAAACAACAACAGTATGCATAGCTAAGTAAATCAAATCTACGTGATTAAAAGACATCTTTTCAGATAAAAAATCATTCCTCATTCAGAAAGACCTTCAATTAACATAGAAGTGGATAATTTTTCTCAAGTTCAAAAATGAAGAGTGTCTAAATTTTATCAGTAAGCCCATTTGTTACTCAATAAAAAAGGTATATCTCGTTAAGTGGTCAAAAACTCACATTTTCAACACACTGAGATGACATCTTGCAAAATGCCGTTAAACTAGATTGGACTTGGTTTAGATAATTGTTGACGATAAATGACATATTGCATATAATTCATCACAATCAAGCCGCAAATGCCTATCAATTCAACCAGTAGGTTTGGCAGATGAAACTCAAAAAGGGGGAAATTACCTCTATTTACTCTGCTGCCCAATTGCTTCTGTGATGGCTGATTAAGCAAAATTGCTAATAGAGATGTAGCAGGGGAGTGAGTTCTTTTTGCTGTAAAAATTGTAAAATTGGTTCACTCAGCAAAAGTTCACTCATAATAAGCAGACTAGTTCAAAAATTAGGCAAAAATTGACAGGCAGTGACTGGATAAACATGGAACTCAATCAAACAAGACTAATTTTGATTGAGTTTCGCATGAATTGCAAGTTTCTCAGGAATCAAAATTGACATGCAGTGAATTTCTCTGAAGCGGCGCCGAGAGTTTCTCAGGAATCAAAATTGAAGCGGCGCCGAGAGTTTCTCAGGAATCAAAATCGAAGCAGACAAGATTGAAGCAGGCAATAATTGACAGGCAGTGATTTTCTAGTTTGAAGCAGACAAGATTGAAGCAGATAAGGTGGCATACCTTGCGACGCCGGAGATGGATGTGAAGACGCCACCAACAGAGCCGCGGAGAGAAGCTCATGCGAAGATGGCAACTGGGAGCCGCCGACAGAGAGGAGACCAGAAACGGAAGCGGCACAGGAGACCGGAAACGGAAGCAGATATACACAGGAGGTCGGAAGCGGCGCCGAGAGTGGAAAATCGAAGGTAGGGCGGGAGATACACAGGAGAGGGCGGGAGGATGAAGTTAGGGCGGGGGGATGAAGTGAGGGCGGGATAGAGAGTTAAGTACTTAGTAGCAGCGCGCGAGTGTAGAAAGTAGGAAACGTTTTATAGCGCTTTATTATAAAAAGTGCTATAAAAAATTTTGACATTTTAAAATTAAGTAGGAAACAACTCTTAGCGCTTTTTATAAAAAAACGCTAAGAGTAGTTTAATTTTCTTAGCGTTTTTTTATAAAAACCGCTAAGAAAATTTTAGACATTTCAAAATTAAAATGGAAAAAACTATCTTAGCGCTTTTTATAAAAAAGCGCTAAGAGTAGTTTAATTTTCTTAGCGTTTTTTTATAAAAACCGCTAAGAAAATTTTAGACATTTTCAAAATTAAAATGGAAAAAACTATCTTAGCGCTTTTTTATAAAAAGCGCTAAGAGTTGTGCAATTATCTTAGCATTTTTTTTATAAAAAACCGCTAAGAGTTTAGAAATACCTAATAAAAAAAAAAGATTTATTTATTCTTAGCGGTTGTTTCATAAAACCGCTAAGCGTTTGTTTATTTTATTGCGTTTTTTAATAGCGCCCTAATTTTAGTGCTATCTATGGAAAAGTGTGTACTAGTGATTATATCTTCCAACTCCAAATCTCTTTTTTTTTCTCCTCCTCCTTTCACACGAAATCATTCAATTAAACACCAAACAACAATTTTTTTTCTTGCAAACAAAACAAACGCTTGCCAAAGAACCTTCTTTGAGGTTCCCTTGGCCATTCTCCTTCCAAGGGAGCTTCGAAGACTTCACCCTTGCTTCCGCCATCAAGACACTTCAAGATCTCCTCAAGAACACCATTAAAGACTCCTTTACTGTCCAAGAGAAGAAGACCAAACTTTCTTAGCCACGATCGAACAAATCCGTGAAAAAAGACCTCCTCTTGGAGGTTTGATTCACATTAGAAACTATTAATATATATTTTTGTACAGCATAAAACTGGTTTGAGCTTTTTATTCAAACGAAGTCTAATCACTATCAAAAGCTAGATCGATCGAGGTAAAAGGTGCCTTAAGTGTGATGTTTTGTTCTCTTATTTTCCAGTAGAAGGACTAAATTAAGTTGTTTAATTGAAACATATAAGAAAACGTTAAAACTATTATAATGTAAGAGATATATTTGCCCATAAGCGTTATACCACACCACTTAATTATAACCATACGTAGTAGTACTCTGTATTTGGGTGGTTAGCTGGAACTGGGAGCGTGACGCCACGTCAACTTTAATTTAATTTGGCTGGTTATTTGAAAGAGCAAAGAACTGAGAAAAAGGGAGCTTAACTAACATCGGCATCGTAATAAATAGTAATGGGGTACGCATAACTTTATTTATTTTGTTTAAAATATCGTACGCACGCAAGTCGGTAGGGTTGATGATGTCTCGTTAATTAAGGCTAGGGCAACTTAGCTTAGCTGTATGTGATTTGTGATGTACTATAAAGTCTATAATTACTAATTACTTGCTTCTCCATTAAGAGTTCTCATTCTAATTGAATGTAGCCATGCCCATCTTATCCTACCTAGTACCTAGCATGTGAATATAAATCTTAGGAATTAATAACCCACCATTATGTAGTTCACTCATATCTAAGTTGTACGTTAATTAGTTATTGTTTGAAGATTACGTTCTGAAGGAGTCTAATACCACGTGGCAACCAGGCTAACAGATTCTCTTTATTCTGTTAACTTGTTACGCAAAGTTGTTAGGCAGATATTTTCTCTTCTCCTTTGTATAACACGTTTACTTTTAATGTATAGGCAAAATTATCTTTTAGCGTATAGGTTCATACGTTACATGGTGAATGGCTCACCACGTTTCGTGAAAAAAAAAAAGCAGATCCACACGTAACATGTAGACCCTCTCCACACGTAACGTGTGGAGCCTCAACCCACTTAACGTGTTAAGAGACTCCTCACGTAACGTGAAGAGGCTCCACACTTAACGTGAGAAGAGAGTCTACACGTTAAGTGCGGAGAGTGTCCCCACGTTAAGTAGACCTCTTTTTTTTATTAGGTCCCTTAATACGAAGTATTTCGGTCTTCTTCGCTTAGTATCGAGTTTTACAATAAGATTGAAGTTACCATCGTATTGAAACATAAACATTGCTATGACCATTTTGCCCTTCCAATGTAAAGTCCTCGATCGAGCCACCCGGCCGCTTCCAACCTAAAGATAGCGTATGTTTAAAGTTTATGGTTTATGACATTTAATACTTACTAATGTTATTTGTGTTTAGTTGTAGTATTTATTTGTGTTTTAATGTTGTGTATGAACCATAAGATTATTTTTAAATATTAGGGGAGGGCTACCCCTATTGTGTAGCCCAACTTGTATTAATCTTTATATTGGCAATATAAGAACAATACAAAATGATCATCAACCTAGAAGACATTATAGAAAACATATTACATTATGCTTGTTGAAAACATTACTTTTTGACTACAACCACATTTAGCACACAATATAGAAAACAATACAAATTGATCATAATCTTAGAAAAAATTAGAGAAAAGATATGACATTGCTTTAACGTTTGAAGAAATTAGGGTAGTCTCTAGTGAACGTTCGCTTCATACCATATCTCTCTTTTGCTAAATTTGCTTGCTGCCTACAAAGGTTGATAGTACATAAACAATATTACACAAAAGATACCACATTAATCACCTACGATGTATATCATTTAGTAGATTCAAGTTATACCGAAGAATGTTCTGATTTTCCTTAACAAGGTCTTGTTTTTCCTGCCATAGTTCTGTAATAACCGTGTGTGCCCTCTCCTCGTACATTGGATCAATCCACTCTCTGAAACGACACCCCACTTCTGGGCATCCCAAATACCCCCTTCCGTAGTTCCACTACAAATCCCAAGTCCGGACAACGGCTCTCAAATTACAGTAGCATAGCCTATCTGCGTTTGTTGATGATTTTGATGAAGATGCCATTATGTCCTGTAGTGTTTGGTTTCCTACAAATATCATAAATCCATTAATATCATAAATCAATGAAAGTGAATCGATATAAACTGGAAGGAGAAACTTACCCAAAACTTTATCTGCTGGCGCCGCTAAATACGAATTAGAATACCATCGAAGTATTTCGGTCTTCTTCGCTAATAATCGAGTTTTACAATAAACATTGCTATAGTTTTAGAATTGGATTCGAATATATTGTTAGGCACCGCTTGTGTTGGAATTGTTGGAGTGAACAAACCCTAATACTTCTTATATAGTGAAAAAACCTGGCAACGTGTTTGACAGCTAATAAGCAGATGTAAACCAGCTAAAAAAAACTGACTAACTTTAGTGTTTCATAGCTGTTTGGCAGGTATTAAACAACTGTTTGACAGCTGCTATATACAGCTGTGGTCACGAGTCTTTTATCGTAAACCTCAAACCCTAACCCCCCGTAAACCATAACAGACTCCACATGTTAAGGGTGAAATAGATCCACACTTAACGTGTGAAAACCACTCACACATAACGTCTGGAGTAAACCAGCACGTAACGTGGTGAAGGTGCTCACACGTAACGTGTAAAACTAGCGGATGAAAAACTCATTGAATTAACGTCTTGTCCCCAACTAAATGAATTAATGGTCCCCTAAGTTCATCGTCTTCGGCTAAGAACACAATTTCGAGCCTAAACTTCAAAGCTCCATGACTTTTAAACACTCTCAAACTTTAAAAAAAAAATGGATAACATGAACAACAATGATTATTGGAACAACAATGATGAATAAGATCCACCCACAAATGAGGTATTTTTCATACTTTGAAGTTAAAGTGTTAATTTTTTGTTAAGTACATGTTCAAAGTTTTGATCTTTAATTGTTGAAAACATTACATGAACTTGATATTTGTTGTTTAGGTGTAAGAAACAAAGTTTTACATGTTATATTTTGAAGGATACATGCTAGATATTGTTAGTTCATTTCATTTTTATTTTCACATGATTAGACATTATATTTGCTTGTTTGGAAAGCAATGTTGTATGTACATGTTAGAAAGTATTTGTTTGACGGGAAAGTTTGGATATTTAGACAAATATTTGTGATTTTGTGATGTTTTGAAGTTTTGAATTGTGGTAAATCCACACATAAAGGGGGAAACTGTTCCACACGTTATGTCAGTTTCCCACGTTATGTGTGGATTGCGGTTCCACACGTTATGTGTGGATTGCGGTTCCACACGTCATGTAAGAAGCATCTCCACACGTTATGTTTGGAGCAGCTCCACACTTAACGTGTGGACATGGGTCCTACATAACGTGTGGGTCTGTTCCACACATAACGTTTGGAACATTTCCCGCGATCGCTGCTACGCAACTGCGCCCGCGGCTGTTCATAACTTGACTTGTCATCTCGCTGCTCCATGGATCCATGTGTATGCAGGCGAACTATTATTTGTACGAGGGGTTGAACAATATTTCGTTCGATGATTGGAGCACTCCACAACAATCCTTTTCTGGTTGGGCAACACCTCATCAACCGTTGTCGGGATGAAACACACCATCTGAGTGGAAAACACCAGAAGAGATACCATCCTTCTCACTTGGAGTGTTTGACGAGAGTTGTCCGTCTCCAGAACCATCTTTATCTCATCAAGAGACTCACAATTCGGCTTTTGCTAACCCACAATTTGGCTTTCCATTCCTACACACACAACCCCAGTTAAGAAATGATCCAGAAGAGGATGTTTTCGTCTCTGCTGATTATTCAGAGTTCTTCACAATAGACCAAAACTGGGAGTCAAGAGAAGAAGCATTTAAATGGGCGCGGGAGACTGCTATGTGTCATAACTTATGCATCATAAAGTGGAGGAATAAACCTTCCATAGGAGGAGCCCTTGGGGGGACTTGGTTACCGTGCGATAAGCATGGAAAAAACATATGTAAACAAGCTGACCAAGTGAGGGAGATCACAAAGTCGAAGAAGTGTGGGTGTCCATTCATGTTGAGATTGAAAGAAGGGCCGAAGGGATCATAGAAGATCAATGTACTGACTGGAACTCACAATCATGTGATCAAAGAAAATTTGTTTGGTCATGCATTAGCTGGTCAATCAAACGCTGAAGAGAAGGAGATTATTAGGATGATGACAGTTAATCATTGCAAGGCTCGAAATATTTTTACTACAATCAGCTCGTCCCCAGGAAACTTGACCAAGATGAAGCAAGTGTACAACATGATGCATGACATACGAAAAAATGGTATAGAAGGAAGAACAGTAGTGCAACAGTTCTTCTATGAGTGTAAGGAGAAGGGATACTTCATGAAGCATAGATTCAATGAGGAGACCAATAAGATCACATATATCTTCTTCGCAAGCCCATACCAGTTATCGCTGCTGAAGGCATTCCCGTACATTGTGTTGCTAGACTCTACATAGGCAACTAACAGGTTAGTAACACACATATCTATTATATTCTTCACTTGTTCATGTAATCATTAACATGCCATAACATATCATTATGTGTGCAGTTACGATTTGCCCTTCCTTGAATTTGTCGGCATCACATCTGTTTGGAAAAACTATAATGTTGTCGGGGCGTTTCTGGAGCGTAAGAACGAAGAGAGTTACATGTGAGCCATACAACAACTTTAAAAAATGTTTGTCAAGGTCCAACGAGCACCCACATGCTTGGTCACAGATCGGGAGAAGGCGTTGATGAATGCCTTAGAGAACCTGTTTCCAACTGCAAAATTCCTCCTATGTAGGCGCCATGTGAGGAAGAATATTGAAGACTTTGGGAAGAAGGTCATGGACAAGTTTAGGGCACAACGTTTTCCAATGATTACATGAAACTATTCAAGGAAACAACCATAGAAGGGTATGAAGCAAAACTTAAGAAGATTCAGCAAGATTGGAGGAATTATCCAAAATGTCTTCAGTATGTACAAAAAAACTGGCTTGACCCGTACAGGGAAAGAATCATCTCAGTATGGACAGATACAGTCTTCACTCTTGGAACTTCCACAACTAACAGGTTTGTGCATTATGTTTTTAAAGTGAACTGGTTATTTGAACTTAGACTTTTTCAACAACATAATGACTTCAGATTCTTGATTGTAATATAGGGTTGAAGGGGCTCATTCCAGTCTTAAAAGCTTCTTCACTAGCAATGATGGCAACCTTTGCACTGTATTCGATCAGTATGATGCACGGTTGCGCATTCACATTAAGGAGATAAGGGGGGCCTTGAATGAGAGCTTAGAAAAGCAATTTACGCTGATAACCAAATCACATCTTTTCGACAAGCTGCACTACAAGGTCTCTGCGATTGCACTAGCACGGCTGATTGAGGAATACAAGAAGAGCAAAGATCCATTGTGGAACACTATATGCAGATGCCAGATGAGGGTCAGATATGGCTTGCCTTGCGTGCATGACATGGCACGGAATGTGATGAACCAGGAACCAATTGAACCTAGCTCATTGCATCCGTTCTGGAGGCAATTGACCTTGTCAGAAGTGCGGACGGATGAAGAAGAAGAAGCCAGACCACGTAGGTTGAATAGGTCGTTGCTTGATGAATTTTCTTCAAGCGTCTTCCCTAAATTGTCAGTGCATGATCAACACAAAGCTGTCTCTGCACTAACAAGTATAGCACATCCAGAGCGGACTACTCTGCAAGAGCCAGCTAAAGTTAGGCATAAGGGTCGACCTCAAGGAGATCTAAACATTCCCACCAAAAGGCAACCGTCAGCATGGGAGTACACTGACCAAGAGATGGAGGGAACACCTCCGAAGAAGCAAAAATCAAGACCACCTAAGGAAGCTTCAACCATGCCATGGAAACCATGGAAGCCTATGCCTTCGGGTCACACGACGTTGATCAAACACCCTAGGCGATATATTACCCAGTTTCCCAAGTGTATGAAACCACACGTGAGAGGATGGTGGGAAATAGTTGGTGATGGAAATTGCGGATATAGATCAATTGCGCATGGTCTGGGTTTCGGATAGGAGCAGTGGGCTTTTGTTCGACGTACCATGATCGCTACGTTGAAACAAGAGTATGAGCTATTCGCGCCAATTTGGATGTCTACGATGACACTTGAGGCAATGGAGGCGAAGCTTGCATGGTTTCCTGCAGCCTACATGCCTGCCCCACGGGAGACGTGATGGGATGTTTGGTGGCTACTGCATTCAACTGTGTGTTCGTCTCCATCGGTGTTGGTGAAGGCACGACATACATGCCTATGAGGGCGAATCCAAACCAAGCGGTTGGAGAGAAGCTTAAGACGATATGCATTTGCCATGTCGAGAAAGAGGAACATTTCATTGCGGTATGTTAATACAATCAAATCAGTAAAAATACGCGTTGGTAATATGCATTACAAAATTAATATTAGATTCAAAATATGTAGATTGGCCTTGTCGAAACCTCGCCCTTGCCGGACCTTTACACCGCGTGGGTGAGATTCCATGACCCGTCTGCGGATGCCTTGGTAGATCCATTCCTTGAACGATTGACGGAGTACCAAGCACACAAACCAAAGGGTCGCGGAAAGAAGAAAGTTTAATATTGTATTGTAATGCTTTTAAAACATTGAAACTATCTTATGTTAAGACATATGTATGCTGTAATGACTTCGATGTAATGTTAAGACACATGTTCGCTGTGTTTATTGCTATAAAACCCGTTATCTTCACCTTTTGCAACTTCTGTAACCGCGCTATGTTGACCTATACAGAAGGCACAATCTGTAAGACACATGTATGTAATCATTATGTAAGCCTCACAATCAGAAAAGATAAGTACATAACCGAAATTGAGAAAATGCACGGACTAGAACTAGGCCGTGCACAAGTTTCTGTTGAACGTTCTAGTCTGTGCATGTGAAATGCACGGACTACAATGTAGTCCGTGCATAAGGCTCCCACGTTATGTGCCGAGACGTAGCCCACGTAACGTGGGAGCCTTATGCACGGACTACAGTACTCTTTAGTTCGTTAGCTTTCATCGAGTTCGTTAGCTTCACGTGAAGTTCTTACGGTCTCATACACGATACAAAATCCATAATTATGAAAGTTGGCAATACACTTTCAACAAAATCATAACAAACGTTCAAATACAAGACATAACATTCATTGTTGCAATAATTCAAAGTTCAATAACTTCCATAAAAACCAAACAAGTTCGATAATAACACAAATTCCATAACAGTTTCCTCAGGGATTGGGAAGGAAGGGATACATTCGATCCAATGATAGGCGTAGCGCCTCTGCTACATCTTCACATTCACGGTTGCGATGTGGCTGAAGACGACTGTAGCAATATTCAATGCACTGCACACATCACAAAAATGTTGAAATGTATAATAAATATAGATAGAGTTAACCATAAATTAAACAACCTACAAATTAGTCAATTTCATACCTGTGTCGCGTCATCACTGCTCGGGGGTTGACGAATGGGTGTGTATGTGGGAGGTACCAGCCCATGTAATCACCGCTACACTCATGCCCTTGCTCGACAGGAGGGCCCATCACATCTAGTCTCATAGAATGTATATTCTGGGCATACCAGACAAATTGAGCTATGTCGTAGTACACAGTGTATGTGCTGAATTTGGTTCCCCTCCATGCCCTTATTGGCACTATAGGCGGTCTTAGAACTTGCTATACCCGGGAAAACTGTCTTGCCACACGATCTGGCATGTACGGCTCTGTGATCCAAAGACACGACATAACTCCATGGAAGAGCGAAGGAGCGAAGAATGCATCGTTGAAGTCAATCGAACTGTATGGCATCCAATCAACCTAAACATAATGGGATGCCAAACAATTAAACATACCTATTGTTGGGCCCAACATGCTCCAAAGGAATCGATGTAAGCAGATTGGGCCAAGGTCCAAGCAAAGAAGAAGGCCGGAAGAGACTAGAGGGGAGCATCGGACACTCCTCAGACGCGTGAGATCCGACCAGCTCCGAAGATTTCGCCCAGGGCATTAATTGCCCGATCAGCGGCAAACGGTAACCAAATCAAGCCTGGAATTATGATGCTATTAAGAAGGATCCCGGAGATTACGTGTAGGAATAAATAGGGGAATATCACGAAGATAGTAACGGACGAAAGAAGAAGATACCATAAATAGACCACGAGAGAACGGTCGACAGAGGACACGTCTACGAGCAACACTCACATACTCAGCTCTCAAAAAAGCTTACTAGCATATCCGCTCTCACTCAGAACACCGTGGGGTGCTACCCGATCATAGCCGGTCGAGCCATCAGAACCACCTGTCGGACAAGACTTAATCTCTTATTCTTCAAGGATAAGTTGTACATCGATCCGATTCTGTCATCATTTGATCAATATATCATATTACAATTTTGCACCTATTCTTTATGTGGTTGATTGTTTATTTGGTTTGGATTTATTTTATATTATCCGATCGACTCGTTACCCCGTCTAAGGCGATTTAGGTCGATTGATCTTTTTGCCCCAAAACAATTTGGCGCCCACCGTGGGGCAACTTGCCGATCACCATCTCAGAAATCCTCCAACCATGACTGTTAACCCGCCTACCGGTACCGAGGAGCCATGCCTCGAAGACGACTCCCAAACTCAAGGAAACACAACCGAAAACCCTACTCCGAACCAACTCCAAGAGCTTGCCCGAAAAATGACTTCCCTACAAGAAGAGCTCACCCAGCAACGCCAAAAGACCGAAGCCTTGGCTACCTTATCCACCCAATCTGAAGTCGAGATCGCACAACTAACCCGTGAAAATGAATCTCTTAGATCGCAGGTACAATCAATGGCTTCTGGATCCAGGCTGATGCCCATCCATAGCAACGTCCAGACACGTCTTAACATGGATAGCGTCGAGCTGACTCCCCCGAGCGTCCGATGCCCTGGACATACTGAGGGTACATCTTGAACTCCTTTGGTCAATCCATTTTCGACTAACAATGTTACTTTCTCCACACCGATCGGGTCAGTAGGAACCCGAATCGACGAACCACAAGTTACCAATCCTCCCGACATCCTGGCTCTCATCCAGCAGACGCTCAGTCGGCACATGAAGGCATCGCTAGAATTCCCGGAGTTCTGCAGCCGATCGAGAAATAAGCATCAGACGGATACGAGGAATCTCCGTTCGTCGAGGAGATCGCCAGAGTCGAAATCCCTAAGAAGTTCAACCTTCCTAGCATGATGACTTTCGACGGCACCAACGATCCAAACGATCATATTTCTCTCTATAAACAAAAATTAATGACTGCATTTGTCCCAAGGTAGAGCCGCGAGGTTGTCATGTGCAAAAGCTTTGGCACGACTCTCGCGGGTCCTGCGCTGACCTGGTTTATGCGTTTGCCTCAGGGAACGATCACCTCGTTCGCGGATCTGGTCAATTCCTTCAAGATCCAATTCGCTAGCAGTTGGAGGCTCGAAAGGCAGTCGAGTGATCTCTATCGAATCACCCAAAGGTATAATGAGCCTCTCCGAAGCTATCTTAACAGGTACAATAAGGAAAAAGTTGCGATCCCCCATTACGACGTCACCACCTCCATAGAAGCCTTCAGGCAAGGTCTGATCAAGGACAACAACCTCTACAACGAGATCACCAAGTACCCGTGCAGAAGCTTCGAAGATGTCCAAGCCAAAACCATGGCCGAGGTATGTTTGGAAGAAGATCGCGAATTGCAAAAGGCGTCCCATGGACCCGATCAATCCGATCGCAAATCCTCTTCCGATAACCGCCGAGACAAACGTCATCACCCCTACCCTCGTAATCAAAACAAGCAAAGTCAGGTAAACTCCTTCCAAGACAGGTCTCAAGACTGGAGAGATGGTCCAACGCTGCCTCCCAGGGTTCAATCTTACAACTTCAGTATTTCCATGTCGGAGCTCGTCAAGAGTTTCGACAAGTATGGGAAAAAAGTAAGATGGCCCCGAAAGAGCGACCGACCAGACGTCAAAAAGGACATGAGCAGGTGGTAAGAATTCCATGATGACCATGGTCACTCAACGGACGAATGCATCGCCTTACGCAAAGAGGTTGCCAGGTTACTTGCGCAAGGTCTCTTGCGCGACGTGATCTCGGAACGGGCCAAAGCCACCATGGAGTGACGAGATCAGGTAAAGCAGGATAAACCTCCATCTCCTATCCATACAAAAATTATCAATACTATTTCAGGGGGCTCAGATGTATGTGGGAACACGTACTCCGTAGTCAAAAGACATGCGAGAGAAACAAAGGCAGTAGACCCGAGATGCCAGAGTTTAGACAAACCAAGGTCTCCAACCTCCCAACGGTCACGTTCGACGAGTCAGAAAACCATCACAATGGTCTGGTAATCTCTTTGTCTATTGGGAATTGTTTAATACGTAGAGTACTAATTGATACAGGAAGTTCGACCAATCTCTTGACCTTCGACGCTCTCAAAGGGATGGATCTGGGTGAAGATGATCTTATCAAGAAATCGACTCCACTAGTCGGATTCAGCGGTGAAGTTAAGCACACTATTGGTGAAATTATTCTTACGACATACGCCAGAGGAGTAAACCAACAGGTGAAATTTTTAGTCCTAGACTGTCCATCTCCCTATAACTGCATTCTTGACAGGCCATAGATACACGCAATGAAGGCGGTACCCTCGACGTACCATCAAATCATCAAGTTCCCTACCAAGTGGGGAGTTCAAGAGATCAAGGGAGATCAGAGGATGGCCAAGGAATGCTATGTCGCCTCCATGAAAAGCGCGGTCAAGCCCAAGACCGCATAGCAATCACAGCTCGATGAAGGATCCAGTCGATATGTCAAACCAGAGATGGAAAAACTTGACGAGATTGCACTAGATCCTTCCAAGCCAAACCAAACGGTAAGGGTCGGGTCGGACCTGGATGACTCGACCAGACAACAAATATTGGATTTCCTCCGATCTAATGTTGATTGCTTTGCGTGGTCACATGAAGACATGGTCAGAATATCTCTAAACATTATTACTCATAAGTTGAATGTAGATCCATCTCACCCCCTGTAAAGCAGAAGCGTAGGAAATTCGCCCCAAAGCGAAATAAGATCGTCGACGACGAAGTCAGGAGCCTACTGGAAACAGGAAAAATAAGAGAAGTCAACTACCCCGAGTGGCTGGCCAACGTGGTTGTGGTTCAGAAGAAAAACGGCAAGTGGAGAGTCTGCATCGACTTCACCGACCTTAACAAAGCTTGTCCCAAGGACTCCTTCCCACTTCCTCATATCGATGCCATGGTCGACGCGACGGCAGGTCACGAAATGCTATCCTTCATGGACTCATTCAGTGGCTATAATCAGATCCTCATGGAACCGAAAGACCAAGAGAAAACGGCATTCGTCACAAGCCAAGGTATTTATTGTTACAAAGTGATGCCCTTCAGACTAAAAAATACAAGGGCTACCTATCAACGACTAGTCAACAAGATGTTCAAAGATCATATCGGGGACACAATGGAAGTCTACATAGATGACATGCTGGTCAAATCAAAAAAAGAAGAAAGACCACATCGATCACCTCCGCGACAGCTTCGAGGTACTAAAAAGATATAACATGAAATTAAATCTTATGAAATGCTCTTTCGGAGTGTCGTCAGGAAAATTCTTGGGGTACATGGTGACACAAAGAGGAATAGAAGCCAGCCCAGAACATGTCAAAGCCCTCATCAACCTCCGATCCCCTCGATGCGTCAAGGACGTACAAAAGATGACAGGTCGGATAGCAGCTCTGAATAGGTTCATCTCAAAGTCATCCGACAAGTGCAAACCCTTTCACAACGCTCTCAAAAAGAACAAGTCCTTTCAATGGACAGAAGAACATGAAGTCGCGTTCCAGGATTTGAAGAAGTACCTGGCCAGTCCCCTGTTGTTGATGAAACCCAAAGACGACGAGCCATTATTGTTGTACCTAGCAATGTCGAATTCCGCCGTAAGCGCAGTACTGGTCAGAGAAGAAGATGGTAAGCAATATCCAATCTACTACGTCAGTCGAACGCTACTGCCGACGGAGACAAGGTATTCGTCGTTGGAAAAACTCGTCCTATCACTGGTAATGGCATCAAATAAACTCAAACCATATTTCGAATCTCATACTATAATTATCCGCACTAACCATCCCATGAGAGCAATCATGAGGAAACCCGAGTTCACAGGACTAATGGCCAAATCGGCCATACACCTTAGCGGTTACGACATCGAATATGAGCCCAGGACGGCGATCAAGTCACAGGCATTGGCTGACTTTGTGGCAGATTTTAGCCCGACCCTAGAACAGGAAGCCGTCGAAGAAGCAACACAATTACTCGCAACAGAGGAAACAGGTAAATGGGAACTCCACACAGACGGTGCGTCGAATGCTAGAGGATTGGGGCTGGGGGTCGTGCTGAAATCGCCACAAGGGGACAAGATAGCCCAAGCCGTAAGATGCGAATGGGACGCGACCAGCAACGAAGCTAAATACAAAGCACTCATATTTAGGATCATTCTGGCACGCGACCTAGGAGTCCAAGAAATCGAAGTCATCTGTGACTCCCTCTTGGTCGTAAATCAAATACAAGGATCGTACAATGCCAAGGACGATAGAATGATAGCTTATCTGGACGTGGCCAAGAAACTAATCGACCAATTCCAAAAGTTCGACATCAGACAAGTTCCCAGAGATCTCAACGCTCAGGCTGACGCACTAGCCAACCTGGGGTCCGCCCTGGACCCAAAGGAATTCCCAAACATCCCACTGGCACACATCACAACACTAGCCGTTCCAAAAACACCCACGGATTTAAGTACACCGTTGGAAGAACTCGTCACGTTGGAGATAGGCGATCGACCAGAAGAAGACATCGTCAACGGTCATGACGACTGGACGCTACCTTACGTCAAATGGCTAAAAGACGGCATCCCACTGACGTGCTGTCGTTCGTAGCTTTCAAATATAAAACCTCACAAATAAACTAGTATAGTCAATAAGTAAGGGTCGATCCCTATTCCAGTACCTACAATCCCGGGTGGAGAGATCACCCGAATTTAAGGTACGGGAACACGCAGAACATGGAGAACCCCCCTGAGTTCTGACCAAGACCCCCTCAGCAATACCAGCAGCAGCAGCAATACCCCCAAAGGCAGTTTCAAGGAGGCCAACAGTTCAGAGGCCAAATAGATCAAAGACCGCAAGGGCAGGGAGCTCCCCGTACCACCAATCTTGAGGACCAGATCAATACACTGGCGCAGCATATGACTACGCTGACGCATATCGTGGGAACCATGTAGCAAAACATGGTTCAGTTTCAACACGAGACCAAGTCCAGCATACAGAACTTAGAGAAGCAGGTGGGGCAGATCTCCCAAGCGGTTAGCAAGCTTGAAGCTAGAGAGTCACGAGCACTCCCATCTCAAACTGAGATAAATCCAAGGCAAAACGTCAACTCCATGACGTCAAGGCCCAGATGGGAGCATGAAGAAGAAAAGCTGCCAACCGAGAAGTACGAGGACGAACCGCGACCGCGGGCAATTTGCTGCAATCGCGGGTCTGTTGAGCAAGAGAATGGGCAAGATGCGCCGATTAAGCGCGATCGCGGGCAGGATAGCCGCGACCGCGGGGCACCAGTGCAAGAACCGCGATCGCGGGGTGAAAACCGCGATCAAACTTTGGAAAACGTGTCGTCTCCACTTACATTTATGACGCGGTATGTCTATCCGGAGGGATATTTTGACATCCCAGTGCCATTCCCTGCTGCGCTAGAAGATGACGAACCCATTGAGGGACTGAAGGGAATGTACGAGACATTCAGGAACTACAAGATGACTCCCCAATTGAGCAAAACGATGCCTCGCTTTGCAAACTTCTTGAGGGAGCTATGCAAGCTTAAGAAGGAGCAAAAGGAGCGGTCGAAGAAAAAGGTGAAAGTCAAGAAGGATGTCTCGGCTATGATGCAAAAGAAGATCCCGAAAAAGTGTGAAGATCCCGGGATGTTTAGCATACCCTGCAAGATTGGGGAAACCGAGTTCAGCGAGACATTGCTGGATTTGGGGGCCTCAATCAATGTCCTACCGTTGTCCATCTACAACACCCTGAATGTCGGACCACTAGAAAGCACGGAAATTGTCATCCAACTGGCTGACAACTCCGTCATCATTCTAGAGGGCGTTGTGAAGGACATTTTGGTGAGCGTCAACACCCTCGTCTTCCCTGCAGACTTCTTCGTCATGAACACAAGGAAACAAGGAGGACGAGTAATGCTAGGGAGGCCTTTCATGAAGACCTCCAACACAAAGATCGACGTGGGCATAGGTACGATAAGCATGGAATTTGACCGGAGGAAGGTAGAGCACATGCTGGAGTCCATTCAGGAGCATCCCCCAGATTGAAGAGTGCAGAGTACGGTTGCAGGAGGCAACCCAGGTTGAGAAGGTACAGCAGGACGTCGTGCCGCGACGATAACTATGGCGCTGCTCGGGAGGCAACCCGAGGTATGAGTTGCTGAACTCATCTTTGTCTTTTGTTTTCGTTAGGATTTGTTACTGTTTTTAATTTTGTTGCATTAGCTGTTATTTTCTTTTTCTTTCTTCTGTGGGCCACTAGAAATAACTTTGCAGCGGAGCCCCGACCCCAATAACCCGCGATCGCGGTTCCACCACGGTGTTCCACGGAGTTTAGTTCTAAAATAAAAATAAAAAATTTGGCCCACATAATTTATTTCCGACGCATTTTCCGAGGCGGTCAAACCCTCGTAACTCGCGCCGACTGTTACACTGCAGGGCATTAACCCCGTGATCGCGGGCCCTCAGCCCCGCGATCGCGGTATCTCATCGCCGAGCCTATAAGAGTGGGGCGTGGCGGAGGCATTTTACAACACCTCCACCGCACACTCTCACTCTCCAAACACTCGGAGGAGCACGAGAGGCGGAGCGCCGAGTGGCAGCGCAACATGGAGGTCAACCTTGCCTACCACGCCAACCGCCTAGACAACCACCTCACTACCGTTGAGGACCAGGTGGTTCATCTGCAGAGGAGAGCTGAGGCTTTCTTCAACGCCTATGGATATTGGCCTCCATCCCAGTGAGTACTTCTATTTTTTCCCTTATCTTTTTATTTGTCCTTCATACATTGAGGACAATGCATGATTTAAGCATGTGGGAGTAGAAGTATTCACTACCTATCTTGTACATATTTCTCTTCCAGCATTGTACTTTGAATTTCAGCATTTTCAATTTCAAAAAAAAATAAAATAAAAAAAATCATGGGACAAGTCGAAAACCTGAAAGGGTGGCTTGGGTAAAAAGCAGGTGGCCCGGACCAGCGCTAGGCTGGGCTAAGAAGGTGTCTGAGTGACGTAAGCTTATGTGAGCACATCTATGAAAAAAAATATGAGTGGCTAGGGTGAAAACCCAAAAGGGCTCCTAGGCAAAATGAGTGAAAAGAAGAGAAGAGTTTTCTAGGATCTCATTTTACCGACGGGGCGGCATAAGAAGAGGAGTCAAAGAAGGATTGTCGGGTAGGTCACTCTGGGAGGCATAAGGAGTCATAGATGGAGGCTAGGATTAGAGGTTACTCACACCATTGGATGTTCGGGTTAAGCTTGGGGGAAGTACTTTGCTTGCCCTTTAAGCTGGTTGAGTTGTGGATGTGTTGTGAATGAGATTGGTGCCAGGAGCTTGGCATGGGTTAGGTGACTCTTAGTTGGAGGACATGCTTCCTGAGACCTTGGGTGCTGCATTGGAGGAGTAGACTCTTTATTAGTTTACTCGAGGACGAGCAAAGGTCTAAGCATGTGGGAGTTTGATAAGCACTACTTTGTAGGGCTTAACTAAGAGTTATTAGAGGGTTTTATTGGTGCCATTCGGGTAGATTTAGACACATTCATGTGTATGGCGTTTGGGGGTGAAGTTTGGTGTTTTTGGAAGTGTTTGAGCTATCTTGGATATCATAGGAGACACCGAGGAAGGAAGCCACCAAGAGAAGACGCCAAGGAAGTGAAGAGGAGAGGTTAGGAGGGGAAGCCAAGGAGTAAAGGCCGAGCATTAACCGCGACCATGGGCATGTAACATCCCAGGCCAAGCTACCCCAGCCACCAAGCCGCCCAGCCACCCAACGGTGCCGACGCCGGTACTGGTGCCGCCTGGTTGTCCAAGGGCATGCAGCCCACACACCCAACCCTTCCCCCATTTAAATGGGTAGGTTGTTGCCCACGGGGATCGAACCCGGGACCTTTAGATACAAGGGCAATGCCTTACCACTTGTATCACCAATTGCGCTGCAACACAATTGGTATCAAGGTGCTTAGGCGCTTGATAAAGGGTGGAGAGGTCGCGTGTTCGACTCTCACCAACAACCTACCCAGTTGGGGGAAGGGTTGGGGTACATGGCCTGCAGGCCTGTTAAGGATGGCAGTGCCGGGGTGTCTGTCAGGCCCGTAGTCGGCAAGATCAGGCACCAACATAAAGTGTACTTTTTTATAACATCTCAGGCCAAGCTACCCCAGCCACCAAGCCGCCCAGCCTCCCAATGGTGCCGACGTCGGTACTGGTGCCGCCTGGTTGTCCAAGGGCATGCATCCCACACACCCAACCCTTCCCCCATTTAAATGGGTAGGTTGTTGTAACACCCCCAAATTTAACCCCATTTGAAAGCATTACTGCCGATGACTTCAGACGTAAACCCCGAAGTCACCCCAGGCTTTTCCGACGACATAACTGTCTTAAACATAGTTACAATACTAAAATCATAACTTTTATTAAACCACATGGTCGCGGAATTACACGATTCCAAAAACGACCCAATTAATCAGAAATACAAAATCAGAATTTACAACGGAAGACTTACAACAAAATTACCTTTTTAACACAACGGAAGACTTTTAAACAAAACGACAAAATAACTTGTCAAAACACCGTTCATCTTCATAGTCGTTCTAGCCTTCACGGATCTGCAACACACCTGATATGCCGAATCGAACGGATGACACCAGCCAACCATGCAAGGAATATTACGGTTGGTTAGTCTAAATGAATAGACTAGCAAGGGTACAAAGCAGAGTGGTTCGAAGCAGTCGTATTAGGTTAGACCCATCGCTTCTCGAATAACAACCGATAACGATAGTCAACCATCATACTCCTACTGAAATAAACAAGAGGTATGTACAAGAGAAGATTCTGGAGATCGAGTCTCACAGCAATCAATCCCAAAAGAAGACTCCAAATGAAATGAGCCTTAAAGGAAACATGATGACAAATGTTGGAAAACATTAATTTATAATATACACACACATCATCACAATATCGCATACGAGCGATCTACAACTAAGACGAGCTTTTCCTAGCTGCACTAGCGCTTAGCTGCACTACTCGCCCACGATTCATTAATTAGGTGCCCTCAAGCACTTATCCGAATTAAATGACCATACACACACACATCACGCTATAAGCTTTTAACCTAACCTCCTGTCACGCAGGACTCGGAATGGAACTCACAGGATCCAAACCTCTAACATCTCATCGAAGAATGGACCTCCCAGGGTCCAAACCTCTTACTATCGCATGGGTCTCAGCTGCCCTTAACAGTTATAAAGAAACGCACATGGAACTCACAGATCCAGTCGGTCCTACGAATACTCGTGCTAACTAACAGTTTAAACACACAACAACCACACACAGGACCATCACGGCCCAACCTGCACAACTATCACCCTAGATTTAATAATCTAAAACACACACAATAAATCACATCAAAGACCCTTACGGCCTTCACCTGCACAACAAATCTATAATATACTAGCGTCGGTTCTAGCAGAATATACAACCTAGTATAATATCAGTTTTTAATCACATAACGTTATCAAACAATTTCCAACATAATTAACAACCATCCCAAATTATTTAACAACAAAACTATTGATAAATAATCGAAATATGGAATGATGAGCAAGAGCGAACCGCCACTTGCCTTAGATCCAACAAGCTCGAACCAAGCAGAGCAACGTCTAGTTCCTGGATATGAAACTGGAGCAAATCTTGGATAATAAATCCCTAAGAAATGGCCCATAACAAGACCCTAAGTTAGATTCAATACACTTATATATGAATCTAAAAGAATAGGAAAATAATCAAAGAAATCGAGCCAAGCCCCAAGCCAAAACTCCAAGAACACACCTTCGGACAAGCCTCGCCGCGGGTGCGGTGGGCCTTGCCGCTGGGTGCGGTGGACAGACAGTGGCGAAGGGGAAACTCGACAGCCATGGAGAATTTCTTACCCCAAAACCGATTTGTTTGCTTCGATTTGTCTATGGTTCGATCTCCCAACACCTTAAAGCTTCACACAACACTCACGAGCTCCTTCTAACACTCAAAGGGATCTCGAATCTCACACAAACGAAGCTCACAAGCTGCTCAACAATGGTGAAAAACCAGAAAAACAGAGGAGGAGGAAGAAGAAGAAGAAGAAGAAGAAGAAGCTTGGCTTCGGATTTGATCTCCTTTTATAGCTCAACTCGAGCTTCCTCTAAGGGGACAAGCAAGGGGACAAGGGAACAACAACCCACGAAGTCAAGGGAACAAGAGACAACAAGTGGATCAAGTGGGCAAATGGATAGAATTTCGGAAATCTTATCCCGAAGACGAAGCTGTCAGCGCTCGCCGCGGGTGCGGTCATGCTCTCACCGCGGGTGCGGTCGTGACCATCAGGAAATCGTCCTGACTTCTACTGGGCCGTTCTCTCAGCTCCGAACTCCAAATGAGGTGATTCCAAATCGAGGAGTTAGATCTAGAAGTGTATTTTAATCCTTCCAAATTTCACATTGTATGGATTATGGAATCAAGAGTTATGACGATTTTGCTAAAAGGTCGCACTTGTATGGGCGA
Organism: Rheum nobile; assembly: GCA_027886185.1. Taxonomy (NCBI): domain Eukaryota; kingdom Viridiplantae; phylum Streptophyta; class Magnoliopsida; order Caryophyllales; family Polygonaceae; genus Rheum; species Rheum nobile. The sequence goes on from WOAB01000811.1 coordinate 125,760, forward strand.
GGAAAGTATGGGTACGAGTTCTTTTAACCCCGGGTTAAATATAGTCGTACACTAACGACAAATTAACCCCGAAAACACTTCAACTGTATTATATAATGCTCGGAAAATTTTACAGAGCTCAGAACATATTACAGAATGTCCGATCTTCTCTCAATTAAATCCGTCTAGCAATCCGGGCATAAGAAAAATAAAATTTCAAAATACCCTTAAAAATTACGGGGTATTACAGTTGTTGCCCACGGGGATCGAACCCGGGACCTTTAGCTACAAGGGCAATGCCTTACCACTTGTATCACCAATTGTGCTGCAGCGCAATTGGTGATACAAGTGATAAGGCATTGCCCTTGTATCTAAAGGTCCCGGGTTCGATCCCCGTGGGCAACAACCTACCCATTTAAATGGGGGAAGGGTTGGGTGTGTGGGCTGCATGTCCTTGGACAACCAGGCGGCACCAGTACCGGCGCCGGCACCGTTGGGTGGCTGGGCGGCTTGGTGGCTGGGGTAGCTTGGCCTGGGATGTTACAGTATCCTGGTTAATTCTTATATGCATTGCTGCCTTTGGATTGAATCACTAGTGGTGCTAGGGTTATTCATTGGTAAGGGTTCTTAGGTTTGGTTGATCTTTTAATCTACCCAAGATCAGGACAGGAATAACCGAATAGGAAGATAGGACATAATCAAGGAACAACCGTTGGATGACTTATGTGGACATTACTTGGCTAAGTGTTTTCTCTCTTTGATATTTCATTCATCTACTTTGCTGTGTTTGATTTGATTGTGACCAACCAACTTATAAACCCCCCCTTTTAGTGACTTGCATGCAAGGGCAGGGTGGAGAGATCACCCGAGACATCCTTCTTGACTTTCTCCTTTTTCTTTGACCGCTCCTTTTGCTCCTTCTTGAGCTTGCATAGCTCCCTCAAGAAGTTTGCAAAGCGAGGCATCATTTTGCTCAATTGGGGAGTCACCTTGTAGTTCCTGAATGTCTCGTACATTCCCTTCAGTCCCTCAATGGGTTCGTCATCTTCTAGCACAGCAGGGAATGGCACTGGGATGTCAAAATATCCCTCCGGGTAGACATACCGCGTCATAAATGTAAGTGGAGACGGCCCGTTTTTCGAAGTTTGATCGCGGTTTTCACCATGCGATCGCGGTTCTTGCACTGGGGCCCCGCGGTCGCGGCTATCCTGCCCGCGATCGCGCTTAATCGGCGCATCTTGCCCATTCTCTTGCTCAACAGACCCGCGATCGTGACAAATTGCCCGCGGTCGCGGTTCGTCCTCGTACTTCTCGGTTGGCAGGTTTTCTTCTTCATGCTCCCATCTGGGCCTTGACGTCATGGAGTTGACGTTTTGCCTTGGATTTATCTCAGTTTGAGATGGGAGTGCTCGTGACTCTCTAGCTTCAAGCTTGCTAACTGCTTGGGAGATCTGCCCCACCTGCTTCTCTAAGTTCTGTATGCTGGACTTGGTCTCGTGTTGAAACTGAACCATGTTTTGATGCATGGTTCCCACGGTCTACGTCAGCGTAGTCATATGATGCGCCAGTGTGTTGACTTGGTCCTCAAGATTGGTGGTACGGGGAGCTCCCTGCCCTTGCGGTCTTTGATCGGTTTGGCCTCTGAACTGCTGGCCTCCTTGAAACTGCCTCTGGGGGTACTGCTGCTGCTGCTGGTATTGCTGAGGGGGTCTTGGTCGGAACTCAGGGGGGTTCTCCACGTTCTGCGTGTTCCCGTACCTTAAATTCGAGTGATCTCTCCACCCGGGATTATAGGTACTGGAATAAGGGTCATACCGTGGTCTTTGTTGGTACCCCCCAACAGCGTTGACTTGCTCAGTGGACTCCTCGTGGAGTGTAGGACATGCGTCAGTTGCATGCGAAGTAGCATAGCAAAATTCGCACTCTTTGACCCTCTACAGTCCTTCCTTCCTCATCAAAACCTTGATCATCTCCTTCATTTCGCTCATGTCTTTCACCATAGATGGGGGAGCATAATCACTTGTAGTGGCTTTCACTGCCTGGGCGCTCACCCTCTTACTGAATTGCCTTGAGCCTTCCGACAACTCGCTGAATATCTCAAATGCTCCGGCAGGTGTCTTGTTCAGTATGTTGCTTCCACATGCCGCATTCACCATTCGTCGCTCTTCATCCAACAATCCCCCATATAGGTATAAGACCAAATCTTGGTCTGAATACCCGTGGTAAGGACAGCTGGAGCACAACCTCTTGAAACGCTCATAGTACTCGTAGAGCGTCTCTGTCCCATGCTGCTCTATGTTGCTCAGGTTGCGCTTGAGACTGTTCAGCTTTGTTACTGGAAAGTACTTCTCCAGAAACGCCTTCTTCATCTTTCCCCAGGTATTGATGCTACCTGGGGTGAGGTAGTAAAACCATTCGTTGGCTGAATCCTTAAGCGAGAAAGGAAAAGCCCTCAACTTGATTTGGTCCTCCATTACGTTGCGTGGCTTCATGGAGGTACACACAGCGTGAAACTCCGAGAGATGCTTGTTTGGGTCCACTTAGCCCATGGAAATGGGGCAAAAGATGGATAAGCCCAGACTTGAGCTCAAAGTTCACCCCTGCTGGGAGCTCAGGGAACTCTACGGCCAGTGGCTGCTGCTCCAATTTAGGAGCAGTCAGCTGCCTCAACGTGGGTGGATTGTCAGCCATCACTTCTTCTTCGTCGATCTCTTCCTACAGTATCGCTCTAGGTGGATCGGCCAAAATCGTTGCTGCCCTCCGATTCTCCCTCAATGTCCGCTCAATCTCTGAATCAATAGCTAAAGGTGGAGAGTCAGCAGTATGGGTGTGGACCATAAGATAGGTCCACACACACAAAAATTTCGAAACACACACAAAAACACCAAAAGCTCAAAACTTGCCTTCCCCGGCAACGGCGCCAAATTTGACGTGCTGTCGTTCGTAGCTGTCAAATATAAAACCTCACAAATAAACTAGTATAGTCAATAAGTAAGGGTCGATCCCACCGGGAAGGAGCGAAACTAATGATGGTTGCATGCAAGTCACTAAAAGGGGGGGTTTGTAAGTTGGTTGGTCACAATCAAATCAAACACAACAAAGTAGATGAATGAAATATCAAAGAGAGAAAACACTTAGCCAAGTAATGTTCACATAAGTCATCCAACGGTTGTTCCTTGATTATGTCCTATCTTCCTATTCGGTTATTCCTGTCCTGATCTTGGGTAGATTCAAAGATCAACCAAACCTAAGAACCCTTACCAATGAATAACCCTAGCACCACTGGTGATTCAATCCAAAGACAGCAATGCATATAAGAATTAACCAGGATACACATAACACCTCAACCAGAAGCATTCAACATATAATCAATTCTCTACATAGATAAATTCCACAGTGGCAGATATAATCTATGCTCGCTACTCGAACTAGAGCGTTAGCCCAACAGTTCCCTAGTATTAGCAATATGAATGAAAGTAATAAACCTAGGTGATCAATCTAGATAAACCAACAAACATCCAAATAAGAATTTGCGCAAGAGAAAAGATATAACTCAATAGGATAAGATAGATAGGAACAAAACCTCACAACCAGATGAATAAACTTATGCTTCCATTACCGGACTAAGCAAAAGAGGCTTAGCTCCTCATAAACATGATGAACTTCAAAAGTATGAAAAGTGGCAACGATGAAATGAAACTCTAGAATGGCGAACTCTCAAACCTAATGCTAAAGAGAGTATATACAGGGCTTCTAACAAATGACCTAGCCCAATAAGAAAAGAAACGGAATAAAATGAGAAAATAAGAAAAGAAAACAGAAAAGATAGATTCGGGAAAAGTCCGAACTTCCTGCGTTGATGACCCGCGATCGCGGCCCATGGACCGCGATCGCGGCCCCTTGTGGCTCCGCGCTCTTCACACTTTTCCGCGCCTGCAGATAATTCTCGACTTGCCCCGAGGGATCGCGATCGCGGCACCCTTGCCCACGGTCGCGGTTAATGCTCGGCCTTTACTCCTTGGCTTCGCCTCCTAACCTCTCCTCTTCACTTCCTTGGCGTCTTCTCTTGGTGGCTTCCTTCCTCAGTGTCTCCTATGATATCCAAGATAGCTCAAACACTTCCAAAAACACCAAACTTCGCCCCCAAACGCCATACACATGAATGTGTCTAAATATACCCGAATGGCACCAATAAACCCTCTAATAACTCTTAGTTAAGCCCTACAAAGTAGTGCTTATCACCTACCCAACGACAAAACGGAAGCAAAAAGGCTAAAGGTACGAGCTCTTTCCTTCGACATCATAAGTGACGTCTTGTTCAAAAGATCTGTCACAGGGATACTCCTACGATGCCTCAAGACTCCAGAAGTCAGACGCATCTTACAATCATTACATGAAGGAGAATGTGGCAACCACACCGGAGGACGAAGCCTCTCAGGGAAAGCCTTGCGAACGGGATACTATTGGCCCACAATGAATAGAGACGCAATGGAGTACACCAGGAAGTGCGACGCCTGCCAACGACACGCACCCGTTCCACATCAACCCTCGGAATTCCTCCATCCGACTCTAGCACCATGGCCTTTCATGAGATGGGGGATGGATATCGTCGGAAAACTCCCACCTGCGTCGGGCCAACGAGTCTTCTTCCTCGCCATGACAGACTATTTTTCCAAATGGGTCGAAGCTGAAGCCTACCGAGAGGTAAAAGATCAACACGTCATTCGTTTATAAAATGCAATATCTTGTGTAGATTTGGCATCCCATCAGAAATCGTATGCGACAATGACTCCCAATTCATCAGTCATGACACTCGAGCCTTCTACGACCAGTAGAACATCAGACTGGTCACGTCTACTCCTCGGTATCCACAATCCAACAGACAAGCTGAGTCTAGCAACAAGATCATCATCAACAACCTCAAGAAACGCCTCACAGGGGCTAAAGGAAAATGGACAGACGAACTTCCTCTCATCCTCTAGTCCGACAGGACTACCCCAAAGAACGCGACTGGACAATCACCATTCTCACTCGTCTACGGAAGTGAAGAGGTCATTCCCGCCGAATTACTGGTTCCGACAGCCCGTTACAGTCTCCAGACGAATGAACAAAACGACGTCGAGCTAGCGCACAACTTGGACACGATGGATGAAACTAGGGAAAGAGCCAGAATTAGAATGGTCAAGTTCCAGCAATAGGTCGCGAGAAGTTACAACAAAAATGTTCGAGCCAAAGTCTTCAAAGTTGGCAATTGGGTCCTTAGAAAGACATTCCAGAACACCAGGAATCCGACCGACGGAAAGCTCGTGCCTCAGTGGAAATGTCCCTATCTCGTCAAGGAGGTAGTCGGACAGGGAGCATACCAGCTGGAGGATAAAGACGGACGACCAATCCCAAGAAGTTGGAACGCGACACATCTGAAGTTGTATCACTTCTAGACCCACAAAGTAAGACGCTAAGATCCTCTCCCTTTTCATATGCTATCCGTCACTACAAACTCAATTTTATTTCATAAAACCTAAATACTTACATCTAGCAAGGATACTTTCTTGCAACCATGAGCACAGGACGACATCGACACACAAGCTGGATCCAGTCACACAAAAGCGCTTACATTACATTTACACGATCGATCGGAACACGAGGAGATGAACACCAAAGGCACGCCGACACACCGCCTGCCTTATACAATACAAAAGGTCAAAACACCTTTTTACATCTACGCAATAAAGACATATTGCTTTCCTCCTCGGCATAACACTAAGTCATGACTAAACATAAACATATACATTTGCATGCCTCCTTTTTCTTACACGACACGGAAAGCCCTACTCGACGGAGCACACGGGCAAACCCGACACAGAACAAAGGCGTCACAATTATCTTTTCTAGGAGATTCCGACAAAACACACGAAACAAGATCGATCCTTTGTAAAATAAACTACGTCAATAAAAGTCTAACCTTTTTTTTACATCTACGCGACCCGCGATGGTGGACGGGTCGCCAAAACATATTGTCTGCCTACACGCATGTAGGACTTCAAGCATTCTTAAAAAACACATTTTGTGACCCGCGATGGTGGACGGGTCGCCAAACCAGAAAATATTCTGCCCACACGCAGGCGGGATCACAAGTCATTTACAAAAAAGTCAAGAGTCAGAGGTCGCAGCGTTACCTTCAGTAGGAGTCGGGTCAGAAGAAGGCTGGGGCTCGATCGGCACAGTGTCGCCAGAATGGGCCTCATCCTCACCAGCGCTTTCGTCCGGGGACTCTTCTCCGACGCCGGCCAGCTGAAACAGCTCTGAACCAGGATTCCCCTTCGGAAATAGGGTATCCATGGTCTCCTTCTCTGCCTTCAAGTCCCAGGTCTCCTGTTTGCCCTCTTTAAACTCCTCGATCATCTTGACGCGCGACTTCAACGCGTAAAAAGCACCTACGTCGCCTGCGACCCGACCAACCTCGATCTTAGCCTGCTTAACCCTCTCTTCAACGCTTGTCTGACTCTCGCTGAGCTCCCTCCGACAAACATCCAACTCGTCTTGGCAACTCTTTAGCTCCCTAGCGAAGCGGCGCTCAACGTCCCTAAAGCGGCTTTCGGCTCCTTCCACCTTGGTCTTCAAAGACGCCAGGTCGGACTCTGACCTAGCAGCCCTGTCCTCAGCCTTAGCAACCATCTCTTTGACTCCAGAATACGCACCCAAGAGAAACTGAAAAGTCTGGGAAAAGAAAGACAAAATCGAAAAACTCAAAACCAACCAGTTTTACGAGAAAGAAAAACTTAAGACTCGACAAGGCGACTTACCTTCCACGCAGAACACCTCGCCTCGCCGATGCAGTCTAAGGGAGAAACGCCATCAACTTCAGGGTCGGGTCTTGAGCATGGAACAAATCGGCAATCGATCGACCGACCGAGTCGATCTTCTCAACTCCACCGGCGACCATCGATCTCTTCTTTAGAGTGTCCGCCACCGCCTTCCCGGCGTCGGGAGAAACGTCTGTCTTCCTTTTTGAACCGACTTTGGTCGGAAGCGACGACTCGGCCGGTGTCGACTTACTCGACGAGGCCCTAGCCATCGCCAACCTCTGCTCAATCAGACCCTTCCCAGACATTCCTTTCAAGCGAGCACTTGACCGACCAGCTGGAGACGCTGACATGTCAGACAAAACGTAAGACACAAGCACACGACTAAAGATGCATGACTCAAGCAAACAACTTACACTTGACCCGAGATGTCGAAAGAGTCGACATGACGTCCTGAGTGGTGGGGACGACAGACAATAGGTTGACGTTTACGAATTTCCGCTCCGACGCAGGGATACCAAGGATAATATTGGTTAGACCTTCCGATTGAGCATCCACCTCCAAATCTTCAGCCTCAGGGACTACAAAAAAGAAGAGTTAAGAAAAAGCTTAAAACACTTAAAAATGGGCAAAGAGAAGTCGAACACATACTCTCGACTCGCCACTCCGACAGCAAAAACGAGCAGTCACCCCCCTTCTCCAGAGACGAACGCTCGACGAAGAAGAACTTCGACCCGGACGGATCCATAACTGGACCCGAGAGGAACTCTTTGACACCAGAGAGTAATTGTACCATAGGGCGTCAAAATTGAAACCGGCCCCAGACTGAGAGTTCAACAGATCTAAAACCCTAAGGATCCGCCACGCTTGTGGCATGACCTGACACGGCGCAAGCACCAGAGTCGCTAGCAAGTCCCTAACAAGAGAAGAAAACGGAAATGTATGACCTATCCGAAATGGGTAGGCATAGAAACAAATCCATCCCTCATAACGGGCGTCGGCTCTCTCATCCGGATGAGGCAACCTCGCGACCGTCTCAGGAGGAAAGCTTTCGACTTGGAGGATCTGCTCCAGCTCCGCCTCTGTCAGCGTCCCCGTCAGAGCATCAACCTCCTTCAAAAGGAAAAGGGGGGAGCCTCATTCTTGCTCGGGTTCGAGTGAGTAGCAGACGACTCGGAAGAATCGCTGGAAACCATTTCCAGAACAAAAAGAGGGGGAAATCGAAAATCAATTTTTTGAGAAGCCTACCAAATCAGAGAGCGAAGGGAAAGAGATGAAGTGAAACCGCCAGAACTTAATTCGGATTTATGGAGGGAATCGTCAGGTCGTAGAGACGTCCCATCATGCTACGGGATTGTCGCCACGTAGCCCTCGCCTGCCGCGCCCAGATCGGAGGGTGGAGATCGTGTGGAAGGAAAGTTGTTTGGACTCCCGTTTCACAGCTGCCTTGAGCCCAAAACAACTTGGGGCTATTGTTGGGCCCAACATGCTCCAAAGGAATCGGTGTAAGCAGATTGGGCCAAGGTCCAAGCAAAGAAGAAGGTCGGAAGAGACTAGAGGGGAGCGTCGGACACTCCTCAGACGCGTGGGATCCGACCAGCTCCGAAAATTTCGCCCAGGGCATTAATTGCCCGATCAGCGGCAAACGGTAACCAAATCAAGCCTGGAATTATGATGTTATTAAGGAAGGATCCCGGAGATTACGTGTAGGAATAAATAGGGGAATATCACGAAGATAGTAACGGACGAAAGAAGAAGATACCATAAATAGACCATGAGAGAACGGTCGACAGAGGACACGTCTACGAGCAACACTCACATACTCAGCTCTCGAAAAAGCTTACTAGCATATCTGCTCTCACTCGGAACACCGTGGGGTGCTACCCGATCATAGCCGGTCGAGCCATCAGAACCGCATGTCGGACAAGACTTGATCTCTTATTCTTCAAGGATAAGTTGTACATCGATCCGATTCTGTCATCATTTGATCAATATATCATATTATAATTTTGCACCTATTCTTTACGTGGTTGATTGTTTATTTGGTTTGGATTTATTTTATATTATCTGATCGACTCGTTTCCCCGTCTAAGGCGATTTAGGTCGATTGATCTTTTCACCCCAAAACACCTATCATCGAATTTCTAACTTAATAGAGAGAGACCGTAGATGCACTTACTCTGTCCGCAATCATCAGATCAAGATCTGTTCTGTAGTCTCTCATCCGGTTGGGTTTCTCTGAAAGGTCCCATCTACGACCATATAGGATCGGCTGATCGAAGTCCCAACTTTTACTCTGTACAGGTCGGAACATGTTGAAGTACTGGTAGATCCACGCCTGAAAATGATGATGTGTACCAAATGGAGTCAATGAATAAATACATTTATAACAAAATTCATGCTAGACAACAAAATTTTATTTACAAAATTCATTGTAAATAAAGTATTATACAACAAAAATTTTACCTGTATCAGAGTGTAGCATGTCGACATCAACCTCGCCTCTTTTCTTGTGCATTCGCCTAAGCTATGGTACACGTGGGCCAGAACGCCAACACCCCATGCATAATTCATGGTAGACGAGGGATCAGAGACAAATGGAGTGTAGTAGACGTGCAATTTGTGTTGGGACTTGTCCGGAAAGAGACAGGAGCCCAACAAGTGAAGCAAGAACCCAGACGCACGCTACTCTTCACTCAGCTGTTCGCAATGCTCCTTAAAGAACTGAGCATGTACAGTACCAAATGTCACAGCCCCAACAGGCAGCTCAAAGACTCCATACGCCTCCTCCACCAAGGCCTTCTTCGAATCATTCATTCCTAACTGCTCATGCCATTTCTGTGGAGGGTCCCATGTCTTTTCCATGGATGTCCAGCCCAATGATCAATAATACGGCATGGAGAGTTATAGTCATCTCTCCCCATGACATATGGAATGAGCTGGTTTCTGGATGCCAGCGCTCAACGAACGCACTAATCAGCGCCTCGTCCACATTCTCGTGCATCAGCTCCGGTATATGACACAGTCCTAACGCAGATGCCAGATGACACCACATGTCTTTTCGTTTCAAAGGCCATGAACGTATCTACTTGCCTCGTTGCTGAAACCTCAACGTTGGCACCGGCTTTAAATATTTGAATTTTTAACATATGTAAGCAACCCATTTGAAATATTTAAAATAAATGTGAAATTTCATATAAGGTTTTTGATGCAACTTACAATGCGTTGGTAAAGGTAGTACGATACGTGATTGGCAAAGCCCTTCAAAAGTTCAGGCATCTCCGGACCTCCAGGTACTCTAACCACCAATTCAGGGTCATATTTGCTCTTTTTCTTCGACCGGGGCGGTTTTGACCGCAAAGAAGAGGCTTCCAGTGGCTCCTCGTCCGCATATTTAGGTTCACCTCTTGGAGCCCACGCCTGACTATCCCCGTCCTACATTTTTTTTACAAATGATAAGTAATTACATTTTTATCATACGCTCATCTTTTCATATATTAAGGCTACTTACCATAGGCTGAGATGCGTTCGGGTAGAGGCTCGGGTTCTCCCATGGGTTGTACTGCATCTGATCATCTTCGTCTTGATAATAGACGGGGCTATGATGATGGATGTGAGGGCTCTGATGGAGGTGAGGGTTATGATGGGGCAGTGGGCTATGATGAGGGTGAGGGCTCTGTTGGGACGGCGGACTAAATGGGGGGCCATAATAGTTATTCTGATTCATCGTATCAGAATAACCATGGAGCGGGCTCGCGTTATAATCTGGGTACAAGTGCGGCTCCGAGTCAGCACGACCACCCGCCACAGGAAACGATGGCACAAAAGGCAACACAGGGGGATCAACATTGTCTGCTTGCCCGTATCCTCCCTGATCCTGACTACCGCCAGCAATGCCCGTCTGAAACCCGAAATTGTATTTTTTTTCAGTCCGAAACGAAACGTCCCGAACGAGGTTTCTTCTGTTTTTACGGTTTGTTCTCTCATCGGGCTCCATCTACAACAATAAATCAAACCATTTTATCTCAAAAAATACAATTTCGGGTATACCAAAAAAAACATATGTTACGTGGAAACAGAATCCACACGTTAAGTGTGGATTACATCCACACTTAACGTGGGGACTGTCTCCACACATTATGTGTGGAGATCATCCACACATAATATGGGTATAGTCTCCATACGTTACGTGTGGATTGCCTCCGCACTTAACGTGTGGATTTGCATTTACCCCTTTTCGGTCAGATTTCCGGCGACATTTCGGCGAGATTCCGGCGAGATTTCCAGATTCTGGCGAAGCATTATTTCATCATAATTTCCCCTAAAATCCAACAAAACTAACACTAATTAAACAAAATCACTTGCATTTGGCTATTTTCATACAAATCCAACAAAAACTACCACCCTTTCATACAAATCTATCAAATATCCACCATTTCATACAAATCTATCTATCAAATTAACCAACAAATCTTCATAACTACTTCAAAATTACACAAAACCAACAAAAGCAAGACCAAAAAGACTAAAACAATATGGATCTACAATAACCTAAAAAAAAACTACAAAATTTAAATCAAAGTTAAGAAGAATGTTTACTAACCTTTAAAAAATATGGATCTACGTAATGTGAGGAGATTGTTGATTCATATATAGGAGATTAGAGAGGGGCGTTATGTGGGGAGGGAGGAGGAAGGAGACGAATGTGGCGGTTTAGGGTAGAAGAAGAAATTTTGGCTTTTAAAGCCAGGGAGACTCCCCACGTTACGTGGGGAGAGGGTTCCCACGTTACGTGGGAAGCCGATTCCCACGTTACGTGAGGAGTGCCTCATCACGTAATGTGGGGAATTTTATTTTGCGTACGTAACATGAGGATCTCTTCCCCACATTACGTGTGACCCTATGCGTTAAAAGGCAATTTTGCCTATGCGTTAAAAAGTACGGGCCTTGTATAAATATACATGATTGTACTCCTCCTGTAATTAGTCAATACACAATAATTTTTTTCCCAAATCTCTCTCTATTCTTTCTTGCCTTACCCCGTAACATGGTATTAGCTTGAGTTCTTCAATCCATTCTAAGCTTGGTGCTAAACTCTTGTCAGATGAAGAGTATACTAAACTCAAAGCACTACTCAATCAGTAATCTGGTTCTACAGATTTGGCAAGTACATGTCAAGCATTAATGGCAGGTATGGTTTTCTGTCTTAATGCTCATAGCACTAATCTACAGTGGATCTTAGATAGTGGAGCCACTGACCACGTCACACCTAACCTTTCTCTTTTTACCTCTTACAAACTTGTTTCTTCTTCAACTTATATTATTGTTCCTGATGGTTCCAAATTTCCTATCCTTCACAATGGCTCCATTACTCTTTCTTCCACCATAAGTCCATAACTATATCCAATGTTTTACATATTCCTTCTTTGAAATACAATTTGTTGTTTATCCACAAACTTGCATGTGATCTTAAATCTAATGTTTGTTTTACTCTCGATCTTTGTTTTCTCCAAGGCCATTCACTGAAGGCACCTTTGGTGCTTGGTAAAAGCTCAAAGAGATTATATATTACACATACATGATCTCAAGATTACAGATGGATTGTCTTTGATTCTAGCATTGATTTGTCTTTTTCATCTTCTGTCAATTGTGTTCTTGTTTCTAATTCTAGCCATGTTGATGTTACAAATCCAAATGTAACCAGTTCTACTTTCAATAAAATGGTTTATTTGTCAGCATCTGATTCTTTGTTATGGCACTCGATTGGGTCATTTGATAAACTTTGTCATGTGACTACTACTACACATGTTGATTCCAAGAAACTTGGTTTCATTTGCCAAACTATGTCATAATGTTTTCCAAACTAGTACCACTACTTCCACTTCACCCTTTGACCTTATCCATATTGACACATGAGGACCCTACAAACATTCTACTCACATGGTTTCAAATATTTTTTGACTATTGTTGACAACTTTTCTCGCCTAACCTAGGCTCATCTTTTGTCCACCAAAAGCAATGCTTTTCCCATATTGACAGATTTCATAGCCTATATTTCTACTCATTTTCATACCAAGATCAAAGCCATTTGCTCAGACAATGCTCCTGAGTTCTCTGGTCCTCAAGCCTTGGCTTTCTATGCTGAACACGACATTTTACATCAATCCAGTTGTGTCCACACTCCTCAACAAAATGGAGTTGTGGAACGTAAACACAAACACTTACTAGAAACCTCTCAGGCTTTGCTTTTTCAATCCAAATTACCAATATCCTTTTGGGGATAATGTCTTTTGACTGCCACTTACCTCATTAATCGGTTTCCTTTACCATCTTTACATCATAAATCTCCTTTTGAACTGTTTTTTAAAACACCTCCTACTTACTCTCACCTACGTTGTTTTGCTTGTCTGTGTTTTGTCACCACCCCTAAACTTGGCAGAACTAAGTTTGATCCTCTTGGAAAAAAAGGCTTACAAACTTTTAGACCTTACTACCAACACTATTGTCCTTTCTCGTGATGTCACTTTTCATGAGCAGTGTTTTCCTTACCATTCCTTTACTTTACCTACTACCATCCCTCTTCCTACTCCCATACAAGAGTTTCCTACTACTATAAACTATCATCACACTCCACCTATCACATTTGTAGCAGATCATACTAATATTCATGACACAGTTGTAGGGTTGAGCAAATTCCGGTCCGGCCCGGAAATTTGGACCGGACCGGTCCGGTCTCCGGTCTAAGGATTTTTGGATTTTCGGGTCCGGTCCGACCCGGTATTTTTAAAAAATCTTAATATTTTAGGATTTAAGTTTTGTGTAGGGTTGAGGTTTAGGATTTAGGGTAAATTATATTTAAGAGTAAATTATATTTAAATTTGAGGGTTTTTTTCATGTTTAAATGTAAATAAATTATATTTAAATTTAACAAAACCCTAAACCGGTCCAAATAGGACCGGACCGGATATTTCCGGTCCGGGTTCCGGTCCACCATTTTTGGTGTTTCGAGTTCCGGTCCGGGTCGGTCCAGTCCGGACCGGGTTTGGACCGATGCTCAACCCTACATAGTTGACAGTCTTGTTCCCTCTCTTTCACACCCTTCTTCTTCTTCATCATCTTTAATTGCTAACAATTCTTCATCTTCTATTTCTTCTCCACGTCTTGCTCATTCATCTCCATCTTCTTATGCTCCTTTACCAAGGTGATCTGCTAGAGCCCATCACACTCCTCTGCATCTCAAGGATTATGTTTGTTATGATGTGTATAGTTTCGATGAAGCTCTTACTACAACTTCTTTTTCCAGTCATACATTTGTTGCTTCTGTTCTTTCTTTTACTGAACCTAATACCTACAAACAAGCTTCTAAAGATCCTAGGTGGGTGACTTCTTAGACAAAGAAATTGAGGCCTTAAATGCTAATGGTACTTGGGATTTTGTTGCAATACCGGCTGGCAAGAAAGCTATTTCCTGCAAATGGGTGTACAAGGTTAAACTCAAATCAAATGGTTCAGTGGAGCGTTTTATTAGTTGCTAAGGGATTTACTCAGAAATTGGGGATTGATTATCATGAAACTTTTTCACCAGTGGTGAAAATGTCTACAGTCAGATGTGTTTTAGCAGTGGCAGCTTCTCACAAATGGTATGTTTACCAGCTTGACGTGAACAATGCCTTTCTCCATGGAAATTTGCATGAAAAGGTTTATATGAAGGTTCCTGAAGGTGTTTCTACTTCTTCTAGGCTTGTTTGCAAGCTCAAGAAGTCTCTGTATGGCCTTAAGAAAGCTTCAAGACAATGGTTTTCTAAGCTTCATGAATCTTTTTTGTCTCTGGGTTTTCATCAATCTAAGAATGACTATTCTTTATTTCTGAAAAGCAGTTCAGATGGTGTGGTAATCGTGGTTGTTTATGTGGATGAATTGTAGTCATTGGCTCTGATCTATCCTCCATCACTGCCCTTAAGCAACATCTTCATGCTTAGTTCAGTATCAAATATTTGAGGTTATTACACTTCTTCCTTGGATTTAAAATCGGGTGTTTAGGCACAACAATTATAATGACTCAACGCAAGTTTGCTAATGAGCTTATTCATGACAGTGGGATTCTTCAGTCTACATTTACTTCCAAGGTGCCTCTTACTCCTTTGCCACTTCACTGCAAACTTAATTCTACAGATGGTGCTCTGCTTGTTGATCCTGAGTTCTATCGAAGCATGGTAATTTGGAAAGTTGAATTTTCTTACCAACACAAGACCTGATCTCTCTTTCTCAGTTCAGACACTAAGTCAGTTTCTTCAACATCCTCGACAACCTCATTGTGATGCTTTGGTTCACCTCATGCGTTATGTCCACAACTCTATTGGGTTAAGGCATCATTCTTCATGGCCATACTAAGCTCACTCTTCAAGCATTTTTTGACTCAAATTGGGCAGCTTGCCCGACAACAAGACGATCTGTTACTGAATATTTAGTGACACTTGGTGGTTCTCCCATTTCCTAGAAGAGCAAGAAGCAATCCATAGTTTTTATGAGCTCTGCCGAGGCTGAATATAGAGCCATGACACAGGATTCTGCTGAAGTAACTTGGTTAGTTCGTCTTCTTGGCGAATTGGGTGTGTCTGAACTATAACCAGTTACTATCTTCCGTGACAACAAGTCTGCAATTCATATTACAAGGAATCATGTTTTCCACGAACGAACCAAACACATTGACATTGACTGTCATTTCACCAGGGAGAGAGTACTTAAAGGCCTTCTTCACCTTGCTCATTTGCCTAGTACAGAGCAAGTTGTTGATATTCTTACTAAGGTCTTGCCCTCGCCACAGCATTAGTACATTTTGTCCAAGCTGGGCCTGTTCGATTCATCTCCATCACCAGCTTGCGGGTTTTTTTGGAGTCTAATGCCACGTGGTAGCCGGGCTAACAGATTCTCTTCATTCTGTACAGTAATTTTTACCCCAAATCTCTCTCTGTTCTTGCTTGCCTTACCCCGTAACACGTTCTATGATCAATTAATCTTAAACCAAGAGGGTCGGAGTTTGATTGCATTCAAATATTCTATCAACGAAGTTTTTTTGCCATTTAGGTTTTGCAGACTTATATTAAGCCAACTAATATACTAGACTTAACCAAGTAATGTTTTTTCAAAAGATAATTAACAAATTATTGCATTCCTCTATGATCGATCATATACATTATAGTATTATACGCACATTGTATTACGAAAGCATGCATTGCAAAAGTTACACATACTTTGTATGCATTAAGCAATTCATTAAATATGTTTCGAAAATATATAAAAATTATAAATTTAATTACTTACTGCTTTTTAGGATGAAAATAAAAAAATAAAAAATAAAAAAATAAATTTCAAGACAAATTTTACTATTTATATATAAAAAATTATCTAAAAAAATAATAAAGATAAATATATAAACGAATTTTAAAGCCAAAATAAAAGTAAAACTTAACTAACAATCTTCAAATATTTCAACTGGCCTGGTATGTCAGATTACAAACATCACTTTCGTTGCGTTCCTCAAAATATCCTATTCTATATTGCTGTACTAGATTCAATATATATCACACGATAACGAAATGGTCCATCAATATTTTGTACATAATTAATACTTAAGCAATATCTTGCATTTGTACGTAAAACTTTGTTAACATAAGGTGATTGAGTAGTTTGGGCAACTAGCTAGAGCAAGCCGGAGACAAAATGCGTCAACATTAAAGATCGAAACTTTTCCAACAGATTTGTAGCAAATTGCACAGCTGCCGATGTGCTGCAGTGTTGGAAATATGGTGAGAATAAAATTGCTTTACAATTATTATAGGCAAAGGTTATGTGCACTACTTTTTTTTTTCTTGGTACACTACATATTGAAATGCAATAATCTTGCTTAAGCAAGATTTTTGCGTTACATGATAAAAATATCCAAAAAATGCGTTTTGGTACTGAGATGAAACGCAGGTATTTTGCTTAAGCAAAATACCTGCGTTTCAAAAAAAAAAAAAAAGTGAAACGCAAGATATTTGCTTAAGTAAATATCTTGCGTTTCATTTTTTTTATATAAAAAAAATTGTCTTTATACAAAGAAACGCAGGCATTTTGCTTAAGCAAAATGCCTGCGTTTCAGCTTTTTTAAATAAAAAAACAGGAGCGAAAAGCAGGATCCTTGCTTAAGCAAGGATCCTGCGTTTCACTAAAAAAAAATTTCTCCAAAATTGCACTTTTTTTACACAATCATGTAGAGAATTTCAATACGAGTCCGTACATATAAAATTCGTCCAAAACGGACATCGTTTGTCCCTTCAAAAGCCCCAAAAACGAAGTCTTTATACGCTTTTTTTTTACAATTTGGTACCCGGCATATAAGGCATTGTAGTGAAATTTTTTGGTATTTTTGGCATTTTTCTACTATAATTTTGTATAAGATTTTAATACGAGTATGTAACTATACGTTAGAACCATAATATATAATTATAATATATAACTATACAATATAACAATAGTATATAATTATACGATATAACAATAGCATATAGCTATACTATATAACAATACGATATAACAATAGTATATAACTATAGTATGAAACTCTACGATATAACCATAGTATATAACTATTTGTTAGAACCATAATATATAATTATAGTATATAATATAATCATAGAACGTTAGAACCATAATATATAATTATAGTATATAACTATACGATATAACCATGGTATATAACTATAGTATATAAATGAACGATATAGCAATAGTATATATATAACTATACAATATAGTCATAGTATATAGTTATATATTATGATTATATCTTATAGTTATATCCAATTTGGTTATATCTTATGGTTATATCCTATAGTTATATCGTATGATTATATCCTTTAGTTATATACTATGGTTATATATTATAGTTATATCCTTTTGTTATATACTATGGTTATATCTTATAGGTATATCCAATTTAGTTATTATATCCTATAGTTATATACTATGGTAATATCTTATAGTTATATCCAATTTGGTTATATCATATCGTTATATCTTATAATTATATACTATGGTTATATCTTATAATTATATACTATGTTTATATATTATAGTTATATCCTTTAGTTATATACGAAGGTTATATCCTATAGTTATATACTATGGTTATATCTTATAGTTATATCCAATTTGGTTATATCTTATGGTTATATCATATAGTTATATATTATGGTTATATCCTATAGTTATATATTATGGTTATATTGTATAGTTATATCCAGTTTGATTATATCTTATGGATATATCCTATAATTTTATACTATGGTTTATAACGATATAATATAACCAAATTGAATATAACTATAAGATATAACCATATTATATAATTATAGGATATAACCATAGTATATAACTAAAGGATATAACCATAGGATATAATTATAGGATATAACCATAATATATAACTAAAGGATATAACTATAATATATAACCATAGTATATATAACTACAGGATATAACCATAGTATATAACTATAGGATATAACCATAGTATATAATTATAGGATATAATGATACGATATAACCAAATTGGATATAACTATAAGATATAACCACAGTATATAACTATAGGATATAACCATAAGATATAATCATAATATATAACTATATACTATGGTTATATGGTATAGTTATATATATATATACTATTACTATATCGTTCATTTATATATTATAGTTATATATCATGGTTATATCGTATAGTTATATACTATAGCTATAACCAAATTGGATATACCTATAAGATATAACCATAGTATATAACTATAGGATATAACCATAATATATAACTAAAGGATATAACTATAAGATATAACCAAATTGGATATAACTCTAAGATATAATCATAATATATAATTATATGATATAACGATATGATATAATCAAATTGGATATAATTATAAGATATAACTAATATATATAATTATAGGATATAACGATACGATATAACCACAATATATAACTATAGGATATAACCATAAGATATAACCAAATTGGGTATAACTATAAGATGTAATCATAATATATAACTATATACTATGCTTATATCGTGTAGTTATATATATACTATTGCTATATCATTCATTTATATACTATAGTTATATACCATGGTTATATCGTATAGTTATATACTATGATATAACCAAATTGGATATACTTATAAGATATAACCATAGTATATAACTATAAGATATAACCATAGTATATAACAAAAGGATATAACTATAGTATATAACTATAATATATAACCATAGTATATAACTAAAGGATATAACCATACGATATAACTATAGGATATAACCATAAGATATAACCAAATTGGATATAACTATAAGATATAATCATAATATATAACTATATACTATGACTATATTGTATAGTTATATATATACTATTGTTATATCGTTCATTTATATACTATAGTTATATACCATGGTTATATCGTATAGTTATATACTATAATTATATATTATGGTTCTAACGTTCTATGGTTATATTATATACTATAATTATATATTATGGTTCTAACAAATAGTTATATACTATGGTTATATCATAGAGTTTCATACTATAGTTATATACTATTGTTATATCGTATTATTATATAGTATAGCTATATGATATTGTTATATCGTATAATTATATACTATTGTTATATTGTATAGTTATATATTATAATTATATATTATGGTTCTAACGTATAGTTACATATTCGTATTAAAATCTTATACAAAATTATAGTAGAAAAATGTCGAAAATACCAAAAAATTTCACTACAATGTCTTATATGTCGGGCACCAAATTGTAAAAAAAGAGCGTATAAAGACTTCGTTTTTGGGGCTTTTGAAGGGGCAAACGATGTCCGTTTTGGACGAATTTTATATGTACGGACTCGTATTGAAATTCTCTACATGATTATGTAAAAAAGTGCAATTTTGGAGAAATTTGTTTTTAGTGAAACGCAGGATCCTTGATTAAGCAAGGATCCTGCTTTTCGTTCTTTTTTTTTTTTTAAAAAAAGTTGAAACGCATGCATTTTGCTTAAGCAAAATGCCTGCGTTTCTTTGTATGAAGACAATTTTTTTTTTTTTTGAAACGCATGTATTTTGCTTAAGCAAAATACCTGCGTTTCATCTCAGTACCAAAACGCATTTTTTGGGTATTTTTGCCATGAAACGCAAAAATCTTGCTTAAGCAAGATTGTTGCGTTTCAATATGTAGTGTACCCAGAAAAAAAAAGTAGTGCACATAATTCTTCCGTTATTATATTGACCATATTAATTTTAGTCATACTAGATCTAAAAACGTAACTAAACTATATATTAAGCATATATCTCTTCTTATTTATCGGTATACTCCTATATTTTATGGGAATTAATCATGTGTGAACAACTATTTTCATGCGAACATGTATGTGAACAATGCATATTTCAGTATAATTATGACTCACATTTCAGTATTGTTAATGCACATTTCAGTATACCTTATGATTATGACACACATTGATAACAGGTTTTTGTCGTTCTAAAAAATGCTACGCAAAATATCCAAACAAACCCTAAACCGTAGTCCTAGGTAAGTAAATGTCGAATCTACAGGGAGGCGAATTCTATCTTAATATGCAATTTGTATGTCAAACTAAAGTAACCAAAGGGGGGTTTTGTGAGTTTTGTAAGTTCTAAACATGCAAAAGGTAAACAAACTAGATGTGATGGATTCAGTAATGGGGAAAAGCACTTAGTCAAACAACATCCACTATTCGTATGACAAGTTGATCATAGATACTCATTCAAAATCTCATGCAATGGTAATTCCAATTCCTTTTCAGATATAACTAATAGCACAACCAGATACTATTAGCACTAACTAATTAAACAACCCTGAAACTATCAAGATTCAGTTTAACAACAGCCTTACAGATAGGAATATAGTTGGATACAATTCTAGCATAAAACAACCAGATATTATCCTAGAATGTAAATCAATTCTCTTCTGCATAAGACTAGCACAACCAGTTACTAATACGATGCAGTTGCTACTCTGAAATAGATATGCTCAACTAGTAATAATCTAGATCTAGCAATCAATCAATAACAATAAACCCTAGTTGCGTCCAAATAGAGATTATCAATATCAATCATAAACAACTTAAGCAAGAGAAAGATAAAAACCATGCAATAGATTAAGAACAAGAATCTCACAACTTAATCAAAACGAAAGCTTCAGCGTCTGACTAAGCCAGGGAGGCTTAGTTCTTCATAACGAATACGTAGAGAGAAAATTAGGGTTCAAAGAAAAAGATCGATAAGATTAGATGATAGGCAAAAAGCCTTTTCTCAACCCTTAAATAATAAAGGAAATAAAGCTAAGTTAACCTAATACGAAATATTAAAACCGTAATAAAAATAATCCAAATAAAACAAATATGGAAAACACGTTCGGCGGGCTTCTGACATCGGCGGCGGTCGCCGCATCTCCCACGGCGATCGCCCTAAATGCGGCGGGCGCCGCAATTAAACGGCGGTCGCCGTAATCACTTCGTAGCCAAGGTCGGTGGAAAGCCAAATGCGGCGGGCGCCGTAAGGTTCATGGCGGGCGCCGTAATTACGGCGGTCGCCGTCTTTGTACGGCGGTCGCCGTTCTTCGGTTCAGCTCCTACGACACTTCCGTAAAAACGCCATAACTTTTGATTCCCAACTCGGATTGCGCTCATATTTTGAGGACTTGCAATAGACTTCAAGATCTAACTCCTCGAATTGGAATCACTCCATTTGGACATCGGAGCAGAGAGAACGAACCAATTGAATTCAGCACATTGTTCTTCTACTCTTCATTGCACTCCCTTGGCGCCTACTACTGGTGGCTTCCTCCTCAGTGTCTCATATGATCTCCAAAACCGCTCAAACACCTCCAAAAACACCAACTCCACCCCCAAACACCATACACATGAATGTGTCTAAATCTACCCGAATGACACCAATAAAACCTCTAATAACTCTTACTTAAGCCCTATAAAATAGTGCTTATCAAATCACCCCATGCTTAGACCTTTGCTCGTCCTCGAGTAAACTAATAAAGAGTCTACTCCTCCAATGTAGCATCCAAGGTCTCAGGAAGCATATCCTCCAACTAAGAGTCACCTAACCCATGCCAAGCTCCTAGCACCAATCTCATTCACAACACATCCACAACTCAACAAGCTTAAGAGGCAAGCAGAGTACTTCCCCCAAGCTAACCCGGACATCCAAAAGTGTGAGTAACCTCTAATCCTAGCCTCCATCTATTACTCCTTATGTCTCCCAGAGTGACCTACCCGACAATCCTTCTTTGACTCCTCTTCTTATGACGCCTCGCCAAGAATAGTGAGAAATCCTAAAATCACTCTTCTTCTTTTTCACTCGTTTTGCCAAGGCGCCCTTTCGGGTTTTCACCAAGCCACTCATTTCATTTTCCAATAGATGTGCTCACATAAGCTCACGTCACTCTTGACCTCATATTACCCAAGCCTAATGCTGGTCCAAGCCACCTGCTTATTGCCTAGGCCGCCCTTTCGGGTTTTCGACCTATCCCAGGATTTCAATAATAGCATTTTTTCAAATTTTTTGGCTCTTTTCATTTTTTTTTTCTCCTCAGCAGCGTAGCAAGTATAAAACCCCACCCCATGCTTAAACATTGTATTGTCCTCAATGTAATGAAAGACAAAAGAATAAAGCACAGGGAAAAGCAAAAAAAATAACTCACAACGTTGCCGAGTTGACTTGGACACTTCCGTGTTACTGGCGGTGTAGTCATAAAAGTTCATGTCCTGGATGTCTGCATCAACGCCATTATCTTCATATACCGTGCAACCATAAGAAACCACTGTGAAGTGCGGTGGTTATACAGGAACTCAGGGCGGCACGGCCTTCAACTCCAACAACTTGTACCATGCAACCAAAAGGAACCAATGTGGGGAGTAGTGGTCAATCAAGGGAACGGGGTTGCATGGCCTTCAAAAATGGGCACAGATGTCATCGTGGTTGGGCCCTGGTGTACCTCCTCTCCAACTGTCGACTGCAGGGCCATCATCGTTGCCAAATAAATATAGGGTGAATGTATTCCTCCGTTTAGCAACATGATGCGCACCTCTCCGTGGGGAACTTTGGACAGCTGGGTAAAACTTTTTTTTTTTTTGACTTTTTCTCCCCGTTTAAGGTCTTTTCGGGGTATCTTATTTTCGTCTTTTGCTCCCCGTTTAAGGTTTTTTCGGGGCCCATTTTTTCGATTTTTTTTTTTCGATTTTTTTTATTATTATTTTTTTTTAATTTTTTTTTAAATTTTTAACCTGCGAAAATCCGGCGGTCGCCGTGAGGGGTGCGGCGGTCGCCGTGAACTCCATCTTCGTTTTTTCACTCTTCCTGTAGGTTAGTTCAACACAGAAGGGAAAAACAAAAAGAAAAACAACTGAATAAAGACTAAGGGAAAGAAAATAGACTACCTAACATCGGGTTGCCTCCCGAACAGCGCCTTAGTTAATGTCGTGGCTCGACATACTACTCAACCTCTTCAACTCGGGTTGCTCCTATCACTTGAACTCCTGAGGTCTATATCAGGGGGATGCCACTTTGTGTGCTCCATGTTGAGCCTTTCCCCCTTGCTTGTGCACTTGTTGATGGGAGGACCGCTGTTCATATCTATGAATGCACTTTCCATCTTCAGAAACGGTCTACCCAACATCTCAGGGCCTGCATGTTTGTTCTGTCCCGCATCCAGCATGTAAAAATTCACCACCTGAATTAAGGCTTCCTTCTTGTGCTTCCCCTTTGGTTTCTTCTTTATATTGCCCAGCGCCCTTAAGAACTCTGTGTAGCGAGGGATGCAATTTTCCAGTTCGATCAAGGGAATGGTTGCCTCGCAGATACTGAAGGTTTCATATAGCTCTTTGTCTTCCTTCAGCCTTCGAGTATCTTGTATTGCCTCAGGGAGGGGTGTGGCGGGGTGCATCGAGACAAGTGGAAAGGAGTTGAGATGCACATACTCATCATAGGCAGCCTCAAGAGGGTCGGGGGCTGCCCGGGCGTTTTTTAGAGGAACAAGCGTCGTAGGATCATTTTCGCGATCGTGGTTCTCCTCCTCTTGATCGCTGAATTCCTCCAGTCCCAAAAAATACTCTTCTTCAGAAAGCACAACGCGGTCCAAAATATCGTCTGGAATACCCATCTCCTCAGTGGGTAAACCGAGGTCGAGGTATACCTCCCGCGGTCTTGGGTTCTCTTCTGCAGATATCTCGCTGTATTCTGCACCCGTCTCACAAATTTGTTCCTCCCTGTCAGCTAAGGGGGCGACATGCAACTGCTCAGTACTTTGTAGGGTCAACGAGAAGACATTCTCTTCCTGGTGCACCACTGGGTGAGATAGTGGTTCTACCGACGTCATGGCCTCCATCCTGCTCAATGCTTGCCCCATTTGCTCTGTCTGCCTCTCAATGATCTGGATATTGGACTTTATTTGTTGTTCAAGTTGGATCGTGTTCTGTTTGAAAGATCGAAACATGTCCTCCAATGACATGGAGGGACTTGGATTGTGCCCATAACTCCAATTAGGGTGATCTCTCCACCCTGGAGTGTATGCGTATGAATATGGGTCATATTGCGGTTCCTGATGGAAGTGGAGAAATCTATCCATCTCTGTAACAAAATCAAAAAGGAAAAAACAAAAATCAATAGCACGGGTGTGGACCGTAAGATAGGTCCACACAATAGTTGACACACAAATCGCACACAAAATAGATTATTGCCTCCCCCGGCAACGGCGCCAATTTGATAACAGGTTTTTGTCGTTCTAAAAACTGCTACTCAAAATATCCAAACAAACCCTAAACTGTAGTCCTAGGTAAGTAAAGGTCGAATCCACAGGGAGGCGAATTCTATCTTAATATGCAATTTGTATGTCAAACTAAAGTAACCAAAGGGGGGTTTTGTGAGTTTTGTAAGTTCTAAACATGCAAAAGGTAAACAAACTAGATGTGATGGATTCAGTAATGGGGAAAAGCACTTAGTCAAACAACATCCACTATTCGTATGACAAGTTGATCATAGATACTCATTCAAAATCTCATGCAATGGTAATTCCAATTCCTTTTCAGATATAACTAATAGCACAACCAGATACTATTAGCACTAACTAATTAAACAACCTTGAAACTATCAAGATTCAGTTTAACAGCAGCCTTACGGATAGGAATATAGTTGGATACAATTCTAGCATAAAACAACCAGATATTATCCTAGAATATAAATCAATTCTCTTCTGCATAAGACTAGCACAACCAGTTACTAATACGATGCAGTTGCTACTCTGAAATAGATATGCTCAACTAGTAACAATCTAGATCTAGTAATCAATCAATAACAATAAACCCTAGTTGCGTCCAAATAGAGATTATCAATATCAATCATAAACAACTTAAGCAAGAGAAAGATAAAAACCATGCAATAGATTAAGAACAAGAATCTCACAACTTAATCAAAACGAAAGCTTCAGCGTCTGACTAAGCCAGGGAGGCTTAGTTCTTCATAACGAATACGTAGAGAGAAAATTAGGGTTCAAAGAAAAAGATCGATAAGATTAGATGATAGGCAAAAAGCCTTTTCTCAACCCTTAAATACTAAAGGAAATAAAGCTAAGTTAACCTAATACGAAATATTAAAACCGTAATAAAAAATAATCCAAATAAAACAAATATGGAAAACACGTTCGGCGGGCTTCTGACATCGGCGGCGGTCGCCGCATCTCCCACGGCGATCGCCGTAAATGCGGCGGGCGCCGCAATTAAACGGCGGTTGCCGTAATCACTTCATAGCCAAGGTCGGTGGAAAGCCAAATGCGGCGGGCGCCGTAAGGTTCACGGCGGGCGCCGTAATTACGGTGGTCGCCGTCTTTGTACGGCGGTCGCCGTTCTTCGGTTCAGCTCCT
Source organism: Rheum nobile (assembly GCA_027886185.1). Taxonomy (NCBI): domain Eukaryota; kingdom Viridiplantae; phylum Streptophyta; class Magnoliopsida; order Caryophyllales; family Polygonaceae; genus Rheum; species Rheum nobile. Next base: position 151,558 of record WOAB01000811.1, read on the forward strand.
GTGACACTTCCGTAAAAACGCCATAACTTTTGATTCCCAACTCGGATTGCGCTCATATTTTGAGGACTTGCAATAGACTTCAAGATCTAACTCATCGAATTTGAATCACTCCATTTGGACATCGGAGCAGAGAGAACGAACCAATTGAATTCAGCACATTGTTCTTCTACTCTTCATTGCACTCCCTTGGCGCCTACTACTGGTGGCTTCCTCCTCAGTGTCTCATATGATCTCCAAAACCGCTCAAACACCTCCAAAAACACCAACTCTGCCCCCAAACACCATACACATGAATGTGTCTAAATCTACCCGAATGACACCAATAAAACCTCTAATAACTCTTACTTAAGCCCTACAAAGTAGTGCTTATCACATATAGTCACTCTTTTTAAACAGTAACACAATTTAGTATAGCTATGATACACTAGCCTTTTACACAATGATGCACGATCATGTGCATATTATTCATACAGTATTGTTGTTTTTTTGCATCACAATAAATGTTTTTTGGTACACCATAAATTTGTCTCTCACTACACCTTAAATGTGTCTCCTAATATACCTTGAAAGTTAGTAACGTACACCTTATTGTAATTAGATAATATCAAATTCCTTCTAGATTATTCCTAGAGGACAGTTGTTCATAGTACTATTTCATTGCTATATATGTTGTACATCTTCTCAAATTAATGCAATCAAGGATTTCACAAATCTTGTCCTTTGTTTCCACTATGGTATCAGAGCCTGTAGGACAAACGTCCACCTAGCAGCTCTTTCTCCTCCTCTATCCCCCGCCACAAAATCCACAAAAAAAACTCAAACCCAGATACACAAAAAATCATGGCCTTAACAAATCAAACCCAGAACCCAAATCCCTCCCTCCCTTCCTTCTCTTCGTTCATCATCGTCAAGCTCTCCCAAGAGAACTTTCCACTCTGGAAAGCTCAGGTCTCACCCTACCTGAAGGCCCATGGTCTGTTTCGTCTCGTCGACGACAATTTTCCATGCCCTCCGGAGACCCTAAGTGGAGCTACAAACCCGGAATACAGTGAATGGCATTCCAAAGACCAACTGGTCATGGCCATCCTCACTTCCTCTCTCACCGAGAGTGTTCTCGCTCAAATCCTTGAGTGCAACTCCTCCATGGCAATATGGAACAACCTCCATGACTTGTTCTTTGCTCGCTCGAGTGCTCAGCTTGTCCACACTCGCCTCCAACTGGCGTCTCTCAAGAAGGGTTCGGAGTCCATCATCGACTTCTTCAACAAAGCCAAAGGCCTCTCCCAAATGCTCGCCGCTGCCGGTCAGTCGATCTCGGATATGGAGTTCACCACTTACCTCCTCGTCGGGCTCGACTCCGGCTATGATGTTGTCGTTACAGCTCTATCCACTCAAGCCTCTCTACCTCCTCCCACTCAGATTCTTTCCCATCTCCTTGTCCATGAATCTCGGCTTCATCATCAAACCAAAGCCCTCACCTCCTCCATCTCTGTCAACAATACCTCCACCGAACCACCTGAAGCCAACTTTACCACACATGGTCGCGGCTCTGACCGTGGCACCAGAGGTCGCGGCTCTAACCGTGGTCGAGGTCGCAGCTCCAATGGTCGAGGCCGGGGACCACCCACCACCTTCTCTGGTGCACCGGACAATCGTCCCATTTGCCAGCTCTGCTCGAAGCCAGGCCATACTGCCATCAAGTGCTAGTACCGATTCGATCAGTCGCTCCAAGCTCTGCCGCCTGCCTCTTTTCAAGCAAACTACACGGCTCACCACAACAACACTTGGTTCCCTGATACAGCAGCAACTCATCATTTCACCCCAGACTTGACGAACTTGCGTCTCGACAACTATCATTACGAAGGCTCGGACACCGTGTCTCTTGGCGATGGCTCCCAAATTCCGATTCACAACCAAGGCACCGGCTCCTTCCAATCCCAAAACCGTATTTTCACACTCACCAATTGATAGGCGTTGTCGTGACACCTAAACAAAATAATCCTAAACAAACCTAACTAATGTAGTCTGGTAAGCAAGGGTCGAATCCCACAGAGAATCAAGTTATATTTCATGTTTGCAAAATCATTCACCAATTGATAACAAAGACAAAGGGGGATTTTGAATGAAACTAACTAAGAAAACGATAAATAAAATATAGAAAGCTTGGCTAGACAAATATCCACCTTTAGTTTGGTTGATCGATCATTGATTACTCCTAGTCCTCAATACTCATGAATGTCCTAATCCCTGTTCTGAATTAGTTACCAGTCCAACCAGTCCTGATAACCCTAACTATCAAATAACCTAGAAGACCTTCTAGATTGAATCTAACAGCAGCAATGAATTCAGGAATAGATAGGTACATGCAAGTGTAGCAACCAGTCATAAAATTGCATGCAATTAATTCTCTACACAAACTAAGGGATTTAGATTCTCAACCAGTATCCTCTAATCCTTAGTAGTATGATCAATAACAATCTCAACAGGTTGTATAGAAAAGGGGAACCAATAGCATAATACTAATTTCTCTAGGTTGTCAGACTAGAGGGAACTACTATTAACAATCTAATTGATGTCTTAACCAACAAATCAAGGGGAATCGATATATGATCAATGAGATTAAGCACGAGAGAGAATTAATACAATCATAGAAAGAGTAAAGGAATAATCTCAATATCAAATTCAAACCAAGGCTTCAACTGTCTAGCCAAAAACACCAAACAAAACAAAGAACTAAACTAAGAAAGGGAAAAACAATACTGAATGGAAAACTAGGTCTAACGTGATCCGAAGATGATGAACGGAGGCTGTGGGAATTAGGTTAAATAAAGTTAACCTAAAGCCCAAGATCACAAACCTCATCTACAAGGAAATAAAATAAAATATTCGAATTAAAGAAAAAAAAGAAAAGGAAAAAGAAAACAAAAGTTCAGAAATCTCCACGGGTTGTCTCCCGTGTGTGGCCGCGATCGCGGCCTTCGGGCCGCGGTCGCGGCCTTCTCTCTTCAGCATCGCGACACTTCCGTAAAAATGCCATAATTTTTGATTCCCAATTCGGATCGCGCTCATATTTTTAGGACTTGCAGTAGACTTCAATATATAACTCCTCGAATTGGAATCACTCCATTTGGACATCTGAGTAAAGAGAACGAATCAATTGAATTCAGCACCTTGTTCTTCTACTCTCGTGTGGACTCTCTCCTTGGTTCTTCTTCGTCTCCTCAGTGGTCAACTTCTCTTCCTCTGGATATCTTCAATTTGCTTCTCCAGACCACCAAATCCACACTTCTTCTCTCCAACTCCATATTCCACAATTGTGCTCTAAATCCATCCAAATGGCGCCTCAAACCTGATAATAACCCCTAGAAATACACTATAAAATAGCACTGATCACCAATCTCCTTCATACTCCCTTAATTACCAAAAAATTATTATCAGTCCATCGTTTTTTCACTAACAACTCTGTTTTCTTTGAGTTTCACTCTTCCTTCTTTATTGTCAAGGATTCGCAGACCAAACAGGTGCTCCTTCGAGGTCCCGTTAAAGCTGGGTTGTACGAGTTCTCCACCGCCGCATCGCCACCATCTTCCTTGCCACAAGCTCACCACACCGCCACCGAGTCCGCCGCTCTTCGGCACCTCAGATTAGGTCACCCCTCACAACGCCTCTCTTCCTCTCTTTTCCAATCTTTTTCCGGCTTCCCTAAACCAGGCCCATTAGGCCCACAAAAATGCCAAGCATGTTCTTGGGCCAAAGCCCATGCTCTCCCCCACCCGCCCAGTCCAACCCAATCCCCCAGCCCTCTCTTCCTTCTGTTTATGGATGTATGGGGCCCAACTCATGATATTTCAATGAAAGGCAATACTTATTATCTTGCTATTGTTGATGATTATTCCAAATTCTTGTGGTTATTTCCATTTGCTACAAAAAATCTTGTTCGACAAATTGTATCCACTTTCATTACCTTTGTTACAAAAAATTTCGACACCAAAATATCCTACATACAAACGGATGGAGGTACCGAATTCAAACCCCTAAAATCCCTTTTCCAATCCTTGGGCATTGCCCACCGCATCACTTGTCCCCACTCCCACCAACAAAACGAGAGCATTGAAACCCGCCATCGTCGCATCGTCGACACCGGCCTTACACTCCTCAAACAAGCCTCTTTACCCCTCAAATTTTGGGATTATGCCTTTGAGACTGCCATATATCTCATTAACCGCTTACCTACCCCTATCCTCCAAAACAAAAACCCCCTTGAACTGTTGTTCAAACAACCACCCGATTACAAATTTCTCAAAGTATTCGGATGCCTTTGCTTTCCTAACCTACGACCATACCGCTCCCACAAACTCTCATTCCGCTCTACACCTACCATTTTTCTTGGTTATGCTAGCAATTATCGGGGATATATATGTTATGATTGGGTGGCCAAATGCCTATACATCTCCCGTGATGTCCTTTTTCATGAAAACACCTTCCATTTTCCTTCTTTACCCACCCCTTCTTTTACTCCTGCCCTTGCTCCCTTACCCGATATCCCTCATCTTTTACCCACCACATCGGCCCAACCACCTCAACAGGCCAAATCCTCTTCTCTCTCTATTTCCCAAAGTGGTTCCCCCATATCTCCACATCAATAGGCCCACTCTCCCGCTTTCACTATATCTCCATCTTCCTCCTCTGATGGGCCGTCCCTTTCCCCAAGCCCACATCCCACCCCTGGACCAACTCACCACATGCAAACACGGTCCAAATCTCTCATAACAAAACCCCTAGTTCGCTCAGATGGCACCATTCCCTGGCCACCCTCCTCTGCAGACTGTTCCCACGCCTACATTATCCCAGATGAACCCTCCTCATACACAGAAGCTTCCAAATACCTTGAATGGCGTGACGCCATGGCCGCTGAATTTCAGGCCCTCATCTCCACCAACACTTGGTCCCTTGTCCCACCCACCTCTTCCCCCAATGTTCTTGGCGTAAAATGGGTCTTCAAAACCAAGCGCCATGCCAATGGTTCTATTGAGCGTCATAAAGCCCGACTAATTGCCAAGGGCTTCAATCAAGTACATGGGCTCAACTATGATGAAACTTTCAGTCTCGTGGCCAAACCTTCCACAATTCGCCTTCTCCTATCCCTTGCGGCAATGAACAAATGGTCGGCTCGCCAACTCGACATCCAAAATGCTTTTCTTCATGGGACCTTGATGGAGGACGTGTACATATCCCAACCACCAGGTTTTCTACACAAATCCTTCCCTCATCACATTTTCAAATTAAACCACTCTCTCTATGGCCTAAAACAAGCACCACGAGCATGGTTTGCTCAGCTCAGTGACTCCCTCATTACCATGGGTTTCTCCCAATCCCAATCCGATTCCTCTCTTTTCATTCATCGCCAAGGACACCACCTTGTCTTCGTTTTAATATATGTCGATGATTTGCTTGTTTTGTCTAACAATGATGTTTTGTTAGATTGCTTTGTCAAGAAATTGTCTTTGCAATTCCCAGTGAAGGATTTGTGCCCCTTACATTATTTTCTTGGCATCGAGGTTCATCGAACACCAGAAGGCTTTTTCTTGTGTCAATCCAAGTACATACGTGAGCTTGTTTAGAGGGCCAAGATGGATCAATCCAAAGTTGTTAGCACACTCATGGCCACCAATTTTGTCTCATCCACCGAGACCTCCACACCATTTGCAGATTCCACTTTTTATCGCAGCATTGTGGGTGGCCTCCAGTACCTTGCATTCACACGTCCAGACATCTCTTTTGCAGTGAATCGGCTGTGTCAAGCTATGCACTCTCCCACCGACAAACACTGGCAAGGGGTCAAACGAGTGCTCTGATATCTAAACTCAACTGTTGATCTTCACTTTATGCTCTCCTCTACTCACAGTTCCTCTCTAGCAGCCTTCTTTGACGCTGACTGGGCCGACGATCTGATGTGACACAGTCCCTTATGTCTGCTATAGAGGAGGAGGACACCATGCAACTCCCACCTACAGGTCTGATCACCCGGTCCAGAGCGAAGCGTGTCCAAGCTGCGACACAATCCTTAGTAACCAGACTTGTAGCCAGTCACGGCCAGATCACTACAGCGCCCGAGATTCTGTGTCTCGTCAGCTTAGCCATGACTGACTCCTCTATAGCGACACCGAGCCAGATTGAGACATTACTTGTGTAGTACATTATTAGACATTATTTCTATTTTAGTAGCTGATATTTCTGGGTGGTTTCCGTTTATGTTAAATGGGCTGCTAGATTTAGTAACTAGAGAGCCTGGCCCATTAGGTCATCTCTCTAGTATAAATACTCTCTTTTGTCTTCTTTTCTAACTACGTCGAAATAGAGCTTGTTTTCCAGTCGAGTAATCTCCTGTAAACCCGGGCCCTGACGTCACAAAGTTAACGCGTTCCTAGTCGAACTATCCTAGCGCATTAACTCGGTTACCGAACTATCCAGTCACTTATCCGCAAATCCCGAGACAAGAACTAACCCTAGTTCTTGCCTCCCCACCAACACTCAAACCCTAATCCACGGCAGCCACCACCCCTTCACCTTCACGGCTGCCTCCTTCACCACCACCAATCTGCCGCCGATCTCCCCCATCGCCGCCGGTCACCGTTCGATAGCATCCAGTCATCCACAGCCCGCCGAACGCTCCTTCTTCCCTTTCCGACGAGTTGAATGCCCTACACTAGTGGAAAAAACACTTTTTGAGGCTCCCTTTTAGAGGCGTACATAGTTCAAAATGCCTCAACAACGACTTAGGCAATCACTTTTTTTGGTTTTTGAGACGGATAATTAATTTATACGCCTCAAAAACATCTTTTGAGGCGGGCAAATTAATATACGCCTCAACAAGTATCCGAAAAAACATTTCCCGCTAAAGTATTAGAGGCGGGCCAGGGTAAGGCCCGCCTCTAATGCTAACTAATTGAGGCAGGCCAAGTAGACCGCCTCAATTAAAGCTTGTTGAGGCGGGCCTCTTAAAGCCCGCCTCAACAAGTATGTCCAATAGAGGCGGGCATGTAAGGCCCGCCTCTATTAGACCATTACTCGGTCGAGTCGTAATACTTATAGAGGCGGGCGTGTTAGGCCCGCCTCCATAAGCTCAACCCTAATTAAAAAAAATAGTTGCGCGCGCCTTCATTTTCCTCTTCGTATCCTCCTCTTCGTTTGTGCCATTTTCAGAGAAAGAGAAAGGAGAAGGCTGGGCTGGGAGAGTGCTCGAAGGGAGTCGATCGGAAAGAGAAGCTCGGGAAGACAAAGGGCGGTGACGATTCCAAGTCCGGTGGCGACTCGGTGGTGTTCGTCGGAGCCGTGTTCATCGTGGTGTCCCTTGCGGTGGTACGGTTTGTTGGAGTGCAGAAACGATTTATGTGGTGCTTCACAGGGGCGTTTTCTTTCGATCCTTGTTCTTGTGCTTCCTTGTTATTGTGTGCTTCGGATTTCTTTAGGGTGTTTTGCTCTCTTGAGTGTGCTCTTGTAAACAAACGATTAAGGCTTTGAATGCTTAGTGGATTGGGTGGATCTCCCTTTTTGAGATCCCGCAGATGTAGGATAACTGAACCGCGTTACCAATTCTTGGTGTTCTTTCTGTTTTTGTTTCGTTTCTGTTTTTCTTGAATTTGCTTGAATCGGATATATTAGATTCACATATTGGTATCAGAGCTTTGACTGCATTCCTTGTGCTTTTCTGATCTAGAAATTGTGTTTTCTGCGGTTAGAAGAGTTTCCTAGGGTTTGTCCTTGCTCGATCCTGTTTAGCTTCCGCTGCTCTTGTGCATTTGTCTGATTCCTGCTTATTCACTGCTGAAAACTGTGATACTGAGTTCTTTACTTGATTCTAATTTTTAGATCTTGTGAACCTGGAAATCTTGCTTTTCGTGTGTTCTTGCATCTGTTTTCATATTTGGACTGAACTGTAGTGTCTTGTGTTGTCTGAGTTCTGGAATTGTGTTTCTTTGAACTTGGAATTGTGTTGTCTTGAGTTCTTGATTTTTTGATTCTTTGAACCTGAAGTGTGTTGAAGTGCAACCTCTGGTGTTGTACTTGATTGGTTCTTGATATTGTGTTCTTGAGAACTGATTTCTGTGTGTGTGATTCTTGGACTTTTGTGTCCTAATCTGTGGTTATCAATTTTCTAGCTTCATTTACTGACTTGTGTGTTTGGTAGGTGATGACAGAAAACATGATGAAAATTACACCATTTGATGGTACGACTGACTTTGCAATATGGCAAGTCAAGATGAAGGCTATACTCATCAAGGAGAAGTGCTATAGAGCTGTAAAAGGTGACTACCTCTCGGAGACCTCAGCAGCTAGAAATATGGAACTTGATGAGCAAGCCCACTCAGAAATTATAATAAGGCTTGCGGATGATGTGGCTCGTCAAGTGGTAAAGTTTACTACTACTAAAACTTTATGGAATGCTTTAGAAGCGTTATACTTGACTAAATCCTTGCCTTCTAGAATATCATTATTGTGCAGATTATTTACATTTAAGATGGATGTGAATCTGACTTTGAATGATAACTTTGATAAATTTCTGAGAATGACCCAAGATTTGGAAAGGTGTAATGATAAGATTGCTGAAACTCACCAAGCTGTTCTGTTATTGAATTCCCTGCCTGCTCAGTTTGACATTCTGAAAGATGTGATTCAGTTTGGTAATGACACCATCACTGTTGTTAAAATTGTTGAGGCTATAACTCAGAAAAATGAAGTGTTAAAGGTGTTTAAGACTAAAACTGAAAACAAAGTTGATGTTAAACCTGAGAATTCTGTCTTGCATGCTGAGGGGAAACCCAAAACTGGAAAAAAGGCTAAAACTGATACTAAGGATAGAAAGTGTTTCTATTGTGGTAAAGCTGGCCATTTTATTAAAGATTGCAAGAAAAAGAAATCTGATGATGAGCAGAAATCTGATGTTACTAATGTGTGTGAATCTGGTGCTTCTTATTCATGTGAGTTGCTCATGTTTGATTCTAGACATGATTCTAATTGCTGGATTTTAGATTCTGGTTGCTCTATGCATGCTACCCCGCATAAATACATGTTTAATGAATTGCATGAATTCTTAATCGTTTTTTCTTTAATCATTTTTACATTACCATTCATAATCGTTTAATCAAATACCTTTAAATGTGCAGGTATTTATTGGACAATCACACATATGCATTTGAAAATTCTCGAATTGGGTTCATTTGTCCTGAGATAGTGTCAAGCACTAGAATCAGGGCCGATCCAACTGTTCCAGCAGATTACTTGCAACGTGTGTTCAATGCTGAAACTGCTAAGAATACAATTAAAGATTCTAATAGTGCCAAATTGTTTTTGCTCCCATATAATCAAGAGTAAGTATTTTCAATAAGTTTCATATATAATTAGTATTTTAAGCAATCATTAATATTTATCAATTTACTTTTAAATGATGCAGCAATCATTGGATTCTGTACGTGCTAGACTTATTTAGAGCACAGGTCTATCTTTTCGATTCTCTAAAAGGTCAAGGCAACAGAACGACCGATGCATCTGGAATCATGAATTTGTAAGTTATTTTGCTTATGAATTAGTTTTTTTTGGAATATTAACAATATCAGTTTCATGAGTGTATTATGTTGATTTTCTAGGGCATTTCAAGTGTATAAGTATCAAGGTGGGAAGTACGAGAAATTAATAGAAAAACGTAAGACGTTGAGAGTCTGCAATATAGAGGTACATATAGCATTTTATACGCTTTAGGTTTGTTTATTTATAATCAAAGGCCTTGTATCTAAGACAGTCCCCTTATGTTGTGTAATTAGTGCGCTCAACAAAGCGGCGGAACCGAGTGTGGCTATTATGTCATGAAGTTCATGTTAGATATAGTCACGGGACTCTATGACTCTAATGACCGACTAGATAAGGTATGTAACTTAACTAACTATATATTGATAGTATTTGTGTTTTTTGTCAATAATTTTTGTGTTTTTTATGAAGCTATATCCTAAGAGGAAGACATCGTATACTTATGAAGAAATGGATATTGTTCGTGAGCAATGGGCACAATATTTTACATCGAAGTATTTATTATCGGATTGAACTTGTTTTTACTTGCCATGTAAACTGTTGTTGAGAACCTGACTGTACTCTGATGAAATCTCTTGTTTATTGTATATTATTCTGTGAATAAAATCAGGAACCTATTCTGCAATGTGTGTATGGTGCATCATAAATCCAAAAAACATCCAAAAGAAGTGCAAAAGAAGGGACTTATAGAGGCGGACTTGTATGTCCGCCTCTATAAGTACATATACGTTGACTCGGCCGAGTTCTGGGCCGAGTCAGCGTCTACTTGTTGAGGCGGGCTTGTATACGCTCGCCTCTATAAGTATATAGCGCTGACTTGTTGAGGCGGGCCTATAGAGGCCCGCCTCAACAAGTGTTTACTTATTGAGGCGGGCCTCCGAAGCCCGCCTCAACAAGTCCCTCATTTTGGCGCCAAAGTGAGGGACTTGTTGAGGCGGGCTTCGGAGGCCCGCCTCAATAAGGTCCTTTTAGAGGCGTAAAATGCCCGCCTCAAAAAGTGTCCCTACTTGTTGCAGCCCCCTTAGTTGAAGCGAACGGTGTTCGCCTCAATAAGTGTCCAAAGGCCCGCCTCTATAAGGATTTTTTCCACTAGTGTACTACGCATTCAATCGATCCCGTGACAGCGAATCGTGGTCTTTCCCCGGACAAGGTCACATCAACTGGCATCAGAGCCTTCGAATCGCGTAAGTCGTTCCAACTCTTCATTCAAATCACTCCTTCGCTTCCGCAAATCAATTCCTGCATATCACAAAAACCCTATATCTTGTTCTAGGAACTTTTTTTTTTCTCCTTGCACTCTAAATCTGAAAAACCATTAAACCCTAGGTTTGGTGGTTGAGAAATTCAATCATCATCAAAAACCTACACAAAAAAACGTATTTCCCTGCCGATCTGAATCTGCCCAGATTCCGTAAAAAAAAAAACCCCTTTCCCCAATTTTCTTCCTTATTCCTGTAGAGCATCTCGAGACGAGTCCGGGCATATAAAATTCGCCCAAAACGGACATCGTTTGACCCCTCAAAAGGCCAAAATACGAACAAAAAAAATAAAAAAAATCTGCCCAGATCCGAACCCTTGCTCACCAGTTTTTCTGCAATTTCTGGTTATTTGCTGAGTTTTTGATTGTGTTTGTGGTAGATACGCTTGCATCTAGGCTTAGATAGTTTGTTTGCGACTTCGTTTGCCTTGTGTGCGTCACAAATCTACATCTTCGCAATCTCTTTCTTTTCCCACTTGATTCACTGCAATTTTTTTTGTATTTTCTGGTACTGCATTTGCTGAATATGTGCACAGAAATCTGTTTTCCTGTGCGTTTTGCTGAATCTGCTGAACTTTGTGTGACTTTCTGTTGTTTTACTGTTCACGGCTGAACAGTCCCAGAATAAAAAAAAATATGGGCTGCTCGCAGATCTTACAAAAAAAAAATCGGGACCACACAAGCCAAAATAAGGCAAGTGCGTCTCTCGCAGCACGAAGGGAGAACCCGGTCTTGATTCTGGCACCTTCAACCCCGCTTTCGCAATGATTCATTTACCGTCTTCTCTATCTCTCACTGTCTAGGTTGCATATCTTGGTTGACTGTGTTGTGCTTATTTCTGTGCTTATATCCTTGCATATCTACTTTCGACATTTTCTTTGCTGAGCATTGCCTGGATTTTGTTGATTGTTGTGTGAGTTGCCTTAAGCCTGCTCGTAATCGCCCTCACGGCCAGCCAGAGTAGTTTCCCGAGTGATTGTTTGTTGAGTTTGGTATTGCTTCGCTGTTTGTTGTTTCTGTTGCTGTTGTTGTTCGCTTTGATCCTGTGGTTTGCCATTTCTTGCTGTCAGGTACCATGTCTGAAGAAGAGATCACCCGCGAGATAGGCGCCGAGACTGTTGAACAACAATTGCGCCGAGAGATGCTTGTCAGGGACGCGAAGGTCGCCGAACTCGAGCGACAAATAGCAGCTCTCATTGCACTCCAGCAACCGGCCCTGGTAACTAAGATTGCTTCTGCTCTAGATCAACAACAGGACGATGCGCTAGGCGCCCTAGCCCTGGAAAAGGCAAAGGGCAAAGCTGTGATGCTTCCCTCCACCTCAGATGCAGGCCAGCTGAAAGAACTGGCATCGCAACGAGAGAGCATTATTGATCCGACGCATCGTCAGCAACGAAGGTCTACGCAAGTCGTGATCCAGGAAGAGACCCCTGCTCCTGCGGATCCCACTGAGGTGGGTCCCCAAGAGGAATATGAGGACGACCAGGTCCATTCCAGTGGTCTCCATCAGCAGGGCCGATCGCCAACTTTACCGCCTCCGACTGGTCGCCCGCACAACCAGCCGTTTGGTTCCCATCTGCAGCCGCGACAGCGTCAACGGCAAACCACTTCTGTGCCGTTTGATATTGATGCTTACCAAGATCACCAGAGTGCCCGCACTCATCTTTATTCTGATGAAGAGGATATGTTTGATGAGTACGACCTTGAGGAGGATGAGGGTCAGTTTGGATATGCTGACGGATTTCATCCGCCTCTCCAGGATCCCCCCGAGCTTCAGCACCAGCATACCAGCTATGTGCCACCTCCTTTGCTGCCTCAGAATCAGGAGGCCTATTGGCACGCTGTCCAGCCCGAGCGCCACCAGCAGGCTTACCATCCTATGTGCCCAGCCGTCAGCCGACAACGTCCCCAACGACCGGCTCGCTTTCCACCACAGTATGGCGCTCGTCACTTCGAGCTCGTGGCAGACCCTGCTGCTCGGTTTCAGGACCGCCAGGCACAACCACTTGTCCAACGCCGAGATGTGAAGATAAAAATTAAAAACTTTTATGGCTTATATGATCCTTCTGTCTTTCTTGAGTGGTTGCAGAACACAGAGCACGTCCTGCGTCATTTGACTGTCCCTGAGTACGAGAAGGTAGATCTCGTGACTCTACATTTTGAGGGAGCTGCACAAACATGGTGGCAACGTATTACGCGGCAGCATTACCGGATGGATTGGGCACCTATTACTGAGTGACATCAGCTCGTGTACATCATGACTCGGAAGTACGTGCCTTCCACTTACAAGGAGCAGATGCGGACCGAGATCGCTCGTGCGCGACAGGGCACGGATTCCCCTCAAGAGTTCTTCGCCCGCTTGGAGGACATGTACTTCAAGGTTGGCGCTAGTGTTGCTCCAGGAACTTTGAAGATGAGGTTTATCACTGGGCTGAACCAGCCTATCCAGGATCAGGTTGACGTCCTGCCCATTCGGGACCTCAACAATGTCGTGCATACTGTGCAGAAGCTCTACCTTCAGCACCAGCGCCAGAGGCAGAGACCTTGGCAGCCCACGACATCTTCCAGGTATGGTTTTAGACCCTTTCCTTCGGTTTCAGGCACTGACCCTACATCTACATCTAGTGCACATAGACAGGACCGGAGAAGCACAGGTACTACGTCTGTTGCAGCGCCGCCTAGAGCAGCCTCGTCTGTTCCCTTTCGGCGCCCGCAACCGCCAACCACCGAGGCCGCTCGCTCTGACCGAGCCCGCGATGTGGAATGTTACCGGTGTGGAGGACGAGGACATTACCAGATGAATTGTCCCAATGCGAAGAAGGTCCTCTTCTCCACCCAATCTGCAGGCTATGAGAGTTACGACGAGGAGGATGACGTCGTCACGGATCCTGCAGCTGTGTATACGGCCGATGCTGAAGGCTGTGTGGTCAACACTTTTGACCACCATGACGACCAGACCTACCACTTCGCTTTGGTCACCCGACGCGTCCTGAGCGTCATGGAGGGTGACCTGGCTGTGCAGAGGGAGAATTTGTTTCATGCTCGCGCAAAGCTTCAACATGCTTCGCTGAGCGTGATCATTGATGGGGGCTCTTGCTGTAACTTTGTAACACCCCCAAATTTAACCCCATTTGAAAGCACTACTGCCGATGACCCCGGACGTAAACCCCGAAGTCACCCCAGGCTTTTCCGACGTCATAACTGACTTAAAACACAGTTACAATACTAAAATCATAACTTTTATTAAACCACATGGTCGCGGAATTACACGATTCCTAAAACGACCCAATTTCATCAGAAATACAAAATAGCACAGCGGAAATCTTTTAAATACAAAGCGACAAAACAACTTGTCAAAACATCGTTCATCTTCATAGTCGTTCTAGCCTTCTCGGATCTTCAACACACCTAATGTGCCGAATCGGACGGATGACACCAGCCAACCATGCAAGGAATATAACGGTTGGTCAGTCTAATGAAAGACTACGCAAGGGTACAAAGCAGAGTGGTTCGAAGCAGTCGTATTAGGTTAGACTCATCGTCCCTCGAATAATAACCGAGTACGCTAGTCAACCATCATACTCCTACTAGAATATATAAAACAGCATGAACAAGAGAAGATTCTGGAGACCGAGTCTCACATCAATTAATCCCAAAAGAAGACTCCAAATGAAATGAGCCTTAAAGGAAACAATGACAAATGTTGGGAAACTTAATTTATAATATACACAGAATCACAGTATCGCATTCGAGCGATCTACAACTAAGACGAGCTTTCCTAGCTGCACTAGCGCCTAGCTGCAATACTCGCCAAACATTTTAAATAAGTGCTTACTCATACGGCACTTTATATTAAGGTCAAGGCATTTTCATTATGTGCATACTCATGGCACGTATCTTATTAAATGTCAACACACACACACATCACGTTACAAACTTTTATGATCTGCTCGTCCCGAGACAAGAGATCCTTGGGAATACTCCCTAGATTTGTGACACTAGCTAAGTGCACCACCTCTATACCCGAGTATAGAGGCTAGTCATGACTCACCAATGGTATTAGGGTCTCAATGCCCTTTTCTCCATTTAATTATCAAGAAACGATTGGACCTCCATCCATCGTCCCTACGAATACTCGTGCTAACTAAACAGTTCAACACAGTCAACATCATATCAAATCAAAGCCATCAAGGCCAACATCATAGATCTAACAATCTATATATATATATCAAAATAGTGTTGCCACTAACAGTATATGCAACCTATTATAACCTTTTTGTATGAAGTTCACCTTTAAAATCCACAACAAAACCATTATGAACATAATAGCGCTGTATCTAGCAATATACAACCTATTATAACAACACTTCTTTTATCAAATATTTGATCAAAACTGTTCCCAACATAAACAAGAAATCATCCCAAATTAATTAACAACAAAACAATTGATAATTAATTGAAGTATGGAATGATGAGCAAGAGCGAACCGTCACTTGCCTAAATCCGCATAAGCTTAAGCAAAGCTTAGAGACAACGGGCTCCTGGATCTGAAACGGGAGCAAATCTTGGATAATAAATCCCTAAGAAATGGCCCATAACAAGACCCTAAGTTAGATTCAATATACTTATATATGAATCTAAAAGACTACAAAAAGAAATCAAAGGAAACGAGCCAAACCACAAAACACACAACTCGGACACACATACCGCGATCGCGGCAGGTCGCGGTCGGTCGCGGTTTTCGTGCTGTGACAGTGGCTAGCTCGCGAGACAACAATGGAGAATTTCTTACCCAAACCGATTTGTTTGCCTTCGATTTGTCTATGGTTCGATCTCCCAACACCTCAAAGCTTCTCACAACACTCAAGAGTACCTTCTCAACTCAAGAGACACTCGAAATCTCCCACACACGAAGCTCCAAAACTGCTCAACAATGGTGGACAGAAAAACAGAGGAAGAAAGAAGAGGATGAAGAAGAGCTTCTTAGCTCCGGGTTTCACCTCCTTTTATAGCACAAATCCGACCACCTCCAAGGGGACAAGGGGACAAAGGCGAAGGGCCACTTGGCCTGCCGAAAAACAGAGAAAACAGAGGCGCTACAGTAACCGCCATGCGAGGAAGACGATTCTGCCCAGCTCTTGGTATTACCGCGATCGCGGCGGGTCGCGGTGGATCGCGGTTCATCGCGGTCAATCGCGGTGAGTCGCGGTTTTAAGCCGACTTCGTTTATTCTTATCCGAACTCAACTTGGGTTAAATTTCTTAACTCCGGGTTAAATATATTCGTACATTAACGATACATTAACCCCGAAAACACCTCAACTGTAT
This sequence comes from Rheum nobile, assembly GCA_027886185.1. Classification (NCBI taxonomy): domain Eukaryota; kingdom Viridiplantae; phylum Streptophyta; class Magnoliopsida; order Caryophyllales; family Polygonaceae; genus Rheum; species Rheum nobile. The sequence continues at coordinate 167,725 of WOAB01000811.1, forward strand.
TATATAATGCTCGGAAAATTTTACAGAGCTCAGACCCCTTTTGAGAAGGTCCGAGACTCACTGAATTAAATCCGTCTAGCAAAACGGGCATAAGAAAAATTTAAAAATAATTCAAAATACCCTTAAAAATTACGGGGTGTTACAAACTTAATCAATGAAAAGGTTGTCTGCCACTTAAACCTTCCGACGACTCCTCACCCCACTCCCTATGGTCTATAGTGGATCTCCGACGGTTCAGGTAACACCGTATCACAGCAGTGTCTTATTTCATTTTCCATTGGTCCTTATAGCGACACTGTGCTTTGTGATGTTACCGCCATGGACGCTATCCACCTGCTTTTGGGTCGTCCATGGTTATATGATCGTCGCGTGCTTCACGATGGATATTTGAACACTTACATGTTCAATTACCACGGGAGGCGCGTGACTCTTTTACCCATGAGTCCACAGGAAATTTTATAGGATCAAGCTGAGAGACAACGACAGAAGGCTATTGAGGCCGCCAGGACTCCTCCTGCGACGAAACCCGCAACGGAGCATGCCGAGTCAGCTACCGGGCCTACGTCTTCGCCTTCTGCCTTGTCTGGAAAATCTTCTGTGTCTTCAGGTAAGCGTTCGACACCTAGCATTACTTTGCATTTACCCTCTACAGGTTCGGATGGCTTCCCTTCGTCCTCCGCTGCTTATGCATCTACCTTGTGGGGCACCTGTGAACCCAGAGTTCTTCTTGCGAAACACAGAGACCTCGCACCGGCACTTCAAGGCAAGTCTGTTTGTTTCCTTCTTATTCCTCGCCTTTGTGTCACTACTACGACAGAGCCCGCACTACCGCCTGCAATTTTGTCTGTTTTGCAGGAATTTGAGGATATCATGTCTGACAAGCTTCCACCAGGTCTGCCCCATGTGCGTGGTATTGAGCACCAGATAGATTTCATTCCAGGAGCTTCTCTGCCGAACTGCGCTGCCTACAGAGCTTCTCCTGAAGAAACAAAGGAGTTGCAGCGACAGGTCCAAGATCTATTGGACAAGGGTATGGTGCGGGAAAGCTTGAGTCCCTGCGCCGTTCCTGTGATCCTGGTGCCCAGGAAGGATGGGACTTGGAGGATGTGTGTGGACTGCCGCGCCATCAACCAGATCACCATCAAGTACAGACATCCCATTCCGCGCCTCGATGATATGTTGGACGAGCTGCATGGTGCCACCTTGTTCTCCAAGATTGATCTTCGGAGTGGCTACCACCAGATTCGTATGAAGGAGGGCGATGAATGGAACACGGCATTTAAGACCAAGTACGGTCTCTACGAGTGGCTAGTCATGCCATTTGGATTGACCAATGCTCCATCAACGTTCATGCGCCTCATGAACCATGTGCTTCGGTCTTTTCTAGGGAAGTTTGTAGTCGTTTACTTTGATGATATACTTGTCTATTCTAGTAGTTTGTCTGCGCATATTGACCATCTTAGACAGGTGCTAGACTGCTTGAGGACGGAGAGCTTGTATGTCAACAAAGGTAAGTGCATTTTCTGCTCTGACTCCACAAACTTTCTTGGTTTCATTGTTTCCAGGGATGGCTTATGTGTGGATGAAGAGAAGATACGCGCCATCAAGGAGTGGCCTACTCCGACTACCCCCACTCAGGTTCGCTCGTTCTTAGGGTTGGCCGGCTTCTACAGGAGGTTCGTTCGGGACTTCAGCACCATCGCCGACCCTCTGCACGAGCTGACCAAGAAGGCGACTTCCATCACCTGGCTTCCGCGACATGATGTTGCTTGTGTCGCCCTGAAGGACGCCCTGTGTCGGGCACCATTGCTGCAGTTGCCTGACTTTACTCGTCGGTTCGAGGTAGAGTGTGATGCTTTCGACTACGGCATCGGAGGAGTCCTGCTCTAGGAGAGGCGTCCTATCACCTACTTTTCAGAGAAGCTTTCGGGTGCTCAGCTGAACTACCCGACGTATGACAAGGAGTTGTACGCGCTGATCCGGGTGCTGAAGACTTGGCAGCACTACCTCTGGCCGAGTGAGTTCGTGATCCACTCAAATCATGCTGCCCTGGCCTATCTGAAGAGTCAGACGACCCTCAACCGCCGACATGCTAGGTGGGTCGAGTTCATGGAGACTTTTCCGTACCTGATCATGCACAAGAAAGGTAAGGAGAATGTGGTTGCCGACGCCCTTTCTCGCAGGTACGTGCTTAGCACTCATCTCCAGTCTCGTTTATTGGGTTTTGCATTGCTCAAGGACTTGTATGCAAATGATGTTTTCTTTCAGAACATCTTTGAGCAATGTAAAATCAGTAGAGAGCATGACACGTATTTCCTGGATGACGAGTATCTGTACAAGGCTGGGAAGCTTTGTATTCCCACGTCTTCTGTCAGGCACTTATTACTGCAGGAAGCACATGACAACCGTGGCCATTTTGGGGTGTCCAAGACCCTAGAAGCACTTCGGGAGCACTTTTTCTGGCCAAAGATGGCCCAAAGTGTTACCAAGTATTGGCAGAGTTGTGTGACATGTCAAAAGGCTAAGGCAAGCTCGAGTCGACATGGTCTCTACACGCCCCTCCCCATTCTTACGGCCTCGTGGGAAGATCTTTCCATGGATTTTATCACTGGGCTGCCCATGTCTCGGCGTGGTAGAGATTGCATCTTTGTAGTTGTCGACAGGTTCTCCAAGATGGCACACTTCATTGCATGCAAGAACACCAACAATGCTACGGACATCGCTGGATTGTTTTTTGAGCATGTGGTGCGCTTGCACGGTATCCCTAAAACTATTGTTAGTGATAGGGATACCAAATTTGTAGGCCATTTCTGGAGAACCTTGTGGGGTAAGCTAGGGACCAAACTCCTATTCTCTACTAGTTATCACCCACAGACGGATGGTCAGACGGAGGTTACCAACCGTACCTTGGGAGCCCTCCTACGGACGGTTCTCAAGGCAAACCCACAAAGGTGGGAGGACTTACTTGCTACAGTTGAGTTTTCCTATAACAGGTCCAGGCACTCTGCGATGAAGCTGACTCCTTTTGAGGTCGTATATGGAAGGAACCCGCTGACGCCGCTTGACATGACTCCATACCCGCTGCAGGACCAGGAGAACATTACTGCTAGCAAGTTGGCTGAGCACATTCAGGAGCTACACAGGAGGACACGCACACAGCTGGAGCGACGTGCACTACAGTATTCAGCACAGAATAACAAGGGGAGGCGACGATTGATCTTCGCCCCGGGCGACTTGGTTTGGCTTCACTTGCGGAAGGAGCGATTCCCTTCCGTCCGCAAGTCGAAGCTCGACCAACGGGGCGATGGTCCATTCAGAGTCGTCAAAGCCATTCGCGACAATGCCTACCAGCTCGAGCTCCCGGAGAAGTATGGGGTGCATCCGACGTTCAACGTCGCTGACTTAGCACCATATGTTGCGCCCGAGTTCGATGAGGGTGAAGCGGGGACGCTTCACACTCAAGTGGGGGAGGGTGATGTGACCCAGTCCCCTATGTCTGCTACAGAGGAGGAGGAGGCCATGCGACTCCCACCTACAGGTCCGATCACCCGGTCCAGAGTGAAGCGTGTCCAAGCTGCGACACAATCCTTAGTAACCAGACTTGTAGCCAGTCACGTCCAGATCACTACAGTGCCTGAGATTCTGTGTCTCATCAGCTTAGCCGTGACTGACTCCTCTACAGCGACACCGAGCCAGATTGAGACATTACTTGTGTAGTACATTATTAGACATTATTTCTATTTTAGTAGCTGCTATTTCTGGGTGGTTTCCGTTTATGTTAAATGGGCCGCTAGATTTAGTAACTAGAGAGTCTGGCCCATTAGGTCATCTCTCTAGTATAAATACTCTCTTTTGTCTTCTTTTCTAACTACGTCGAAATAGAGCTTGTTTTCCAGTCGAGTAATCTCCTGTAAACCCGGGCCCTGACGTCACAAAGTTAACGCGTTCCTAGTCGAACTATCCTGGCGCGTTAACTCGGTTACCGAACTATCCAGTCACTTATCCGCAAATCCCGAGACAAGAACTAACCCTAGTTCTTGCCTCCCCACCAACACTCAAACCCTAATCCACGGCAGCCACCACCCCTTCACCTTCACGGCTGCCTCCTTCACCACCACCAATCTGCCGCCGATCTCCCCCATCGCCGCCGGTCACCGTCCGATAGCATCCATAACCCGCCGAACGCTCCTTCTTCCATTTCCGACGAGTTGAACGCCCTACTACGCATTCAATCGATCCCGTGACAGCGAATCGTGGTCTTTCCCCGGACAAGGTCACATCACGATCCCTCTGATCGTCGATCAACAAGTGCTTACTGTATCTTCCATGGCAGCAACCTCATCTCCTGGACATCCAAGAAGCAGCCGACTGTAGCTCTCTCATCCACTGAAGTAGAGTACCGTGCACTCGCCCATGCCACATGTGAATCACTCTGGCTCCAGAGTCTACTCTCTGAATTGGGTGTACACCTTCCACAACCACCAACTCTCTGGTGCGACAACCTTGGCGCTACGTATTTAGCAGTCTATCTAGTCTAGCACCACCGCATCAAACATCTTAGCTTGGACTACCACTTTGTTCGAGAAAGGGTACGTAACAGGTCCTTAAAGGTTGCATTCATCTCCTCCAAAGACCAGAAGGCTGATCTCCTCACCAAGCCCCTGCCAACCACTCGATTTCTTCATGTGCGATCCAAACTTGGTCTCCGACCACTTCAGATCGAGGGGGGATAGTAACGTACACCTTATTGTAATTAGATAAGATCAAATTCGTTCTAGATTATTCCTAGAGGACAGTTGTCCATAGTACTATTCCATTGCTATATATGATGTACATCTTCTCAAATTAATGCAAGCAAGGATTTCACAAATCTTGGCATTTGTTTCCACTAAAAGTGCATCACATTGCACATGATACGCTCTACATTGTGTTTGCGGGTTCACATAGGAGCTTGCATTCGCATTTGATGAATATATTCTTTATATATATATGAGTAAGGTTCAAGTGCGTAATGATTTTAGGGTATAAAGTGAGGAGTAGTTAGGACCATTAGATTTAATAGATGGATGAATAAGATTGGACCGATAAAATTATAAATATTATTATTTTCATAATATTTTTTATTACATTTTTTTTGAAATTAATATTTTTTTAAAAAATGATTTTTTTTTGAAATTTGTTTTTTCCCCGAATTTCTTTTTTTCCAAAATTTATTCTTTTCTTTTTAAAAAAAAATATTTTATTTAATTGTATTGTATATCAAGTGCATAAATAAGCATCAAAAGTGCATCTATAATGAATATAAAGTGCATATATAAGCATATTTTTAATGGTCACATAGAGTGCATCTTTAATAGGATAAAGTGCATAATGTAATATGTAAATGTGCATGTTTAACATATATATTAAAAGTGCACATTATAAGTAGTGTATGTTTAATATGTTAAAAGTGCATATGTTAGTATGTTAAAGTGCATACTTAATATGTTAAAAAGTGCATATGTAATTATGTTAAAATGGATGCTCAATATTCCAAATTAAGTACATGCATGGGTAAGTATATTAAAGTGCATGTGTTAGTAATCTAAAGTTAAGTACATATGTAAATATATTAAAGTGCATGAATAGTATGTTAAAGTGCATGATTAAAATGCTAAAGTGCATGATACTAATTTTTTAAGTAAAATATTCGTGAAAAAATAAGAAAATATTTTTTGGGGAAAAAATATTTTAAAAAAAAAAATCGGGAAAAAAAAAATGAAAAAATATATATATTTTGAAAATTTTCGAAAAAAAATTGAAATTTTTTTTTGAATTTTTTTTTTTTTGAATTTTTCCGAAAATTAAAAAAATAAAATTTAAAAAATTGGTTATATTGACAAATTTACCACTCTATGTGTTTTAATTTTAACTCTCCATGCCTACAATCTAATGGCTAAAATTATTCATCATTTTACACCATAAACACTCTCCTCATATGATCCTTACTCTTATATATATATGCTTTCTATATATCCCTAGCTAAAAATAAAACCGTCACTCGAAATATTAGTACAAGGGGATCAAATGAGCACGGGTGTTAAAGTAAACATTGAGCATGTGATATAGTCGTCCACTTGTCACCATCAAACGGCTGGCATTGATCCATCATTTAACAACACGGAGGGGCATTTTTTGTCATTCGACCTTCATTTGTTCTCTGATCTCCCTCGTTTCTCTCCCGTCTTCGCTGTAGCCGGAATCGCCATTGGAGGACTTGTTCGTTCCCGCTCGTTTCAGTTCATGTTCTTCATCGATTTCGCATCTTTCAATCTATTCTCGCTATTGGATTGATTCGCATAGACGTTTCTATGGATTCTGGTAAGTTAATTTGTTTATTTATATTCTAGGGTTTCAGAATTTGTTGTTGCGTTTATTTATGTTCTACGCTTGATAGTCATCTGAGAATGATTCTATTCAATTTGTTCGTTTGTGTCGTTTCTATTGTCTTCTTTGACAGATTCGTCTTCAACTTTTCATTATTAGGTTTTTTGCTCCCTTCAATGGACGATTATTTTGAACATGTACCTAATACAATTGAACCTCAATGTGCTTTATGTTTGCAGTGCCTGGAAGTGTGTATGTTGGTGCTAGTGGTAGTGTATCCCTTGGTCAGAGTTCTCCTAGTTCATATCCAAGTGATTCTGACACTGAGATGTCTTCGGACTTATCCGTTGCCCGTTTATCTCAGGGTGGTTCTGTGTACCACATTCCAATCTGTGTTGATTCTCTGAAACCAGTTGTTGGTATGTTGTTTGGGTCATTGGAGGAAGCGGTTGAATTTTACAAGGCATATGCACTAGAATGTGGCTTTGTTGTGAGGCTCGGCGGATCACGCATGGCAGGCAGTGTGGTTGCATTGAAGTACTTGCATTGCACCAGACAAGGTTTTAAAACTGGCCAGAACAACACAAAACGCATGCGACGACGTCCTTCAAACAGAGTTGGTTGTAAGGCGAAACTCATCCTTTCTTTTGCCGGTAATCAGGGCTACAAAGTAACAGCTTTTGAAGATCGCCACACACATGAAATGGTTGTTGGTAAGGATAAACAGTTTATGAAGTCTATGAGGAAGCTGGACTTTGGACATAAGAAGTTTGTCATGGATTGTGAGAAAGCGCACATCGGTCCAGTCAGGTCGCATAGAATATTCAAGGAACTTGTTGGCGGCTACTCCCAAGTCGGTGCTTCTGCTGTTGATTTCAAGAACTACCGACGAGATATGTTGGCTTATATTGGTGGTTTCGATGCTCAAATGACAATCAATCGTTTGTTCAACAAAAAGAACTTTGCCCTGCCTTCTTTTTTTAGTACGACGTTGATTCTTGTGATCGTTTGACGCGTTTATTTTGGGTTGATCCCGTGTCTCGCAAGAACTTCTCTCTCTTTGGCGACGTTGTATCGTTTGATGCTACATACCGAACCAATATGTTATTGGCTATCCTTCTTCAAAACATTTCCCCTTTTTCTTTTACACTGTAACTATCCTTGCATTTAGTACTCTGTTTTTTATTCTTTTAACTGTTAGTTTATTGAATGAACCTGTTAGTTAGATTGTATGAACCTCTCTGTTGAAACGGATGAACCTAGTTTGCAAACCTGATGAACCTAGTCTAACTTTTTGTCCCTTGTAACTATCCTTGCATTTACTACTCTGTTTTTTATTCTTTTAACTGTTAGTTTATTGAATGAACCTGTTAGTTAGATTGTATGAACCTCTCTGTTGAAACGGATGAACCTAGTTTGGAAACCTGATGAACCTAGTCTAACTTTTTTCTCCCTTGTAACTATCCTTGCATTTACTACTCTATTTTTGATTCTTTAAATGTTAGTTTATTGAATAAACATGTTAGTTAGATTGTATGAACCTCTCTGTTGAAACTGATGAACCTAGTTTGCAAACCTGATGAACCTAGTCTAACTTTTTCTCCCTTGTAGTTGTATATTCATTCTAATGAACCTCTTTGTCTACTTATGAATCCTCCTTCCATTGCTCTTTTTATTACAGATTATTCTAGTGTTTTATTACTTTTTACTTATGCATCATTGGCTTTGTTTACATTTCTTCCATATAGGTACAATCTGATTTTCATACCATTCACCGGCCTAGACCATCACAAGTCGAGTGTTACTTTTGCGGCTGGTTTAATTTTTGCCTTGACCGCACCCGCGGTGGACTGGCCGCACCCCGCGGTGAAGGCCATTTTCTGAGGCGGTCAGGTGGAAGCTAGCCGCACCCGCGGTGGAGCCACCGCACCCCATGGTGTCATCATTTCTTCTCTGCGGCGCCGGACTTCAGACGTCGTGTCTAAACTGAGTTGCTTGTCCATTTTGGTCGGGCGACGCAGCTGCTTGATCGACACACTTGCTTGCTTGTGTGCTGCTTGATGGGCTCTATAAAAGGAGGAGATCTGGAGTTGTGTTGAGCACTCCAATCCGAGCTCTCTCCCTCTCAAATCTTTCATCTCCATTGTCGTCGGAAAGCTCAAGCTCTTGCCGGAATTTCAAAGCCTTCGCCGGAGCTCTTGTTAGAAATGGTGGTGCTCTCAAAGTGGTCCTTTGGAAGTCCAAGGAATCCAGAAGTTGGAGCCACCACGAGTCGAGCCCCCGTCGTCTTCCCCGGGATCTGAAATCCGAGTTCTGTCCCCGTTCTGGACCCAGAAACCATCATCGTTCGAACGTTCGTCTGATCTAAGGCAAGTGGCGGTTTGCTTTTGCTTATCATTCCATATTTATATTAATTATCAATTTTGTTTAATTGTTAATTAATTTGGGATGAATATTGTTTTCGTCTGGGAACAGTTTTGATAATTGTATGTGATTTAAAAAGGAATATTATAATAGGTTGTATATACTGTTAGTAACAACGCTATTATATATATATATGTTTAAGATACAGATATTATAATAGGTTGTATATATTGCTAGAAACAACGCTATTATAGCTGTTATTGGCCTCGATGGCTTTGATGTGAATTATTACTCTTATGTTTTAACTGTTTAGTTAGAACGAGTATTCGTAGGAACACTATGTACCTTGCGAGGTTTAGTGATTTCTTGATAATGGTGCTAGGAGGATTTTCCCTAGTATCTTCGGTCATGACATTACCCTTACTCAGGGTATGTGCACACAGCTGGTGCCGCCATTTGGGATGTATTCCCTAGGATGTATTCCCTTTGATATCTCTTGTGAGGAGATCCGATATCTCTTGTGAGGAAATCTTAAAAGCTTATAACGTAAATGTACGTTTTGGAATTAAATAAGATAAGTGTTTTAGTGTACATAATTAATATATCTTCAGACGAGTAGTGCAGCTAGGAAAACTCGTCTAGACTTTGGTCAGAGTAAAGTTCTCTTTCCAATCTGAATTCGCATTGTGCGGTGAGGTTGGTCGTGAACCGAAACACCAAGTCAGTTTTAAAACGCTTGTGTGAAATTGATGTTCCCAAGCACTTGTCATACTTTTCGATAAGACTCAATCTTTTGGAGTCTTCTCTTCATATGTTTCCGTAAGACTCATTCTTTCAGAGTTTTTTCTCTTGATCATGCATTTTCATATATTTCAGTAGGAGTATGGTGGTTGACTATCGTCATCGACTTTTATTCGAGAAGCGATGAGTCTAACCTAATACGACTACTTAGAACTTTTCTGTTTTACCCTTGCATAGTCTTTCATTAGACTAACCAACCGGTTATATTCCCCTGCCTGGTTGGCTGGTGTCATCCGTCTCATACGGCACATCAGATAAACTGCAGATCTATGAAGGCTAGAAACGACGGTGAAGGCAGATGGAAATTTTAAAGTGTTTTATCAAGGTTGAGATCCTTGGCGTGTGATCGCTAGATCAAGACCCTTGTGTTATTTATTTTAAAGACTTCCGCTGTGTTAAACATATTTTATATCAACACTACTCTGTATTTCAGTTGTATTTCGGATTATGGATGTAATGCCGAGACAATGATTTTAATCGAAAGTTATGATATTTTGTATTATAACTGTTGTTTGATGAATTATATCAACGGGTTAAGCATGAGGTGGCTTCGGATGTGAAATCCGAGGTCACTGGCGGTAATACATTTCAAGTATATATTTGGGGTGTTACAGACACTGCCGCTGGTTCAGAATTTAGGGCTAGGTTGGACAACATTGTCTAGACCCATGACCTTTCACCTGTAGAGTTTGAGTCACAGTGGACTGCGTTGCTTGATGAATTCCCATTGATGAAGTGGAGGTGGTTTGATGACATGTTTGCAATCCGACATTTTTGGATCCCAACCTACTTCAGGGATGTCATGTTTGGTGGTTTGCTTAGGACTACTTCTGTTTCCGAATCTACAAACAGTTACTTTGGTCACTTCACTGACATATATTATCGCCTAGTTGAGTTGGTAATGCACTTTGACATTGCCTTGGACACGCAGAGACACAACCAGATCTTAAGACCCATTTAAGATTGGAGAAGCATGCGTTTGAGGTGTACACGCTCTCAATTTTCAAACTTGTTCAGGATCAGATTATGGAATGTTGTTTATCATGCTTTATGGTGAGCATGTCTGAGGTTAATGGTACAAAATTCTATGGTGTCAAGGATTGCTTATCCAAGATGTTCACAGTCGAGCAGTCAGCTGAAGGTGGGGGTTTTTTATGCAGCTGTCATATGTTTCAAAGGATTGGTCTGCCTTGTTGTCATCTCATGTTTGTGTTCAGGAACCTCGAGTTTGATAGGATTCCAGAAAGGTATGTACTTGCCCGTTGGACCAAGGATGCCACTATTACACCAGTGTTCACTATCGACGACACCATTGTCACTCAGTGTGCGGCCCTTGAAGAGCGTGAGGCAGTCATGAATGAGTTGATTTCTGACTTTTATAGTTGTGTGGGGCTATTGGATGACAAGCCGGACCTCATGAAACAGTTTTCGATTCTGCTTAAGGAGAAAAAGGCGACTCTGTTGTCTGCGAGTGGTGCTTCGTCTAGTTCTGGTCCATCGAACCTTGAGCAGCTGCAGTCTTATGCTGGAGTTGAAGTCCCTTCAGTTGTTAATGTTCTACCACCAGAGCAAGCTAAGAACAAAGGAAGCGGCTCGCGTATCCGGAGTGGAAGAGAAATTTCTATTGCTTCCAGCCGTGCAGGGCAAAGGCGTTGTGGCAGATGCAACAAGTATGCCACTCACAATAGTCGCACTTGCACTGAAGTGCTTGATTCTTAGTATTATTTAGTATTTTTCCATTTCATCTTTAGTATTTTTCGATGAACCTAGTTTCCATACCTGATGAACCTGTTAGTTTCATTATAACAATTTCTTTTTAAACACAAAACGAGTACATGCTCGATGAACCTGTTAGTTTCATTATAACAATTTCTTTTTAAACACAAAACGAGTACCTGCTCGATTTTTGCAGTGTATAACATATTCTATGTCTGATGAACCTGTTACTTATACTCAGTGAACCTGTTAGTTGTACATGATGAACCTCATTGTTATAATTCATGAACCCAATGCTTGGACAGAGTACACCCATGACTAACTGTGGTTACAAGTCAAAATCAATGAACCTGCACGAAAAAATTAATGAACCTGCAAGACAACACCAATGAACTTGCAAGACAAAATCGATGAACCTGTTTGTTATAGTCGATGAACCTAGTAACTTAGATGAACATACTTTTCAGCTTCTATGAACCCATATTCACCTTTTCATTTTTAGAGTACTTGAATGACAAAAGTTATTGAACTTTGAACTATTTAATGAGTTAAACGAATACCTGTTCGATTTTTGAAGTGTATAACATATTCTATGTCTGATGAACCTGTTACTTATACTCAGTGAACCTGTTAGTTGTACATGATGAACCTCATTGTTATAATTCATGAACCCAATGCTTGGACAGAGTACACCCATGACTAACTGTGGTTACAAGTCAAAATTAATGAACCTGCAAGACAACACCAATGAACCTGCAAGACAAAATCGATGAACCTGTTTGTTATAGTCGATGAACCTAGTAAGTTAGATGAACATACTTTTCAACTTCTATGAACACATATTCACCTTTTCATTTTTATGGTACTTGAATGACAAAAGTTATTGAACTATTCAATGAGTTTTGTCACGAAATTTCTTTTTAAACACAAAACGAGTACATGCTCGATTTTTGAAGTGTATAACCTATTCTATGTCTGATGAACCTGTTACTTATACTCAGTGAACCTATTAGTTGTTCATGATGAACCCAATTGTTATAATTCATGAACTCAATGCTTGGACAGAGTCCACCATTGACTAAATGTGGTTATAAGTCAAAATCAATGAACTTGCACGAAAAAAATAATGAATCTGCAAGACAACACCAATGAACCTGTTTGTTATAGTCGATGAACCTAGTAACTTAGATGAACGTACTTTCCAGTTTCTATGAACCCTATTCTATATCTGATGAACCTGTTACTTATACTCGATGAACCTGTTAGTTGTTCATGATGAACCTAATTGTTATAATTAATGAACCCAATGCTTGGACAGAGTACACCCATGACTAACTGTTGTTACAACTCAAAATCAATGAACCTGCATGACAAAATTAATGAACATGCAAGACAACACCAATGAACCTGTTTTTTATAGTGGATGAACCTGCTAATATATTGAAGTGTACATCATGAACTCTTGAAGAAGGAAATGAACCTCCAACTCACAAATAAACCTCATGAAATTAATGCAACTCAGGTAAACACGGGCATGAACTCTGGTAAAGGCAAATGAACCCCCAACTCATAAAATGACCCCCCAACTCATAAAATGAACCTCAGGTAAACCTAATTTTTTATAACAAAGGCATGAACTCTTGAAGAAGGAAATGAACCTCCAACTCACAAAATTAACATCAGGAAACGAACATACAATTCAGGCAAGGAAAACAAAGTCCCAATAGTACTGAAGAAACCCTCACTTTGAGGTCTGTGTATCAAATGGTGCAACAACAGTTAACAAACTCTCGAAACCTTCAATTTTGAGTAATCTAGGTGTTTTCGTGAAATCGAAACCCTAAATCTTATATGCGTACCTCCAAAGTCGTCCTCACTGTAATCTGTGTCGCTCCTCATATCGTAAGATAGTTTTTTACGTTCTTTTGGATTGTAATTTTGTTAGTTCCGAGCTTCGTCTGAGATCGATTTCCTCGTTTGCAGTTTTCGTGTTCGATCGATCGAGTTCTGAAGTTGGTCTCTTCGTCTTCTCCTCTTCGAGTTCGGTGGATAGTTCGTTTGAGAGTGTTTGATTCGTTTTGGGGGGGGGGGGTTAGAGGTTAGGGGCAAACGTGTAATAACGTGTTAATTTTAGATTTAATTACAAAAATGTCACCGCGTCCAACAGGTACTCGCTCGCTTACCTTTTTTATCTTTTTCCTTCTCCTTCAATCTGGGCCGTCTATTGGCTCCATCCTACGGTTGTGATTGTTTCGTAGTGTTTATCTTAAGAGGCAATTCCATCGGAACGGCCCTCGTACAATATATGTATATTATGTGTAGATATGATGGAGTATCTAATTTGTAAGTGCGGTGAGGCTGAAAGGTGGGGTGGGTGACATTATGATAGGGTGACAATTACATTCCCCATTTGTCATGTATCGAAAGTGTAAGATAAAGTTCTTTATATATAGAGTATAGTACGACTATTAAAGTTGGCAGATTAGGAGACCTTCCAAAACAAATGGAGGGGATCACATATTTTCATGTTCAAGGTATGAAAGAACTTACAGAGCAGTTACACTTAGAGGTAATTATATTTACATAATATGTCAAAATTGTGACTTTATACAAGTTAAAGTCAAGCAACTTTTAGATAGTAGCTTAAAATCACTCAACAACTAAACACACCCAAATTTTACAGTTTATTTCAATCAAGTTTAGCTTGCTTAAGGAAATTGGCATGCTTGAATGCTACTAATAAAGCTAACTTGTTTTGTGCTAAACAAAAAATATAACAGGAATTTTGCACGTAAGTTTTATAATTTTGGCTAACATAAAACAACAAAACAACTTCATTCTTGGAGCACAAATTGAAGTGGTAGTTTAAGCTTGTATATCTCGACCGTAGCTCATGTTTAACAGGTCCAGCCCATTAAAGTAAGCCCATCTGGCAGATGCCCTAACACCAGTGAGTACTGGGTCGTGAAAGAAGAGAGATCTGGACCACAAACAATATTAAATAACTCATTTGTAGACTCGTCATCTACCGTGTTTGCAGTTTTTAGTTTTAAAGTATATTTATTTTTATATAATTATTAATATAATTATTTAAAGAATGTCATATCTTAGTAGTGATCTCAATTTTAAAAAAATATGCAACTAAAATTGTAAATTCAGAAGAAAAAAAGTATTTAAAATTCTTTCTTTTTTTAATTTTGAAATTTTAAATTTTGTGAGGACTAACTAGTAAATTGTTATCATCCTTCTACCACAAAAAAAAAAAGAACATAAAAAACGAATTTTTAAAAATCTGTTTTTAATTTTGAAATCTACTATATATATCAAAGTAAAATATAGTAATTTTTGGAACAAAGACATCTACTATAAACCTATTATAGGCTGGGAAAAAATATGTAAACCTACACGACAAGGAGGTCTTGGATTGAGAAAATCAAAAGACATGAATAAAGCCCTACAATTTAAATTATTATGGAAAATTTTAGAAGAGCCGAATAATTATTGGGTCAGAGTTGTTACTGAAAAATACTTGAAAATAATCCATATATTTCAATACGAGAAAAAAGGAAATTGCTCCTAACAATGGTACAAAATGATTGAACTCATGGATGAATTCAAATATGGACTAATTTGGCAAGTTGGTAATGACAGAACAATCAAATTCTGGTCGGATAATTGGGTCTCCAAAACCCCTTTATGTGATATCATAAACACACAATTAATCTTGAATAAGGATGCCCTGGTAGCTGATTTTATATTGCCAAATAAAACCTGGAATAAGGACTTAATAGAAAAATGTTTACCATATGATTTAGCCCAAAAAAATATATATCCCAATACCTTTGAATGATATTCATGATAGAATGTACGGGAAAACTAGCAAAAATGGTTGGTTTTCTACGAATTCTGCTATGGAATTAATTAACAGAAACAAAAGATATATTGCCTATGATTCTTCATGGATCTGGAAGATGGATACATATCCCAAAGTTAAAAACTTTATCTGGAAAATAATGAAAAATAGAATTCCAACCAAAGCCAGATTAGCAAAAAAAGGTGTAGTAATCCCCTAGGGTTGTATCCGTTGCAATGCTCAATTGGAGGATTTGAATCATCTCATATTCCAATGTAACCATACCATAAAAACAATAGAGAAAATAAAATATCATACGTATGGTATCATTAGATCCCTAAACATAGGAAATAAAAAAATCAATGAAATCGTTGAGGAAATTCGACAAAAAACTGATAGATCACAACTTATAGAATTAATGGTCTCTTGGTGAAGAATTTGGTTTTATAGAAACCAACAAAGCTTTGAAAGAACAAACGATGATGCAGATACCATAAAGGATGTACCAATTTATATTAAAAAACAAATTGAGAATTGGAATAAGACGAAGAGTTAGAACCCTGACTGTTTAGAAGATGACAAACAAAAAACACATAGAATGAACAATGTTAGACGACCAATAAAGAAATGGAAAAAACCACCGGATAACATAATTAAAATCAATACAGATGGATCCACCAAAACTAATGGTGAATCTAGCTTTGGCTACATTTTCAAGAACAACACGGGTAAACCAATCTTCCTCTTTGGGGATAAATGTGGTATCTCAACCCCTTTAAAACAGAAACGTTTGCAGTAAGAAATGCTCTGGTAAAGGCGTATGAATTAGGCATTACCGACATTCAACTTGAATGCGATAACCTTACCATTGTGAATGTTCTTAATCAAATCTGGCACTGTCCATGGGATATTGAAATGTTAATTTCTGATATCCTGTGTGTTTTACAACTGTTTTCTTCAGTGCAGATTTTTCATGTCTTCCGAGAAACAAACGTGGTGGCCGACTTCATCGCAAAGATGGTCCAGCGGAGTTCCTTGGAAGATTTTCGAGATAGTCTAGAATTTTTAATTCTCATCCGAAAGGATGCTATAGACTGAGAAACCATCTCTTCTATGGTTTCCAGTCTAATTTTTACCTAATAAAAAAAAGTAAAATATAGTAATGTCACATGACACTCTCATATTCAATATGTCACATGTCATTTAATTATTTTTTATTCTTTTTACATGAATTTAATTATATATTTAAAATGTCTATCATAAACCTATTACTAATATTTTTATTTAAATATAAATCAATTAGGAATATTACAAATAAAAAACAAATGGATTAAACAACACGTGTCTTCTTCAGCAGAACTCCATTTGAGTTTTCTTCCGATGGAGACTCCATGGGTTCTAGATCTTTATCTGTAAAAGTTACGAATCAAAGTTAGTTTTTATAAGGTACACAGTATCTGATGATGCAAATAAGTCAAATACACCGAACTATAGACTACACATTTCCCTAAATGATTATGAAGATTCAATAGTGTATTGATCAAGATGGACACTTAATTTTTGATTCCCAATATATCAAACATAACAACAAAACGGATGAAACACACATTAAACAATAGAGCAAGTAACACATTGTTTCGTTAAATTTCAAAATTTATCATTGAAGAACTATTTTTCTCAAAATTATAAAGTATTCCGTTCAGACCATTCTTAAGTTATAATCTATAGACCGACTTTAATAGTATGTTCATAAAAATTATTGAATTGAATTGAGAAAATAAAACTATGATAACAAAATTATCCCTACAACGAATATTGAGTTTAAATGAACAATTGAAGACAACTCAAGATGTAAATGCAAACCTCTACTAAGGAGCCTCTGTTGTAGTTTCTCATACTCTGAATTTGTTATGATAATATTCATACAATGAGAATAAATTTTGAAGAAAAACACTCCACACCGGAATTCAATGGTCGGAAGAGTTGTATTCACAAACCATTATTCAACACGATTGAATAACTTATTAGGAAAGAAAAGATTAGGAGGATATTATATATAATCAACATTATTATTTTTTATAATTTTATATAGTTTTTTATTCGGTATTATATTTTCATTATACTGTTAGGTTTTCATTATTATATTCTAATTATAAATGTCTTCGTCATCGTGTCAGACTTCCAAAAACCATATATGGGCGGGAGAGAGTTTACAACAACATTATTTCAATCGTTAGAAGGTATTTGTCTCTTTGGTGTCGTTTAGTTTTGGCTCTTTGTACATTTAGATATGATAATTAATTTTGGTGTTCAGGATTTTTGGCTACCATGCTCTCAAGGTTGAATTTCTCTCTTCTATTTATAAATCTACTATATATATATATATATTAAACTAGAACCTAACTACACCACATGACACCCATCATTAAAACTGACACATATAAATCCATATCAAAATTCATGTTTTTTTTATTTATTTTTTTCAACACAATATCTAAATCAAATTTCATTTTTGTTATTTTGAAAAAAAAAATCCTACATTTAAAATTCAATCTAATCATAAATATCTTATCTAAATGATATGTTATGTATAATAGGATAATTTAAATGTTGATTTAATTAATAGTATTCAAATATCTCTTAAAATTTAAGTAGATATTTATTGTTTCTAGAACAACATTATTTCAAAATTAAAAGCGGGACATGACGGGACACGGCCGGATACAGTCAAGACACGGTCAACAATTTAGACACGTCTTGGACATGATGGTCAAGACACACCGGACACAAAACACCGTGTTTTGATAAGTTATAAATAAAAATAAAAAATCCCTTTTTTAATTTAAGCCCTAACTAGCCGCACCCATCACTCTTCTTCAATCGCTCTTTTTAAGCCTTCGCTCCTCACCACCTGTCGCTCCTCATCACTAGTACTGTTGTCTTTGCTTCTTCCTTTCTTTCCAAGCCAAGCATTAGCCAATTAGCCATTGTCAATGTATATAATATAATTAGTTGATTATTGATTAAGTGATTACATTATGCAGATATATAATATTATAAATATATATATTATAATATATATATGATATTACTATATAAGTATGATTCATTTGAGTGACTAATATCGTTTTTTTTGTTAATTTATATCATTAATATAGGAGAGTCTTTTGTAATGAAAACTCATACACATGTCACTCGTACTACTAGCGTTTGCTTATATTTTGATTTTTTTGTCTTTAACCATTTTTATGCATTTTATAATCATCTATGTGTCTTTTATTAATGTCAATGTATACTTTTTTATAAGAACTTCAAAATGATATATAATTTATATTGACATGTCTCACCGTGTCTGTTATCTCTATTTTTTGGATTTACTGTTTTCCCGTGTCATGACATTTGTGTGTCCTGTGTCTGTGTTACACATGTAAAGAGATTTCATCCTTCAACCACAAAAAAAAACAGAAAAAAGAGTTTTCATCCTTCTACCACAATTTTTTATAGGATTTTGTGAACCGCTAAAGAAGAAGAGGAGGATATTGCATAAAATACTACATGAAGCGCTTGATCTTTCCAAAATCAGTTTTTGAAAAAAAAAATGCATGAAATTCAACTAATTAAATACGGAGTATGAAATATGCCAAAACTTAAGAATAATATAATCTAGGATCTACTATATTTTACTCCGTATGTGATAGTAGTATTAATTATGCAAAGCTTACCTCTCCTCTGGGAGGAAAGCTTTCTCCCTCTTTGTGAGGGTTTTCCCTCTTTATGAGAGTTTCGCCGCCGTTGTCTCAATCTTCATCTCTGCCGTCACCTGACTCCATCTTCTTGTATAGGTCTTTCGTTTTCTGCTCTCTTCTCTGTTTGTACAGGTCTTCTGTGGGTTTCCTTCCTCTTCTTCCCTTTGCTCTGGTTCTTTGTCTTCTCTGGCCGCCGAGGTCCGTTGGATTTGCTCTGCCGGCGTCGTTGTACAGGTTTCCATTCGGTTGTGTGGGTTTGTTGTCGCCGCTGGAGCAATTTTCCGGGTTCATCTGTTGCTTGCCGTCATGCTCTGCTCGTCGGTGCCTCTGTTGCTTGCGTTTGGTCGCCGCCCTCCTTCGGTCGCCGGGTTCCTCTGCTGATGTCGCTCAGTCGTCTTCGATCTTCCGGGTTCCTGTCGGTTGTGTGCTTCATGGATTTCATCTGGCCGACGCCTCTTCTCCAACTGTTTGTTTGTCTTGCAGTTCAAGATTGGGGGTTTTCGTCCAACAGCCGATCGGTGTTTCCCCCGGGTTCCAGTCGACTTGCACTTCGTTTTTTTGGTCTGGTGGCTGCCTTTTCTCCATCTGCATGCATGTTCTTATAGATCCAGTTTGGGGTTCACCATTCCATCCCTGTCGACATGCTGTTTGGAGCTTCAATTTGGGCGCTTTTGGGTTCTTTTCTGCAGCAAGCTCCTCTTAATTTTATTGTTCTTGTCTTCGTTTCGTTGTTGGTCGCTTTTAATTTTGTTGTTCTCGTTTCTGTATAGTTGTTGGCTTTGGATTTTGGTGCTTGTTCTTCCTTTGCTTGTTAGACTGGTTTTCGGCTCTCTGGATTTGTTTAATGGTCCAATGATTGTGGCAGTGAGTAAATCTTTAAAAGCTATCACAATCACTGATCCGTTAAATTCAATGGCTGTTTACTGGAGCTTTCTTCCTTTTGCACCATGTCATGTTCTTTGTTTTTTGTTTTTGGTTGTTTTGTTTGGTCTTTCCTTGCCTGCTTTGGCAATGGTATTCTTGTTCTCTCATCTGCCAATTTATTTGGCTTGTAACTGGTTCTCGGTTTCTCTTATATAATATTTTATGTCTTTCGATCAAAAAAAAAAAAGTATTAATTAAGCAGATAAAGAAAAGATTCCTTCTGAATAGCAGCGTAGTGCGTAGAGGAGCCAGCAGAAAGATTCCAAACGGGCCAACCCGCGTTGAATAGAAGTGGGCCCCCCGCGCTTAGCAGACTCTACAATTAGATTTAGTGACCCAAATCACCTATCATTTAACTTTTTGGAATCAGTTTAAAATATTAAGGGAAACAAATGATTTGGTGTATTTTGTAAATATAAGTAGTAAAATAGATATGAATTTTTATTCTTGATATACCAAAAAAAGTATATAAATTATTTATTTTATAGTATAAACTATAAAATTACGTGTAATATAAATAAAATTTTCCTGCATGATAATTGACATAATAATTATATTATTCATTGATTAATAGTTGAATGTTGTAATAGATCAAAATGATACAGGAAAAAACCCATGCATTGTACTTGTACAGTTGTACACATATATACAAATTACATGTTCATATCATATTTATAAATATTAGGAATTTGTCAGTGTGCTCCATCATGATCCATATAGTATTAAACTGGTGTTTATTTTCTTTCATCTAGCATACCATAATTTTTGTATTTTGAATCCTTCCAATCCTGTCTCTGTCTGCCTTTCGCAATTTTCCAAACAAAAGGGCAAAAGTATGACTCAAAACCCATTTTATACAAGTAGGTAAACAAGTGTTTTCATTATTACATAAACATCAACTTAAAGACTCAAAACACAATTTAAAGCCAACATTTTGAACATTATAAGATAACAAGTTATAGACAAATCAAACAGTAAAGTCGCTCAGATCACCTGATTTGGTAGAAGAAAAGGCAAAAGTATGATCTTTTGGTGAATAATATGTCAATTGTGAATTATGTTGCTTTCTTCATAGCTTTAGCGTTTGGAAGAAGTAGAAATAAAGGAATAGATTATTGTTCACCAATCAGATTAAGCTGCTTTAATCCAAGATAAAAGGATCAATCTGATGTAAGCACACTCACAAAAAGTCATCTGATTAGATATGTTATAAGAAGAAAAAAATATGCTGCATCAGAAAGGCTTCAAAGCACACTACTAACTAACCACACCAAAATATGCTGCACTTATAAAATTAGATATTTGCACTTAAAAAAAAGCTTTATGTCATGAAGATTAGTTGTGGCCTAGAATCTATAAGAACTCCAATCCCACCATAACTCCACCACTCCTAATCTAATCTCCCATCTTCCTCTAAATAAAAATGGTCCCAACTAACCCTGATTCTCTCTCTCTCTCTCTCTCACCCATTTGAAATAGCCAATTGAGAGACAAAAAACACAATAAGATAAGCCCTTTTGCAGGAGCAAGCTAAGCCATGGCCCTTTCTTGTCTTGGGCCAAATAAGGAATTTTTTTTGTTGATGGCCCCATCAATAAAATCTGCATGAACTAATACTTTCCCCTTGTTGTTATCTCTTGTGTTTGTGTGTATAATCATCATCCTAAGAAACCCACACACTATGCAAGGAATCCATTTCGCTGCCGTTGTCGTTTCGATTTGCTTCTCAATCAGCTGGAGTTGTGCTTGTGCAGCATCATGCTTCCCATATCACCATCTTGGGACTAAAAGGAGTGAATTCAAGCAGATGACCGACAAATTCTTGCGATTCGAGGAGGATTCCAACACTTGGGTTGACTTGGAATTGCCTTATGATCTGGTTTCCTGCACAAATGAGAGCTGCAATAAAGTGGGTTCAATCAAGAAGACAACAACAAGTGCAGCAGCACAAGAATATGTTCCTGAGGAAAGTGCTGAGGCAGTAGCTATTGGTGGTGGGCAGAGATTGAAAGCCAATTGTGATATGCTCATACCACTCAGGAGGAGAGTTTCATTGACAAAAATGTCTGAGCTTTCAATCTGGGTAACCGGAGAAAGTGGATCAATCTATGAAAGGTTCTGGAATGGAGTGCAATGGGTAATTGTGCCTCATGATTTACCCCTTGTTGTGGGCCCCGCCGTCGCCGTCTTCTTTGTCAATCAATCCATCCTTGCACTCTCTGAAGCAGGGCTTCTTTATCAGGTAAGCTTGCTCCACAATCACCTCTCTGGAGTATGTGATGAATTTGTTGACTGATTGGTTTGATTACCTAAGAAAATGATCATCCTTTTGTTGCATTTATTACTAATACTTGTAGATGAAGCTGAATGAATATTCACAACCAGCTTGGGTGGAATTTCCAGCTACTTTAGACAACAATCAAAATGCAGCCAGAGAAGCACAGGAAAAATCCACAATCAAGATCAAGTCAGGCGTCGTCTCACACAACCAGGAGTGAGTTGACAGACTATCATTTTTGCTTATCAGATACTCAATTTTGCATACCCAAATTGAAGTTAATTGACATCAAATCAAAAAGAGAAGCTTACCACCAAGTTCAGTCTCTGACAAACTCTGCTACATATATACCACCAGGAGAGTGTTCCTCAGCACCAAAAATGGGTCCCTTCTGGAGCTTGTTGAAGTTGAACCTCCAAGGTGAGTACGGCGAAGACGCCATCCCTATGCTGAAAGAGAAAGATGCAGTTTATAACTCTGCTAAAGATTCATAATAGGTGGATAAATCACAAGAGACCGCCAGGAGCCAATGTTGCTGCAATTGCTGACGCCGCCACACTAAAACCAGATGTTGTATTTACAATAAGGTGAAAACAGTGTTATCCATACAAGAGTTGCATATTAACAGTAGAGAAATGCTCAATAGTTTGACAAAAAGATGAGCATGATCTTATCATCCCTAAAAATAAAATCAACACTTGTGCAACATAGTTCTGCAGGAGTTCTGTATGAGCATGACAAGAACTCCAAGCCGCCATGGAAGAAGCATGTATGGACTGACAAATCAGTACAAAACACTTCCTTAATGCCGTTCATCGGATGCTGCGTGCAGGGATTGCTTGGAGCTTATTCAATGTCATTGTTTCTTATCACTAAGGTAAAAATCTTTACAGATGCAGATATGAGAAAATGTCCTGGGCAAATAAGCTGTATTTTGAGTTCTTCTCACTTAGATTTTTGCAATAAGTACAGGCTGGTACCTTAGTTGAGAGGCGGCTGCACCAAAGGAGGTGGAAATGGATATCCCATAAAAGTCCAGACAAGCAACTATTGACATCCATTATTCCTGTACCAGAGGAGTCGACGAACGAAGATTCCTTCTCCCTTTTCCTAACAACAGCATCTGGCTCCATCTTAGAATATCAAGTCACAAAAAACTCAGGTAATCAGTTAACAAACTGTTTAAAAGATGTCTACTTAGATGTGCTGAACAAGACAAGTTTTCAACAACAGGATCAAATCAGGAGCTTCAAAATCCAGGGAAATGGATTGATCATGTGCATCCTGTGCATACCAAAGCAGCAAGGGGAATTCCGGGGCTACACTACAAAGTAGGAAGGACAATTTACCCTCTTGATGATGGCAGGCTTGCAGAGTTGCACCTATCAGGAATTGGAGGCCGAAACTCGGGTCCATCTCAACAACTAACTAACAGAAGACGAGCATCACGCAAGTACGTGTGGTCAGTACTCGAAGCCCCAGAGTCAGAAGGTTGGAATGGAGAGTACTGCACAGAAGAACGCGGTCCATGCAACTGCATAGCCGGGATAAACGATGAGTCAAATGATTTGGCAGCCACAAGATCCATGATCAGGAGGAGGAAAGGCCAATTGGAAGAGAACAGCTACTTGATCCCAGGCAACTCATCTGAACCAGGTTCAGTACAGGTTCAGGATCAATGGGTCAGCACCAACTTTCGGCTCAGAATGATGCATAGAGGAAGATCATTTTTTCTCGTTACTGGTAATGGGTTAACCATGGAGTATATCTACAGCGAGAATGCTTGGCTCTGGCTACGCCATGAACACACAACAGCAATGAAAGGCGCCATGGGAACTTACAATGCAAGCCTGTTCTTGGTTGACATAAGTGGGAATCTGATGATAAGAGAGAGGAGCAGTGATGACAATGGAAGCCTTGGATGGATCAACTGCAGTGCTATGAAGAGAGGAAAGCAGATAATGGGTGGATCTCCATGGGATGAAATGCCCGGTAAACCAATGAAGATTACAGCAGAGGATTCTCTCTTCTTTGTAAGCAAGAGTGGGAAACTGCTTCAATTCACTGTAAGTTTTTATACTACTCCCTCTGTTTAATAATATTATTAAGGAATGCAATCATTAAGCTAAAACACTACAAGTTTTTTTCTAAAATTTACAAAGTAATAATTACCCACCTCATTTCTAACCAGTAAGGAAAGAGAATTTGCATAAAAATTGTCAATATAAACAATTTTCAATAACATATCTCGCAACTCACCAATAAATCATTACATGCAACTCTAAAATGAGAACTATTTCTTAACAAAAATAGAAGGCTAAAACGACATCTATTACCAAACAGAGAGAGTATACAACAAAACACTACAATACGCGCTACAATAGCTTGACTAAAAATACTACTTCCTGTACAGGTTGCTCTCAGGAAGTTCAAATGGAAGGACTGCAAAAGCCCTCCAAACACAAAGATTGCAAGCATAGTAGACAAAGAAGGATTAAGAGAGAACATATTGTTCGTAGTAGGAAGGAATGGGCGTCTATACCAATACAACAAGCTGACCGGATTATGGCACGAACACCATCAGTCACAGCACTTGGTCCTCTCAAGACTACCAGGAACAGCAATGAGACCCTCAATGACATCTCTAAAAGGGTCAATTTTCATGATCTCACAAGAAGGCGAGTTAGTTGAGTATCACTGGAACACACAAGACGGGTGGACTTGGGTGGAACACGGTAGCCCACTTGGAAGTGTGAGCTTTGTTGCAGCACCAGGGCCCGGGTTTGATAGTGATCAGCTCTTCTTGATTGGTTCAGATGGGAATGTCTATCTTAGGTACTTAGATCAGGCAGAGTGGAAGTGGAAAGACTATGGATTTCCCTCAATTGAGAATATGGCGGTCCAAGAACGCAGGCAAATGGAGTTAAAAGATGAGGAAGATGGGAATTGTTTTGACCAGAAATTTACAGCTAGATCAGAGGATGGTGAGCAAATTGACCTGGGTCATTTGAGCAAGAACTGTGATCCAAGGGTGAGTACTCTTTCATGAAAACTGGCTGAGATTTTCTGACATTTGTTCTTAGCAATTGAAATGGTTTTGCAGGTAGCAGAGACAAGGCCTATTCAGTTTGGGGAAGATTCAGTGATCTTTGAGCTGAGAGATGCAAGAGTAAGCATTGGAAAACTAACTTTATACACAATTTCATATACTAAAACACAATACTTAGAGCACATGAAATCCCTTACAGTTGAGTTATATGTGATTGGGAATTTTGGCGTGCAGTTGGCGGAAATTCGAAGAACAAGCAGCTCAGAGTGGACATGGCTGCGAACAATTGCCACGCCTTCAAGCTTATGCATGGCCAATTACTGGACTCCTGCAGCCTGATTGAACTTGGAGAGAGAAAGAGGTATCCTCCAGAAAAAGAAAAAGAAAACACAGGATTGCAATTGAAAGATAAGAATACACAGGATCATTCATGAAAACTGCAGTTGAAACCCATACATATTGCATACAAGAGTGTAAATACACAAGTTATACAGGTGACTAATAAGGCAAAACGCATACACTAGAATGTTAGTTGTTCATTGACAGTTTCTAGTAGGAAGCTGAATGTACTAGTGACCCTAAATTCAGTAGCTCTAGATGCAAGTACATGTACATGTATACGCTATACAATAATCTATACAGCCATAGATAAAAGTTTGGAGGTCTATCATTTGAGTTTGGTCCCACTGGAAGTTTCAAAATCTATCAGAGATTCAACTAAATTTGGATGGATGAGTTCAGGAAAATCCATAACAACAAGAATGTCTCCCAAAAACACAATGTTGCATAATATAAACATTGTATAAAATGATGACTCAAAACATTGTAATCTATAAAAGTGAACATTAGGACATGCGGGAAAGGCAAAGGATTAAAATAAAGGGTTATGAAAGACGTGAGGTATGAAGTAAGATTAGGGTTAATAAGCGCAGAGATAGAGATTGAAAGCCAAATTCAACTGCAAACACGAATCGATAATTCGATTTATGAATAGCCAGCCGCACGCGGACCCGAGACGCATTGGAGGGATCAAATCCGTATTTTTGAGTCAAGAAAACACAAATCAATCAGTAGGACTAACAGATGCTCTCCGTCATCCAATTTTTTCATGTTAAAAACACATTACACTAAACTAATGAACACCCCTTAGTTATTATCTCGATTATTTGCAAATGACCACGCATTCATTACGAGATACTCTTCCTTATCCAATTTTTATAGTCTAACCAAATAGTTTCTATAATTTATATCCATTGCAATCAACCATTTACATACAAAAGTTCATTAATAAAAGAAATTTGTGGAACTTCGAAAGAGCATATAAAATTCTATAATATTGCCAAATGAAAGTAATAAGACCACCAAAAACAGGTTCCCCTTCGAAAACATGGAAAATGGAGTGAATATTTACCTGATTCAGTGGATAATGGAGTGAAAAATGATTATATCATCTGGGCTTTCACCACAGATGAATCAGCCATCAATGAACTTCAAAAAACAGGTCATAGAGGAAATATACTTACGACTGAAACCAAGCCGAACATAGGTCCAGTAAGAAAATCAGATAAAACAGTACACACAAATGAATCAGGTTGTCAGCTCGCATTAAGGTTTTAAGCTCAAACATCTACAGTCTGCCTCGAGTTCATGAAACCAAGAAAAAACCAAGCTCCAAGTGTTACACAATACTTTTCTAGGTTGAAGTTGGTACATGATTCTCACTCCACACACCACTGATTCACCAAAAAGTTCATCAAATCAGGAGCCAACAAGAAGAAGACATTGTCTGGATACATTCATGTAACATTGAAAATACCATTGACACTTCATATCATGCTTCAAAATCTTCTCCTCGGACTCCTTGAGCGACGTCCCCTTGGTGGTGATCTGCAGATTTCAAAACAATCAATGCTTAACCAATGAGCAGCATAAGGGGGACCCTGAACAAGAAAATGCTTGAACAGCCAAATGACATCTAACCACAATATTGTATGTATTAAGAACTTCAATGTGAATACAAACCTCCTCCTTGCATTCCTTTTATATGGCCCATTGCTGAATGCCCAATCTACGTTAATGGCTTGAGTAAGAAGTTCAGCTCCATTCAGTGTTTTTATAGCAAGTTGTGCTTCCTCAAACTTCTCAAACTCGATCAATGCATATCCCTGGATCCAGAATTTCATAATACAACATCATTAGCCAAAAATAATTAGTTGTTTAACATTAAAAATGACAAAGACCTACTCCATTTACATGAGAAGAACTGACACAGACCAGACCAAAAGAAAATTGAGGATATTGAAGGAGCCCATTTATTGACAACAAGTCGCATAACCTCATAGCTTAAGTCGTAAAAAGAACCAACAAGTCTAGCAAATCACAAGTGATGCTTTCTAGCCAGCTTTGAGTTGTAATCCCCATCAATCATAGAGCTCTTTTATGCATTCTTTGTTGGAAAACTTGAAATACATTATGCAACCAAAAAAAGATGTTACCCAAGTATGCAACACTAGAATCAATTAGACCACACCTTCAATGCGAAACAAAACAAAGTAACACTGGTCTTTTAAGTGTAATTTACAACAACAACAACAATCGACCCAGTATAGTCCCACCGACGGCAGGGTCTGGGTCCAGAGCCCATACCCCGAAGCAATTCGAGATGATGTTTCCCGATAGACCCAAAAGAGGCTCACACACAGGCAGAATATAACCAAAACAATCCAAAGACACTCCATGGAAAAAGCCAAAAGCAAAGAGCAAAAACGGAAAGCGGGAACCAAGAGACAAGCTAAAAGAGGAAGTACTAAGTTTCAACATGGTTTGGTGCAAATTACAGACGTAATGATGAGGCCTTTATAGTATAAATTATTAATAAGATAGAAATTGAATATAACCGCACCTTCACAAATCCAGTTCGTCGATCCAGATTCAGATGTAGGTTCTTGATTTCTCCAAAGTCGCCGAATGCATTTTGCAGGTCATCCTCTCCTGCTTCTTCATGGACTCCAGTCACCAATACAATCCAACCTTCAATAGCTGCACAAAGATACCAATACCAGTATGCTTAATATGCTGTGAATGTGATACTAGACATAATAATTTATTCCAGGAAAATTCACTAATCCAAGAAGATTATACTTCTCTTGAAACATCACCAAATATCCAATGAGGTATTGAGAAAGATAGATGACTGATCCAACAATTCAAAATCTAAGAGTACAAACCAAGATAAAAACTAAAATAATCAGGAAAGAGCAGAACTTCCTGGCGGTGTAAAAATTGCTCTAAACCCTAAATCATGGTTTCACACAAAATTAGATTCTGACTCTAAAGAGATGTACAGCGTTTACAATCCAGAACCATAATCAAGAAGAAAATGTATGCAGTTCTATTTAATTAAATATTATGCACGGAGATTTCACAAATCACAACACCCTAACCCAAGTAAAAAAAGGGCAGATAATAAGGCAAGTGAACACAATTCAAAAATGTCTCTACAATAACCCTAATTCGCAGGCTAGAAGCTGCCAACTGAATCCAACAGTAATCCGCGACAAGTAACAAGATTAAGAAACACGAAGAACCAAACAAGGGGTGAAAGAATGCTAACATCTTTGGGGGCCAGGGCCGCCGTCGGAACCGAGAGAGTCGAAATTACGGCCGCCCAATCGGCTTTGGCGTTCGGCGTCGGATTCTTCCCTGAATCCACGGCCTTTGGTCTTCTTAGGGGCGGAGGAGCCACCGGTGATTGCAGACTTGAGCTTGGGGGCAGAAGCCCTAGGGGAGGCGTCATCGGCGGCTCCCTCCTCGTCCATGAGATCGTCCTCCTCCGGCTCGAAATCCACAGCTTCCACATCCACTGCCGCCATCTTCCCTAATTTCCTTTGCTTCTCTCTTCTTCTTCTACTTCACTCAGCCTCTTCTCTCTCCTTTGTTGTTGTTATCCTCTCTCTTCACTTTCAACAACGATGACCTTGCAAAATAGCGAAAGACTGCCAATTCGAAGAGTTGAGATTTTTTTCGGCGGCCTTGGGCTCTAGCGTCGGCGTAAAGGGGGTGATGAACTGATGGCGGCTTTTTTGGCCCATGGGCTTCAAGGCCCAATAACTACTTTATTTTGAAAGGAGGCCCAATAACTATTTTGTTTAGGAAATATTGTGGCCCATTGCCCCCTTTATTAGATGAAATCTGATAACTACCCTATTAAATTAAAATTTAGATTTTTGTACTTACACTCACACGCTCTCTCTCCTCCAAGTCCCAGACCATTTTAGGGGTTCGCTTTTGCACCGTTTTTATTTTTATTTTGCACTGCAATTTAAACGCTGCGAGGTAGCGTTTAACTTTTTTTTTCTTTTTTTTTTAAACGCTATTATATGGCGTGAGTTTTTTTTGTTTTTTTTTTTGGATTTATTGAGATTAAAAAAAGAAACGAAATCGGCTCGATTAAACCGGGTCGGAGTTAACGCTACGTCGTTGCGTTTAAAAAAATGTTTTTATTTAAACGCTACGTCGGT
The DNA here is from genome assembly GCA_027886185.1 of Rheum nobile. Lineage (NCBI taxonomy): Eukaryota > Viridiplantae > Streptophyta > Magnoliopsida > Caryophyllales > Polygonaceae > Rheum > Rheum nobile. The sequence goes on from WOAB01000811.1 coordinate 197,342, forward strand.
ACGTTTAAAAAAAATACTTTTTTTTAAACGCAACGACGTAGCGTTTAAATAAAAATATATATTTTTTCAAAATTGCACTTTTTTCCATAATCATGTAGAGAATTTCAATACGAGTCCGTACATATAAAATTCGTCCAAAACGGACATCATTTGTCCCTCCAAAAGCCCAAAAAATGAAGCTTTCCTACCCATTTTTTCTACAATTTGGTGCCCATCATATAGCGCATTGTAGTGAAAATTTTTGGTATTTTCTGCATTTTTCTACTATAATTTTGTATAAAATTTTAATACGAGTCCGTACATATAAAATTCATCCAAAACGGATATCGTTTTCCCCTCCAAAAAGCTAAAAAACGATAATAAAAACTTTAAAAACTATAGTATTTAAGTAAAATATTTTGTAATACTTAACTATAATGTGTATTATGAACTTATGTATTATAGTTAAGTTTTATGAACTTATGTATTATAGTTAAGTTTTAAGAACTTATTACTTATATACTATAGTTAAGTATTAAGTACGAACTTATTACTTATTACTTATGTATTACGAACTTATTACTTATATATTATAGTTATGCATTATAGTTAAGTATTACAAAATATATTAGTTATAAAGTATAGTTATGCATTATAATTAAGTATTACGTACTTATTACTTATATACTATAGTTACACATTATGGTTAAGTATTACGAACTTATTACTTATATGCTATTGTTATATCATATTGTTATATACTATTGTTATATTGTATAGTTATATACTATTGTTATATCGTTCATTTATATACTATAGCTATATACTATTGTTATATCGTATAATTATATACTATGGTTATATCGTATAGTTATATACTATTGTTATATCGTATAGTTATATATACTATAGCTATATACTATTGTTATATCGTATAATATATACTATGGTTATATCGTATAGTTATATACTATAGTTATATACCATGGTTATATCGTATAGTTATATACTATAATTATATATTATGGTTCTAACGTACTATGGTTATATATAAATTTTATATCGTATAGTTATATATACTATAATTATATATTATGGTTCTAACGAATAGTTATATATTATGGTTATATCATATAGTTATATATATTATAGTTATATACTATTGTTATATCGTATGATTATATACTATGGTTATATCGTATAGTTATATACTATAATTATATATTATGGTTTTAACGTACTATGGTTATATATAAATTTTATATCGTATAGTTATATACTATAATTATATATTATGGTTCTAACGAATAGTTATATACTATGGTTATATCGTATAGTTATATATTCTATAGCTATATACTATTGTTATATCGTATAATTATATACTATGGTTATATCGTATAGTTATATACTATTGTTATATCGTATAGTTATATATATACTATTGCTATATCGTTCATTTATATACTATAGTTATATACCATGGTTATATCGTATAGTTATATACTATAATTATATATTATGGTTCTAACGTACTATGGTTATATACAAATTTTATATCGTATAGTTATATACTATTGTTATATCGTATAGTTATATACTATGGTTATATACTATAATTATATATTATGGTTCTAACGAATAGTTATATACTATGGTTATATCGTATAGTTATATACTATAGCTATATATTTTATTGTTATATCGTATTGTTATATATTATAGCTATATACTATTGTTATATCATATAGTTATATACTATTGTTATATCGTATTGTTATATACTATAGCTATATACTATTGTTATATCGTATAGTTATATACTATAGCTATATATTATTTTTATATCGTATAGTTATATACTATTGTTATATCGTATAGTTATATACTATGGTTATATCGTATAGTTATATACTATAATTATATATTATGGTTCTAACGAATAGTTGTATACTATGGTTATATCGTATAGTTATATACTATAGCTATATACTATTGTTATATCGTATTGTTATATATTATAGCTATATGCTATTGTTATATACTAGCAAATCAAGTCCCAAACAACACACAAATTTCCAAGTGCAAGCAGATCAAATCAAGTTTCTCAGAATTAATCACAAGAGAGTTGAAAATTTTTCTTTGTCCTTTTCAATGAGAGTTGCATAGAGACATGAAAAAAGAGAAGATGGAGTATGACCGTATGGTGCGTTCTCTGCCTTTTCTTTTGTTTCTTTGTGTTTTTAAGGCTTACGTATTCCCAAACCTTTTGTTTTGTTTGATGGAAGGTGAGAATAGTATGTTTGTTTTGTTTATACGGTCACACTGTGTTTTTGTTTTGAGATGATGGCGAATCAAGCAAGAAAGAACCACACAAGCAAGTATATGAGAAGAAAGAAGAGACAAAACAACTATGAGGGAGTAAAATCTAACAACTAATCTAGCAATTAATCCAAAGATAAAGCAAGACTTGATCAACAAGAAACAAAGAAATCAAATATGCAAATAAGGAAACAAGATTTGCTAGAGGATAAGGTTTAGGGCTGTTGGAAAAGTAACCAAAACCTAAGGGAAATTAGGGTGCAGCCGTGAGAAGGAGAGGGAGTGGCGGACAGAGTGGTGGTGGCGGACGGTGGTGGTGGTGGTGGTGGTGGCGAACGGTGGTGGTGGGGTGGTGTTCACGACAGGGACAATTCCGGCAAGGGGGTGGCGAGGAAAAAAATTTCTGGGTTTTTGCAAGCGGAAAATTGCAAGAAAACACAATAAGAGAGAATAAACAAACTTAGCTTGGATAGGCTCTGATACCAGTTGATGCGAACAACCCCTGAAGTATTGTCTGCAACGCAGGATCTTTGATTCCTCAAGCTTGAATTCGATTCCTTCTCTTCCGTAGCCAAAGTGATGGCTTTCCTAGGGCTAAAGAGATAACCCTCAAACGCGTTCAAAGTGATGAACGAAAGGATCAAAGAGATGATCACGACACCGAAGAGACGATGAACAATTGCTCGAAGCGACGGGCTACGGGATAGATGATTCGTGGGATCGAAGAGTTGACGTTGGAACTTAAGGGAATGAGCGTACTCAACTTTACTGCTCAAATTCAACGTGGAATTTACAAACTAGGGTTTCTGAGTTTAAATAGCGACAAAGAGAAATAATGAAAATTATAATAATAAATTGTTCAGCAAAACGACGAAAATTGAGATCGCTGACGCGGGCAGGAACTCGGTCAGGAACTCGGTCGAGTTCTTGGCCGAGTTCCGATCTGGAACCAGAACTCGGTCGAGTTCTTATCTGGAGCAACATCTCGGTCCAGAACTCGGTCGAGTTGATCGAGTTCTGGGTCGAGTTATTGGTTGCTTCGTTCTACTTCCGCGATCTCGTCGTCTTCGTCTTCTTGGCGGGATCGGCTAAGGCGAAACCTCACCTAATCCTTCATGGGTCAAGAGGAGGACCCATTTAGGACTAGATGAACCCGCATCACTTGCGTGCGCCCGCGAGACTAATGATTGTGTGGCTCGTTCCATTGCCCTTGCGCGGGCTCTTGTCACCGGGCCATTCGAACACACCTTCATTGCTTCCTCTTCGTCCTTCGCCGTCATCGAGGGGATCATGGAGCTATCATCTTTGCCCACCAGGTGTTTGTTGAATTGTCTGAACTAGAACTTAGCTACTTTGATGGTTTATGTATATGGTGGTCGTTGATTTGGGGTTGTTCAATGTTTAATTTGTAGGAAGAAGCAAGAATTGTGGGGAGCTTGAGGAGTGACAGGCTGACAAATTTGATAGGTTGTTGTTCCTATTGCAAACAACATCTTTCAGTCCATTATTTAGCTTCCATTTTCTAGAGGCAAACCTTTTTGTCTGTTATAAAGTTAAGGTTCTCATATTATAGTGATAGCTTTTATGGATAGTTTCTACAACTATGGTTACATATATGCTGAGTTTCAAAATCACCAGCCGCTAATCCTTTCCACAGGAGGCACATGTCACCGCGATCTGTTCTTATTCTTAATGATCATGATAATCAGATGGGTTGAAGGTTGAACAAAGTTCAAAGTATCCCGAAGAATTACCAACATATGTATTTAACGTAATCACTACTATGTTCTCTGTAGGTTTTTGCTCAGCAGAATGCTCACCGTTACCACCAAGTTTTCTTTTCGGTGTTAAGCTGTATCTATGCACTTGTGCTCTCATATGATTCATTGATTGATTGTTGATCAATCTATAATAGATCCAACCAGTTTGCTTCCCTGCCTTGTGATGGTAGTAATGGTGCTGAGTTTCTCTGTTATTGATTTACGGATGAATGCTTAGCTTAATGTGCTTAGGGCGTATACAAACCCAATGTGTTATTGTTTTAAAAGTCCAAGCCATGCAAATATGCTTTGTTATTGTTTTATGAATTTTTCCACGGGGATTTACTTTAAGATATTTATTATTGGATATATTTGATTTCCTCTTCCGGTTACCCTTGGAGATAGAATAGGAACACTTTGTGAGATGTTGAAGAATTGCAATTCATTTAATCTAAAGGACTCTTATGGAGAGATGTCAACATGATCCCAAGGTCAGGCTAAAGCTAGTGAGCTTGATTGAGGACTACTAAGGAGATGCATTCATGAGAAGAAATTTCATAATCATAGAAAAATTTCTTCAAACTCATGGCTTCTGAAATGCTCTTTCATGATCATATTGGAATGCTGAATCTTAATAATGGTCATTAATCCTTGTTGAACTGGGAGGACTAAATCAAGAAAAAGATGCAAGAGAAGAGAAGAGACACTGAGGGAGAGAATGGCCGTAAAATTACAACGAGTCACCACCTTTGTGGTCAACATTATAAGAATCCATCTTCGCCATATGTAAGTGTTCATAAATGTACCACACTAGAACAATTCTTTTCAGTTGACGTATATGATTTTTTATGCTCATGCACTGCCAATCTAGTAGAGTCTTGCTTATATTGTGCAATTTTAGAATTTTGGCAGGGTAAGTTAGGGTAATATTTCTACTTGATTATGTTGATGTGCTTATAAACACTGTTGTTACCTAAACTTGGGTTTGATTAGGTGATGTTTTGTTTTTCAGTTTGCTGTTAGTTTTGTAATTGTGTTTTTCTTCATATTATAGCTCTTGGAATCCTTTTTTTTTTTTGGCCTTGAATGGTGCTTGCATTTGATCGTTTCTTTGCCTTGGCCTTTCTTTTAGGAATCGGGAATGCCATCACCTACTACGATTCATTGGCAGTGGAATTTAGTTACTTTTTCCTCTATTCAGATTCTCAACTTTGCATTCAGTTTCCGTGTTGAGAATACAACAAATAATGCTACTTTTTGAGGTTCATTTATTTTTTTGATTTTGATTGATTACGTGCTTCTTTTATTAGCTTTTTGGGGTTTCAGAGTTCACCTTCTAGTTTAGCTTGTTAATCTGCTTAATTTGTTTTTGTTTGGTTCCTATTATTCCTCATTGTGCTTTTATTGTTTGGCTTATGGTTAAGGATCGAGCCACAATCTTGGATAGACTTTGTCATCGTAGCATTCGCCCTTGTAATGTTTGTCCTTTATGCAAGGCTGCACTTGAAACCTCCCTGCATACTTGGTTTAGATGCCCGTTTGTGCTGATGTTATTTCCTCTGTCCTGAGATGGGACTCTTTTTATGTGCGTCTGGTGAGGTATGCTTTTGATGCTTTTCCTTGGCACTAGATAAATAGATAGATAGATGCAGTAATCCTGATGCTTTGTTATTTTGATGAATACTTGAAGATGATTTAATATGATCATGCAAAACATTATAAATAAGATGAAACCAGCATAGAGAAGATCTATAAAAATTGCACAAAAACAGAATTACAATATAGCTCCATCATGAAACAAACAAGGTTTATATAAAGTCATTAAAGTAATCTTCAAGAGTAAACAATTTTTAATTGCACAAGAAACAGTAAGACAAACAAACAAGAAAATAAGTTATGATGCTAATAAAGTTGATAAGGCTTAATAAAACTTACCATGATTTGGATCAATTAAAAGTTTGTCCTAGCTTCAATTTCAGTTCACTGTAGAAACAAGACATAGATCAATCAATGCAGTAAACATACTAACATAGTAGGATTGAAAGTTTAGATAATGAATTAATGACCACAAGCTACTCAAGTAATAACATACAATATACAGTAAATATTTTGGCTGAACACAACAAGATGAAGCAGAGACAAGTGCAGTGACATTGGCTGAACACAACAAGTGAACAAGATGAAGCATAGACAAGGGCAGTAATAACATACAATATACAATAAACATTCTGGCTCAAAAGCTGATAATGTACATCCAAATTAAATGATTAGTTTCTGTTAAAGAACCATTTTTCCCAACAAGCAAGAGAACTTCAAAGCTTTAAAGAAAATTTATAAACTTGATCAAACATGTATAAGCTCAAGATCAGACATGAAAGTTTCTTGTCCAAAAGATGCTCAGACCTCTAATTTTTAGTAGAAAATGTTAGCAGGCATACATACATAATACAAACACTAACCAGACATCATTACAAGTTTACAACTACTTAGATTGGAAATTAGATATCCATCCATTTCTATAAAAAATGAATTCTTCGAATCAAAACACCTTCGAATAACAAGTGATGAAGCAAATTACCAGATCAGAAAGAGTTTTTACTCGTTTGTTTGGACAGTGAAAAAGCTAGACAAATTACAGAAAGTAAAAGAGAAATAGCACAGGAATTGAACAACAGAAGGGGAAATTTGAGATGAAGAATCCTAACCTGATCCGAAGGAGAAGGAACCCTAGATCGGACTTGTGCGCTTGAAATCGGAAGCCGGAGGCCACCTGAGCTTAAGATAGTAAAGATCAACTCCTCAATGGGGAAAGGAACCCTAGATCGGCTTGGCGTGCGCTTGAAATCGGAAGCAGAAGGCCACTTGTGCGCTTGAAAATAGGGAAAGGAACCCTAGATCGGCTTGGCGTGCGCTTGTCGCTTCACCATGTTGATCAAATGTCTGAGCCTCTGAGGTGAGGTGAGTGAGGAGTTAAAGAAAGCAGTAGGAACTCTGGAACTAGGAAGATCGATGAAGGAAGATAGACGAAGGAAAGGGGTGAGTTGTGTCTGATAACAGTGATAAGGGAACGAAAGCCAAAGCGGCGGGTGTGAGAGAGAGGAAGAGAACGATGTAAAGAAATCAAAGAATGACAACTAGGTTTTAGTCTTTTACTAGAACTTATTTACTGATGGGTCGGTTGATGCCTGATGGGCCTAATATGATGGACCGTAAAGTATGTAATATAATTAGGTTTGGTTGGATTTTGTTTGCAATTGGTAAATGTAAGTATGTTAATGATTGATTTTAAAATTTAGATAATAAAACATCTATATATTTTAGTTTAATTTTCAAAAATATCTTTATTATACGTAATATTTCCGGATCGCGGATATTCGATTGTTTATCCGTATCCAAGCCGGATATGCGGAAAAATGACTCGGATCGGACCGAATACGGATAATAATTAAACGGATTTTTTAGGATACGGATTTTTCAGATTCGGATTGGCGGGTTATAGGATCGGATCGACCGGATACGAATTTTTTGCTCACCCCTAGTAGCTGTCATCAAGATGATGACGTCATCAAAAAAAAAGAACGGCGGGACAAAATTTCTTCGGTCAACGCTGGTCAACGGTCGTTGACCGGTCAATGGGCAAATGTGTTAAGTTTGTTTGACTCATGGGTGTAGAAAAAGTTTATTGGAGGTCATTTGTCTTATTTCACTTTGCTTAAAAGATTATTTAACCTAAATATCGTTTATTTAGCATTTTTTCTTTTATTTGAAAAATAATTAATAATTAACCTGGAGTTTAATAGAAATATTTATTGGATGATGTTTCTCCAAGTAATAACTCTTTTCAATCGCTAGTGAAAGCGGTAAATACTCTGTTGATACTCCATGTACATATTTCTTTAGGGGATTGATACTCCATATGACCATATACATTGACTGTGTTCAAAGTCGACTTCTAATCACTAAAATTATCATAGTATGACCACAATATTCTTATTTGTATACAGTAGTGTAAATTTACTCAGGGATCGTGCGATCAATTACCTGGGAAATAGTTTCCTTAGATAAATGTGTTTGATTTCACTTGGTGAAAAGTATGTCCAATCGTGATAAAAGTAAAAAAGATCAAATTGCATGAATTTTAAAATTTTAATCCCTTCATTGATGCATCATTTCCAATTTCTAACTTGTTATACATGGACAAAAGTGTCAAAAGGGGATGTTTCGTTCATTCATGAATGTTCTTAGGTCACGAATCATTCAATGTTGTTCATGCAGCCTGAAAATCGGAAATTGACATTTTTTGTTGAAAATGGAATTGACATTTAAATTAGTGTAGGCAAGTTTTCCGACTAATCAAAACGAATTACGGGGCAAATCAAAGATTCGGTGCAAATTGATATTAGTTGGAGGATTGCTACTTCCACCGGTTGAAAAATGTGTCCAATTTGTTGATTTGAACGATTTCAGAAACCGTTCATTTTTGTTGTTGTTGTTGTTACAACTGCTTCTAAAGCCGTTTGGTTTTTTTTTTTAGTTTAGAGTTTTTTTTTTGGTTTATTTGGTTTAAAAATGATGTAAAATTTAAACCCTATAAAATATTCCCTAATAGAGAATGGAAAAATTCTTAAAAAAAGATTAAACTAGTGGTTAAAATTTTAAATTATGAAACCCTACAAAATATTCCTTAATAGAGAATGGATAAACCCTTCAAAAAAATTAAACTAGTGACTAAAAAGATTAAACTAGTGGCTAAAATTTTAAATTATGAAACCCTATAAAATATTTCCTAATAGAGAATGGATAAACCCTTAAAAAAATTAAACTAATGGCTAAAAAAATTAAACTAATGACTAAAAAATTTAAACTAATGACTAAAAAATTTAAACTAGTGACTAAAATTTAAACTAATGGCTAAAAAAATACAATTACATAATATAAGAAGTTTGGAACGGTGATAATCACCGTTCCAAAATTTAAAAAAAATTGTTCATTGAACGGTGACTATCACCGTTCAAATGAACAGCCCTGCAGTGGTGTCGCAATTAGAGTGTGCCGAGTCGTTGACAAGGCGCTGTCAATTAATAGACAAAATAGAGAGGTAACGCACGCACGGCACGCACCTGTCTAATGCGCTGCGTATGAACAACTAAAAACAGCAAGAAAACAACATCAATAAACAAAGGAAAGGCTGACGTTGAAGTTCTGCTGCAGTAGCAATTTATTTTTTATACTATCAATACAATAATGAAATATGGAAATTAAACAAGGCTCAAAACATCGTGGGTAAAAATAATGTCATTGGAAATCAACCATCATTACGTCGTCGTTTGGTTTTTGTTGACTGCATAGGGTCTTGGGGTATTTCTTTGTTGAACCCCGTGGGTTTTCTGTAAACCGAAGTTTCGAACAATACCCATTCACCTCGTGGATCGCATTTACACCGTACGATGTTGCCGTTTCCGTAACTTGATCATCCAACGGCAGAGATGCCGTTGTCAGGGTCATGTGCGCCATATCTACAAGATTTCTTCTATTATAAACAACGGTTTTCATTTAAATAATAAAACTTTGTACTGAAAAATCATATTATATTTTTTTTTTGTGCATTACCTGTATATAAATTCTAGGGCCAATCCGAATGATCCGTCCGACCCGTTCGATATCCGAAAAGAATTAAAATATTGTATATCCGAACCCGACCCGACCCAAACCGACTAGCCCGAACCCAAAAATAATCCGAACGGACTAGTCCGTTATCAACCCGGTACCCGAAGTAACCCGACCCGAAATCACCCGAAAATCCGAAGTTGCCCGATCCGAAATCACCCGAAAACACGAAGTTACCCAATCCGAAATCACCCGAAGTTGTCCGATCCGAAATGACCCGAAAATCCGAAGTTGACTGATTTGAAATCACATGAAAATCCAAACTCGATAGCCTGAAATCACTGGAAAAATCAATGCCACTTGATCCTAAACATTCCTTATCGTTAGATCATAAACTTTCCTTATCGTTAAATCATAAACTCAAAGGTCTAGGTTTATCCTCACTATTTACCGTAAGAATCATCCCTTACCAAAAGCCTTAAATATAGAACTCCAATGATAGGATATTTTATAGTGAATATATATATTTATTGTAATTATGTTTGCCTTCAATCAAAAACCGGTTCCATCGAAATACATTTCAAATCGAAATGTGATTCTTTTGAGATCGTAAACGGAATCTTATTCATTCGAACTCATATTCATCTGAATTCTAACTCAACAGAAATATGATTTACACAAAATCTAGTTCAGTCATAATCCGAAATAACTCATCGAAATTGACCCGAATATCCAACTTCTCCCGATAAAATATACAATTGACCAGACCAACCCGAATTGGATTGAGTTGTCAAAATACATGTGAATACGTCATTAGCCGAGATCCGGATTAATCCGAAACCGAAACCGATCCGATTTGCCCGATAGACATCCCTAAGTTTGACCGAAATCCAAATTAACCCGACCGAAATTGACCCGAATACCCGATCTCACCCGATATGGTCCGACTTGTTATAATTCGGACATTAGCCCGAATCCGAAATGACCCGACCCGAACCCGACCCGCCCGATTGACACCCCTAATAAATTCTATTAGTATCCACGAAAAATGAATTATCTTGTTAACGTGTTTTCAAATCAAACAATATTATTAGTTCTAAAGTATCTTCAACTTAATTAATTTTCTATTGATGGCAACAGATTGATTTAATTCTCAAACCGTAGAAAATAAATAAGTATAATAATTTCAATAAAAGACAAATTTTTTTATATATATTTCTACCAAATACAAAATTATTTTTCTAGTTATACTTGTACAACCATATGCAAGACTATACACTTAATTATGAAAAATATTAAAACTTTACTTGTTAATTCGGTAGGTTGGGTCAATTGAGTTTGGATCGTAGTGCCATTAGAAATTACGGGTCAATCAAGTTGGATCATAGGTTCATAGCTCATAACGGATTTGGTGTACGTGGGTTTCACCCAACCGGTCAAGAGCGCCAATTGTTTATTTGATACTTCTGATAATCAAATTAATGTAATAAATATTTTAAATTAAATAAAATCAATATTATAATTAAATTATTAATAATAAAATATTATTATATAATATTTTAATATATTATAATATTCAATATAAATGGAGAAACAATGATTTGAGACAATCCAACGAGCTGGATAGATCAAAATCAAAATTTCTGAACTCATCAAGTTCGATTCGGCCATGTTTGACATATCTATAAACAACTATAGTTTGATATTAATTTTTTTATTTTATTTATCTATATACTGAAAAGAAAATCAAATCATATTAGAGATAATAGAACAAATATTTAAAAATTATATATTAGAAAGGAAATCAAACAATATCAAAAATATAAATATAATAATAAAAGACTAAGTTAAGGAGATGACAACATTTGGCGCAACGTGGAATAAACATGTGACGGTAGCTTATGTTGTTAAGTGTAGGGATGATATGTGAAGATTAATCTTTGTTGTCTTGGTATTATAATAGTAGATTGGCATATTATTTTAACGTAAATGGATCATATAAGAACTACTATTTGATAAAAAAAATTAAAAAAATTGGACCGTTAGATTTGAGAGAAAGAAGGGCTCAAATTAGACTTTCATTAAAAGGAAAAATTCGACCGTGCCGAAATTTTCCTATATTATACGCTTTTTTGAGAAAAATTGTTTGCACCTCGTTGTGAACATTTTATTGATGTTCATCACTTTTGTCCTTAAATATTCACCACTTTTATGTACAGATGTTCAACACTTTTGTACCTTGATGTTCATCAGTTTTTTATACATGTATGTTCATCACATTTTCTCTTATACATTCATCACTTTTCCTTGCAAACATGTTTTCGATCTTCATCACTTTTGTCCGTAAATGTTCATCACTTCTTTATGCATATATGCATGTTCATCGTTTTTCTCATATATGTTCATCATTGTCCACGTGAACATATTTTTGATGTTCGTCACTTTGGTCATTTGATGTTCATCACTTTCATGCCCAAATATTCACCACTTTTGTACCTAAATGTTCATCATTTTTCTATGTATACACGTTCATCATTTTTCTCATATATGTTCATCATTGTCCACGTGAACATATTTTTAATGTTCGTCACTTTGGTCGTTTGATGTTCTTCATCACTTTCATGCCCAAATATTCACCACTTTTGTACCTAGATGTTCATCATTTTGTTATGTATGCACGTTCATCATTTTTCTCCGATATGTTCATCACTTTTCGTGTGAACACGTTTTTTATGTTCATAATTGTTGCCATCTGATGTTCATCACTTTCATGTCCAGATGTTCAATACTTTTGTACCTAGATGTTCATCACTTTTTTATACATGCATATTCATTTCTCTTTTCCTTTACATCGTCACTTTTCGTTGTTAACATGTGTTAGATGTTCATCACTTTTGTGCATAGATATTCATCACTTATATGCTAAGACATTCATCACCTTATGCCTAGATGTTCATCACATTTTTATGATACATGTTTATCACTCTTTTCATATACGATCATCACTCTTTATGCATATATGTTCATTTCTTTCATGTCTATATGTGCATCAATTGTTTATGCATACATGTGTAATAACCCCTAAAAGTCCCGAACTGTCGTTTTGTATGAAAGACATAATGGGCAATTTCTGTAACCTATGTAATCTCTGTATTAATCTTTTGAACGTTTGGATATACGTTTAATGCATTATTGGGTCTTAGAATATTTTTAGAAGTGCTAAAAATAAAGACTTAGCATGACCTTGAACGAAACCCGCGACAAAAGAGCAAAAGACGCGCTCGCGGCATTTCCGCGACCGCGGAAACACTGTTCTTCGTCTCCTTCGTTCTTTTCGCGTTTCGCCGGTTCGTGTGCTGCCGTTTCGCCGTTGGGGATGCCGATCGATTGGTTTTCTCGGCGTTGAGCTCCCCTTTCCCTATAAATAGGGGGATCCCAGCACCGGAATCATCATCCACATCCATCCATATCTTCCTCTCTCTCGATTTGTGTTTCGCCGGAGTTCTTGAGTTCGTCGGAGTCTCGCCGGAGCTATTGGTGGTTGTCGGAGTGCCTTTGGAAGCTTGGAGTGGTGGCATTGCAAGGAGGTGAAGCTATCGTCGTCGTCTTCGTCGTCGGTGAGCTTCGAAGTCGAGTTGGAGGCATCGTCGGAAGGGAGATCCGCGACCGCGGGGATGAATTCCGCGACCGCAGCTCTGCCTAGAATTCCGCGACCGCGGCTTGCCTTAGCAAGCGCGATCGTGGCTTGGACAACCACGGTCACGACTTTGGCCCTTGTTTCCTTTCGTTCGTATCGTTATTTACCTTTGTTCGTTTATATCGAATCTAACTTAGGGTTCCGTCTTTTGTCTCGACGTCGTCGTAGGAATCCGTATTCAGATTCCAGTTTCCAGATCCCGGAATCCGACATCTTCGTTCGTCTAGATTAAGGCAAGTGGCGGTTCGCTCTTGCTCATTATTCCATGTTTCCCTTGATTATCAATTAATTGATTGTTAATTAAGATGGGATAAAAGTTGTTGTTTTCCGTTTGGGAAGAGATTTAATTAAATAATGTGTTTAAAATATGACTTTATAATAGGTTGTATATATTGCTAGAAACAACGCTATTATATAGTCTTATATGTTATTACTGTAATGAATTTTGGTGTGGATTTAAATGTGAACTTAAATGCTAGATTACCACGAGTATTCGTAGGAACGCTAATTCCTTACGAGGATTTAGTCGTTTCTTTATAACGTCGGTGTTAGGAAGTAAGTGACCTAACACTCTTTTGGTCATGACCTACCCCTATCTAAATATAGGGGTGGTGCACTCAGCTGGTGCCAATATTAGGGATGTATTCCCAATCTTAAGGGATTTATTCCCAATGTCTCATTACGAGATGTGAAATTAAAAGCTCCAACGTTAACATGCGTTTTGGAAGTAAATAAGATAAGTGCGGTTATGCATATAATTAATAAACCCTCGGGCGAGGAGTACAATGTAGAAACCACCCGGACTCTTGCTAGAGTAAGTCTTCTTTGCAATCTGGATTCGCATTGCGTGGTGAGGTTGGTCGTTGACCCAAATTGTCAAGGTCGTGTTTTAAAAGTTGTGTGAAAACTTAACGTTCCCAAACATTTGTCATACGTTTTCCATAAGACTCAATTTCTTTGGAGTCTTCTTTTCAGTGCATGTCTAATTCTAATCATTCCCTAAAATTTCCAGGTTATGTATCGTCCCTTCGGTTATTATTCGAGGGACAATGATAGTAAACGGTTACGATCACTTGAACCATTCTGTTTGTACCCTTGCATAGTCTTTCATTAGACTAACCAACCGGGTTTTATTCCTTGCATGGTTGGCTTGTGTCATCCGTCTTATACGGCACATCAGTGGTTGGTCCCCAAAGACTTGAAGTAACCAATCAAAGAAGAGGGTTGCAGTTGAAGATTTAAGTGTCAGTGTTTTAAGGTTGTTAAGTATTACTTTAATACATATTCCTATAACCTAGTCATGTAATAGGATTTATTATAAAAGTCTTCCGCTGTAATTTCACTCTGTTGTAAAATCGTCATTCTCATTTAACGAGAGATCTTTTAATAAAAGGTTGAGTTTCATTTCAAATGTCTTCCGCTGTTAAATCTTTCGTTATTTAATATACCTATTTAAAGCTTAATTGTTTTGATTAAAGCCTAGGGTGACTTTGGACAGTAACGTCTGAGGTCACTGGCATGTGGCACTACCGACATAAGTCGGGGGTGTTACAACATGTGAATCACTACGCCAACATGTGCATCGCAAAACGCATACAAGAAAATTCTACATTTTACTTACTTCAAACTTGATTTAATATTAAAGATTAGCAATATTGCGGCATATAAACATGCAATGAGCATTAAATGATCATTTTAATAAGATTTTGGAGTTTAGAAAACAAATAAAGAAGGATAGAAAGTATAAACACTAGCAAATTCTGTATTTTTTAGTTGTAAAGTGTTGAACATTGCTTATATACAGAACATTGTTTATATAATGTGATAAACATCTACGAACATAGCATTGAACATCTATGTTCACTGGAAGCAAACATGTGCACGAGCGCGAAAACGCCTCTGATGTATTCTGAATTATCTCTTCATTAATAGTTCTCACTTGAATCTTCCTCTTATTTAAATATCTTTATTTTGTCTTTGTTCCATATTTCACAAATATGAATACTCTTTCCTTTATTCTGAAAAAACACTTATTGCTTTTATTTTTCCCTTATCATACAATTCACACGTCAATTTATATAATTTTCTACATAGAATTGTTTAAAAAATACTCCTTAATCTCTATGTATCATATTCCTCAACTTTTTATTTATATAACTTTCAAAACAATTATACTTGAATTAGCGTTCCTACGAATACTCCTTAATCTCTGCGCGTAGGTTTCCTTGGTAACGCTCCTCGTACCCTTTGCGAGGATCTAGCGGGATGTACGATTCTGGGTGGGGTCGCGTTGTTTGACGTTGCGGTAGTGTTGCTTCTGGCACGGGGAGCTCTTGGCTAACCTTTTGCCATTTTCGGAATAGGCGGAATTGCTCCCATTCTTCGTCGTTTATCAACAGTTCTCGCATACTGTCATTGGGCGCTCCTTGTGGTGAAGACATTTCCCCTTCGGTTCCTACTGATGGGTCTCTGTTCATCGTTGCTACTCTCAAGAGTCGTGTCGATCTTAGCTGCGCGAGGACCTGGTGCCCCTCACTAGCGGCCTCGCAAGAGCTTGCACTTGCTCGGGTGCTCCATGGGACATTGCTTGTGGGTTGTCTCCTCTTTTATCTTTCTTTTCGAGGAATGACTAAGCTAATCATTGTCTCTTGGTTAGGTCCTTCCTTAATTTGCTCGTTTTCTGTATCACTTCTCATTTCGTATTGATCTTTGAACCATCGCTATGGTTGGATGGAGCACAGTTTAAAGCGTAAGCTTGTGAGTGAACTGGTAGAGTGGCGCAGAGCCTCGAGATATTGCACTTTTGAGTTCGCGAGGGAACTCGTCGAGTGGGGTGCGAAGCCCCGAGACATTGCTTTTAGAGTTTGCGAGGGAACTCGTCGAGTGGGCGCCAAGCCCCAAGACATTGCTTTCAGAGTTCGCGAGGGAACTCGTCGAGTGGGGTGCGAAGCCCCGAGACATAGTTCTTAGGGGAGCATGGCTCCACTCTAGTTAAGTCGCTTCTCGGTGCGCTTTGTACTCTGCTTTTAATTGTTTACTCATATTTGTTTTATTCTTGCTCTATCACTTTCTTGTTAATAGTGTAAGCATGATCCTTGTATCTGAAGGAAAATGCGAGTTTCCCATTGAGGGCATACATACTTGCGCGTAGAGAAGTACATGCATGTGCATCATAGAAAAGAGACTCGTGAAGGGGGGATGCGTTTGTACACAAAGGACCCGCCAAGCGTCGGAGAGAGCAATCCCATAGAGGGTATATGGGAGGGAGTGATTTCACTAGCTTGCTCGTGTTGCTCAGCTTGCTTTTTCACTCTGTTAGCTTGCTTTCTCGTGTTACTTATACATTTGTCTTTCTTGTATTTCCTTTTTACTCGCTTTCTCTAAATTCATGGAGGGTGCATGAGCGAGGGGAAACCTTTGTGAAGGGGAGCTCTTGTGAAGGACGGGCTTTCGTGAATTATGGGTCTTCATGAAGAATAGATTACGTGAAGCATTGCCTTCATGAAGGGACATAGGCACGAGCCGGGA
This sequence comes from Rheum nobile, assembly GCA_027886185.1. Taxonomy (NCBI): domain Eukaryota; kingdom Viridiplantae; phylum Streptophyta; class Magnoliopsida; order Caryophyllales; family Polygonaceae; genus Rheum; species Rheum nobile. Next base: position 214,235 of record WOAB01000811.1, read on the forward strand.
AGCCACGAGTATGGGTTATGAGTACCACACAAGGGTCAGTAAGGCCTTCGTGAAGGCGACTTCATTAGATTTCTCGCGTTGTTGTTCAACTTGTTTTCTCATACTGTTTTCCTTGTATTATCCTCTTGCATTACGTTCGTGCTTGCTCTCTCACATTGTCTTTTCATATTGCTTTTGTGTAATGCTTTTCATACTCGCGCACTTTTTGTAAGACTTGCATTTCACATGCCGCGTTCACTAATTGCTTTGTTTTTGTTTGTTTCATGCATCGTCTTTGTTTTAATTTACATCTCGTTCGTTATTCAGCTCTAGAGTTGTGAAGGCTTGTTATGACGGGTTGAAACCTCATCGTCTCAATCTTGTAGTTCGCGAATGGAACATGAACTTCAAGATCAGAGTAGTGCTCTCTAGCGAGCATATTCAACTGCCTTCGCCAGAGACCTGCTTGGGACGAGGTCGGTCACCTTTGCTAGAGAGTCGCCCTAGAAAACATCTCGTTCTTCCAGAGAACCATTACGAGGCTAGGCACTATCGTGCCTCTTTCTGTAGTAGGGAGGGCCTCCCTAAGGAGCCCCCGCTCTCACCATCAAACAAGGCTTCATTTCGCGAAGAGACTTCATCATCGTCTTCCTCTTCGCGTGACGCGGCAGACCCTTAGAATATGGATACTTAAGAGACGGGTGAGGCGAATGCCCTTTTCTGGCAGCACCGCTTTTCCGGGGAGACGATGGAGATGAACTCATCTTTACTTTTGAGAACTTGGAGGGGACGATAGACATCTATCCCTTCCCCATGGGGTCCATACTTGCTTTTCCCGAAGAAGGGTCACGGTCGTTGCACCATTATCCTAACTTCATCGCGGCAAGCCTTTTGACGTTGTTCGCGAGGTTTTGCGTGTGTTGCCAGCTGTATTTAGCATATAAATTGTATGCATGTAACTCTTCGAGTAATTCACTCGCGAGGCTGACTATGCCGTGTGCGCGGCTTTTGGATGTGTCTTAATCAACTTTGGCTTAGTCATCATGACAATTACTCGGGCAGACCGCGCGTTTTTGACTTTGTTCGCGTACAACCCCCTTCTCTCCCCCCATCCCTCCTACCAGTTTGCGAACTGGAGGAGGGATTGCAGAAGGGGTTGTCAGGGGGGTTAGCTCATTGTTTTTAGTATCCGTTATGGTGCCTGCCCTTGGAGCCATCTTGTATGTTTCAGACACGCGTAATGGTAAGTGCAATGAAGCTTTGCATTGGGCAAAACAATGTATCTACAACTCGCTTTTTGGAGAGCAACAAGTAGAATGTACGAACATACGACTTCTTTCGCGTGTCTCTTTGTTTCCAACGTTTCTACTTGTAAATTGCCCCTTGCTGTATCCTCGCGAAGGCGTGCCTCATCGCCACTTAGGTTCTTGCAGGCGATAGTTGCCCTCTTAACTTGTTGAGTTTTTTTCGAGTACGAATTGCTTGTTTCACCTGTATTGCTTTTTCTCATGCCTATTGCTTCTCAAGGGTGTTGCTTTCATGATTTACTTATGTAATATTGTTCAATGGTTATTTGTTTTACACGCGTATTGCCTTTGGGTATTGCTTTTGATGCTTGCTCTTAACAATTGCTTTAACTCGCGCATACTTGCTGGTGTTGCTACGCGCACTGGCCAATGCTTGACAGGCATAGTACCGTCTAGTATTGCTACGCGTGCTGGCGGCCTCGTCGGGCCAGTACCGTTTGGTATTGCCACGCGTATTGGTCGCCTCATTGGGCCAGTACCGTTTGATGTTGCTACGCGTACTGGCCGCCTCATTGGGCCAGTACCGTTTGGTGTTTCTACGCGTACTGGCCGCCTCATTGGGCCAGTACCGTTTGAGGTTGCTATGCATACTGGCCGCCTCATCGGGCCAATACCGTTTGGTATTGCCACGCGTACTGGCCGCCTCATTGGGCCAGTACCGTTTGGTGTTGCTACGCGTACTGGCCGCCTCATTGGCTAGTACCGTTTGGTGTTGCTACGCATACTGGCTGCCTCATTGGGCCAATACTGTTTGGTGTTGCTACGCGTACTGGCCGCCTCATTGGGCCAGTACCATTTGGTGTTGCTACGCGTACTGGCCGCCTCATTGGGCCAATACCGTTTGGTGTTGCTACGCGTACTGGCCGCCTCATTGGGCCAGTACCGTTTGGTTTTGCCACGCGTACTGGCCGCCTCATCGGGCCAGTACCGTTTGGTTTTGCCACGCGTACTGGCCGCCTCATCGGGCCAGTACCGTTTGGTGTTGCGACGCGTACTGGCCACCTCATTGGGCCAGTACCGTTTGGTATTGCTACGCGTACTGGCCGCCTCATTGGGCCAGTACCGTTTGGTATTGCCACGCGTACTGGCCGCCGCATCGGGCCAGTACCGTTTGGTGTTGCTACGCGTACTGGCCGCCTCATTGGGCCAGTACCGTTTGGTATTGCTATGCGTACTGGCCGCCTCATCGGGCCAGTACCGTTTGGTATTGCCACGCGTACTGGCCACCTCATCGGGCCAGTACCGTTTGGTATTGCCACGCGTACTGGCCGCCTCATTGGGCCAGTACCGTTTAGTGTTGCTTTCACTTGCTCAAACTCGCTTGTATTTGTGCATACTTGCTTTCAACTCGCACTTGCTTGCTCTTTGGCATTTTGGGTCATGTATTGCTTAATGATTCGTGAATGCGTTGTTCTAGGGTGTTTTGCTTTGTGTATTTTGTTATTACGTATTGCTTTTATCGTATTGCCTTTGTAATTTTCTTTCTTTAAGCCCGTGGAGGGCGTGTGGCTGGGAAGCCATGCGTGGAGGGAAGCCTTTGTGAAGGCTATGAAGCGAAGGCCTTTGCGAAGGGGAGACCTTCGCGAATGAGAGACCTTCTTGAAGGGGTGTCTTCGTGAAGACAATAGGCTCAAGCTGGGGAGCGACGAGCACATGTCGTGAGTTCTTCGCGAAGGCCAGGAAAGGCCAAGCGAAGAACGGGGAAGCCAAGGGCAAAGGCCGGGGAGGCCTTCGCGGAGGATGCCTTGCTAGTTTTTCTTATGATGTTGCTTCATTCACTCTAAAGTGCAGTATCTCTTTCTTTTCGGCCTCACATTGCTTTTCTTCTTGCCTCTTTGTAAAAGGCCTGAGTGGTGGTAAGCAGAGAGATGCTGTAGATCACGTCGGCTTTGAGGGACGTACGAGCCCCAACCGTTGTAAGATGTCGTAAAGCCTACGCAAAGACAAAGGTAAAGTAGTGAGAGCTACGCGAAGTGTAAGTAGAGAGGAGCGAAGGCTAACCGAAACCGAGGTGGAGTGTAGTGGAGCTTGGTTGTCGGAGGTTCTTTGTAGAGCGGGTGTTTTGTCATGGCAAGAGCGTTTCTAGTGCGTGAGGACATCCCCACGGTCGGCGCCAGTGTTGAAACCCGATTTAACCGTTCATGAAGACGTCGAGAATCAACACACCTTCGACTCAGATTTGTTGAGGATTTGTTTGTTTGGGGGACGTCCTCAGCAACTTCCTGGTCACTTGCTTCGCGTAGGGCGGGACCTCCGACTCTCCGGTTCAGTTCTGATGTTGATATTATTCCTTCACACCTCTCTAGATTACATGTAGTTGTTCTCGAGCTTCAGCAATCTTCTCCTACACGAGATTCACCTGAAAACACCCTGGAGATGGCTTTCCCCGGGGCGGGCTCTCCGACGCTCAAGTCAGTTTTCTATGCGAAGAGCATGTATATATATGTAGAAAAGCTATAGTTGAGAGATTTACTAACCCGTCGAATTACCTTGACCGAGTATACTCACTTTATATTTCATTAGTCGGGCATTGGGCTGTTCAGTGGTAATTATTCCACCAAAGGCATAGCAACGAGCCAACGTATACTTTCTAGTATTCAAACAAGACATCGAGCATGTATAGAATGATCTCAAGAGCTGTGTAATCACCCTATGTATCAAGCAAAATACTGAAATCGCTAGCCTCACGCGACCCGCCTAGATGCAGCTATAATCCGAGCTAGGTCGGCGATGCCAAGTTGCAGTAATATGGTCCAAGCCTAAGACCCTGGGTCTGTTGATTATCAAGAGCTATTTTGTACGCGTAGCAACTCTAATTAATTATAGCCTAGTATTGGCTTAGCCTCGTTCCTCTATTTCTGGCTAATTAATTGGAGTTGATACCGACCTTTGACCATTGCATTCTCCAGATCTAGCTCCTTTAACCACACAATTCTATAGTCTTGCTAATTAACTACTTAATCCTGCAAGTATAAGTGTTGCTAGCAATATACTTGATGACTAATAGTCGAATCGCAGATGGCATGAGAAACGATGGAGCGTGAGAGTGAGATCCTCCCTTGCGGGGATCAGAGCTTCATTGTAGCCTATTCAAGCTCAGGCCGGAGATGATGACGGATTAGACCGGAGAAGGCGGGCTAGGCAGAAGAAGCGTGAGATTCGGGATACGTTCCGACGACGATGCTCACCATTACCACCGGAGGATGCGAGGTGTCTGCGGCTCTCGCCGGAATCTCGCTCTCGCCATCGAAGTTCAGAGAGCTTCGTCTCTCTCCTTCCAAATTGCGGCCCCTCTCTTCCGAAGTTTTCCCATGGAGCTGCTGAGAGCTCTCTCCCTTCATGGCCAGTTGCCCTTTTTCTCCCCCTTCTTTTCATTTGTGGAATTCAAGGGTATATATATAGGCATTGTCGTCCACTACCGTGCCGCCAAGTGTCGCCTGCCGGTTGATGGACTGACACCAATCTTCTCCATAACCGAATTCTGGTGGGCGTGAGGGCTTACGCGTAGACTTATCCACGCGAGTGAAATCCGACTCCCACACACTGGAGTCTATGAAAACTCTCCCAGCAGAAGCGCACCCCAGCTGCTCATGGTGAACTCATTACCATTTTTATATAGTAAAATATACATTAATGTTCAACTAATCAACATGCATTGTATTGAGAAATTGTGATTAACATAGGTAAAAACTGAATCAAGGAGTAATAGATTTTTACGAGCGTGACTCCCTTTCCGAGTATGAGCACACGTCTCTCTATTGTGTGCCAATTTGATGGGGGAGTACAAATTGATGTGCGTAACTTATGGAATCGTGAAGCAATAATATATGACACTTTATCATTGATGATAAACATAAACTATAAAACCTTCTTGTGGTTTGAACCTCATATTTAACTTTGACCAACAAATATTTAACTTTGACCAACAAATATTTAACTTTGACCAAATTTTGTATGGTTGACACATCACTTACTAAGCAAAACCTCATATTTAACTTTGACCAACAAATATTTAACTTTGACCAACAAATATTTAACTTTGACCAAATTTTGTATGGTTGACACATCACTTACTAAGCAAAAATGACATATGTCGTACGTGTAATGTATGGAGATATGTGGTCAATTATATGCTTAGTGTTATAAAATGATTAAGGTAAGATCATCTAAATTTTTATAAAAAAACACTTAAAACAACTTTAAGTATTAGAAGAGAGGGAGATAGATCAAAACTTTAGAGATGTATTTTTGCTCTTTGTTGGTATATATTTCACAATGGTATAGACCTCTATTTATAGGTCAATGATAGCATACAATTCTTGACTAATATCAAGGTAAAGAAGGTGAATAATTTACCATTACTATTTACCTCCAATAATGTACCTAAGTTATCAAACTTATACAATACTTGTGTTCATCCTTAATTAAACATATGTTACATAACATGTTCATTACCTACTAGATGCATTTAAGTTGTTCATAACACTCTCTCTTGAATATTCACCTTCAAAATGTTGTGGGATATGGATGTACGTTGCCTCGTTAAAAACCTTGTCAGGAAAAACTCAGTGGGATAAAAAACCTGATCATAGGGAAAAATAGTGCAACTATGAATCCCATTATACGTCATTGATGTTCCCTCATATATTTAAAGCCTTGTCATGCAAAACCTAGTGGGATAAAAGCACGATCGAAGGGAAAAAGAGTATAGCGCGTATGATGCTCCCCCTGAGATCAGCATATGTCTCAGAATCTGCACATTCCAATCTTGGATACCAATTCTGCAAATTTCTTAGGAGCCAATAACTTTGTGAGCATATCTGCCAAGTTGTCGCTCGACCGGATTTGTTGGATATCAACTTCCCCAGCTTCTTCCAGTTCATGAGTAGAGAAGAACTTAGGCAATATGTGTTTTGTGTGGTCTCCCTTGATGTAGCTTTTCTTCATCTGAGCAACACATGCTGAGTTGTCTTCATACAACAATGTTGGGTCGTCAATGATAGGCCTCATTCCACATTCTTTATGGATGAATTTGATCATTGCTCGTAGTGCCACACAGTCTCTTCCTGCTTCATACAAAGCAATCAACTCTGCTTGATTTGATGATGTGGCAGTCACAGTTTGCTTTGTTGATCTCCATGAAACACTTGTGCCTCCATATGTGAATACATATCCATTTTGTGACTTAGCTTTATGTGGGTCTGATAAGTACCATGCATCTGCATATCCGATATAGGTAGCGTCTCTTTGGTTACAATAGAATAGCCCAAGATCCAGTGTGTCGTAGAGATAGCGGAATATATGTTTGATCCCGTTCCAATGCCTCATTGTAGGCGCAAAACTATATCTGGACAATAGATTCACAACAAAAGCAATATATGGTCTTGTATTGTTAGTTAAATACATAAGAGCGCCAATTGCACTTAGATATGGTACTTCTGGACCAAGAACATCTTCGTCCTCTTCTCGAGGACGGAATTGATCCCTTTCTACATTGAGAGATCGAACTTCCATGGGAGAGCTCAAAGGATGAGCCTTGTCCATATTAAACCTTTTCAATACTTTCTCAATATAATTAGACTGATGGATAAAAATTCCATCCTTAAGGTGCTCAATTTGTAAGCCAAGACAAAGCTTAGTTTTACCAAGATCTTTCATCTCGAATTCTTTCATCAAATATTTCGCAGTCTCTTGAAGTTCATGTGAAGTTCCGACGATGTTCAAATTGTCTTCATAGACTGCGATAGTAGCAAATCCATTCTTGGATCGCTTGATGAAAACACATGGACATGTGACATTATTCTTATATCCATTTTTCATAAGATATTCACTAAGACATTTGTACCACATCCGTCCTGATTGTTTCAATCCATACAATGACCTCATTAGTTTTATAGAAAACATTTCTCGAGGTTCAGAGTTGTTAGACTCATGCAATTTTAGTCCTTCTGGAACTCTCATGTAGATGTGTGTATCAAGTGACCCATATAAGTATGCAATCACAACATCCATAAGGCGTGTTTGTAGTTTTTCAAACACAGTCATGCCAATTAGAAATCTCAACGTAGTTGCATCAACTACCGGAGAGTATGTTTCTTCATAATCAATTCCAGGGATTTGAGAAAAACCTTGGGCTACAAGTCTAGCCTTATATCTCACAATTTCGTTTTTCTCATTTCGTTTTCAGACGAATACCCATTTGTAACCGACTGGTTTTACACCCTTTGGTGTATGGACTACAGGTCCAAAGACTTCTCGCTTTTCAAGCGATTTTAATTATGCCTGAATGACCTCTTTCCATCTCGGCCAATCTTTCCTTCGACGACATTCAACTGATTTTGGCTCAATGTCGTCTTCCTCAGCCACAATATCTATAGCCATTGAGTAGACAAATATATCATCAACAATGATATCATTTTCTATTCCATTGTATACCTGTGTATACATAATTTATGAAAATCTCAAAATTATTGATATTTCGATCTTCATCCAGGATATCATTTTCCTTTGAGATGTTTTCATTTTCAATCTCTTTGCCTTTATCATTGCTCTCCAGAGCAATTGTGGCATCTCATGCCATACCCTTTTGGTTCTTTGGCTTCCTTGGTTTCAAGTTCTTTGAACCTAGTGGTCTACCACACTTTCGGCGTGTTGTAGACTCATTTGCAATGGACGCTTGTGGCTGTCCAATGGGTATTTCAATCCTTGCAGGAGCATTTGTTGCATGTATATGTGACTTAGTTACCTTCTTTGTATCGATGAATGCATCGGGTAACTGATTTGCAACATTTTGCAAACGAATGATTCGTTGTACTTCTTGTTCACACATTTTTGTTCTTGGATCAAGGTGGGATAATGCAGTAGCATGTCATGTAACCTCTTTCATATATGGGTCCACCTTTTTCTTTTCTCCCCCTAAGTTAGGGAATGTACTTTCGTCAAAATGACAATCAACAAATCTTGCTGTAAACAAATTACCAGTTGTTGGTTTGAGTTATTTAATAATTGATGGGGATTCGAAACCAACATAAATTCCCAATCTTCTTTGTGGACCCATCTTTGTTTGCTGAGGTGGAACAATAGGAACATAAACAACACATCCAAATACTTTTAGATGCGAAATGTTCGACTCTTTACTAGAAACTAATTGCAGTGGAGAATGTTCATGGTTTGCACTTGGTCTCAACCGAACCAAGGATGCAACATGCAATATAGCATATCTCCCACGCTGATGGTGGTAATCTGGATTTCATGAACAATGGTCTAGCGATTAATTATAATCGCTTTATCAATGATTCCACAAGACCATTCTGTGTGTGAACATGAGCCACTAGATACTCTACATCAATCTCAATCGACATACAAAAATCATTGAAGATTTGGGATGTAAATTCTCCTGCATTATCAAGCCGAGTTTTGTTTATGGCATAATCCGGGAACTGCGCCCTTAATCAGATTATTTGATCAAGGAGTTTAGCAAATGCAACATTTCTAGTCGATAATAGACTTATATGTGATTAACGTGTGGATGCATCAATTAGTACCATAAAATATCGAAATGGTCCACATGGTGGAGCAATTGGTCTACATATATCTCCTTGGATTCTTTCCAAGAATGCATGCATTTCACTTTCAATTTTGCCATTTGAAGGCCTTATAATCAGCTTCTCAAGTGAGCAAGCAATGTAATTAAAATCACTGGACGATAGAATCTTAATGTTCTTTAATGGATGTCCAAGTGAATTCTTTATGATTTTGTGCATCATTACTGATCCAGGGTGACCCAAACGGTCATGCCATAATGTGAATACATTTTGGTCATATGACCTTTTATGTATTGCTACATTGACCTCAAACGGATAAATATATGTATGATATAATCCGGAGGTTTGCCCTGGCATCCTTTCAAGGATCTGTTTTCGGCCAAATTCATGTTTTCTGATGCACAAATATTCTCTCCCATTTTCATTCATGGTTTCCATATGAAACCCATTATGACGCACATCTTTAAAACTCAATAAATTCCTTCGAGATTTACTCGAATATAGTGCTTCAACTATTACTCATTTTGTTCCTCTTGGGAGTAGAACAATAGCTCTTCCGGAGTGATGTGTTCCGACCCCCGTCGGATCACGATTTGCCCGATCTAGGCAGGCAACGGCTGGATGTTCCTTCTTGTTGTAACCGGGATAGGTACGAACCACCAAATAGATGGCTCGCGGGTCTCTTATGCTCGCTTTGGGCGAGGGTAGGGCGAGACGCTCGAAGCGACGAGCTACGGAATTGGTGCAGTAGCGTCTGCAACAGAGGAAAGGGGATGAAAGGGATATGGGTGACGTCCAATCAAGGGAAGGATGAATTACCACTCTACTTGAAACCTTGATTAAACTTGAACGTGAGAAACAAGAACAACAAAGGGGGCTTTAAATAGCCAATGAAACTCGGCCAAGACCTAATGGGCTTGGGCCGAAACGAACCTATGGGCTAGCCCACTATGCAATAGTGGAGCAACTCCAAAAATAAAAACTGTTATAAATAGAAACTGCTAAACATAGTAAGTCCTAAAATAGAAAGTGTCAAATATGGAAACTTACTAAACATAGTAAGTTCCAAAAATAACAATGCTAAAAAGGGAAAGCGGCTAAAACAAGAAAGTTGCTAAAATAAGAAATATAAAGCTAAACTAGACTAATTCTTGAACCAAGGTGGTCTCCAAGGTCTTGGACGCATGGGGCTCGCTGTAGCCCGGCTTGGGTCGATGCAGGATCGCATCATTCTCCTCCCCTTAGAATCAAAGCGTCCTCGCTTCGAACTGGGTGGGGCCAAGGAGAAGACACGGTCGTCGGGCAGCAGAAAGACGACGTTTGGCTTGTGTCCGGCTCGGAGAACCGCAATGAAGATCAAGTAAGACTCGGGTTCAGGAGCGGGCTCGATGGCTGGCGCGGGCGCGCCAATGCAGAAAATCGCAACCATGTGCACGGACGCAGGTGCGCTGGTACACGGACCTGCATCCATAGGCACAGGTGCAACTATCGTCGGCGTCGAACCTGCAGGCGTAGCAACGGGTGCACTTGGCGCGTCTGTAGTCGGTGTCGTCGCGAAAGCGGGCTCCGGTGTGGGTGTGATGAAGATCGGACCCGAATGCGCGACAGTGGGTGCATCATGGGATGCGCATGATGTCGGCTCGATGGGCGGGGGCGACGCGAACAACGTGGCTTTGAGGCGGGCAATCTCGCGCCGTAGCTGCCGCATCTCGCGTTGCGCGGGTGTGAGCTCATGGACGATGGCAGCGGGTCGTCGGTCGATGTGGGTGTGAATCTGGGTCCGCTCGCGGTCGCGGTCGTGCGTGCGAACTTGTGGTCGGAGCCGAGGAGGGGGAATCCAGTCGGGGTCAATGTCGCGGTAGTGGGTGCGACGTCGCGGCTGGGGCGCATGGGTGCGTGGGCGGGGTGGCGGCGGTGTAAGGAGTCGAGGCGACGGGAACCAATCCGGGTGCGCGTACGGGTTCACGCCACCGAACCAAGGTTCATTGTCCCACTCGTAGGGCTCAAAGTAAGGGTACAAACGGGCCATGGAAGAGGGGTCTATGGCTCGGTCATGGATGTGGGTCCGGGTTCGGCCGTGGCTAGGTGTGGGCCGAGTGGGTTGGGTGTGGGTGTGGCTAAGGACGGGTTAGTTAGGGAAAGGTCAAACTAGGGTTATGAGGGGAGGCAGAGGCTAGGGTTTCGGATAAGAAAAAGGGATTCGGAAACGGCAGTGTAGAAAACCGCGGTCGCGGTTTGTGAACCGCGGTCGCAGCAACTAGGTTTTGGCGGCAGGCTGTTCGTATTTTGGCCTTTTGAGGGGTCAAACGATGTCCGTTTTGGGCGAATTTTGTATGTCCGGACTCGTCTCGAGATTCTCTACAGGATTATGGAAGAAAATTGCGGAAAGTACGATTTTTTTTGAGGAAATCTGGTCAGAAGACTCGTCGGTTTCTGGGTAATTCGGATATGTGGCAGCGGAAAAGGAGGAAAAACAAAATTCGGGTTAGGGTTTGGGATGGTGGCGGCGACAGGGCTAGTGGGCACACGAACGGGGTCGTCGACGCGCCGACGAGCGAGGGCAAGTGGGTGCCCGTTGGGGGTGCTCGCAGGTGCGTTTGCTAGAGTCGATGGCGAAGGAACGCGCGTTGCGTGCCGACTGGCTGTTGTGATACCAGTTGATGTGTTCCGACCCCCGTCGGATCACGATTTGCCCGATCTAGGCAGGCAACGGCTGGATGTTCCTTCTTGTTGTAACCGGGATAGGTACGAACCACCAAATAGATGGCTCGCGGGTCTCTTATGCTCGCTTTGGGCGAGGGTGGGGCGAGACGCTCGAAGCGACGAGCTACGGAATTGGTGCAGTAGCGTCTGCAACGGAGGAAAGGGGATGAGAGGGATATGGGTGACGTCCGATCAAGGGAAGGAGGAATTAATACTCTACTTGAAACCTTGATTAAACTTGAACGTAAGAAACAAGAACAAGAAAGAGGACTTTAAATAGCCAATGAAACTCGGCCATGACCTAATGGGCTTGGGCCGAAACGAACCTATTGGCTAGCCCACTATGCAATAGTGGAGCAACGCCCGAAATAGAAACTGCTATAAATAGAAACTGTTATAAATAGAAACTGCTAAACATAGTAAGTCCTAAAATAGAAAGTGTCAAATATGGAAACTTACTAAACATAATAAGTTCCAAAAATAGCAATGCTAAAAAGGGAAAGCTGCTAAAACACGAAAGTTGCTAAAATAAGAAATATAAAGCTAAACTAGACTAAGTCTTGAACCAAGGTGGTCTCCAAGGTCTTGGACACATGGGGCTCGCTGTAGCCCGGCTTGGGTCAATGCAAGATCGCATCACGGAGCCTACGAGTTTAGACACACCCGATATTGTAGTGACATTGTCTTCATAGGCTTTCAAATGAGTAAAGAACTCTTTTTTTCTCAAAATGGTGTGTGTTGTCGCACTGTCTAGAAGACATTGCTCATTTCCATCGAGTTTCACTTCAGGTGAGTTCATCTTCTCTAGATAAAGGGAGAAAGGATGAATCAAGACATTAGTAAGAAAAACTTCATATATTTACACAATATTCTTACGAGAGAATGAGAAAACATAGTGCAAGGAAATAGAAGACATTACATAACATTATTCAACAACAAAATAACATAGATAATTAGAGGCTAGTGTTTTACATCTAGGCTTCTAAGACAAAGTCATCGTAATTATCAAGATTGAGGAAATTATTGACATCAAGACTAGTCACGTGTGATTTATTCACACCTTCAATATAAGTGGTCTCAGTAGCCTTTTCTTTATTTTTCTCATCTTGGTATAGCTTCACTAAGTGTGGAGCTACACGACATACCCTTTACCAATGACCAGTCATGCCACATCTGTAGCAAGTGGATTTAGATTTATAGGAGGGTCGTGTTTGATTCGTCTGGACCTTTTGCTTACCATTCCCCTAGTGGCCATAGTTACCACGATAATTAATATGGCCCTTGTTATGGCCTTGACCACGACCATAGCCACCACGACCACCTCGACCTCCATGACAACGGCCACTACCACGACCATTATCGCGTCGTGACTGTTGCCCATTCCCATATGGGGCCCTTTTATCCACAACATTTGCTTCAGGAACTGCTATGGAGCCAGTAGGCCTTAGGTTGTAGTTTTTCATCAAGAGATCATTATTCTTTTCACCAACCAGCAAGACATTCAATAAGTCAGAGTATCTCTTGAAGCCTCTCTCTCTCTATATATATATATATATTGTTGTTGTAACACAACATTAGAGGTGTGCATAGTGGAGAAAGTTCTCTCCAACATTTCTTGTTGGGTTATCACATGACCATATAGTCTCAACTGAGACGTTATTCTGTGTATAGCATTATTGTACTCAGATATGGACTTAAAGTCCAAGAACCTTAGATTGTCCCATTCGTACAGTGCTTGTGGGAGCATGGCCTCATTTTGATGTCCATTGTAATACCCCTCATTTTTTAGTAAGGGTATTTGGGTAAATTTCCAACTCTCGTTGGGAAATCAAGACGCGTTTGGCAAAATTCAGAATTTCTGTAATGTGTATGATCTCTGTAAAAATTCTCTGAGCCTTGGAAACTACATTCGACGTATTTTCGGGGCTTAGAATATTTGTTCGGGTACAAATATATATAATTCGGGGTTTAAACCCACGCCAAACCTTTTCCCGGGCAAACAGACGCGAAAAGGGCAATTCCGCGACCGCAGAATAATAGGGCACAGCGAAGCTGGGCACATGAATTTTCCGCGACCGCGGTGAATTTTCCGCGACCACAGAAAAGTGCAACACGCCAGCGTGCTTAGTCTTTCGAGCCTCGTCGTCCGTGCCACCGTTGATCGCCTGACTCGCCGTTGATCTGGGCGGGGAGGAGCTCCTCTCCTTGGCTATAAATAGAGGCGAGTCTGGAGGGTTTAGGGGCACCGAAATCTGATCTCCTCTCTCTCTCTATCGTTTTTCTTTCTCGCCGGAGTTTCGTTCCCTCGCCGGAGTTTCGAGGTGTCGTCGGAGCTCCCGCCGGTGGTCGTGGCAGCCTTGGAGTGGTGCTTTGGAGGCACAAGGAGGTCAGGAGTCGAAGCCCCCTCGAATCGAGCCCCGTCGCATCGTCGCCGGTGAGGTTTCCTCCATTTTGGGTCGCCGGAGTTCATGGTCGCGACCGCGGCAGTGACAAGGCCCGTTGTCTTTGACACTCGCGGACGAAGTCTTCGACGGCCGCGACCGCGGAAATCCCAGCCGCGATCGCGGATTGCCTTGGCAATCGCGATCGTGGCCTTGGACGATCCGGTCTCGGGCGGGACTTTTGTTCTTTCGATTTCGTTCGTTCCTTCTTAGATTCGTATTATTTGATTGTCAAATCTAACCGAGGGTTTTGTTATGGGTCGTCGTCGTAGGAATCTGTAATCCGTTTTCCGTTCCCGTTCCGGACCTAGAAACCCGTCGTCGCTCAATCGTTCGTCTAGACTAAGGCAAGTGGCGGTTCGCTCTTGCTTATCATTCCATGTTTCCATTAATTATCAATTGTTAATTAAATTGGGATGAACTATTGTTTTTGTTTGGGAACAAATTTTATAAATGATACGATTAAAATGTAATATTATAATAGATTGTATATATTGCTAGAAACAACGCTATTATATCTGTTATTACCATGATGGTATTGGTGTGGATTTTATGTGTGAACTTATACATTATATTTAGAACGAGTATTCGTAAGAACGCTATGTACCTTGTGAGGTCTAGTCGTTTCTTTATAACTGGTATTAGGAGGATTTTTCCCTAATACTCTCTCTGGTCATGACTATACCCTTACTCAGGATAGGTGCACACAGCTGGTGCCGACATTCGGAATTTATTCCATCTGATATCTCTCATGATGAGATGATATATCTTAAAAGCTTATAACGTAAATATATGTTTAGGAATTAAACAAGATAAGTGCGATTATGCACATAATTAATATACCCTCGGGCGAGGAGTACAACGTGGAAACCGCCCGGACTTCGATTAGAGTAAGTCCTCCTTCCAAATCTGAATTCGCATTACGCGGTGAGGTTGGTCGTGGACCCAAATGGTCAAGTCTTTTTATACGCTTGTGTGAAATTATAATGTTCCCGAACATGTAACACCCCCAAATATATCCTTGAAAGGCATTACCGCCAGTGACCTCAGACGTTCTGTCCGATGTCATCCAAGGCTTAACCAGTTTATGCAAATCATAAAACAACAGTTATAATACAAATATCATAACTTTCATTTAAACCGTAGTCTCGGAATTACAACATAATTCCAAAAACATCAGAAATACAACGGAAGTCTTTGTAAAGTAAATTACATAAAGTCTTGATCACAACGATCACCGCCAAGGATCTCAACCTAAACAAAACTCTTAAAAACTCATTTTGCCTTCATAGTCGTTTCTAGCCTTCCCGGAACTGCAGTTTATCTGATGTGCCGTATAGGACGGATGACACCAGCCAATCATGCAATGGAAATAATCGGTTGGTTAGTCTAATGAAAGACTATGCAAGGGTTAAAAGCAGAGTGGTTCTAAGTAGTCGTATTAGGTTAGACTCATCGCTTCTCGAATAACAACCGACGACGATAGTCAACCACCATACTCCTACTGGAATATACGAAAAGGCATGATCAAGAGAAGATTCTGAAAGACCGAGTCTCACAGCAATCAACCCAAAAGAAGACTCCAACGAATTGAGTCTTATCGGAAGTATGACAAATGTTGGGGAACATTATAGTTTCATACAAGCGTTTAAAACGACTTGATGTTTCAGTTCTCGACCAACCTCACCGCACAATGCGAATCCAGATTGGAAAGAGAACTTTACTCTGATCAAAGTCAAGATGAGTTTTTCCTAGCTGCACTATTTCCTAGCTGCACTACTCGCCTGAGGGTATATTAATTATGTGCAACAACGGCACTTATCTCATTTGATTCCAAAACGTGCATTATGTTATAAGCTTTTAAATATATGTTTCGCCATGAGGGACATATATTGAATATATGTTTCACCATGAGGGACATATATCGAAGGGAATAAATCCCAAGGTTTGTGA
Source organism: Rheum nobile (assembly GCA_027886185.1). NCBI lineage: Eukaryota > Viridiplantae > Streptophyta > Magnoliopsida > Caryophyllales > Polygonaceae > Rheum > Rheum nobile. Next base: position 230,162 of record WOAB01000811.1, read on the forward strand.
CACTAGCTAAGTGCACCAGCTCTATACTCGGATAGAGGACGGTCATGACCTGCAAGATGGTGTTAGGTTGTCCTAACCACCATGGTTATAAAGAAACGACTGGACCTCGCAGGGCCCCAGTAGCGTTCCTACGAATACTCGTGCTAACTAAACAGTTCAAGCACATAATAGTCCACATCAATGCCCTCAAGGCAATCATCATACATATATATCTATAATAGCGTTGTTCTAGCAGATATACAACCTATTATAATATCGTGTTTTAATCACATCATTTATCAAAACTGTTCCCAATGAAAACAGTAAATCATCCCAAATTAATTAACAATTAAATAATTGATAATTAATGGAAATATGGAATGATAAGCAAGAGCAAACCACCACTTGCCTTAGATTTATACGAAGCTTGAGACGACGGGTTTCCGGGTCCGAAACGAGGAAGAACTCGGATTATAATCTCTTACGGAACGACCCATAACGAAACCCTAAGTTAGATTCGACAATAAATAGTACGAATCTAAAGAAAAACGAACGAAATCGAAGGAACGAAAGTCTCAAACAAGATCACAAAGCCCAAGCCACAACCACACACGCCCAGGCCCACCACGGGTACGGCGGCCTTGACCGCGGGTGCGGCGAGGCTACAGAGGCGAGACGACGACGACGACAACTCACCGGGGAAGATGATGGGGGCTCGACTCGTGGTGGCTCCGACTTCTGGATTCCCTGGACCACCCAAGCACCACCTTGAGAGCACCTCCTCCTCCTTTGAGAGCTCCGGCGACGAACGAAGAACTCCAGCGAAAGCTTGCAACTCCGGCGACAATGGAACGAGAGAGAGAGATTAGAGAGAGAGAGATTGGAGTTATCTTCCTCCTCCAAGACTCCTCCTTATATAGGCCAAGCAAGGAGCCCAGCTGGCACCTCCCCCACCGCCTCAAAGCCGACCGAAATGGCAAGCAGCTCAGGCGACGTTCGGCAAAGCAGAAAAGGAATCATGACGGCGCGGGTGCGGTGGGTCTTACCGCGGGGTGCGGTGGCGACCAATTCCTGACCGCGGGGTGTGGTGGGTATGACCGCGGGTGCAGTCAAGGCAATTTTTGTGCCTTTTGCCCATTCTTTGACCGGGAAGCCCACTTTTGACCGGGAAGAATTATGGGTATGGGTTTTAACCCCGGGTTAAATATATTCATACCCGAACAATTATTCTAAACCCCAAAAATACGTCGAATGTATTTTATTCCACTCAAGGAATTATTACTGAGATCAAGTATTTAACAGAAAGTCTGAACTTCTCTGAAAGTAATTCGACTACAATACGAGTGTTTGGAAAACTTACCAAAATACTCTTTACTAAAATGAGGGGTATTACAGAACATTTGTCATACTTTACCGTAAGACTCAATCTTTTGGAGTCTTCTCTTCATACGTTTCCCATAAGGCTCTTTTCCTTTTTAGTACATGTCTAAACTTTAATCATTCCGTGAAATTTCTGGGTTATATATCGTTCCTTCGGTTGTTATTCGAGGGACAATGATAGTAAACGGTTACGATCACTAGGACCATTCTGTTTTTACCCTTGCATAGTCTTTCATTAGACTAACCAACCGGGTTTTATTCCTTGCATGGTTGGCTGGTGTCATCCGTCCTATACGACACATCAGTGGTTGGTCCCCGAAGTCCGAAGTAACCGTTGAAGAAGAGACTTGCAGTTGAAGATTCGAGTATTAGTATTTTTAAAGGTTGTCAATTATTATTTATTCTTACCACTAAGTCATGTAATAGATTTATTCTTCAAGTCTTCCGCTGTGTAATTTACAAGTTTTCCGCTGTGATTTCACTCTGTTGTAAAAACACTCCTCTCGTTTGATGAGAGATCTTCTAATAAGAATGGTTGAGTTTCATTCAAAAATATCTTCCGATGTTTAACCTTTCGTTATTTATTATGTTTATGTAAGATTAATTGTTCCGATTAAAGCCTTGGGTGACATTGGACAGCAACGTCTGAGGTCACTGGCGTGTGGCATTTCCGACAATAAGTCGGGGGTGTTACAGTTATGGTATCAGAGCAACGGTTTTAAAATTCTTGGCCTATTGTTAGGTTTGGGAATTTTTGAAAATTAATTTCGAAACTATTTTCAACCTATTTTCTATTTAAAATAAATTTCGAGAGTTTTAATGTTAAATTTAAAAGTTTTAATTATTTCTTGGAATTTAATTTACACTAATGATTTAGCTATTTGAACTTCAAAAGCTATTTATAATTGGTTTATAAAATATCGTGTTATAAGCGATTAAACTAAGTTTATGGTTGTAACTGTAAAAGTATGATTTGGGTCTTAGAAAACTTTGGTGATAACCATATCACTAGTTTTGAGAAACTAACTCCATAAACAACTATTTATATATATAAGGTTTAAAGATATAAAGTATGAAGTTGAAAGTATACGATTTAAGAGGTTTTTCAAACTTCTGCAATATTCAAGTTGTTACTTATTCCTTAGAGCCATTCTTAGGAATATCATTTCTCCTTAGATTTAATGTCAGTTAAAGGTTGACATTTCTCCTAGAATTTCCACTTTCAAGAAAAGAGATGAAGGTCGTTCTGCGGTTAGTGGTGGTGGGCCAGTCAGACTGTTATAGAGTTATTAGTTTGGACCCTTATAAATCGTATCATAACGTAATTGACTCAGTGTCAAGTACCAGTTGGAGAAGTTCTAAACTAACGTTATGGTTCACCAACAGGTGATGGACACCCGATCCACCAACCAAGCAGCTAGCGAGAGTCTTAGCAACGATTCTCGAATTCGGCTGAGGAGTGCTACTCCGCAAGGGAAAGACGCGGGATTCGGCTCACGTAGAAGTGACCCGACCCTACGACAGGATGTTCATCAGGGACAAGCGGACCCCCAAGCTGATAAGTGCTATTTTGTAGCACATATCTAAGGATTATTATCACGTTTGAGGTGCCATTTGGTTGGGTTTTATGCACAATTGGAGATTATGGAGTTAGAGTGGTGAAGTGTGGTTTTGGTGGTCTGGAGGAGCTAATTGAAGACATCCAGAGGAAGAGGAGTTGACCACCTGAGAAGACGTTGAAAATCTATGAAGGAACCACATTGGAGTGTCACCGCCCCGCGCCAAAAGCCACCGCGACCCGGCGGTGGGTCTCAGATAAAGCCGGCGCCCCGCGGCCATCTGCTGAAGCAAAGCAATTAATTAATGAAGCAGTGTGGTACTGGAATTGAAGAGATGGGCCGTGAAGAAGAAAGGCCCAACAAGGAGAAAGGCCCACGAAGAAGTGAAGCCTCGCGCGCGTGAAATTAAAGCAGGAATTGAAAGCGGAAAGTGAAGATTGAAGATACAGGTGATGTCACACTGACGTCGGCGCGATTGATATTGTTGTGGGCCGTGTTGCTGCTGCTTGCATTGGGCCGAAGTTGGGTCGTGGCTGCTGATTGAATGGAGACGCCGAGAGTTGCTGCTTGCACGAAACCGAATTACGGGATTAATTCCCTATTTCGTTTGTTTATTTTTGGCTATTAGTTTTATTATTATTTCCTTTTATTATTTTTATTACTTTTAGATTTAGGTTAAATACTCTTTTGTTAACCTAGTTGCAAAGAGTGACAATTCTCCTTCGGGAGACTTAGTTCGTTTTCATTCTGCCTCCAGGGTTTTCAACCCATGGAGAACTAAACACCTTTGTTCTGCTAGACGTTTGAAGCAATACAGTTGATTCGGTTGTGAGATTTATATTCCTTGTTCTTATCCTTATAAGTGTTGGATTGATTCTCTTGGTTATATTGATATTGATTTCTTGTTGTTCTTCTTAGCCTGATCAACTAGGTTGAATGCTTTTTATCAATTGCTAGGATTGCATATAGGGGTTCCGAGTGCATATCTAGTGGCAAACACAATTGTGCGTATAGGGGTTCCGAGCGTACAATTGTGAGTGAGAATCAGTTGCATGTTAAGTAGGGGAGTGAGTACTTGTACGTCTTTCTACTTGCATGTATCCTATATCCTTGTGTGCATTGCTATTGCTTTGTTGGTGGTAAAGTACCCCGGTCTGGTACCGCATGACAGGCGTGACTGGTGGTATTTTATCATTGGCATAGTAATAAGTCTATCGACAACTGTGAGAATCGGTAGTACTTAAGATCAGGGTGGGAACAACCATAAGAATAGTAAAAGAACTTGGATTGAATAGATTTCTGTGATCAACTTATATCTCTGTATTGTGGATCTCGTTCTAGTGGAACTACTTTCCCCAACCATATTCTCAAGTCAATTAAACTTGTTTGCTTTGCTCTGCTTGATAATCAAAAACCCCTTTTGTTACTTTGCATGCTCATAAATACTTAGAAAGATCACTTCCTTCCTGTGGATTCGACCCTTGCTTGCCTCTACTACTTGTTTAGGTTTGTTAGGATTTCTTTGTTAAGGTGTCACGACAGCGCCTTATCATAAGCCGCAAGGAGAGTTCCACCTCCTGCCCCAATTGTGCTAAATGCGACGACCATTGGGCAGATAGTGGGGCTAGTGGTCGAAGTATTAACGACCCAGATGATACCGTAAGTCCAAGCAGCCCCCATACCTCAAGACACAGCTAGTGTGAAGGCACAAATTAAGGCAAAGGGTGGGCAACAGAATCCCAGGGCTGGCTCATTCAAGTGGCCAGCGTCGCCCACCAAGTTCGAGAAGTCTGGTCGTACTAGGACCAAGACGACTCCGTCTGATTCCGCCAAGGGCTCAGGATGGGATAGCGGCGGAATTCTATGCCACAACTGTGGTAAGGCTGAGCACAAGAGCCCTAGTTGCCAAAAGATGAAGCGGGTATGTTACAGTTGTGGGAGGGAAGGTCATATGAAGACATACTGTAGGCAGAAGAGCCTAAGGCCAACACAAGGATATCAGGCCTCAAAAGCTGACTTTAGGCAGAACTCAAGGGCGAAAGTGTCTGCTCCGGAGCAATCTATTGCTCGTGATAAAGGCAAGGCGCCTATGGAATTTTCGGGTCAAGAGCAGCGACTCTTTTTGATACGTCACCCCGACGGGAGGGAAGCTTTGTACAAGTGGTAGTATTTGGTGAGGTTTTTAGAATAAGGAGCGATGACTTGTGTCGATAGTTTCCATAGTTTAGTAATCTGTCTACTCGACTTTCTGTCAGTTGGTTTATGTAAAGTTTTGAATAATAAAGAAGTGTTTCCTTATTCCGGAAATTACTAAATTCGTTACTATTGCAAATTTTTCGTTCATACGAGACTCCGTGAGTGCCAAAAACAGTTATGTCACGTGTGGATAAGGGCTGTCGGGACTCATAAAGGAGGGGTAACGTATGGAACCAAGATGTTCGTTCCCTACATGGTTAACACCAGGGGTGACTCCATTACTGAATTCCTAGATCCATTCTTAGGAATCCATCTTTATTCTTGGAGTAATGTCACAACGGTATGACATTAATTACTCCCTTCGTTGATCGGAAGAGCGTTATCTCATGATTTGAGTTTTACCAAAATTCCTTATTGTAGAGGAAACAAATGTGTGTGGTTAATGCTCTATGAGATTTAAGAACTAAATCTCATACGTGTACCCTGAACATTTGCTCTGGTAAGTATGTAGGGATGGACTAAGGCGAAGTCCAGAATGTCTAGTTATGAGGTCATGCTGTAGGCATTGATGTGGATAGATTGTTGAGAAGGGAATGAATGTATAAGAGGGATAGTTCATAGGGAACTCGTTTCCTCTATTACGACCTTGAGTAAGACTTTAGAGTCCAGAGTTATGGTTATGAGATTTATAAGTGGGTATGACCAGTGTAGGACCAATGGTTAAAGCTTTTTGAAAAGCCGAATGTACAAAGTCATAGGTATTATTTTGGAAGATCTATTCGAAGTTTCGTTTTGAGGCCCATCAGGAAATGATGTGATTAAGTCTTGGAGAGATAGTAAGTATCCGTAATGCAAAAGGGGTTGCTTTAATTGGGATAGTAGATTGTGTGAGGAGTATAAGGATCTTAAGTTAGAGATAAGTTATTTGAGTCAGTTAAACAAACCTTTGGGATGTGAATCAGGAAAAGGGCGGCTGAGCCAAATCTAAGTGGACCAAATGATTGAAATTGGTAGGTTGTACGATCATGGAATAAGGAGTTATGATACTTGTAAGGTTATAAGGTTTGATATTTGGATTTTATGTGAGTTTGTCAGTTAGAAAGATTATGGTGAAATTCTTTGGAGAAGACTAAGTTGTGAAGTTACTGTGTTAGAAGGAGGCCACTTAAATGGAAAGATTACAGTTTAAGGATAGGTTATGTTGATGATTCCGATAAATTAAAAGGATTTAGTGGAGAGAATTGTCTATGTGCGCCTAAGGAGTAAGGTAGCAAACGTTAATCGTATAAAGCTATTAAAGGATTCTGATAGAAGTGACTGATACAGTTGGTAATGAATCATTTATCAGGATGACACCTTAAGGAAATAGGAGTAATATCTCAAGGGATTTTGGTTATGGAAGTTGTAAGTGAGTATGTTCATTGTGGACCAGAGGATTAGACTTTCGGAAAGGCTAAGGGTGTGAAGTCATATGTATCATCTTGGAAGATTTATCTGAGGTTCGTTATGAGGCTTCCTTAAGAGAAACGACATAAGGATTGGCGTAGAGTGATCAATGTCTGTTAATGCGATTTGATGTCACGTTTTGGGGGAAAATCAAGTGATTGGTCACAATTGTGCTAATGGATTTATCACGGCATTGTTTTGAGGAAACTAAAGGTTTTGAGTTGGAAGTGAGCTTTAGGGCCAAACTTATTTGGGCCAAGGAACTGAATCAGTGAATTGTACCTTCAAGGGATATAGAGATATGATATCTGGAGATTTACAAGGTCTGATATGTGGATTGTTAGTGAGTGTGTCGTCTATAAAGCTTATGGTATAACACTTTTTGGAAGTAGTAAGTTGTGAACGATTGTATTGGGAGAAAGCCCACTTGGAATTGGAAGATTTTGGTGTAGGGCCTAGATATTCAGAGGATATCGATAAACCAAAAGGATGTAGCATGGAAAATGGTCGTATGTACGTTTAAGGAGTGAAGTGACAGTGTTACTAGTATGTACCCATTGAAGGACTTAAGAAGTGAAGTGATTGATTGTGATGGCAAGACATCGTTCATCCATATGGTATTTTGAGTAAATAGAGTTGAGGAACCTTAAAGGTTTAAGTTAGAGATTGAATAAGGAATACGTTAGGGTAATCTTGGATAAATGGTAAATATCCGTAAAGCAAAAGAGTGCTTGATTTGGGATAATAAATCGCATGAGGATAACTGATTGCCTAAGGATTTTTGGGTGAATAGCAAACTCGATCGATAAAAGTTATTACGGTTTTGAAGGTCAATAGTGTGGCATAAAGTAAGTATGTGAATGATATCAAGTGGACTTGAGGAAAAGGTGACCCACGTTTATTAAGGTGATCGTATGACACGTTTGGGTAAGACAAGAGTATAATCTTGGAGAGGATTAGTAAATCATGTTGAGGTAATCGGACATAGGCTGTGGTATGAGTAATTGTGGGATCACAGGAGTGAAGATTTTGAGTTAAAGATATGGCACAAGGGCCAAATGTGAGTAAGGTAACCAATGTAATAGGTGAGTCGTGTATGTAAGGAGTAAGGTCTATATGACAAGAGAGGTACTAAGTTGAGGTATAGTGAAATTCTATGTATGTACTTTGAGGATCTGATCATCGAAGGAAAGTTAGTAGAAAAATATTGTATTCTTCTATTTGAGGACATCAAGGTCTTTTTGAGGAATAGGGCAACATAGCGATGTTATACTGGAGATTATAATGGATACTCTGAGCGAGACAATGGTAATCTTGTGAATGATCACATATGTTCTAGCAAGAGTAAGGAATGTAGGCAGTATGTGGTAAGTGGAATCATGATCGAGTAAATAGTTCGATTTTTGGTGGTACAGGTTTCAAAAACCAAATTTATTCAAGGATGTCGACTTAAGGAAGATAAGGTACATACTTTAGGAGAAGTTTAGAGAAAAGTGAAAGAGAAATATGTGTATTCTTATGCTTAAGGTTTAGCGAGTCTATTGCGATGATTTTAGGAGACAATTATCCTAAGATAATTATGACCTTGAGGATGGTCACGAGTTAGTACAAGAATAGTACGTGGAAGTAGGCTATGCGAGATAGTGGTATGGTTGAGGAAACAGATCATTTTCCAAGAGCAAGTACTTGATGCAATGATTAATAAAGTTAAGATCAGGTAGTGAGATTATGGTAAACAGGTCCCATTAGTTTAGCAATGCTAGTTTCGGGGTCGAAACTTCTTTTAAGGGGGTAGTGATGTAATACCCCTCATTTTTTAGTAAGGGTATTTGGGTAAATTTCCAACTCTCGTTGGGAAAGCACGACGCGTTTGGCAAAATTCAGAATTTCTGTAACGTGTATGATCTCTGTAAAAATTCCCTGAGCCTTGAAAAATACATTCGACGTATTTTTGGGGCTTAGAATATTTGTTCGGGTACAAATATATATAATCCGGGGTTTAAACTCATGCCAAACCTTTTCCCGGGCAAACAGACGCGAAAAGGGCAATTCCGCGACCGCGGAATAATAGGGCACAACGAAGCTGGGCACATGAATTTTCCGCGACCACGGAAAAGTGCAACACGTCAGCGTGCTTCGTCTTCCGAGCCTCGTCGTCCGTGCCACCGTTGATCGCCTGACTCGCCGTTGATCTGGGCGGGGAGGAGCTCCTCTCCTTGGCTATAAATAGAGGCGAGTTTGGAGGGTTTAGGGGCACCGAAATCTGATCTACTCTCTCTCTCTCGCTCGTTTTTCTTGCTCGCCGGAGTTTTGAGGTGTCGCCGGAGCTCTCGTCGGTGGTCGTGGCAACCTTGGAGTGGTGCTTTGGAGGCACAAGGAGGTCAGGAGTCGAAGCCCCCTCGAATCGAGCCCCATCGCGTCGTCGCCGGTGAGGTTTCCTCCATTTTGGGTCGTCGGAGTTCATGGTCGTGACCGCGGACATGAACTGCCGCGATCGCGGCAATGACAAGGCCGGCCGCGTCCGCGGCCGCTATCTTTGACACTCGCAGACAAAGTCTTCGACGACCGCGACTGCGGAAATCCCTTGGCAATCGCGATCGTGGCCTTGGACGATCCGGTCTCGGGCGGGACTTTCGTTCTTTCGATTTCGTTCGTTCCTTCTTAGATTCGTATTATTTGATTGTCGAATCTAACCTAGGGTTTCGTTATGGGTCGTCGTCGTAGGAATCTGTAATCCGTTTTCCGTTCCCGTTCCGGACCCAGAAACCCGTCGTCGCTCAATCGTTCGTCTAGACTAAGGCAAGTGGCGGTTCGCTCTTGCTTATCATTCCATGTTTCCATTAATTATCAATTGTTATTAATTGTTAATTAAATTGGGATGAACTATTATTTTCGTTTGGGAACAAATTTTATAAATGATACGATTAAAATGTGATATTATAATAGGTTGTATATATTGCTAGAAACAACGCTATTATATCTGTTATTACCATGATGGTATTGGTGTGGATTTTATGTGTGAACTAATACATTATAGTTAGAACGAGTATTCGTAGGAACGCTATGTACCTTGCGAGGTCTAGTCGTTTCTTTATAACTGGTATTAGGAGGATTTTTCCCTAATACTCTCTCTGGTCATGACTATACCCTTACTCAGGGTAGGTGCACACAATTGGTGCCGACATTCGGAATTTATTCCCTCTGATATCTCTCATGATGAGATGATATATCTTAAAAGCTTATAACGTAAATATACGTTTTGGAATTAAACAAGATAAGTGCGATTATTCACATAATTAATATACCCTCGGGCGAGGAGTACAACGTGGAAACTGTCCGGACTTCGATTAGAGTAAGTCCTCCTTTCAAATCTGAATTCGCATTACGCGGTGAGGTTGGTCGTGGACCCAAATGGTCAAGTCTTTTTATACGCTTGTGTGAAATTATAATGTTCCCAAACATTTGTCATACTTTCTCGTAAGACTCAATCTTTTGGAGTCTTCTCTTCATACGTTTCCCATAAGGCTCTTTTCCTTTTTAGTACATGTCTAAACTTTAATCATTCCGTGAAAGTTATGGGTTATATATCGTTCCTTCGGTTGTTATTCGAGGGACAAGGATAGTAAACGGTTACGATCACTAGGACCATTCTGTTTTCACCCTTGCATAGTCTTTCATTAGACTAACCAACCGGGTTTTATTCCTTGCATGGTTGGCTGGTGTCATCCGTCCTAGACGACACATCAGTGGTTGGTCCCCGAAGTCCGAAGTAACCGTTGAAGAAGAGACTTGCAGTTGGAGATTCAAGTATTAGTATTTTTAAAGCTTGTCAATTATTATTTATTCTTACCACTAAATCATGTAATAGATTTATTCTTCAAGTCTTCCGCTGTGTAATTTACAAGTTTTTCGCTGTGATTTCACTCTGTTGTAAAAACACTCCTCTCGTTTGATGAGAGATCTTCTAATAAGAATGGTTGAGTTTCATTCAAAAATATCTTCCGATGTTTAACCTTTCGTTATTTATTATGTTTATGTAAGATTAATTGTTCTGATTAAAGCCTTGGGTGACATCGGACAGCAACGTCTGAGGTCATTGGCGTGTGGCATTTCCGACAATAAGTCGGGGGTGTTACATCAATAACGTTCATTCAAGCTTTCCCACAATTCTCTTGGATCCTCCACAAACAAGTACTCAGTTTTGAGACTTTCATGTATGTGGTGGGGGAGGAATACAATGGTTTTCGCCTTCTCCTGAGGCGTGATATTATTATTTTCCACAATCGTTCCCTCAAGGCCATTTGCCTTGAGGTAAGTTAAGGCATCAACCCTCCATTCGAGGTATTTGTGGCATGATAGCTCAAGGATGTCAAATTCCCTCTTTGCGATGCTTGTCATTTAGTTACTACAAATCAGGAGCTGTATAATATAATTTAATTAGCACGTTCAACATTATGCATGTATGATTTATGAGTCATGTGTGAAACGATATGGCCGAATAATTGTTAAAGTCATGTCATATTATCTTTTCATATCAGCATAGGTATGTAGATAGCATGTGTATAACATAAAGATAGACTTTATATAAAGAATGCTTATAGTATGCAAACAGAAGGCGTGAATTAGAATAGTGATCATACTGTATAGACATAATGCAAGCAAGAAATCATACGAATATAATTTTGGCGGGAACAATTAAAACCCGACCGTTTCTTTTACCCTCTTTATTTATGGTCACCCATTATTACCCTTTTTCACCGGCCTTATCTTCTCCTTCTCGTCTCCATTTTCGATCTCCCCTTCCATTTTTCTTTCAACCATTTCCATGGCCAACGATGAGATTTTTCGTCACCTTAGAGCCAGTAATGATCGGTTCTTAATCAAGCTTTTCTGTTGCCTTGTTCTTATCATGATTATCAACATCATTCTCATCATCTTATTAGCAAAAACTTACTTACGTTTCAAGTGGTGAAATCAAGGGTTTAATAAAGAGAGTTCAAGGCTAGACATCAAAAGAGGTAAGCAAATCCAGTCTTTTGTTTGTACCTTGTATGAATCTAGATGTTATGTTTCCATTTTTGGTAAAAACGTTAATAGATCTAGGAAGACAAATAGAGTTTCTGATGTAGAAGATCCCGATTTGGGAAACTATAGAGCATACTCCTCAAAACGATTTTGTAATAATCTTCTTGCATGATTAAACTAATGTAATGGTAGAGATTTGTACCTTGATGATTCTTGAAGCTCAAGTGGTATTTAGAGACTCGTGCTGATAACGTGTTATAAAGTGATTAAGGCAAGATCACCTAAACCTTTATAAAGAAACACTTAAAGCAACTTTAAGTATTAGAAGAGAGGGAGAGAGATCAAGAACTTTAGAGATGTATTCTTGCTCTTTGTTTGTGTATATTTCACAAGGATTAAGGCCTCTATTTATAGGCCAATGGTAGCATACAATTCATGACTAATATCAAGGTAAAGAAGGTGAATAATTCACCATTATTATTTACCTCCAATAATCTATCTAAGTTGTCAAACTTATATAACACTTGTATTCATACTTAATTAAACATGTGTTACATAACATGTTCATAACCTTCTAGATGCATTTAAGTTGTTCATAACACTTCGTATTTAAATACAACTTTTTTTATATTGAAGTTTCAAGCTCTATAGATAAGAGATACCAAAACATAGAAAGTACACATTGTTTAAACACTTTGTATATGTAATCTCTATTTTCGTCAACCTGTTATGAATCAAGGCTATTTATAATTATACCTGTAATGCAGGTTTTTCAAACTAGTATGCAATATTATAATTTTTAAAAATTGAAAAATACCACTACCTGTCGGTAGACCTGTCAAACGGGTCGGGTTCGGGTTTAAGCACATCGGGTCAGGTCGGGTCGATTGCGGGTCAGAATTTGCGGGTCGATTATGGATCGGGTCGTTGCGGGTCAGGTACGGGTTCGGGTCGACCCAGCGGGTCGAGAGCGCCATATCAAAATTTTATAAAATGATTATTAAAATAATATTTTAATTAAAACAAAAAATCAAAAAATAATAATTATATAATATTTTAATAACAAAATATATTATAATGTTTAATATATAAAATAAAAACACATTTATAATGACCCAACCCAAAAAATTTCGGGTCGAACGGATCGGGTCACTTTTGACCCAATATTTTTTGGGTCGGGTCTCGACCCAGAAAATACGGGTCGAGTCGGGTTTGCGGGTCAGGTCAAATTTTGACAGCTCTGCCTGTCGGCATTGTGTGTGCAAGATGAAAATGCACATTAGAGTTGTATATTAGAATTGTATGTGCAAACCAAAAATGCACATCCGACGCGACTGTGCATATCAGTTATCAACTACACGTAATATCCATTCTTAAGGCTTCTACTGCAACAATCTAATCAGCGAAACAAGATTGCACAACCACGGTCGACGTGCATGGTCCACTTGCACACACTAGTACAAAAGACCGATTCAGAACGCGATTTTTTTCTTCACCGGACGGCGACTCCCATAGCGCGGTTGCTATCAGCGAGGTAACGGGTCCCAAAGTTTCAAATGAAAAAAAAACATGGAAATTAGGGGACATAAATTAGTCCATTGAAACATGAATCAAATAACCATTAGAGGTCCAAGCCGGTGTTAGTTCGTCATTAGTCCTTTACAACCAAGCAAGTTATGAGCCACCAGCACAAGTAAAAAGAAGTCCATATTGCCACATCTGAGTAGAACCCGGAAACCCAAGTGTGAAAGAGATTGAAGATTGAAGATCACGTGCAACTTTATTATGACGATGCATACAAGGATTGAATTGTTGCACTGCTCTGTATAGATCACAACTGCTATCCTCCTCTCCAATTAGTACTCTTGTCTGAAAATGTTGATCAAATGTACTAGTTGCGTCAGCAAAGATGTAAGGCAACTCACAACTCTGATATTGCACACAAGGTAGCTCTTGTAGATGCTGCAATTGGCTGATGATCATTTTGACTCGGAAATCCATTGTACATTTTCGGATCAGGAGTCATCAAAATCAAGTCTTGTCCAGTTTGTAGTGTTGCTTGATCAATTGAAGGTGCATAACGAAGTAGTTGATTAACATCAATGTCGTACTCCTGTTGCAAGTCTTGTGTTGAGTAGCTTGAATATGACAATTGATAACTCTTTCAAGTGATAACTTTTGTATATTGGACTGACATGATCAACCTTGAAGCCCATCTCCTTAAACATCTTTAGCTGCAAGACAGTAGTATTTAGCCTATGACATCTAGGTAGATGATTTCAATGCACATCACAAGCTCAGAGGCATTATTATTTATAGTCAATGACAAATATTGAGATGATTGTTGTTCTGTCACCTAATGCAGAAAGCCATCTTTTGGGCAAACAAACTCACAACTATGCTTCAACGAATCAAGTTCATCTGCAACATATACCAGAAAAAAAAGGCAGAAAAAATAAATCACATCACAAGGTTAAATACAATAAAAATTATCTGCATAAGTTCAACAAAATCATCATAACATGTTCCACGTGCTACCAACAACATAATATGGCAATCAAAGTTTCAAACTAGGTGGCAATGAGATAACTAGATAAGCATTGTCAACAACTAGCTAATTAAAGTAAGTAACTTCCACGTTCAACTTGATATACCTTCAAAGCATAAGAAAATCATGACTGCAGGACTGAATTACGAGCAATTTCACATAAGTCGCATGGACTTAGCTTCCATACCTGAAAATGATAAAATGTCAATCAATATCAATTCTTCAATCTTAAGAAAGTCACTAAATTCAAATTGCACATTGACTCACTTTTGCAACAACAGTGTATTCTTCTACTAGTGGCTCCATTGTCATATGGATTTGTAAAGGTTCGTCTGTCGAAAGAGATACATTAAGCCCAAGGAGGAAAAATGTGGGGAAAGTTCTGAAAGGATTCCTATATAAGTCCCCAAAAAAGAGAATTGTTGCTCAAAGGGGACATTGGTAGGTCAATCTGACAAATCAAATGCCATAGAATGAGAAATAACAACAACAAAAAATAAATCAACAAAAAATTTCGAGTCTGACTTGTTTACTTGAGCAAGATAATAGAGATACTAAAGTATATGGGATTTCCTCAGGTTATTCCATGAGCAATATTATGAGAAGTAAAAAATGTTGCAGTGATCGGCACTATTTTGTAGTGCATTTCTAGGAGTTGTTATCAGATTTGAGGTGCCATTTGGATGGATTTAGTGCACAACTGTGGATTATGGAGTTAGAGAGGAGAAGTGTGGATTTGGTGGTCTGAAGAAGCAAATTGAAGATATCCAGAGGAAGAGGAGTTGACCACTGAGGAGACGAAGAAGAACCAATGAGAGAGTCCACACGAGAGTAGAAGAACAATGTGCTGAATTCAATTGATTCGTTCTCTTTACTCAGACGTCCAAATGGAGTGATTCCAATTCGAGGAGTTAGATCTCGAAGTCTACTGCAAGTCCTCAAAATATGAGCGCAATCCGAGTTGGGGATCAAACGTTATGGCGTTTTTACGGAAGTGTCGCAGGAGCTGAACCGAAGAAATCTGGCGGCGACCGCCGCCAGGCTTACGGCGACCGCCGCCGTGTCGGATGCGGAACCGAACCACTTTTCCTTCCTTTGTTATTTTGGATTATTATTAGTATTTTTTATTATTTCGTTTTTGACCTTTTTGGAAGACCTTATTATTTTCTAGTATTTAGGGTTAGAAGGGAGCTTGGCCTCCCTTATCTCTCGAACCCTAATTTCATCTTTTCCCTTTCTACGTACTTGCTATGAAGAACTAAGCCACTCTTGCTTAGTCAGACGCTGAAGCTTTCGTTTTGATTCAGTTGTGAGATTCTCGTTCCTTATCTTTTGCATGGATTTTATCTATTCTCTTGCTTGATTGCTTATGATTAATATTGATAATCTCTAACCTGCGCAACTAGGGTTTGTCTCTATTGATTGATTGCTAGATCTAGATTGTTACTGGTTGAGCATATCTATTTCAGAGTAGCAACTGCATCGTACTAGTATCTGGTTGTGCTAGTCTTATGCAGAAGAGAACTGATTTACATTCTAGGATAAAAGCTGGTTGTTTTATGCTAGAATTGTATTCAACTATATTCATATTCTTAACGCTGCTATTAAACTGAATCTTGATAGTTTCATGGTTGTTTAATTAGTTAGTGCTAATAATATCTGGTTGTGCTATTAGTTATATCTGAAAAGGAATTGGAATTTCCATTGCATGAGATATTGAATGATTTTCTAAGATCAACTTGTCATACGAATAGTGGATGTTGTTTGACTGAGCTATTTTTCCCATTACTGAATTCATCTTCTTTAGTTTGTTTGTCTTTGCATGCTTAGAACTTCTAAACACACAAAACCCCCCTTTGGTTACTTGAAGATTGACATAGAAATTACACATAAAGATAGAATTTGTCTCCCTGTGGACTCGACCCTTACTTACTTAGGACTACGGTTTAAGGTTTGTTTGAATAACTTGCATAGCAGTAATTAGCACGACAAATTGCTGTTATCAAATTGGCGCCGTTGCCGGGGAGGCAATAATCTATTTTGTGTGCGATTTGTGTGTCAACTATTGTGTGGACCTATCTTACGGTCCACATCCGTGCTATTGATTTTTGTTTTTCCTTTTTGATTTTGTTACAGAGATGGATAGATTTCCCCACTTCCATCAGGAGCCGCAATATGACTCATACTCATACGCATACACTCCAGGGTGGAGAGATCACCTCAATTCGAGTTATGGGCACCAACATTATCCCCCTTATGGTCATGATTACCAGGAGTTTTACCCGGGACCACAGTCATTCTATCAGCAGGGTACTCCACCACAGTACTACCCAGCCTACGAGCATAGCCCACCAGTTTCCAATCCAGATTACTATATCTCACAGTCTACTGCGGATTTATTCCGGACCTTGGAGAATCAGATGGGGCACAATCCAAGTCCCTCCATGTCATTAGAGGACATGTTTAGATCTCTCAATCAGAGCACGATCCAACTTGAACAACAAATGAAGTCCTATATCCAGAACTCTGAGAGGAAGATGGGGCAAATGATGCAAGCAGTGAGCAGAATGGAGGCCATGACGTCGGCAGAACCACTATCTCACCTAGTGGTGCACCAGGAAGAGAATGTATTCTCGATGACCCTACAAAGTACTGAGCAGCTGCATGTCGCCCCCTTAGTTCAAAGGGAAGAACAAATTTGTGAGACAGGTGTAGAATACAACGAGATATCTGCAGAAGAGAACCCGAGACCGCGGGAGGTATACCTCGACCTCGGTTCACCCACTGAGGAGATGGGTATTCCAGACGATATTTTGGACCGCGTTGTGCTTTCTGAAGAAGATTATTTTTTGGGACTAGAGGAATTCAGCGACCAAGAGGAGGAAAACCGCGATCGCGGAAACGATCATGCGACGCTCGTTCCTCTTGAAAACGCCCCGACAGACCCCAACCCTCTCGAGGCTGCCTATGATGAGTATGTGCGTCTAAACTCATCCCCGCTCGTTGCACCCTTCCCTGAGGCATTACAAGATACTCGAAGGCTGAAGAACAACAATGAAATCTATGAGGCCTTCCGTAACTATGCAGAAACCGTTCCTTTGGTCACATTGACAAACAGCCTCGCTGCACATAATTTTTAAGGGCACTGGGCAATATCAAGAAGAAACCAAAGGGGAAGTACAAGAAGGAGGACTTGATTCAGGTGACGAATTTTTACATGCTGGATGCGGAGCAGAACAAACATGCAGGCCCTGAGATGTTGGGTAGGCCATTTCTGAAGATGTCAAGTGCATTCATATATATGAACAACGGTCCAACCATCATGAAGTACACAAGCATGGGGGAAAAGCTCTACAGGGAGTATACAAAGAGACATCCCCCTGATATAGATCTCAAGAGTTCAAGTGCTAGGACAAACCCGAGCTGAGGAGGATTGAGTAGGATGTCGAGCCACGACAGTAAACAAGGCGTTTCTCGGGAGGCAACCCGATGTTAGGTACTTTCTTTTCCTTCCCTTAGTTTATTTTCTTTTGATTTTTTTTTTTTTACTTTTGTAGTTTTTGTAGTTCTGTGTCGAACTAACCTGCAGAAAGTGTGAAAAAAAAAAGCGAAGAAGGAGCGGCGACCGCTGACAAACTTACGGCGACCGCCGCCAATCCCACTTTCGAATGCTTCGCTACGGCAAATGGCAGCGACCGCCGTTTAATTATGGTGACCGCCGTTTAATGGCGGCGACCGCTGCCCTCCTTACGGCGACCGCCACCATTTCTCAGGTAAAAAAAAAAAAAAAAACTTCCCGAAAAAACCTTAAACGAGGAGCAACAACAACAACAAAAAAGTTCCACCGGAGGCCAGCTGTCCGAGTTTCCCATGGGGAGATGGTGCGCATCATGTTGTCATGGAGGAGACATTAGACCTACACTTTTAATTGACAACGATGATGGTCTTACAATGGACAGCTGAGGAGGAGAAACACTAGGGCCCACACCACGATTACATCTGGACCCCATTTTTGTGTTCGTTGAAGGCCATGCAACCCCGCCATACTTGTTATACCACTATTCACCAGAGTGGTTCCTTTTGGTTGCATGGTAGGAGTTGATGGAGTTGAAGGCCGTGCAGCCCTGATTTCCTTAATGACCACTATACCTTACAGTGGTTCCCTATGGTTGCACGGTAGAGTTGAGATGAAGACACCCGTCCAACACTAGAGACTTGGGCATATATTGTGAAGACCGCCAGCGACACCTTCAGTGTCCAAGCAGCTTGGCGACGTGTGTGAATCTATTCTTTGTCTTCCCTGTGCTTTATTCTTTTTGTCTTTCATTACATTGAGGACAATGCAATGTTTAAGCATGGGGGGATTCTATACTTGTTGCGTCGTTGAGGAAAAGAAAAAATGAAAAAGAGCAAAAAAAAAGGCTAAAATTGAAATCCTGGGATAGGTCGAAAACCTGAAAAGGCGGCCTAGGTAATAAGCAGGTGGCTTGGACCAGCATTAGGCTGGGGTAATAATTGATCAAGAGTGATGTGAGTATATTGTGAGCCCATCTATTGAAAAATGAAATGAGTGGCTTGGTGAAAATCCGAAAGGGCGCCTTGGCAAAATGAGTGAAAAGAAGAAGAGTGATTTTTAGGATTTCTCATTTTTCCTGGCGTGGCGACATAAGAAGAGGTGATATAAGGAGGATTCGAGTAGGGCATTCTGGAGCGATAAGAAGATAGATGGGAGATAGGATTAGATTTTTATTCACTCTATGGTGTTTGGGATAAGCTTGGGGGAAGTACTCTGCTTTCCTTTTAGCTTGGATGTGTGTGGTGTTGTGAGTTATTATATGTTGTGCTGTGCTTATTGTATGGGTGCCTGGAGTTTATTATTAGGTGTGATTCTTGGAGAGGTTGAGTTTTCTATGCTTCCTGAAACCTTGGGGATTGATTGGAGGAGTAGGTTTTGTAACACCCCCAAATCTTAACCCATTTGGAAAGGTATTACCGTCAGTGACCTCAGTGTTCCTTACCGAGATCACCCAAGGCTTTACCGTTTGAATACAAATCATGAAATACAATGATACAAAATGATAACTTTATTCATATAAAACATGATTCCCGGGATTACATCACAATTCCGAATAGGACAAATACAGAGTTTAAACAAAGTACATCGAAAGTGTTTTAAATATATAACAGAGTAAATAAGTTACAGCGGAAGTCTTTCTTGAAATATTACAAAAAAGGTTATGATCGTAATGATCATCTGCCCAAGGATCTCAACCTGATTAAAAGATAATTATTAAAATATCCAAAAACAACCGTCATCTTCATAGTCATTCTAGTCTCCTCATATCTTCGCTCTATCTGATGTGCCGAATCGAACGGATGACACCAGCCAACCATGTAGAGAACAATTGCGGTTGGTTAGTCTAGTGAATAGACTATGCAAGGGTACAAAGCAGAAGGTTAGAAGTAGTCGTATTAGGTTAGATTCATCGTTTCTCGAATAATAACCGATAACGATAATCAACCTTCATACTTCTACTGAATAACAACAAGAGGTATGCACAAGAGAAGATTCTGGAAGACTGAATCTTCACAGAAATCGACCCGAAAGAAGACTCCAACGGAAGTGAGTCTTAAGGAATTATGACAAATCTGGAACGTTTAAAGAATCAGACATCAGTGATTTAAAAGTTGACTTAGATGTTTCGGTTCACGACCAACCTTACCGCTTACAGCGAATCCAGATTGGAAAGAGAACGTACTCTGATCAAAAGTCGAGACGAGCTTTCCTAGCAGCACTATTTACTTAGCTGCACTACTCGCCAAAGGTATATTAATTATGTGCACTCGGGCACTTTATCTTATTAAATTCCAAAACGAGCATTACGTTATAAGCTTTTAAATCTCCACCCGAGAGATATCGGATCCCCCCGCAAGAGATATCAGATCTCCTCACAAGAGATATCAGATCTCCTCACAAGAGATATCAGAGGGAATAAATCCCGAAACATTTGGCACTAGCGAAGTGCACCAACCCTGAGTAAGGGCATGGTCATGACCAGAGAGAGTACTGGGAAAAAATCCACCAAGTACTAGTTATAAAGAAACAGCTAAACCCCCACAAGGTACATAGCGTTTCTACGAATACTCGTTCTAACTAAACAGTTACGAACGCAGTAATAATTCACATCAACGTTAAGAATACCTGTGCTAACTAAACAGTTAACGCACAGTAATAATCCATTTTAATGTTAAGGATACTCGTGCTAACTAAACAGTTAAAGCACAGCAATAGTTCGGGATAAATCCACATAAATGCTCTCAAGGCGAACATAAATAATAGCGTTGTTCTAACAGATATACAACATATTATAATATCATTTTTACAGTTTCCAAAACAGTTTATAAAACCATTTCCAGATAAACACAATAATCATTCCAAATTAATTACTCAGATAAACAAATGATAATTAATGTAAATATGGAACGATGAGCAAGAGCGAACCGCCACTTGCCTTAATCCGCAGAGTTTGAACGAAGTCTAACGACGGGATTCCGGGCTCGACACAGGGACAGATCTGGCAACACAGATTCCTTCGAATCGACCCATAAAGAAACCCTAAGTTAGATTCGACAAAGACGAGTACGAACCGAAAGAAATCGAAAGGAACGACGTCCGAACGAAGGCTACAGAAGCCAAAGCCAACACATGGCAACAGCTGAAGGGCGGCGGTCGCCGCCAGCCTCACGGCGGGCGCCGGTGTTCGTGGCGGCGGTCGCCGCCGGCCTTACGGCGGGCGCCGCTACGAACATCGGGAAATTTTACGAGAACTGAAATCTTACCGACGTCGATCGCTTTGGTTCGTCTTTGCCTTGCTTTGGATTCTAAGCTTCTAAGGGCCTCCAAAGCTTCACTTGGCAACTGGAAACAACACCAAAAAGGAGCTCCGACGATCGGTGGCAAAACTCCGGCGAGAGCTTGATTTTCCGGCGAGATGAATTTGAAAGATTTGAGCTTGTTTCTATGCTCAATCCAATCCCCAATCATCTCTATTTATAGCCCCACTTCAAAGGGGATAAGATTGGCCAACAAAACCACGTGGAGGGCCAAGATCGAAGCGCCGACCGATCGCCGGCAGCTGGCAAGCCTATGCCTGCACAGGGGCGGCGGTCGCCGTCGGGTCGCCGCCTGGTCGCCGTCGTGAATTCCTAAAGCGGCGGTCGCCGCTTTTGGGCAGCGGTCGCCGTTTCCTAGGGACATCTGTCCAATGCGAAGCTGCGAGGAAGGCGCCGATGAGTTGATTTACGGCGGTCGCCGCCACGGGGCAGCGGTCGCCGCGAAGTCAACTCTTGTCCGTTTGGGCTTTGGATAAGCTTGGCTTAGCCCGGGATAAAAATAATCGTACATGAACGAGTATTAAGTCCCAAAGTACGTCGACTGTATATTATTTCGCTGAGAAAAATATTACAGAGATTGAGCACATTACAGAATGCCTTAAACTCTCTAAATTAAATCCGACATACAAAACGGGTGTTCGGGAAAATTCCCAAAATTTCCAAAATATCCTTACAGAAATACGGGGTATCACAGGTTTACTTTAGCTTACTCGAGGACGAGCAAGGTTTAAGCATGGGGGATTTGATCGACACTATTTTGTAGTGCATTTCTAGGGGTTATTACCAGGTTTGAGGTGCCATTTGGATGGATTTAGTGCACAACTGTGGATTATGGAGTTAGAGAGGAGAAGTATGGATTTGGTGGTCTAGAGAAGCAAATTGAAGATATCCAGAGGAAGAGGAGTTGACCACTGAGGAGACGAAGAAGAACCAAGGAGAGAGTCCACACGAGAGTAGAAGAACAATGTGCTGAATTCAATTGATTCGTTCTCTTTACTCAGACGTCCAAATGGAGTGATTCCAATTCGAGGAGTTAGATCTTGAAGTCTACTGCAAGTCCTCAAAATATGAGCGCAATCCGAGTTGGGGATCAAAAGTTATGGCGTTTTTACGGAAGTGTCGCAGGAGATGAACCGAAGAAATCTGGCGCCAGGCTTACGGCGACCGCCACCGTGTCGGATGCGGAACCGAACCACTTTTCCTTACTTTGTTATTTTGGATTATTATTAGTATTTTTTATTATTTCGTTTTTGACCTTTTTGGAAGACCTTATTATTTTCTAGTATTTAGGGTTAGAAGGGAGCTTGGCCTCCCTTATCTCTCGAACCCTAATTTCATCTTTTCTCTTTCTACGTACTTGCTATGAAGAACTAAGCCATTCTTGCTTAGTCAGACGCTGAAGCTTTCGTTTTGATTCAGTTGTGAGATTCTCATTCCTTATCTTTTGCATGGATTTTATCTATTCTCTTGCTTGATTGCTTATGATTAATATTGATAATTTCTAACCTGCGCAACTAGGGTTTGTCTCTATTGATTGATTGCTAGATCTAGATTGTTACTGGTTGAGCATATCTATTTCAGAATAGCAACTGCATCGTACTAGTATCTGGTTGTGCTAGTCTTATGCAGAAGAGAATTGATTTACATTCTAGGATAAAAGCTGGTTGTTTTATGCTAGAATTGTATCCAACTATATTCATATTCTTAACGCTGCTATTAAACTGAATCTTGATAGTTTCATGGTTGTTTAATTAGTTAGTGCTAATAGTATCTGGTTGTACTATTAGTTATATCTGAAAAGGAATTGGAATTTCCATTGCATGAGATATTGAATGATTTTCTAAAATCAACTTGTCATACGAATAGTGGATGTTGTTTGACTGAGCTATTTTTCCCATTACTGAATTCATCTTCTTTAGTTTGTTTGTCTTTGCATGCTTAGAACTTCTAAACACACAAAACCCCTCTTTGGTTACTTGAAGATGGACATAGAAATTACACATAAAGATAGAATTTGTCTCCCTGTGGACTCGACCCTTACTTACTTATGACTATGATTTAAGGTTTGTTTGGATAACTTATATAGCAGTAATTAGCACGATAAATTACTGTATCATACAGCAAGGTGATCAATATCACCAGCCTGAAAAACGTTAAGATATCGTTTATCATATGCATTATCAATAAACAAATTTAAAGGTCAAATACAGATTTCTCAAGAACCAATTGCTTCATTGGTATCTGAAAGAGGCAATGAAACTATAAAAATCCAACCCGAAACACAATGCGAAATTCACAAGGCCTATTAGTATTATCTGCTTACCTCACTCGCATGTGGACAAAATTTAATTATTGTCATACCCTTTGATTCACGAAGCTGCATATACAACAAAAATATATAATTCATGTTTTATGGAATTGATGTATCATAAGAATCGCATATGAAACAATGTGCCACATAAAACTTCTTATGTAAAAGGTTGAGAAAACTACTTTTTTAGTGTAATAAAGTCTTAGAATTACCTTATTCAATGAGCATAGGTTAGCATAGCAATAGTATGCATAATATGAAAAGGCGGGATTAAAAACATTGGTCCACTGAGATGGAGTTGGCATGTATTTTGTGGGACGTCTTTCAGGCTTGCTCTCATCATCTACCAAATCTAAGCCAAGTAGCCAACTACGTACCTGCAAATCCTAAGTCAATAAAAACACATACAAGAAGACAAATGTATGAGAAATGGGCAACTTTTCAAATGAGGTGTTGTAACTTTTATAATTGTTAGCAACAACTGAGTCTAGAGTTTAAAAGCACCAACTATTAACAGTCTAAATGGAGCACAAACCTGCTTCAGGAATAGATGAAATTGGGGATGTGAGTCTGGATCATCAGTGACCTCAAACAAAGGCAGGAAAATGTTATTAAGCATATTCTGAAATGATGTAACAATTCCCATTTGTTTGTACAATCGAGGAAGCTGCAAACAACATTCTCACAATGCATAAGAATCCAAAGAGACGCGATCTGTTTGAATAGTTGCAATACTATATGAGAACATACTTGAATCAACCAAACAACATTTATAAGTCATTATTCACAATCCAACTTGCTAATGTATCCCATTCACTTTGCTTTCTACCGTATATTGATACCCTATATTCAACCATCTGCATCACAATTAAGCATAACAAAAAAAATTCATTGTTTGGCATACACAAATACTCCAAGAATCCCATTGTTATCATGTACCAAAAGCACAATTCAATTCCTTCTTGCAGCACAAGGATAAAATTGATTGAGATACCAACTTACAAAATAGAAATCAAATCCACACCTTCTTGAAACACCAGCAAAACAATACACCAGAACTGAACCTTGCTTCCTACACTCCTCAAAGAAATCCAAGCAAACATCCAAATAATCCAACAAATTCTCACTTTCCATATCCCTAACTGGAACCGCCATCCTCGTCACCTTCAACTCCTTCCCAGCATACTTCAACGAATACAATAGCTTCTCCCATGAAGACGTCGCTGAATTCTCCTCTGAGCCATCGTCCTCCTCCTACGTCGACTCCTCAAAGTACACCTTTCGAATTTCCTTCACCGGAATCGACATCGTATCACGCCACTCCCTAAAGAACGATATAGATGACGAGCTCAACACCGAGAGAATATGAGTAATTTCGGAGCTCCCTTTCTCGAGTACCTCTGCTGCGTCTCCAATACGTCGATAAACAAATTCTCGCGAGCCAGGTACGACATGCTCCCATCCTTCATTGGATGACAGCTTGACCTAAAATTTGGGGATTTTCTTACCCCGGTTTTAATGCCGCTGTCCGATATAAAATAAAAAGATTTAAAAAAATTAAACAACTGCGATTTTTGGTCAACCGCGGTCCGAGATATTCAACAGAACCACAGTTATTTATTAAAAATTGAGGTCTGACTTTATATAATTATAAAAAACATAACATGCACCGCATATTTATTATAAACCGTGGAACGAATATGTTCCCTACCGTGGTTCAATAAAAGTGATAATAGGAATTTATCGTGCTAATTACTGTTATGTAAATAGTTTAAACAAATCTTAAATCATAGTTCTAAGAGCAGTATTAATGGAGGGCTTTTAGTTGGGGTTTTTAGGAGGATTTGATATATTGGTGGCTTTTAGTGGGGGATTTTTAGATGGGGCTTTTAAAATTAAGGGAAAAAACATACATTGATGAAAAATCAACAAAAGAGGATGCATACATTCAAGAAAACAAAACAGCATGCGAAAATAACATAAACTAAACCAAATGACAAAGTGTTGAATTCAAATGGTTCGTTCTCTCTACTCAGATATCCAAATGAAGCGATTCCAATTCGAGGAGTTAGATCTTGAAGTCTACTGCAAGTCCTCAAAATATGAGCGCAATCCGAGTTGGGAATCAAAAGTTATGACATTTTTACGGAAGTGTCGCAGAAGATGAAAAAGGCACCGCCGCCCCGCGGTGGAACTCACCGCCCCGCGCCAAAATTATTTACAATATAATTTTAATATAAAGAAATTAAATTGATATTTATTTTATTTTAAACCATCAATAATAATAATAAAATGATTTATTTTCACTTAATGATACTTATAATACAAAAAAAATAAAAAAAAAATCTACCAAATATATCCAAAATTGATGTCTATAGATAGAGAAAAATGTAACTAGAATTATGGTATTTTTTTATTTTTTTTTAACTTGTATTTTTTTCACAAATTAATTTTTTTTTTTTAAATACCGAACGGCTAGGAATTAATCCTGACCGTCGGTTACATCGCCACGAGTCGCACATCGGGCGCGCACCAATCACAGTGCGACACGTGGCACTGAATACTCTAAAAGCCCCATAAGGGACGGTCCCAAGATTTGCTCCATTTTTGAGACCTGATATGGGGCTTTTAGCCCATTACCAATTTTTTATTATATTTTGGGTTAAAAGCCCCTATTTTGGGCCCCCGTTATTCATGCCCTAAGTAAGTAAGGGTCGAGTCCACATGAAAATAGAGTCTATCTTAATATGCAATTTGTATATCAATCCAAAGTAACCAAAGGGGGGTTTTGTATGTTTTAATGAATCTAAGCATGCAAAAGTAAACAAACTAAAAGTTGATGAATTCAGTGATGAAAAAAGCACTTAGTCAAACAACATCCACTATTCGTATGACAAGTTGATCCTAGATACTCATTCAAAATCTCATGCAATGGAAATTCCAATTCATTTTCAGATATAACTAATAGCACAACCAGATATTATTAACACTAACTAATTAAACAACCCTGAAACTATCAAGATTCAGTTTAACAGCAGCTTTACGGATAGAAATATAGTTGGATACAATTCTAGCATAAAACAACCAGCTTTTATCCTAGAATGTAAATCAGTTCTCTTCTGCATAAGACTAGCACAACCAGATACTAGCACGATGTAGTTGCTACTCTGAAATAGATATGCTCAACCAGTAACAATCTAGATCTAGCAATCAATCAATTGAGGATCATTTATCCTAGAATGTAAATCAGTTCTCTTCTGCATAAGACTAGCACAACCAGATACTAGCACGATGCAGTTGCTACTCTGAAATAGATATGTTCAACCAGTAACAATCTAGATCTAGCAATCAATCAATAGAGACAAACCCTAGTTGCGCAGGTTAGAGATTATCAATATTAATCATAAGCAATCAAGCAAGAGAATAGATAAAATCCATGCAATAGATTAAGAACGAGAATCTCACAACTGAATCAAAACGAAAGCTTCAGCGTCTGACTAAGCAAGAGTGGCTTAGTTCTTCATAGCAAAGTACGTAGAATGAAAAGTGAAATTAGGGTTCGAGAGATATATTAGGGAGGCCAAGCTCCCTTCTAACCCTTAAATACTAAAAGTAAATCAGTCTAAATTAACCTAAAACGAAAATACTAAAACCGTAATAAAATAATCCAAAATAAAACAATTAAGGAAAACGGGCTCGGTGGGCTTCTGACAGCGACGGCGGTCGTTGCCTCCTCTGCGGCGGTCGCCGTAACTACGGCGGTCGCCGTCTTTAAACGGCGGTCGCTGGATCAATGCCATAGCCATGGTCGCTGGGAGGGCTTTGGCGGCGGTCGCTGCCTCCTCTGCGGCGGTCGCCGTGAAGCCATTTCTTCAGTGTCTTCGTCTCTTCAGCTCCGAATGCTCCCAAAGCCTCCAAAAGTGTGTCTTCAGCACCTCCTCGCCAATACTTCATAACTTCTTGGCGTCTTCTACTGGTGACTTCATCCTCAGTGTTTCCTATGATCTCCAAAATAGCTCAAACACCTCCAAAAACACCAACTTCGCCCCAAAATGCCATACACATGAATGTGTCTAAATCTACCCGAATGGCACCAATAAATCCTCTAATGACTCTTAGTTAAGCCCTACAAAGTAGTGCTTATCAAACTCCCCCATGCTTAGACCTTTGCTCGTCCGCGAATAAACTAATAAAGAGCCTACTCCTCCAATGCAGCATCCAAGGTCTCAGGAAGCATATCCTCCAACTAAGAGTCACCTAACCCATGCCAAGCTCCTGACACCAATCTCATTCACAACACATCAACACTCAACAAGCTTAAGGGGCAAGCAGAGTACTTCCCTCAAGCTAAACCCGGACATCCAATAGTGTGAGTAACCTCTAATCCTAGCCTCCATCTATTGCTCCTTATGTCTCCCATAGTGACCTACCCGACAATCCTTCTTTGACTTCTGTTCTTATGACGCCTCGCCAAGAATAATGAGAAATCCTAAAATCACTCTTCTTCTTTTTCGCTCGTTTTGCCAAGGCGCCCTTTCGGGTTTTCACCAAGCCACTCATTTTATTTTTCAATAGATGTACTCACATAAGCTCACGTCACTCTTGACCACATATTACCCCAGCCTAATGCTGGTTCAAGCCACCTGCTTATTACCTAGGCCGTCCTTTCGGATTTTCGACCTATCCCAGGATTTCAATGATAGCATTTTTTTTTAAATTTTTGGCTTTTTCTCTTTATTCATTTTCTCCTCAACGACGTAGCAAGAATAGAACTCTCCCACATGCTTAAACATTGCATTGTCCTCAATGTAATGAAAGACAAAAAAAATAGAAGCACAGAGAAAAGCAAAAAAAATTAACTCACAACGTCGCCGAGCTGGCTTGGACACTTCCTTTGTTGCTGGCGGTCTTCTCAATAAACGTCCATGTCTCGGGTGTCGGCATCAACGCCATAATCTTCATCTACCGTGCAACCATAGGGAACCACTGTGGTGAATAGTGGTATGGCAGGTATGGCGGGGTTGCACGGCCTTCAACGAACACAAAAATGGGGCCCAGATGTAATCGTGGTGTGGGCCCTAGTGTTCCTCCTCCTCAACTGCCAATTATAGGGCCATCATCGTTGTCAAATACAAAGTGGGGCTAATGTCTCCTCCTTGACAACATGATGTGCACCATCTCTCCATAGGAAACGCTGGGCAGCTGGCCTCCGGTAGATTTTATTTATTTTTTTGACTTTTTCTCCCTGTTTAAGGTCTTTTCGGGGTATTTTATTTTCGTCTTTTGCTCCCCATTTAAGGTTTTTTTCGGGACTTTTTTTTAAAAATAAAATAAAAAGAAAACGAACCTGAGAATGGCGGCGATCGCCGTAATTAAACGGCGGTCGCCGTAAGGGGGCGGCGGTCGCCTCAAGGGGGCGGCAGTCGCCGCAAGGGGGAGGCGGTCGCCGCTTCTCCTTCTTCACTTGGATACGCTTCTTGCAGGTTAGTTCGACACAAAAAGCAAAAACTAAACGGAAAAACAAAAGAAAATGACTAAGGGGAAGGAAATAAACTACCTAACATCGGGTTGCCTCCCGAGCAGCGCCTTAGTTAATGTCGTTGGCTCGACATACTACTCGAACAACCTCAATCCATATCATCAGGTTCCTTAGGAACCTTCTCATTCATTACCTCCTTCCTGAACCACTCATGGAAATGTTTGAACCTTAGACCATTCTTCTTCTTCAGCGGCTCCTCCACCTTGACCTTCTTAGTCGCGTCTCCCCCATACTTAGATCGATCAGGGGGGGTGTTTAGCCTCAACTTCAGGGACCGGCACCAAAGAGGGAACGAGCTTCTCGCTCGGAGTTAGCGGTAAAGGCGATTTGCCTGGTAGCTCCAGAGGAAGCTTATAATAAGCGTCCAACTCAGTGACGACTTCCTGCGAGTTAGTAGATGAAGCAAAATCCAAGCTAGAATCAACAATGATAGATTGCTTGTCATCTAGGTGGTCCTCATCAAAAACGTCTTGCACCACAGACTCAAGTACATCAATTGCACACAAAGAGTGATCATCAGAAGGATATTTCATGGCTTCATAGATATTGTAGTTAATAGTTTGGCCATCAAATTCCATGGTTAAAGCACCAGTACTCACATTAATCTTAGTGTTGGCAGTTTTCAAGAAAGGTCTCCCTAACAGAATATGGGTTATGGGGAATAAAATCTTATACACTCCTTCATATGCGATTGTACTTCATGTGTTTTGTAGCAATCGAAAATCCTAGAAATTAGAATATATGTATTTTTCAAAAACAAAAAGTCAACCAAATACATATATTTGATATTAAATCATGAGAATTTACTTACCAACCAAACAAGCACTAAATATTATCTATTTTTATAGGGCTAATTAAGAGATTTATTGAATTTTTTAATTAAATATGTCCAATAACTGTTATTAATAATTAACTTAAAAATAATAATTTAAATATGCAGATTTTTAACTCCTTAATTAATTAATATATTGGTAATAAAAAATATGTATGTCATAGGCAAACATGCACTTGTACATTTTTATTTATTTAAATCAATGTATATTTTAATATTGTATAGTGCAATTAATAATGAGTTGGACAGTAAAACTTCCTGCATTAATATCCTTTTCATATAAAGTGCAGATTTCCACTTTGTGTTGTTCCTCTATCCTGATCAAATTATGCACATATATGGCATGTGATTGATTATTGTAGATTTGCAGCAGTTTATTATTTACAGTATCCTTTACTTTAAGAAATGAAGAATTGATTTTGGAACACACCCTTCATTTCAAAATATAAAGAACTAATTTTCAACATATTATCCTAATATTTTCTTATTTATTCTACTTATTTAATGCATAAAGTAATTATACTAAGGGTCAAACAAGCAAATTGTATATTGATAACACACCAATAAATCTATAAAAAAATATTGTTTTTTATTTTAGTTGAACATGTTCTGGCTATCTTAATTTCTTATTCTATAGTATAATTTTTCATACTAGACAATAAAAAATGATACAATATATAAATACATATTCGAATTTCCCATATACCTATGCACAGAAAACTACACAAAACCACCTCTCACCGAGCCCTAATTTGTCCATTTCTACAAGGCCAAAGTCACGCACCCAAACAAAACCCAAATGACCAAAGTATGAAAACTTTAACCATTTTATTCAATTACAACTTTAACATGACAATACAATATTCATTATTCCCAAAAAAGAGAACTTTAATAATTGTGAACACAAAGGTAAAATGTAAAAGTAAAATAAAGGTTTGAAACTCCATTGCAGTGGTTGCAGTTGCAGGTGGCACTGCAATCAAAAAGGTGTGGCTCAGAGTAGTGAGGAGTACAAAATCTCAGAGCCTCTCTCTTTAAACCTTCCACTAGATTTTTCTGCTCCTCCATCTTCATCCTACTTGACTGTTTTCTTCTTCTGCTGCATTTTCTCAGAAATCAAACTTGAACCAGCATAACTAGACTCTACAGTGATTTTCATTTTTATACAGCTGTTTTTGCATAAGTAAAGATGGGGAAAGAGGGTTTTATTTAATTATCACATTATCTGTGTACATTTGTTTTAATTAGGAAATAAAGTTTTTAACCTGTTTTGCTATTCTGACCTTTCCTAACAAATCCCCCTCTTACCCCTTTCATCTTCCTAAAATCTCTGTCTCTCCTAAACTGAAAAATTTTGTGACCCCCTCTCTCTCTCTCTCTGTATCTCTCACCTTCACCTTTATAAAACTTTTTATATTTTCCTTTTCTATTTCTTGTTCTTATCTCTTACGGAGTATAATCTTTTCTCTCCTCTCTACTTCGCCACTCTCTCTCTCTCTCTCTCTCTCTCTCTCTACACAGCCATGGATTCCTACGAGGCAGCAAGAGCTGTGTTTGCGAGAGTGCAGAGCATTGATCCGGAGAACGCACACAAAATCGTCGGCTACATCCTTCTGCAAGACCAGGCGGAGAAGGAGATGATACGCTTGGCTTTTGGCCCTGAGAATCACATTCACTCCGTCATCTCCAAAGCGAGAACTGAGCTGCGCCTTTCGTCGAACACTTCGTCTGCAACTGGCTCTTCGCCTTCTCCTCCGCCGTTCAGCACCATTTCTTCCCCCATTTCGATTTCCAGGCCTAACCCGCAGCCCCTCTCTCTCCCCTCTCCAAGGCTGGCCCACCACAACTTCAACCCGTCTTCGCCTTCTTCCCCCTCCGTTTGGTCCGTTTCCGCTTCTCCAGATGTGAACAATTCCCTCTCCTACGCCGCCGTGCTAAACGGAACGGCCACCGCAAATGGCTCTTTTGCTCCATCTCTCGCCTCTCCTCGGCACGCTGAAGACCACCACCACTTGCAAGAGCAGCAGAGCCTCTCTTACCTCAACGACCCGTCTAAAAACCCTGACTTGTTCGACCAGTCGATGGATTTGGCCATGAGCCCAGGCGGCAGAAACGAGTCTCTGAGTCACCCATTTTGGGAAAACGGTAGCAGTTTCGAGAATGGCGCCCAATTTCACCACCGCAGGAGTTGCTCTGTGAACGACATTTGCTTTGGGGCTGATGATTCCAACTCCGGGTTCGGTTTCAAGCCCTGCCTTTACTACACCAGGGGGTTCTGCAAGAACGGTAACACCTGCAATTTTGTTCATGGAGATGGCGGATTTGCAGATTCAGTTGACAGCCCTAGCGCCGCTGTGGGTTCTCCTTGCAAGTTTGATGCTTTTGAGCAGTATCAACAGGAGCTCATGAGAACCAAAGTAGCCCAGCAGCAGAGATTGGCTGCTTCACAGATAATGGCTGGAGTCAATTTCCCTTACAACAAGCTCAATTTTCTCCAAAGAGAGGCTCAGAGGTAGGTTTCAATTTTTTATCTCTATCTTTGACTGGTCGTTCTACTTGTTCCAAAGTGAGTTGATTACATAGTCCGCATTTATTTTGTTGAGTTGTTGGAGTTGTTTTCTTGAATGTAGAGTGTGGTCTAGGACCAAATATTAGTACTAAAATTATGGTCTTATTATTATGACACTACTACTTGTTTTATGGTATTAATTGTGGGTTGTTGTTGTTGTGGCATTGTAGATCTGCTGCAGCTGCACTGATGATGGGTGAAGACTTTAGCAAGTTAAACCGGTTTCGAATGGGAAGAAATGATGTTTCTGATATGGGATATGGAGACTCGGCCCCTGGAGCTAGACAAATTTACTTGACATTCCCAGCAGACAGCACATTTAAGGAGGAAGATGTGTCCAATTACTTTAGGTACTCCCTCAGTGTTCCTCAATTTTGTTAAAACTTTTCTACTCCATGCATTTTGAAGCTTCTCCTTTTGATTGAGTGCAATGTGGTTGTTTTGAAGCATCTATGGACCGGTTCAAGATGTGAGGATCCCTTACCAGCAGAAGAGGATGTTTGGGTTTGTTACATTTGTGTACCCGGAGACGGTGAAGATCATTTTGAACAAAGGGAACCCGCATTTTGTGTGTGATTCCCGGGTTCTGGTGAAGCCTTACAAGGAAAAGGGAAAACTACCTGATAAGTACGTGTTGCTCTACATATGTCTTGACTCATCCATTTCACTTGTAATTATCTTGCTCTAATGTTTGTCCATGGGGAACTGGTTATAGGAAGCAGCAACAGTTGGATAGGTCTGAGTTCTCGTCCTGTTCTAGCCCTACTGGACTCGATTACAGGGAGCCCTTCGAGATGCACGTTGGCAAGATATTAACCTTGATTTTTATTTGTGCTTCTGTTTTCTTGTTTTTTTATTGCTGTTGATGACGTTGCCTGTTGTTTTCTAGGGCCGAGAATGCTTTACAACAACCGTGAAATGTTGAGGAAGAAGCTGGAGCAAGAGGCTGCTTGGCAACAAGCCCTTGAATTTCAAAGGAGAAGGCTGATGAATCTGCAGCTCTTAGACTTGAAAAATCATCACAGCGCTTCTGCAGGATCTCCCTCGCATGCATCCCTTGATCAAAATATCCATCCTTTGAGCAATGCCATTCCAGAAAATGCTTCTGAAGGTTACTCAACATATTCCTTGGAAATCTTCAATTATTTTGCAATTCATCAGTGTGAGTTCAATCTGATCATGGTTAGTTAATCTTGTGCTTCTAGTGTTTGTTGAAAACCAAGGGAGTCCAACTGGGTCATGTACTGAAGAGCTGCCACAGGAGGTGAACGATTCGGATGGTAGCAATGGAAATAAGGAAGACAACCTGGAATTCAAAGTCTCTGGTCTCCTTGAAAGGTTGGTGCATTGACTTCTAGATAGCACATTGCCTTATCAAATCCCATAATATTTCTCCTAAGTTTTCTTATGGGTTTATGTTTTCTTGTTCTTGTCGTCATTGTCATGACTCTAGCTTTGAACATATTTTACCTGATGGCCTACTTGCGTCCCCGACAAAATCCGCTGCTGAGGACCATTCAATCTTCACTCCCAAACCTGTTGAGGTTGACAATGGTGTAACAATCCCAACTTCTACAACTAACAATGACATGCTGATGCCGTCTGCACCTGCTCTTAAGTCCCGTTTCCTCGAAATTCCTAGGTATATCACGAATTCCTTATAACATATTGTCTCTTAAATCGGAAGCAGAATAAAGTAATAAACCCTAATCCTGCAATTGGATCATTCAGCTTATCATCTGGGCATGGAGCCATGGGCATGTAGCCTTTGATTCCTGTACAGCAACAAGGGGATGTGCCTAGCTGGTAAGTGATTAAAAGCTTTTAACCCTTGACAGTAATTTTATCTTGCAAAAGCTTTGGGGATCCATGGTAACTTTTTTCAAAGGAAAGCATCTCTTTTTACCAAATGCAGAAGATCTGAAGAGCCCACATGCAAAGGTGAAGAAATGGAGTTAACAAAAAAAGGATCCTCAAAGCTGTACAGCCAGAAATCCAAACAACCCTCATCAATAGCAAGATCTCTAGAGGTCTGAGTGAGATCCATTTTCATCATTAATACATACTAGTACAAGGATACATAATAGGGTAGTGATTAAAGAAGAGGAAGAAGAAACTCATCCTTTATGAGAGAGGTCTTTTGTGACTTTTGTGTACCCTCTCTGTAGGTGTGTACTGAACCAAACAACCAACAACACAGGAAAAAAAAATATACATGGAATGAACAAGTGTTAGTTTAGTAATGATGTTACTTAGTAGTGACTTTTGAAAGTTTGAATATTATAACATGTATCTCTCTAGTCTCTTTTCCTTCCCCTATCAACAGTTTTCATTTTAGGCAAGTATAAAGATGTCTATTCTTGACCTTTGTCACAGATTTCTAATGCTCTGTGGTGATGGTGAATACCTAATCTTTTTGAGCTTAATTGATTGTGAGATAATCTGAGGATGTTGAGTCTCAAAAAGGGTGTGAAGCCTTGCAGAGTGGGGAAGGTGAAAGCTGAATTATTTATTGTAAATTTCTAATTTCCATTTTTTGGAAAGTGATGGATCATAGATAGAAGAGAAAGGAGGGGAGGGGAGGGGAAGAAGGACTTTTGGTTATTTTAAATTTTAATGTGTAAAGTGTGGGTATAAAAGAAAAAATGGGTTCTTTTGATGTGAATAAAGGGCAGCTTTAGGGGCCTCTTTTGTCTCATTTTGTGGGTTGTATTTGGGTGGACATGGGAAATGGGCCATGTCATTCACATGGGTTACTGACACATATTGCATGTGGGGGAATGAGGTAGACCCACAAACCATATCACACTACTCTATTTTTTCCACTTCTTTCCCTCTCAAAGATTTTGTAGCCCCACTTTTCTAAACCATTTCTTTATTTGTTCTTTAATTTGTGTGTTTTGGTTTCCTTACATGTTTATTAGTATGAGCTAGTTAGTGTGAAGCTTCTAGGTATCACCTCCTGGCTCCAATGGTGGGTGCTCTTGCCCTCTGGCTGTGGGGCTCTCTTATTAGCTCTTTAATGTCACTCATGAGTCCTGTTACGAATTGGGTATTTAACGGGTGGTTTTAAGTTGTGTCGACTGACTAAATAATGTAAATAATCTAATAAAGCTTAAGAAATTGTCTTAGCACAAAGGGATAACAAAATTTCTCCCATTATACTTAAATGTGGCTGGAGAGTATGTATTTCATTCGTTTAATAATACTTGTTATTTTGTTCTTTAATACAATTATTAAACAATGCAATAATCAAGCTATCACATTACATATTTTTTATAAAATTTATATTTTAATAACTTTGCACTTCAATTTTTAACCAATAAATAAAAATAATTTGCATTGAAAGTATTAAATTTTCTTGTAACTCAAATAGTAAATCATTACTTAAATTATTTAAAATAATATATATATATATATATCTTTTAAAAAACGACGCTCATTACCGAACGAAGAAAGTATATAACATGCCCATGCATCTAATGCTTGATACAATGTTATCATTAGGGTTTGTTTTTAAAAATTGATTTAAAAGATTGAAAGCAAATTAGCGACATGAGAGTATTTATATTAAGTGTGGAATATAAGCCCTAAAAAAACTTTGGATATAGAAATATAAAAATTGAAAGCAAATTTTGGACATGCAGCGTGCAATTCAACTTAACAAGTATAAACTGTTTTTTTATACGATGGAGTAGAAAATGTGATTGAAAAATAATTGAGGAACATGATGATTGTTTTTAAATAAGGGTACCCTTTGTTATACGAGGGGTAGGGCCCACCTGATTCAACGCATTGAAGGAGAAAGGTGGTCCCATGGCTTTATGAAAAGTCAGATGAAGGCTACCCACTTGGTAATTTTATAGGCCCAGTCACCGTGAACTCCAAACTGCTTCTACGTTTTTTTTTTTCTTTTTCCCCTTTTTGTAATTTTCTTTCGTTTAGATTCTTCCATTTTCTTTTACTACTCGTAATTCTATGCATCATATTATACATAACATACTCGTTAGTTAGATTTGGAAAATTTTGACATGGCTGATTCTTTCTAGGTTGGAAACTCTAATTAGTAGATCACCTCCACTAATTTCATACACCTTTACAAGTTTGTTTTTCTGTTTGCCCATCTCTAACATGGATTTACTTTTTTTTTTTTTTAAAGGGCCATGGATTTACTTTTGTAACACTATTTTGACCTAACCTGAATATAAATTCTTTTACTACGAATAAAAATATTTAAACTATTTAGCTAAATTTTTATATATGTGAGAAAATTAATTAAAATAAAGAAAAATTCATGTTGGTATATCTGCATTTATGTTTATTCATGATTAACTTTTTTCAAGTTGATGCCCTTAATGTTTTGTGTTTGTTTGTTTCGTAACTTGAGATGGGAGCGGGGCGGGGATTCCCCGCCATGGGGACGGGGATGAGGATTTTATACGGGGACGGGGATAGGGGAAATTATATCTCCGCCGCGGGGATAGGGACGGAGTTGGGGATAGTGGTCCCCGCCCCCGTCCCCGTCGGACGGATCTGAGGAGCTAAATCCACTATCCACCATTGCTTAATTTGAACTAGAATTTCAACTTCGCTACTAGTATTACTTGTTGGTTTTTTAAATGATTAAGAATATTTACTATTTGGAGTTGTTTACGTACCGAATGTGTACTTGATGTTAAACTATCTTTTCTATGGTTATATTTGGTTGGATATATTGTTAGTTAGTTGGTCTATATCATGTTCTTGGTTACCTATACTTACGTTTTGTGATTTGTAAATGAACTATTTTCTAATTAGGACTATATTACGCATGAGAAAAATTAGTGGGGATGGAAAATCCCCGTTGGGGAATTTAAATGCGGAAAATTAACGGGGATGGGGATTCCCCGATGGGGACGAGGAAAAATTTAAACAAGAAACAAGGATGGGGACGGGGAATGCAATTCTAAACGGGGATGGGGAGGGTACTCCCCGCCCCAAACCCGCCCCGTTGCCATCCCTATTTGTAACTGAGTTTTTTCATATTCATACTCTTTCAGTTCAAATTGATCAAATCCAAGCCCATCATTGTGTTCCTCGTCCTCAAATTAATATGATTCGACTCCTAAAGCACTCAAATCCATACCGAACCATCTCAATTTGAATTCCTAGGGTCGAAAATGGGTTGTTGTTTTGGAATTCATATTGAGATGGTTCGGATATGGATTTTGGTGTTTTAGGAGTCAAATCCTACTAATTTGAGAGTAAAGAACACAATGGTGAGCATGAATTTGATAAATTCGATTCGAAAGAGTACGAATATGGAAAAAATGATTACAAAGCAAACAAATACAAAACTTTAGAGGCACCAATCAGAGGAAATTAATAATGGGACACCAACAAGAATAATCCTAAACCTACCCATATTTTATACCTTATCTATACATATTCTAAAAAGTAGGGGTGAACAAAAGTATCCAATCCGGCCGACCCGATCTGATAACCCGCCAATCCGAACCCTAAAAGTTCGTATCCGAAAACATCCGTTTATTTTTTATCTGAATCCGATCCGAGTGATTTTTTCGGATACTTGGACCGGATACGGATCGGGATATTTTGCTTACCGGATATTCTTCAATCCGCTACTATTAATATATAATATATATGTTTTTATAACTAATATACAATTTTAATTAGTTTAGATGATTTCAAAATAGTGCTTCTACATTTTTAAGTAATTAAACTCACTTCAATTCTCCAATATAATATTCCTTACTTTATTCATTTTAATAAAAAAAATAACCTTGATTATTATTCTTATAAAATTAGAACCCTAAATCATGTACTAATTGTCGGCTCACTAAACAAAGCAAATATGTTTTTTTGTCAAGACTGAGTGTTCATCATTGAACTGAATTTTGATTATTAAATTTAAGTTACAACTTTATATATACTTGCCAATTCCTCTTGTTATATAATATATATGTTTATGGTTCTCAATTTGAAAAGGTTGACAAGTTTAATTGTTTGAAAAAATTACAGGGACTTGCAAATAGTGTTGATGTTTGACATTTAGTTTATACTTTGTGGATTGTTAGTTTTGATTGAATTAAAAAAGTAATATTTTGATTTAATTTTTAATAGGTTTTCTAGTAATCGGATAATTTGGATATCCGAGTTGAATATCCGATCCGAATAATATTTACCGGATACGGATATGAGTTTTGTGAATATTTTTTACCGGATATCCGACATACCGAACCGGACCGGATCGGATATATCTGTTTGCTCACCCCTACTAAAAAGTATCATTAACACTTTTTTGAGGTTAAAATTATGTCCAAAAATACTTAAAATTACCAATATTTTATACATTTTCCACAAAAAATCACAACTTTTATAAATTTATTCACAAAAACACCCAACCTAAATTATACATGTTAACAAAGCGACATCAATTGTTTTGCTATTTATGCCCAAAATTTTATTACATTGCCATATTTTATACCATTATTACAAAAACTA
Organism: Rheum nobile; assembly: GCA_027886185.1. Classification (NCBI taxonomy): domain Eukaryota; kingdom Viridiplantae; phylum Streptophyta; class Magnoliopsida; order Caryophyllales; family Polygonaceae; genus Rheum; species Rheum nobile. Next base: position 268,944 of record WOAB01000811.1, read on the forward strand.
CCACTTTTCAAAAATTATTCACAAAACCACCCACTTTACAAAATATTATCTATGCATGTTTTTGTTAATAAAATTGAAAAGTTGTGTTTTTTATGAAAAATGTATAAAATATGGGCGATGTTTGAAATTTTGGGCTTCAATTTCGACCTCTGAAAAAATTGGTGGTTAATGTGAGAAATGTATAAAGTGTGGATTTTTATAATTTTAGGCCTAATTTCGACCTAAAAAAAATTTGGTGTTACATTTTGAGCATGTTATGGTTTTATACTAGCTAGAAAAGCCAAAAATTTGAATAGCGAAGGACCAAATTTTATGTTATGGTTTTATACTAGCTAGAAAAATGTTGACGTGTAAGTAGCAATTTAATTTGGTCAGGCTTCCATAGTGTTTTGTCGTTCTCCTAGCCTGGCCGGTAGCCATTAAGCAAGGAAAAGCCACGAGCGCCCAACTATTCTCCATACACAGTACACACTCAGCAGTGCTTCATATCACAAGACATAATAAGGCTCTGTTTGGTTTGGCATCATTTTGTGGGTTTCACCTGAGTCTGATTGGCTCAAAAACAGGACTTAATTTTCACCATCCAAGATTCCACGTTAAGACCATCTTTAACGGTGTTTTTTTTTTACAAGTTATTAAGAATATCATAAAAATTATAAACTATTAAAAAGTCAATTTTTAGTAAGATATTTGTCAGATTGAGTATCACCTGCTTGATACTCTTCTCATTTTTTTTAATGAATTCTCTCACCAAATCAGACATATATTGGTATTTCTCTTTTTAAAATTGGTTTAGATATTCTACATAAAACTCCAAGTATCATGAATAAAGATCGTCTGAACATCTCTAATTGTGATACTCAAAGTACCTTAGTATGTTTTTAAAAATAAAAATAAATGTCATTTAAAAAAAAATAATCAATGTAATTATGAGAGGAGATTACCATATGCAAGAGACTCGACTCTTTTATTGGTTCAATCAAATTTTATGACATTTCTTTTTAAGTTACAAAGAGATTCTTATAAAATAGCACTATTAAAGATGGTCTAAGAGTGCATCCGGCTTTGGAAAACCTTCATATAAGACATTGGGATTGAAAGAGAAGACCACCCAATCCAAGAGGCCAACCAAACAGTGCCCATATGTCTATGCATGACTCTATATGGTCTGTTTTGTCACAAGGTCAGTTCTACAAAAGTAGATGTTTCTTGGACATAGCTGCATGGCCTATGATATTGATCACTAGCTCAACCAAATTGTGTAAACAACAAAAAGCCATAAATTTACATCTACCCCCTATAGGGGGAACAAAGTTGTGTAAAGTTAAAATCAAAGGCAATGTTATCCTAAGGAGTTGTGACTTGTGATGATACGGCTAATGTCTTTTTTTTACTTGTGTTTCGTTTGGCTCTTCCTTTATTTTACACTGTAAGGATATTATCTGTACAAATGCAAAGTAGTGTATTATATAATACAAATAATGCATGTTGGGATATATATTCCACATTTGAAGTTAAAGATAACTAAATTTAATATATAAGGTGATGGGTTAATCTTCCTATTACCAATTAATTTTAGGATGAAATTCCATTTGACTTGTCTGCACATGTGAGCTCATACGTGCACGACCCATAGTCTATCGGCCCACCAACCATTGACTATCACAAGAATCAGAGTTGGTTGATTTTTGGGCTGCTCCTGGTTTATTTGGGTTGGGCTAGGCGAACGTTACCTGTCCGTTACTTATCTACCTTACCTTATCTATAGACCTGGGCAAATTCGGATTCGGGCCGAATCTGAACAGAGCTTTGACCATAAAGTCAATCCCGGACACTCGAGCTGGATCCGGGCCGAGCCAATGAAACAAGCTAGGGAGGGTGTCTGGATCCGCCCGGATAACCAGACCCGACAGCCCACGGATCCCAGATAGCTTGCATGATTTAAAAACATTTGTAGAAGACAAGTTGTTAATATATATAACACCACATAATAAGGCAACATACATGTGCCAGTCAAAATAACACAAAATAACAACATGGAGGCAAAGATGAACATCAAAATGTTTGATTAGAGTTAGGTTAAGTCTATTTAAATATATATATATAATTTAATAAATTATATTTGATATATAAATATGCATATTGATTTATTTTTAAAAATTATTTTGGGTTTTCAGGCGGCTATTATCAATATCCGCGTCTCGTCCGCATAAACGGGCGGGCTGGGCTAAACATGCTGAATGGACTAAATATAGTGGCCACATCCGCTCGTTTATACAGGCGGGCAGGTTGACATGTGTTTGCTTAAGTCTACTTATCTACCTACCTTTGTCGTACATACATTTGTCCAAGTGTCAAATGGGTTAGACCAGTTGAAATTGGGGGGAGGGGGAGGGGGGGGGGGGGGGGGGGGGGGGGGGGGGTTGAAATATCTATTCTACATTGAAAATTGAGACATAATTACGCCTAGTATATAAGCTTAGTAGATTACTCGAATTTCTGAATGGTTTTTAAAATAAAACGCTATTAGGCTTATATACCAAACTTTTCTACGCATGTACTCTCATACGTGCACAGACCCTCAATCCAATCGTGTCAAATGAAACCATAGTATCGAACTGATATGAAGCTTGAGTTAGGCCATCCACAATAAAGAAACTTTCTTAGTTAATTTTTGAGACTTCTCTCTCTTTCACATAAGTTTAGGAAACCCTATTTTAATATTTCATACAATGGAGAAATCAATGAAAAGTTTATTTTTAGAAATAAATAAATAAAAAAAATAAGATACATATTACCACACTTATTTGGGAGAGAAATAAAGAAAATACAAAGGCCAATAGATACCCTCACTTTATTAGAGAAATGAGTTTCTTCTTCAAGAGACTACATTCCATCCAAAGTGGGTTTCTCTTCCATTTTTGGATGGCCTTAGGAGGTTGATGTGACTAAACTTTTAAAGATTATGGGAAATATGTAATACATTGACAAAGCATAAGCCTTTAGCTCAAGAGTCAAGAAAGTTAAAAAGAGAGGAGATACATAGAAACAAACAGAGCACAAAGGTTTTCTTTTGTTGAGAATGTCAGAGAGGTATGGGTATCACTTTGTGCTTTATATTTGAATTGTTCTGATTCTCATGGGAGGACTGGGCTTGGTTTTGGGTGCTAAAAACCAAGGGGGAGTCCAGACACCCATTTTCATGTGTACATATGAATGGTAAATCCAACCAAAAACCTAACCCATCATGTGACTCATCAGTTTCCATCAAAGGGAATTAAAGATGACTTTGATTTATCCATGATCAGGGAGGATGCACAAGACATGAGAAGGGTAAAAAAGCCCATAATTCCACGATTTTTGGTGTTCAGTTTCAGATTGGCCTATGTCAATCAAGGACCAAAGAACTTGCTTTTGTGTTACTTACTGCTTGCTTATACATATATATATATATATATACATTACATATAGTCTCCCCACATTCAAGGTTGCAGTGAAAAACACACACAAATATACTAGAACTCCACATAGTGAAGGTTAACTAGTGTGGTCTGAGTTACCCATTTTAAAGGTGAGTTCTTAATTTCATCTTTACCTTACCGAGTGCTGACTGATTCAAATTCAACCTCAGGTGAAATTGCTTTAGTTTTTCTCTTTTAATTTTACAGAATAAAGAACTCTGACCCTTGGTCTATTTGAGCACTGCAGTTTTACTCTCCTCACCATGCGCATGAAAGATTTTGTTACCATAGCAATCTAATTAAACACTGTTATCTGAAATGTACAAATAATTGGGGGGCCAAAACAATAATAGTTGGCACATAAAATATGGTGCATAAAATTTATAAAGGGAGAAATAGTGCGGATGAAATGTTAGGCTAATAAAAACATATAAACAAATAAGTCTCATATCTACATTCCACACAAGATTAATTTGGCTAAATGCATTTCCTAAAAACTGCTTAAATTTGTCACTTCATAATTAGAGGAAAAACTATATAACATAATATGTGTGACATTTTGGCGTTATGACTTCTAAGCTAAATGTACTTGTTGGTGCATTTAGCTAAGATCAACCGAATCAAAGAAGCTATGGAGAGTGGAAGTTCATCCAATCTATTTACAGGTACAAATTTAAATAAGCAACAGAATTTTGTTTGATTTTTATCTTTTGGTTTATCTCCAGCTCATGAATTGCTACTAATAAGGGCTAATTTATGAATAAACTTTAGAAATTGGAAAGCCGTCGTTGAAGCTGGAAAATCTGGTGAAACAACACGAGGAGAAAGTGTTGAGAACCCAACAACTGAAGACACAAATCCAGGAGACAAAGCAGCAACTTGAAATCAGTAATCGAAACGACGACGTTTCGCAAGGGAAAATTGACGCATTCAAAGCCCTCGCTGCTGAGTACAACTGCCTTAGACAAGAGTACAACAACGCTCTGGCTGCTGGAAAATCGCGGGGATCCGAGAACTAATTAGTTGAATTATATTCCTGAAAACGACACCGTTTTGCCCTGCTTATTAACCATGCCAGCCATCAATCTTATTGTACGTGTCTATGCTTAGCTTATAAATATTGTACTATCTAAGTTAGAGAACTAGCTAGTTTGTTACATTCTAATTCATCTGTTTGTTTAAGATGGACAATGGAAGTGGCGCGCATAAATCTCAAAAGTAGGGAAGCTGCTCTTACATAGCTCAAGGGTTAAACCTTGTTTGATCTGATTTTATTTTAGTTTTGAATGAAGGGTAAAAGGTGTTTGATCCGAAATTTCTTGCACAAATTATCAGCCTAAGAAATGAAACAACAGTTTTTACCAAAAAAAGAAAAGAAATGAAACAACAGTATCACGTACTTATTAGGTATAGCCGTATAGTACAGAAAAATTAGACCATCTTATATCATATGTTATACATTGTAATGAAAAGATATATGATACAAATGTGAAGAATTGAGGTTTGTTATTCCTTAACATCTCCCCGCAAGATGGACGGCGGTTTAGTAAGTCCAATCTTGGACACGAGCATGTTGAAGCGAGCTCGAGAGAGCGGTTTCGTTAATGCATCTGCAAGTTTATCATCATTTGCAACATGGGCTACTCTAATTGAACCATCTTGATCCTTCTCCCAAATAAAATGATAATCCAAGGCTAGATGCTTCATTTGGGAGTGAAGAACAGGATTAGCACTAAGTTGTGTCGCTCCAATGTTATCACAATAAATGACTGGTATATAATGCAGTTTTTTACCAAGTTCTCGAACCAAGCCATTGTAGCTCAGCTGCAGTGTTGGCAACAGTTTTGTACTCTGCCTTGGTGGAAGAACGAGCAACAGTGCGGTGCTTCTTCGAACCCCAGGAGATTGGAGTGGGACCAATATAAACTATATATGCCCCAGTTGAGAGATAATCATGCTTGTCTCCAGCCCAATCAGAATCCGAAAAAGCATGAGAGGCAAAATCAGATATGCGATTATTGTAATGCTATGGTGAGATGTACCTGAGAGATACCGAATAAGTCTTTTAACGGTAGCCCAATGATGATCAGACAGACAATGCATGAATTGAGATAACTTATTCACTGCAAAGCAAATATCTGGTCTTGTGAGGGACAAATACTGCAAGCTCCCAATAGCCTGATGATATTCTAATGGATCAGAGAGAGGCTTGCCACTAACAACAAGGGTTGTGTCAACATCAAGAGGAGTCGAAACTGGTTTGGCGTTTGACATAGAAAAACGCTCAAACATATCATGAATGTACTTCTTCTGATTCAGAAATAGACCAATAGAGGAAAGAACAACTTCAACTCCCAGGAAGTAGCGAAGTGAGCCCAAATCTTTAAGAGCAAACCTCTTTGTCAGACAACCAATAACATCATGTTGAAACAGAGTAGTCCCAGATCCGGAAGATCTCAAAACACACAATCGCAAGATCCAAAACAGAAAGTCGAAAGCATGCAAGAACACCAAAGATTTGTTTACGCAGTTCGGGAAATCCCTACGTCTGCGGAGTCTTAGAAAGGGAGACTCGTCCCAATGCACTAGAACGATCAAAGTCACCCAAGCAGGTTACAAAGGAACATAGATGGTAGAATCGTAAACCCTAGATGACAAGTACTAAATCACAGAACCACAGAAACAGAACAAGGGAGAAGGGACAAAGGGAGAAGCCAGGAGATCTGGCTTCAATAGGATGCCGGGAACTCAAGGAGCCAGCAACAAACGCCAACGCGCCACCACAGAGATCGAACGCGCTCTCAGGCCGCCGCTCTCTCTTTCTTTCTGAAGTATGGAAGTGTGTAACAGTAACCATAGAGCCAGAAGAAGCAGCTTAAATATCTCAACTGGAAACATCACGTGGGCTACCTTCAGATGGGCCAACTAACTCTGCTTCACAAGCCCACTATTAGGCCCAAGCCATCCGACCAAGCTAATGCTTGGGGTTGCTTAAAACGCCTAACAAGCTCGGATACAAATATTACAATAAGCCCAAAACTCATCATAAGGCTTTTAATTCTACCTAACACATGTTCCTATGATATACCAATACTTAGGCTAAGATAATAAACTTGGATTAACATAAGGTATTACAAAACACCCTCTTCATCCATAGTTTATAAACTCAGACTTCAATCCATTCTTAGTGCATTTGGACAAGCTACCTCCAGTCCATCATGGACTCAGTTTCCCACATCTCAAGTAACATCATAGATGTGGAGAGCATCCCTGCAAAACACAAACTTATTAGTAGGTACAACTTTAGTACCAAAATCAGCAGGGTTTTTGTCTCCAAGAATCTTCTTCACAGTGATTTCCTGATTCTCAATTTTATTCCTGATAAAATGGAACCTGACATCGATGTGTTTTGTCCTTTCATGATAAACAGGGTCCTTACACAAGTATAAGGCACTCTGGCTATCCATGTGTAGAACATGCATGTAGGTCTTATTTTCAATCTCTTCTAAGATACCTTTCAACCAAGTAGCCTCTTTACAGGCCTCTGTAGCAGCTATGTATTCAGCCTCAGTTGAAGACAAAGCTACTATAGATTGTTGCTGGGATTTCCATGAAACACAGTTCCCAGCCCAAGTATAAAAGAATGCAGAGGTAGATTTTCGGTTATCTTTATTACTAGCATAATCAGAATCAACAAAACCATGCAGTTCAGATCTAGAAGTATGCTCAGTATAAGTCAAACCAAGACCTTTAGTGCCAGCAATATACTTTAACATGTATTTCATGCCTTGCCAGTGTTTATTTCCTGGGTTAGACATGTATCTACTAAGGACACTAATGGAGAATGCAAGATCAGGTCTAGTGCACAGCATGGCATACATAAGTGACCCAATAGCCACATCATAAGGCACATTTTCCATTTTAGTCTTTTCAATGTCAGTTTTAGGACAATCAAGTTTAGAAAATTCAAGATGTGATCCAAGAGGTATAGGAGCAGGCATAGCTTGAGTCATAGCAAACCTATCAAGGACTTTAACTAAGTAATCATGCTGAGACAGATTAACAGTTCTTTTAGTCCTGCTTCTTATAATATTGACTCCCATAATTTTCTTAGCAGGGCCAAGATCCTTCATGTCAAAGTATTTTTTCAAGTCATGCTTGAAACCAGAAATAGTCACCTTAGAGTTACATATAAGCAGAATATCATCCACATAAAGCAACACAAACAAGGGATTTCTAGTCTTCACAGATTTAAAGTAAAGACAGGTGTCATATTGACTTCTAGCAAAGCCTAGAGACCTCATGCAAGCATCAAATTTCTTATTCCACTGTCTGGGAGACTGTTTAAGCCCATATATGGATTTTTTCAGACAGCAAGCATGCTCAGGATGAGTTTTATCAACAAAGCCCTTAGGCTATTTCATATAAATGGTCTCATTTAAATCTCCATGCAGAAAGGCAGTTTTAACATCCATTTGTTCAAGTTCCCAATCATAGACAACAGTCATGGCTAATAAGAGTCTCATTGTTTTATACTTAACAACAGGGGCAAAAATCTCATTATAATCTACACCCTCTTTTTGGGTGAACCCTTTGGCAACTAGTCTTGCTTTATACCTAGGGGGATCATTATGAGAAGTGCCTTCTTTCAACTTAAAAATCCATTTGCAGTCAATTAACCTAGCCTTAGCAGGTTTAGGAACAAGAATCCAGGTATTATTCACATGCATTGATTGTATTTCTTCATGCATAGCTTTCAGCCAATCATTAGCATTTTTAGATTGTAAGGCTTGCTCATAAGTTTCTGGAGTATATTGTTTAACAACATCAGCAATCAGGAAAGCATACTCAACAATCTTGTCAAAATTCTCAACCAAGTTGATATCAATTTTTCTATTAGGGATTCTGACTCTAGGTTCTCTATCCCTAACAAGTTGATAATCAGCAAGATCATTATGCATATTAACAACAGAATTATCATTCAAGTTGTCAGAACCCATGGCACTATCCAGAGAATCATGCAAAGCATTATTAGAATTATCATGCAAGGATTCATCATGATTTGCTGTGTCTTGGTTAGAATGACTTACTTCCCCACCTGATTGGTGAGGGTGCTGTTTTGCATTTCCAGAATTTTCTGGTGTGTTTACACTCTCAGTGTCATGTGCCATGGGATCTTGATCCATGTCAAGCTCCTCCTCATCTGGCTCCATGTGGTCATCTGGTTCAAAGAACTGTCCAGTGTGGATGCCCCTTCTTATTTCACTGTCATTGGTACCTGCATTCTCTGTAGATGGCATTAGGGAGTTCTTAAAATGATAATCCTCTTCATTAAATGTAACAGACCTGGAGGTAATGACTTTATCCCTTGGTTGAACAAGGAGTAATTTATATCCCTTTACCCCTTCAGGGTAGCCAAGCATAACACATTTTTGAGCTCTAGGCTGCAGCTTGCCCTGAGTTATCTGGGCATAGGCACTGCAGCCAAAGGGCCTCAAATGTGCTAAGCAGGGCCTTTTGCCTGTCCATTTTTCCTGTGGAGTTTGAAACTCCACAGAAGAAGAGGGAGATCTATTTATAAGATAGGCAGCAGTAATGACAGCTTCCCCCCATAAAGACCCTTTCATCCCAGCACTAATTAACATGCACCTAGCTTTTTCAAGTAATGTTCTATTCATTCTTTCTGCAGTGCCATTTTGTTGGGGTGTCCCAGGGACAGTAAGGTGTCTTTTTATACCATGTTCTTTGCAGTACTCATTAAACAGATTATTGCAAAATTCCAGGCCATTATCAGTCTTAAGGCATTTCAGTTTATGGCTAGATTCACTTTCAACTCTAGTTTTCCAGACTTTGAAATTCTCAAAAGCTTCATCCTTAGATTTTAGCAAATAAACCCACACTTTTCTAGAGAAATGATCAATAAGAGACAGAAAGTATTTCCTACCTCCTATGGTGTCAACCTGTGCAGGGCCCCATAAGTCTGAATGAACATACTCAAGGGGTTTCTCAGCAATGTAAGTAGATTTAGGAAAACTATGAGCAGTTTTCTTACCAAGAATGCAAGTTTCACAGAATTTCAAGTCACTAGGTTTAGTTTTAATCATGCCATGTTTATGCAAGTGATGCAAGCCTATATGACCAATGTGCCCTAACCTAGCATGCCAGATTCTAGTATGATCAGGACTGTTTTTATTAGTACTCTCATTAGAGACATTAATTTCAGGAGAAGCTTGTACATAATACAATCCTCCCTTTTTAATGCTCCTAATAAGGACTGTTCCATTTCTTATAACATCCCTTATTCCATGATGAGTGTTAATTTCACAGTCCAAATCATCAAACATAGACTCTGAAAGCAGGTTTCTTCTAAGGTTGGGGACCCACCTGACATTTTGCAAAACTCTAACTACCCCATCATGCATCCTAAGAGCAACACTGCCCACCCCCTTTATAGGTAGAGAGGTGTGGTCACCTAACATGACCTCACCTCCCTCATGCTCATTCAAGGAACAAAACATATTTTTAAAAGGAGTGGCATGCATAGTACAACCTGAGTCTAAAATCCAGGAAACAGTTTCAGTAATAGGAGCAACCATGAGCAATTCATTAGAGTATTGAGTGCAGCATTCACATACATTAGAGAAACCAGGAGAATTAGGGTTAGATTTATTCTTATCCTTGTTTTTCTCATCTCTAATTCTTTTGTGACAGTCTTTTATCCAGTGACCTTCTTTGCTACAGTAGTGACACTTAGCATTTTTCTTGTCAACACTAGACTTTTCAGAATTGTCCTTCTTAGATTTTTTCTGAAATTTCTTCTTGCCTTTACCCTTAGTCATAAGCACCTCAGATTTAGTTTCAGTTTTAGGGCCACCTTTGGACTTAAACACTTTTAGGGACTCATTCTTTTGAATTATAGCCTCAGTTATTTTAGCCACAGTGAGTTCATCCCTACCATACTGAATTACATCTTTTAAGGTGTCAAATTGATTAGGTAAAGCATTCAACAGAAGCACAGCCTGGTGTTCATCTTTAATAGCATCATCACATCTTTGTAAATCTTGGGTCATTTTCAAGAATATGTCAAAGTTTTCATGCACAGTTAAACCAACATTCATTTTGAAGGTAAACAACTTGCACAAAAGTGAGATGCGACTAGGCAAGGACTTAGACTCATAAATCGATTCAAGGGCTTCCCATAGTTGCTTTGGTTGAGTATGACTTACAACCTGACGAGCTACGTCGTCAGCAAGGTGTATCATTATCTCAGCATGAGCCAAGTCTTGCATATCCTTCCTGTCCTCATTACTCATGGTCAGAGGCCAGTCCTGGGAGACTGCCTTGTAGCACTTTCCTTTGATTAGGATGGCCTTCATTTTGACTTTCCACATGGCAAAGTCAGAGACCCCATCGTAGGGTTTTAGCTTGACACTATCTCACATCTTTCAAGGTACCTGAAAACAAGATCAAGTAAAGAAGTCAAAACAGAGAAAAGTCAAGTATAATCAGAAAAGAACTAAGAAAATTAGAACTAATTCTGAGAACTCTGAAAGCTTGCTCGAAGAGGAATCGAGAAACAAGAAATTCCAGAGTGAAGAGTTCTTGCTCAGAAACTTAGAAGAACTAAGAAACAAGAAAAACAAAAGTCAACCACACACGATTAACAAGAGAAAACCCTAAGGGCCAGACCTTGAGCTTGAATCAAAAATTCAAGAAACTCAAGTCCAGAAACCCTAATGACAGATTTTCCCCGATCCTAGTGGTTGACCTCGATCGTCACTAATGCAAACAGGGACGAATTTACATGCAGCGAAAGAAAGTGAACCAAAAAACAGAGAGCCAGGCTCTGATACCACTTTGTTGAAACAGAGTAGTCCCAGATCCGGAAGATCTCAAAACACACAATCACAAGATCCAAAACAGAAAGTCGAAAGCATGCAAGAACACCAAATATTTGTTTACGCAGTTCGGGAAATCCCTACGTCTGCGGAGTCTCAGAAAGGGAGACTCGTCCCAATGCACTAGAACGATCAAATTCACCCAAGCAGAGGTTACAAAGGAACATAGATGGCAGAATCGTAAACCCTAGATGACAAGTACTAAATCACAGAACCACAGAAATAGAACAAGGGAGAAGGGACAAAGGGAGAAGCCAGGAGATCTGGCTTCAATAGGATGCCGGGAACTCAAGGAGCCAGCAACAAACGCCAATGCGCCACCACAGAGATCGAACGCGCTCTCAGGCCGCCGCTCTCTCTTCTTCTCTCTCTCTTTCTTTCTGAAGTGTGGAAGTGTGTAACAGTAACCCTAGAGCCAGAAGAAGCAGCTTAAATAGCTCAACTGGAAACATCACGTGGGCTACCTTCAGATGGGCCAACTAACTCTGCTTCACAAGCCCACTATTAGGCCCAAGCCATCCGACCAAGCTAATGCTTGGGGTTGCTTAAAACGCCTAACAAACTCGGATACAGATATTACAATAAGCCCAAAACTCATCATAAGGCTTTTAATTCTACCTAACACATGTTCCTATGATATACCAATACTTAGGCTAAGATAATAAACTTGGATTAACATAAGGTATTACACATCAACTAGATCGACAACAGACCCGATAATTATAATGTCATCGACATACACCAATAAGAAGACATATCCAGTTGAAGCATGAAGATAAAACAATGAAGTATTTGACACTGCATTAAGAAAACCAACGTGCAGCAGATGTGTGCGGAGTTCTTTGTACCAGGCCCTCAACGCTTGCTTGAGACCATAAATGGCTTTGTGCAACTTACAAACATGGGATGGCCGGTCTGAATCTACAAAACCCGGTGGTTGAGTCATGTAAACATGCTCTTCTAATCGACCTTGCAAGAAGGCATCCAATTCGTCGAAGGGGCCATTGATGGGCAACGACTACTATGAGAATCAAACGAACGGTGGCCGGTTTAATTACCGGGATAAAAGTGTCTGTGTAGTCTAGACCAGGGCATTGATAGAAACCCTTAGCAACTAGACGGGCCTTATGACGTTCGACCGAGCCATCAGAATGGTACTTTGTCTGGAATACCCATTTGCAACCTACTATATTTGAAGCATCTTGTCGAGGAACAAGTGACCAAGTAGAGTTGGTGATTAGAGCATTATACTGATCAATCATTGCTTGATGCCATATCGGATCCTAGAGGGTTTGTGCTGTAGGCTTGGGTTCGGGTGGATTTGTTTTTGACAATTGAGTCGAGAGATTGAGTTTTTGGATTGGCTTGGATATATTATTTTTGGAGCATGTCACAATGACACGGTGAGAGGGGAAGGGGTGGTGGCGGCGAGGGGGAGGGGGTTATTAGTGAGGTTGTTTGGGATTGAGTAGGCAGTGAGAAAGAGGATGATGTTGGGGGCGGTGAGGTGGTAAGATAGATGGTCAGACGGGGTGAGAAGGAGGTGGCGGGGGTAAGGCTTGGGGTGGGCAAGGAACCGGCGGTGATGGTGGAGTGGTAATTGGTGGTGAGTGGATGGGAGAGATGGTGACAGGAACGACCAAAGTTTGTGAGGGTAAGTGGTTCTACAAATTCTACATGCCAAGAAACATATATTTTGTGGGTTTTGGGGTCAAGACAGTAGTAAGCATGCTAGTCAGAGGAGTACCCGACAAACACACATGGATGGAATTTTGGATCGAACTTATGGTGGGTGTAGGGGCGGAGCCACGTGTAGCAACGACACCCAAAACATTTGAGGGATGAGTAGGATGGGGGTTGACCAAATAACATTTCATAGGGGGATTTATATGAGAGTGTGGGGGTTGGCGTTCTATTTATAAGATAGGCAGCAGTGGCGATGGCATGAGGCCAATAGGTGATGGGCATGAAGGCGTGGTAGAGAAGGGAGAGACCGGTCTCAACTAGGTGGCAAATGTCGACGTTCGGCAAACCCGTTATTCTCATGAATGTTTGTGGTAAAGTTGTGAGATGGGCAATGCCATTTTGAGAAAGGTAGGATTTTAATCCGACATATTCTCCACCGTTGTCGGAGTAGAGTATTTTGATGGAATTCTGGAAATATTTTTCAACAATTGCTTTAAATCGAACAAAGACGTTGAATGTGTCAGATTTTTTCTTAAGGGGGTATAGCCATATATACTTGGTGTAGTGGTCAATAAACAAGATGTAATATTTATAATGGTCATATGAATGGACCGGTGAGGTCCAAACATCTGAGAAAATTATTTGTAAAGGCTCTTTAGTAACAAGAGAAGAGGTTGTAAATGGCAACTTGTGACTCTTATGCATTTTGCAGGAATTACAAAATTCATGAGAAATGGGAAATTTTAATCTAGATACAAATAAATGAAATACTTTTAAAGAAGGATGGCCAAGGCGATGATGCCAGGTGGTGGGTGATATAGTGGTATTAATCACAATAGGTTGCCGAGACGGAGTGGTTGGCCACTCATACAAGCCATTCCTAGCCGGATCGGTCAAGAGCGGGGTGCGGGTTTGCAGATCCTTGACACAAAAATCAAATGGTGAGAATTCAAATGTGGTATTATTGTCAAGGCGAAATTTATTAATGGAGATTATATTTTTATGTATTGCTGAAGCATGTAGAACACGTGAGAGGGAAACAGAAGTAGTGGGAGGGGGTAAGGTGGCTGAACCGGTATGGTTGATGGTGAGGCCAGATCCATTACCTATCATAATTTCGTCTGTTCCATCGTAGGGGATGTGAGCAACAAGGTTTGAGAGGTCATGGGTGACATGATGGGAAGCACCGGTATCCAGGAGCCAAGGATTGGAGGGGCTTGTAGTGGTTGCCGTGTTCACTTGAGGCGGGTTAGTGGTGGGGCGACGGCTTGGTACTTGGATGGTTTGATGGAGGCGTTGGAAGGCAAAGCAGCGGGATAGGGTATGTCCTTTGGTGTTGAACCATTGACAATATCCTAGGAATGATTTAGATGGTGGGCGGTTGTTGGTATTGATGGGATTGGGTAAGTGTGCGTTTCTGGTAGTGGAATTAGGTGAAATTTGGGTTCGAGTGTTGGTTGGGTTGGCTACTGTGGGAAAGACAGTTTCGGCTTTTTGTGGTGGAGGGAGAGTTCCTTATTGAGAAGCTTCTCGTGAAGCTCCTCGTAGGTGATAGGGACATCCCGAGCATGGACGGAATCGATAACTGACTGGAATTCTGCATGAAGGTTGTCAAGAACACGATCCGTAATGTCTTCTTGGTCAATAGGTTTGCCCAAAAGAGCAAGTTCATCTGCAATCCGTTTGATAGACTGCATAAACTCGGTAATGGTGGAGGCGCCTTTGGAAGTGTGATGCAATTGATCTTTCAATTGATTGATGTGACCTCTTGTGAGACGAGCAAATGTACTCGCGAGAAGTTCCCAAGCTTCTTGGGCAGTTTTGGCGTGGGAAAGAAGATGGCCCAATGTCGGAGTGAGAGTGCCAACAACGGCTCCAAAAATAAGTTTGTCTTGCCTCACCCAAGTTAGGTAGGCAGGGTTTGGAGTGGTGACATTATCAGTCGTGATGGTTTTTGCAGGAGCTGGATGAGTACCATCAAGAAATTGAAACAACCCATAACCGATGAAAATCGCCTCAATTTGAAGCTTCCAGGAAAGGTAGTTGGTTGTGGTTAGTTGTGTGGCATTTTGGAATGTGACAACAACAAAGGGGTTTTGGTCCTCTTTGGAGAAAAGTTGGTCGTCCCAAAATGCTCTCTTTTGTTTTCTCCCTTTTATTTCCCCTTTTGGCTCCGCCGTCCCGCCCCTCACGGGCCCCGGTCACTGGCCTCATGCCGGGCCGGAGTAATGGGATGACGAAAAGCTGCTCGGCCCTCATCTCCTTCTCCTTCTCCTCCTCCCTTCCCTCCCCTTTTGCCCCCCTGTTACCCCCCTTTCTCACGCTTGTGGCCATGACCCTTATCTGGCACCGAGCGGTGGGAAGCCTCCTTTGCACCCCCTTTCAGCTTCAACGTGTTTGTCTGTGTCCAAACCCCTTACCCGCAGTGTTCTCGGGGGTAGTATGAAAGTTAGTGATATTCCTGTCTCCGTCGTGGATGTGTCTAAGAGGAAGGCAGCAAGAGTGACTTTAGAGAAACTCGTAGAGGTGGAGGTGAGGTTGGACCATACTCCGGTCGGATCTCAGCTCCCGGTGGAGGTTGCCCTGGGTGCTTCGGCTGAGGAACCTTGCTTGCGGGTTGCCGATTCTAGCATTAATCTAGCCCCGGATTCGCCTGAGTTTGTTGCTGAGACGCAGCCCAAAATGATCGGCACGAGTCCTTCAGTCTCGAGTCTCAACCTTGCCAAGGAGGGTGAACTCCATGACGTGGACAAGGAGGCACACGACCCTGTCGTGGAAATAAGAGAGGCCTCTGAGATGCTTATTGAGAACCCTAGTTCTGAAGCTGTCGCCCCGCAGAAACTTTGGAAAGATGTGGTTGGTCAGGGGGAGGAGGACTTTGAGGAAGTGAGCTCTCTCTCTGAAAGTTTCTTGCAAGGGAAGATTGGCATCAACTTCCCGGATGGCGAAGGAGGCGACCCGGTCATCACTATAGAGAAAGAGGTTATGGATGCGCTTGCTACTGATTGGAAACTCTCTATCATTGTGCAAACGTTGGGCACGCTGATTCCGTATGAGGTTATGAGTCGTAAGATCAAGGAAATCTGGCAGCCTTCTGGGGTGGTCAGACTGATAGACTTGCCGAAAGGTTTCTATTTGGTCAAGTTCAAGGAGGAAGACGACTACATCAAAGTTCTAACAGGTGGTCCGTGGAAGATGTTCGACTACTATGTGTGCATCAAGCCTTGGGCCCCCAGCTTCAATCCTATGACAGACATGATCGAAACTACGCCGGCATGGATCCGTATTTCAAACTTGCCAATCATACTCTACGATGAAAACATTCTCATGCACATTGCCAAAGGTGTTGGCAACCCGATCAAGATCGACAAAAAAACCCTGCTTGTTAACCGTGGCAGGTTTGCTAGAGTTTGCGTGGAGATTGACCTCACTAGGCCTTTGAAGGGATCTGTGTTCATCAACGGGGTTAGGTACCTCGTTGAATATGAAGGTATTCATGCTATCTGCTTTCACTGTGGGCATTATGGGCACTTCCAGCCTAGTTGCCCATCGATGCCACCGTGCGAGGCTAAGTCTAAGGAGTTGCCTCAATCGGAGCCTAGGATCAACCATATCGACACCAGGTTGCCGGTTGGTGATGAGAGATTCGGGGGTTGGATGCTTCCAAAAGTCCGGCGGCGGCAGTGGAGGTAGAGAGAAACGAAGAACCCTAGTTCTTTGCTGAGAATGCAATCGGAGCCACTCAAATCGTCCTCGAGATCTGGGAGATTTGGAGCCCTTGACAAGATGGGGGAAGAAGAGGAGATACACTGGTTAAAGCATGAATTGTCCTCAAAGAAGAAAGGTCAACATGCAGGAGGCCTCGCTAAGCCTACTCCTACGAAGCACACAACAGGTCTGGGAAGCAAACATACTGAGGAGGGTAACAAAGGTGGGGCTGATGCGACTGGAGAGCTTCAGAAGACAGATAGCGTTCTTCAGGGGCAGCTTTGTGTAGAAAAGGCCAAAATCATTAAAAGAAATAAAGGGAAGTCCAAGGTTTCTTGGACAGCTCAAATCGGCAGTAAAATAGGGGGGTCCGAGATAGGTGCGCAGGATCATCTGGATGCCGGCCCAAGTGTTGTTAGGCCCAAGCTTGGGAAGGCCCATACCCAGATCCAAATCCTAAGGAGTTCTCTTCAAACCTTGCCTTTTTCAACCCATGAGGATCTTCCGAAGGCAGCGGCAAGCAAGTTGGGCACTGGTAGAGGTTCGGAACTTGCTGTTCAGGGGGTCAGAATTAGAGAACAATTGCTTGTTCCCAATTTGGAACAAAGAAACTCGGACAAAGTGCTCGATTCAGAGGCCGACTCTGATGACACTTCTGAAGGGTACTCCACTTCGAGTGGAGATGAGGAGGGGGAACATGAAGGGGGAAGCCTTAGACAGTCTGTCTAAGTGTTCCCAGTTTCGAGTGCCGCTTAACGTCCTTTATGAAGATCATCATTTGGAACTGTCGGGGGGCTGGCAAGGCTAGCTTCTGCAGAACTTTAAACTACATGATAAGGTGCCACCGGGTAGATGTTGTTGCTCTGCTTGAGACACACATTTCTGGCAATAAAGCTCAGCAGGTCTGCGAGAACATCAAGATGGGTTCCTCCTTCCGAGTCGAGGCTCAAGGTTTTGCGGGGGGCATTTGGCTCCTTTGGAACCCGGAGAAGGTTAATATTAGTGTTACTAATGCTAACACTAATTTCATCAGTGCTGACATTTGTCTGAAAGACAAGAAGATGCAGTTTATCTTTGTCTATGCTCCGCCGACTGTCCACCATCGCAGGAATTTCTGGAATGAGTTGAGCACCGAAATTCAGTCACACCATAGACCCACACTTGTTGGCGGTGACTTCAATTGCATCTTGTGTAGCGACGAGAGACATGGGGGGTCTGGGTGTCTTCACCCAGACACGACGGACTTCCACAAACTCATTAGTGACAATGGATTGCTTGATTTGGGCTTCACAGGGCAAAAGTTTACCTGGTCGAGAGGTGCGGCTTCTTCTGCTAGTATCTCTAAGCGGCTTGATAGGATCATGGCCAACTTGGATAGCTTCCTCAATTGGCCTAACGCCTCTGTGCACCACCTGCCGAAATTTGGGTCCGACCACTCGCCTCTCCTCTTCACTCTTGAACCAGGGGTGATCTTCAACAGAAATCGCCGGCCTTTCAGGTTTGAAGCTGCTTGGTTGATGCACCCGGAGTTCAGTTGCTTTGTCAAGAAAGCCTGGCGTCAGGATCTTCCTGCTAATGAAGCTCTCGCCCTTCTCAAAGTGAGGCTGCAGGATTGGAACAAGAAGACCTTTGGTAACATCCATGAGAAGAAGAACAATTTGATGAGGCGCCTTGAGACGATCCAGATTGAGATGGACTCCAACTCCTGTGCGCTCCTTGCCAGTGAAGAGGCAGTTTCTAAGGAGCTTGATTCGGTCATGGAGCAAGAGGAACTGCTTTGGTTCCAAAAATCCAGAGAGCTTTGGCTGTCTTCAGGGGATAGAAACACTTCTTTTTTCCATACTTCAACCATGGTAAGAAGGAAGAGAAACAGAGTGCAAGCTCTGATGAACGATGAGGGCGATTGGATTGAGGAAAGACAGGCTTTGGAGGACTTGGTCGTCAACTTCTTCAGGGAGCTGTATACTTTGCAAAGCCATGATCTTTTCCCCATTGTGATGGATCATGGCCTGTTCCCAAGACTTGGTTCTACGGACTGGGAGAAACTCAACGAAGGGTTCACAACGGACGAGATCTGGAGAGCTGTGAAAGACATGGGTGGATTCAAGGCTCTGGGGCCGGATGGGTTCCAACCTGTCTTCTACCAGAGGTGTTGGAATACGGTCGGTGATTCGATAGTGAAACATGCTCTGGATTTCTTTTCCAACAACTCGCTCCCTGCCGGTCTTAATGATACTTTCATCACCTTGATGCCCAAGCTCAAGAATCCGGAAAGAGTGAACCAATTTCGCCCCATCGACCTGTGTAATGTTCTGTATAAAATCACCACAAAGGCTTTGGTGAACCGTATGAAGGTACTACTCCCTGCGTTGATCAGTCCGATGCAAGGTAGTTTCATCCAAGGAAGATCGATCACTGACAACATTGTCTTGGCCCAAGAAGTGGTTCATTCAATGCGTCACAAGAAAGGTAAGATGGGTTGGATGATCTTGAAAATTGACCTGGAGAAAGCGTTCGATCGACTGCGCTGGGACTTCATCGTCGACACCCTGCACGATGCTGGTTTTCCTGATCAGTGGATAGCTTGGATTGTCGAATGCATCTCGTCGCCTTCTTTGCAAGTCCTGTGGAACGGGGAGAAGACTGATAGCATCTCTCCCACTAGAGGCATCCGTCAGGGAGACTCCATCTCTCCGTATCTCTTTGTGCTGTGCATCGAGAGACTTAGTCAGATGGTGAATCAGTCTGTTGAGAATGGGGGGTGGAAGCCGATCAAGATTTCTAGAGGAGGTCCGGCCTTGTCTCACCTGCTTTTTGCCAATGACATCCTGTTGATGGCAGAGGCTTCAGTGCCCCAGCTTACACTCATTCAGCAGTGTCTGGAATTGTTCTGCAGATCTTCGGGTCAGAAGGTCAACATGGCAAAATCTATGCTCTTTGTGTCTCCTAATGTCAGTGCTGAGGAGGTTCAGCTTATCCAACTTCATAGCGGGCTCCATGTTACGCAGGATCTTGGGGTTTACTTGGGTATGCCTCTGCTGCACAAGAGAATTGACAAGCAAGTGTTTGAGCCACTTCTTCAGAAAATCAACTCTCGGCTCTCGGGTTGGAGAGGTCGTAACCTCAGCTTAGCTGGCAGAATTACCCTTGCTAAATCTGTCATTCATTCCCTTCCGGATTACACGATGGCGACCATTGCTATCCCCAAGTTGATTTGTAAGAAGATTGATCATGTCACTAGGTCCTTCATTCGGGGTAGCTGGAATGACAGGAAAAGAATGCATATGATGAATTGGAAGGAAATTTGTAAGCACAAAGACCTTGGTGGCTTCGGCATGAAAAGCATGGCAGAGTTAAATCTCGCGATCAATGGCAAGCTTGCCTGGAGATTTCTCAACAACCTCGACAGTTTCTGGGGTAAAGTGTTCAGACACAAATACGTTAAACAGTCCGGGACTGATCACAGAGCGCCCTCGCCTGTTTGGAGGTGCATCCAGAAGGCGGCGAACTCGGTTCTTACACAGGGAATGAGGTGGCAACTTGGTAATGGCAAGGCCATTCGTTTTTGGAAGGACCACTGGATGGGTGATGACACGCTGGAAAGGCTTGCTAGAGGCAGGGTGGTCCAAGAGCAGATGGAGGCTAATGTTTGTGATTATTGGGAACAAGGCACCGGCTAGAAGTGGGAGAGCCTATCGGACCTGCTTCATGCGAGCTCTCTCCTCGAACTCGCTGCCACTGCCCTGGTGGTGGATGATGAGGTGCCGGATGTGGTGATATGGGGGGAGTCCAGAAATGGGGTTTACTCTGTGTCATCGGCGTACAAGTTAATTAAAAACCAGAGCAAAGCGATGGAGATTGACAAGGGTATTTACAGGAAAATTTGGAACCTCAAGGTTCAAGAGAGAGTTCGCGTCTTCGCCTGGGCTGCTCTTAGAGGCGGGGTTCTTACTAATGAAGAGAGAAAAAGGAGGCATCTCAGTGAAGAGGGCAATTGCCCGTTCTGCCCTAATGAAACGGAGACGCTCCTGCATCGCTTCCGCGACTGTAAGCAGGCTAAGCAAGTCTGGGTGGTGATCCAACCTCCTTTAGTCTGGAATGATTTTTTCGACCTCAACTTTGCACAATGGATTCGGCTCAATCTGGACTTCACGGGGCATTACCAGCGGGACGAGGATTGGGCTAGTACGTTCGCCATCGCCTTATGGCACATGTGGAAGTGGAGGAATGCTTGGGTCTTTAATGGAGATACCTACAAAGGGGAAAAAGCTAATATCGTCACTGAGATTGCCATATGTTATAAGAAGGATTTGATCGAAAGTTGGGGAGAGCAGCCCAAGGCTAAGCATACAATCTGGATCAAGTGGGTTTTCCCGCCTACTGGCTGGACAAAACTTAATACGGATGGTGCCGTTGTGGATGGGAGAGCCACCGCAGCTGGGGTTTGTAGAGATGAGAGAGGAAGATGGCTTGGTGGGTTCGTGCACAACGTCGGGTCTTGCTCGGTCCCGTTGGCGGAGTTGTGGGGTGTGGTCTCTGGTTTGAGGTTCTCCTGGAGCAAGGGTTACAGGAGGGTTTGCCTAGAAACAGATTCGCTGTTGGCGGTTCTGTTACTAAGCAAACCTGTGGATCGTTTTCACCCTTTTGCTAGCCTCGTCTGCTTGGCGCAAGGCTTCCTTCATAGGAATTGGGTTGTCCAAGTCCGACACATCTTCAGGGAGGCTAATTCGGTCGCTGATCGTCTCGCCTCCTTGGCTTTTGATTTTCCGGTTGGTTTTCATTCGCTTGTTTTTCCGCCCGATCGGGTGTCTGTGTGTATTCTGAACGATGTGAGGGGTTTTTCTACACCCCGCCTGGTGGCAAAGTAGTCTTTCCATTTATTTGCGTTTGCGAGAGTGCCGCCTCTCCTTCTATCAAAAAAAAAAGGGGGTGGAAGGATCATGAGTGTTTGGAATAGTAGTTGTGATCGAAGCCATTGTTGAAGTAGGATGAGTGGAGCTGTATAGCTGGGAAAAAAATTATTGGATCACAAGGCTCTTGATACCATGTGAAGAACTAAGAAATTGATATATTATCTTCAAGGGATTTACACGTATATATACAAGAGAAGAGGGATTAAGACTCCCCTAAGAATAGGAACAATTACAACAACTGCTAACAAATACAAATAAATTAAATAACAAAATCAGGAACTACTCTAACAAAATCAATGAGAAAAAATCTTAAGGTTTGTTATTCCTTAACAACAGATACATCATCATATATGTATATAAACTTTATGACATAAATATATATATAGAATTTGGTTATGGTGAAACAGTCTTGACGAGAGCAAGGATCGAGGGTGCCACGGTACAAGGCAAAGCTCCTAGACCTTCCAAGGAATCGTCAGCAAGGTTCCTGAATTCCGTCCTGGATTCAACTGACTCGTTCTCTCTCGTCCGGACTCGGAATTGGATGATTCCAAAAGCCAGAGTTAGATCGGGAAGTCTAGTTTCATGTCGCAAAACTTGATAGTAATTGGATCTGGGAATCGCATGTTATGGAGATTCTCCTGAGAGGTCGCAGAGGGTTTGGCGAGGGAGATCCGAGAGAGGTTTGCTTTGGATGAATAACGTGAAGGGGAGATGGATGAAATGGAGTCGTCGATGAAGATGGATCTGGATGAAGGTGAGGGATAAGTGAACTTCAATGGAGGATATGACGCACCACCAAGGAAGACAAGAGATCAACACCTTTGGGATATGACTCACCCGAAAGAGAAGATTAGATAGGTGCTCGATATTACGCACGAGCAGGCTTGATATAACGCACAAGCTATTGGTGATTTTAGTGTCATCGGCCATTTGGTGTAGTCAGGATTCGCTCAAGACTTATGGAGTTCGTTCGGCGCATAACGAGTTTCGGGGGTGTGGAGTGCACACTCGTGTGTGTGGATTCGGACTCGGGGTTGTGGCGCTTGTTGGTTTAAATAAGAGTAGATTGGCGGTTTTTTAACCAACTTTTGGCGGTTTTTTTAACCAATTTTCAACCATCATGCAACCGCCTAACCGCCAATCGCCATGTAACCGCCTAACTACTTATGCCCTATATAAGGGTGAGGTTGGGGTAAGTCTTGGGATATCGGAAAAGAGAACAATCTCTTGTATCGAACAAACACAAAAACACCAAGTGCTCTCTATTGATATTGCCTTGTTCAATAGAGGTTTGATTATCTTATCCCGAATCGAATTTCGTGCAACCCTAAGGCTACAAGAGTAAGGGTCGAAATATTGGTTTTGGAAAGTGCGTTGGCACGATTCAATCTATATCCAAGTCGAACCGAAGTTTGATCAACGTTACACCCTTCTACAACATTCAAAACCAATATTTTCCGTGTTGATCAATGGCGGTTGTATCGGTACATGAGATGACATCCAAGTTCGGAAAGTTGGAGAAGTTTGAAGGCGTGGACTTCCAGAGATGGCAAAAGAAGATGCATTTCCTCCTCACGACGCTCAAGGTGGTGTACGTTCTGAGTATGCCAATGCCACCCGCGCCAGAGGATCCGGAGAATGAGCCCTTGAAGGAGACGAGGAAGCGCAACAAGTGGAAGAATGACGACTACATATGTCGTGGCCATATTCTCAACGGTATGTCGGATTCGCTCTTCAATGTCTACCAAAATGTCAAATCCTCAAAGGAGTTGTGGGATGCGCTGGAGTCCAAATACATGGCTGAGGATGCTTCTAGTAAGAAGTTCCTTGTGAGTAATTTCAACAATTACAAGATGTATGATTCCAGGCCGATTATGGAGCAATACAATAAAGTGCTTCGTATCCTAGGGCAATTCGCCCAACACAACATGAAGATGGATGAATCCATCTCGGTGTCGAGCATTATCGACAAGTTGCCACCTTCATGGAAGGACTTTAAACACATGCTGAAGCACAAGAAGGAAGAGTTGTCTCTTGTACAACTTGGAAGCCATTTGCGTATAGAGGAATCTCTAAGGGCGCAAGAGGGCGGTAAACCAAAGGAGACTCCCGAATCTTCCTTCGTGAACATGATGGAGGAGGGTGGGAATGCTAAGAAGAACAATAAGAGGAAGAAACAATCTTCCAAGAACACCAACAGTGGATCTAACAAGAAGCCTAAGAGCGCTTGTTGGATATGTGGCAAACCGGGTCACTTCAAGCGTGATTGCCGGGCTGCAAAGGATAGGAATGGAGCGGGGCAAAACCGTTCGGGGCAAGGGTCTAAGGACCAAGGCCCATCCACTCATCAAGGTCGGTATTCAAATTTTGGTTCAAGTTCGGTTGTGAATTATGTACCATTAATTTCTAAGGCATTTTATGTGCAGGACGATGAAGTGGCTTGGTGGATTGACTCGGGTGCAACAAAACATGTTTGCAAGGACCGTGGCCGGTTTAAGACATACGAACCGGTTAAAGATGGGTCCGTTCTTCATAAGGGAAACGAGTCAACCGCCCCTATCTTAGGCCGTGGGAAAGTGGTGTTAGAATTTAGTTCTGGGAAGACCCTTGAACTCAAGGATGTCTTACAAGTACCCGGAATTAGGAAAAACTTAGTCTCCGGTAGTGTTTTAAATAAATGTGGTTTTAAGCAAGTCTTTGAATCCGATAAGTATATCTTATCGAAGTGTGGTGTGTTTGTAGGATTTGGATACTTTTGTAATGGCATGTTTATGCTTAATATTAATAAAGTGGTCAATTCTATTTATATGGCATGTTCTAGTACGAATGAATCTTCTCTATGGCATGCAAGATTAGGTCATGTGCATTATAAGCGAATGACGAATATGTCTAAGGAAGGATTAATCCCTGCATTTGACATGAATTTAGAGAAGTGTAGAACTTGCATGTTGACTAAAATAATTAGACAACCATTCAAAGGCATTGAAAGAAATTCTGCGATGCTAGGACTTGTACATAGTGATCTATGTGATTTGCATGCTACTCCGTCTTTAGGAAACAAGAAATATTTCATCACTTTCATTGATGATTATTCTCGTTATTGTTATGTGTATTTATTGCATGCTAAAGACGAGGCCCTAGATAAATTTAAGGTTTATAAAACCGAGGTTGAATTGCAACAAAATGACTTGATTAAGAAACTACGCACCGATAGAGGTGGAGAATTTTATGATCCTGTGTATTTCCAGTCCGTAGGCATTATACATGAGACTACGGCTCCCTACACGCCACAACAAAATGTTGTGTCGGAGAGGAAAAATCGAGTCCTAAAAGAGATGGTTAATTCTATGTTATCCTACTCGGGATTGAGTGACGAATTCTGGGGTAAAGCCATGTTAACAGCTTGCTATTTATTAAATAGGGTTCCTAACAAAAGGAACAAGGTCACCCTTATGAACTTTGGTACAAAAAGAAACCAAGCTTGAACTATCTTCGAGTTTGGAGATGTAGGGCGGTCGTTAGATTACCCCAGCCCAAGATTAAAACATTGGGGGAAAGAGGTATTGATTGCATCTTTATTGGATATGCTGAGCATTCCAAGGCTTATAGGTTCTATGTGATAGAGCCTAATGATTCTATTTCGGTTAACACCGTGATTGAATCAAGAGATGCGATATTTGTTGAGAATTGGTTCTCATCCATACCTAGACCAAAGGATTTGGTTCCAAGTACTAGTGGAACTAAAGAAGGAGACGGTTCGATCATACCTTCTAATGAGTCACCTGTGCTCCGTAGGAGCAAGCGAGGGAGGATTGAAAAGTCTTTCTGTCCATATTTCTGAGTTTATTTGGTTGAAGGATCTAGAGATGAAGTTGGGTTCCAATATTCATACTGTTATCATATTGATGAGGATCCTATGACTTTTAGCGAGGCAATGAGGTCTCAATATGTTACTTTCTGGAAAGAAGCAATAAATGATGAGATGGATTTCATCATGTGAAATAACACGTGGGTCTTATCGGATCTCCCACCGGGTTGCAAGCCTTTGGGCTGCAAGTGGATCTTCAAGAAGAAGATGAAAGTCGATGGTACTATCGATAAGTTTAAGGCCCGATTGGTTATCCAAGGCTTTAGACAAAGGAAAGGTATTGATTATTTTGATACCTATGCTCCGGTTGCTCGGATCTCCACCATTAGGTTGTTGATTGCCTTGGAGACTATTAACAATCTTGTGATTCACCAAATGGATGTCAAAACGGCATTCTTGAATGGTGATTTGGAGGAGGAGGTGTACATGAAGCAACCTAAAGGGTTCATTATGCCCGGTAATGAGCATAAGGTGTGTAAGTTGGTAAAGTCATTGTATGGGCTAAAGCAAGCACCTAAGCAGTGACATCAAAAGTTTGATGAGGTTGTCTTGTCGAGAGGATTCGAGTTAAATCAGTTGGACAAGTGTGTATACAACAAGTTTGATAAATCCGGTGAAGGAGTAATCATTTGCTTGTATGTTGATGACATGTTGATCTTTGGTACAAATCAAAAACAAGTGGACCTTACAAAGGCCTTTTTGTCATCAAGCTTTGCCATGAAGGACATAGGGGAGGCAGATGTGATCCTCGGTATTAGAATCAAACGTGAGAATAAATGACTCTCTTTGTCACAATCTCATTACATTGAGAAAGTGCTTAAGAAGTTCAATTGTGAGACATGTTCTCCGGTTAGCACTCCTATGGATCCGAGTGTGAAGCTTATGCCCAATATGGGTAAAGCGGTATCATAACTCGAGTACTCATAAGTGATTGGTTGCTTAATGTATGCCATGACGAGCACAAGGCCGGATATTGCTTATGCGGTAGGCAGGTTGAGTAGATACACTAGTAATCCTAGTACTCACCATTGGCAAGCAATAAGGCGGGTACTCAAATACTTAAAAGGAACCATGAATTATGGTTTGTCATATGTCAGATTTCCTTCGGTTATAGAAGGATATTCAAATGCGAGTTGGATCACTAATGTGGAAGATCATTCTTCTACTAGTGGTTGGGTATTCTTGCTTGGGGGAGGTGCCATTTCATGGGCTTCTAAGAAGCAAACTTGCATTACAAGTTCGACTATGGAATCAGAATTCGTAGCATTGGCCGCTGCCGGTAGAGAGGTGGAATCGCTAAGGAACTTAGTCTACGAGATTCCTTTGTGGCCGAAACCGGTGTCACCCATATCTATCCATTGTGATAGTCAAGCTACTTTGGCTAAGGCTTATAGCCAAGTGTATAATGGTAAGTTGCAACACCTGGGCATTAGACATAGCGCGGTACGTGAGTTGATCACTCATGGGGTGATTACTATTGAGTTTGTTCGGTCTCAACAAAATTTGGCGGACCACTTGACAAAGGGGTTAGCCAGGGACTTGGTGATCAAGTCGTCTATCGGGATGGGTTTAAAGCCCGTTTAAAATCTCTAATGGTAGGATACCCAATTCCCCTCTAGTATGACGTTAGAGGCTGAATTCAATGTGGAAAGCCTATACTTAGAGTTTGGAGCACATGTTCAATTTCATCCCTAGGTATGTGCTCAGACCTGCAAGTAAAATTAGGTTGAAGTTTATCTTCTTAATGGATCTTTTGAAAAAATGCATTTGCAGATGCATGATTAAAAGAATCCACCTATATGAGCGTGAAGTGGTGTCGCTTCAACTAGCCCGAGCTTGGCTTTGTATACGTTCGTGAATGGATAAGGACACATGGCTAAAATAGTGTCAAGTTAGCACTTGGAGTAGTGTAGAAGCTTTTGTGTGTTGTATCTTCAAGTATTCAGATGAGTTGAAGGGTTCAATCCATAGGACATCCTGATTTTCGATTATTTGAAATGTGTACTACACTAATGTGGAAATTCAATCCTAAGGACATTTTCATTTATGCATAAGTTTGTGTTTGATGTGTGTTTTAAGTGAATCAAGGATTACACTAAAATGGGGGAGGAATGTTGGTGATTTTAGTATCATCGACCATTTGGTGTAGTCGGGATTCGCTCAAGATTTATGAAGTTCGTTCGGCGCATAACGAGTTTCGGGGGTGTGGAGTGCACACTCGTGTGTGTGGATTCAGACTCGGGGTTGTGGCGCTTGTTGGTTTAAATAAGAGTAGATTGGCGGTTTTTTAACCAACTTTTGGCGGTTTTTTTAACCAATTTTCAACCATCATGCAACCGCCTAACCGCCTAACCGCCAATCGCCATGTAACCGCCTAACTACTTATGCCCTATATAAGGGTGAGGTTGGGGTAAGTCTTGGGATATCGGAAAAGAGAACAATCTCTTGTATCGAACAAACACAAAAACACCAAGTGCTCTCTATTGATATTGCCTTGTTCAATAGAGGTTTGATTGTCTTATCCCGAATCGAATTTCGTGCAACCCTAAGGCTACAAGAGTAAGGGTCGAAATATTGGTTTTGGAAAGTGCGTTGGCACGATTCAATCTATATCCAAGTCGAACCGAAGTTTGATCAACGTTACACCCTTCTACAACACAAGCTAGGGAAAATTTCTGGGAAAATTATCAAGAGAGAAACTGGTTTTTGATTGATCTTCAAGTGATTACAAATGAAGGAGACAAAGCCTTTATATAGGCTTTACAAAACCAACTCCTATCTAACTCTTCACATGCCTTGGCAAGATGAAGAGTCTTACAATAACTCATGAGTTAAGATCAGCTGAAAAATAAATCTAACACAACCCATTATTACATGATAACATGCATAATAACTAATAATAAAGTTTGGAATATTTGAAGATCAAAGGCACGAGCAAAACAAGGCGATGCACGTCCTTCTTGTGGATGGCTGGGCATGATCAAGTTGTTCTAGCCAACATGAATTTCCCTCGGATATCATGGGTTGCACATCCTTCAAAGGCACGAGCAAAACAAGGCGATGCACGTCCTTCTTGTGGATGGCTGGACATGATTTTGGTGAGTCATAGACTCCCTTGGTCTGCACGGAAGGGTTAGAAGAAGAATGGTAATAAGGTTCAAAAGAAGGGACAATTTGATATCTTGTGGGGAGTGCCATCTTTCTTCATCTCTATAGCCATAGTCTCCATAAGATTGGCTCCTTGGAGGCATGTTCCTTGGTCTATTACCTTGGTTGCGAAAATCCTTGTAGGTGCTCGTGTGAGTGTTGGAGTTAGGGTACACACGTGGTCGAATCTCCATACATGAAGCACCATAATCCCGAAAATAAAGATAATCCCTTATTGGCATTCGACCCAATTCATACATCTCCATGATTTCTTGTCGTCGGAACTCCATTGGAAGTCGCTTTACCAAGAACTCAGTCCAACAAACAACATCTCACACAAGGACTCACAAATCCAAACTTA
This sequence comes from Rheum nobile, assembly GCA_027886185.1. Classification (NCBI taxonomy): domain Eukaryota; kingdom Viridiplantae; phylum Streptophyta; class Magnoliopsida; order Caryophyllales; family Polygonaceae; genus Rheum; species Rheum nobile. The sequence continues at coordinate 297,989 of WOAB01000811.1, forward strand.
CCAATGGACCTTAGGCCTCGTGAGAACTCAAAGCTTTGTTCAAAGTTAAGCAAATTCAGGTGTGCAAGCAGTTCCTAGAGAATAGAAACAACCTAAGACGCCTAAACTCAGTTACTTTGAAGGCAATAAAACAAGGCGACAAATTGCAACTCAAGTCACACGCAAAAATCAAGTTGAACCTGCTTCACTTGTTTAACCCCCCGAGACAAACAACTCAAGGATGCTACTAAGTCTTAGGCTTGGTGTGATCCTCAAGACGTCACCTAGTGGTCTTTGCTTGGCCTCTTTTGCTTTGGGGTCCGACTTTTTCTAAGCTCCACCTCTTTTTCGCTTATGCTTTTCGTGGAGTCCGAGTTTTTCTTGCCCCAATTCTTTTCCAACCAAGTCTGAGTTTTACGACCTCTACAAGGTAAGGGTTATGGTCTTGTGCTTTTGAAAAAGGTCTTAGGATTTTCTTTGCAGTTTTGCAAATGATTTTCGATTTTTTTATAGCACAAGGTCCTATAGAATAATATACACTAAGAGGTTGGGCTTCCTAATGTATAATATACACTATATCCCTTGGATCACACGTTTGAAGCTTCGACTTTTCCCGTATCCTTTTGTTGATTGGTTCAGATTAAATCGAACAAACTCCACACATTCAGCACTTAATGAAGCAGTAACAAGAGCAATTTAATGCAATAAATCAGCCAAAAATCGTTTGGAATTGGAAAAGACTCAAGCTTAATTAACAGGCCAATTAACTCAGCAAAGTTACAACTAATGAAATGACTCACAATAATTAAGCTAATGATGGACGGTAGTTTATGACTCTTGGTTGGATCGTCTTCAACCTTGAGAACAAGCACTAACCAGACGCAACAATTCTCAGGAAAGGCAACAAAAATTCAGACATGAAAACATCAACAAAAGAACAAAATTCAAGAGAAAACTTCAGCAAAATTCAGAAACTCAAGAAGATTGACTCTATGCTTACAGTTCTGAATTTAATCAACTTAAGAGCAAGGTTTCGAGAGATTTTACCTCACGGGCTCTGATACCACATGAAGAGAGCAAGGATTGAGGGTGCCACGGTGCAAGGCAAAGCTCCTAGACCTTCCAAGGAATCGTCAGCAAGGTTCCTGAATTCCGTCCTATATTCAACTGGCTCTTTCTCTCTCGTCCGGACTCGGAATAAGATGATTCCAAAGCCCAGAGTTAGATCGGGAAGTCTAGTTTCATCTCTCCAAATTGGATAGTGATTGGATCTGGGAATCGGATGTTATGGAGATTCTCATGAGAGGTCGCAGAGGGTTTGGCGAGGGAGATCCGAGAGAGGTTTGCTTTGGATGAATAACGTGAAGGGGAGATGGATGAACTGGAGTCGTTGATGAAGATGGATCTGGATGAAGGTGAGAGATAAGTGAACTTCAATGGAGGATATGACGCACCACCAAGGAAGACAAGAGATCAACACCTTTGGGATATGACTCACCCGAAAGAGAATATCAGATAGGTGCTCGATATTACGCACAAGCAGGTTTGATATAACGCACAAGCTAGGGAAAATTTCTGGGAAAATTATCAAGAGAGAAACTGGTTTTTGATTGATCTTCAAGTGATTACAAATGAAGGAGACAAAGCCTTTATATAGGCTTTACAAAACCAACTCCTATCTAACTCTTCACATGCCTTGGCGAAGAGTCTTACAATAACTCATGAGTTATGATCAGCTGAAAAATAAATCTAACACAACCCATTATTACATGATAACATGCATAATAACTAATAATAAAGTTTGGAATATTTGAAGATCAAAGGCACGAGCAAAACAAGGCGATGCACGTCCTTCTTGTGGATGGCTGGGCATGATCAAGTTGTTCTAGCCAACATGAATTTCCCTCGGATATCATGGGTTGCACATCCTTCAAAGGCACGAGCAAAACAAGGCGATGCACGTCCTTCTTGTGGATGGCTGGACATGATTTTGGTGAGTCATAGACTCCCTTGGTCTGCACGGAAGGGTTAGAAGAAGAATGGTAATAAGGTTCAAAAGAAGGGACAATTTGATATCTTGTGGGGAGTGCCATCTTTCTTCATCTCTATAGCCATAGTCTCCATAAGATTGGCTCCTTGGAGGCATGTTCCTTGGTCTATTACCTTGGTTGCGAAAATCCTTGTAGGTGCTCGTGTGAGTGTTGGAGTTAGGGTACACACGTGGTCGAATCTCCATACATGAAGCACCATAATCCCGAAAATAAAGATAATCCCTTATTGGCATTCGACCCAATTCATACATCTCCATGATTTCTTGTCGTCGGAACTCCATTGGAAGTCGCTTTACCAAGAACTCAGTCCAACAAACAACATCTCACACAAGGACTCACAAATCCAAACTTACCAATGGACCTTAGGCCTCGTGAGAACTCAAAGCTTTGTTCAAAGTTAAGCAAATTCAGGTGTGCAAGCAGTTCCTAGAGAATAGAAACAACCTAAGACGCCTAAACTCAGTTACTTTGAAGGCAATAAAACAAGGCGACAAATTGCAACTCAAGTCACACGCAAAAATCAAGTTGAACCTGCTTCACTTGTTTAACCCCCCGAGACAAACAACTCAAGGATGCTACTAAGTCTTAGGCTTGGTGTGATCCTCAAGACGTCACCTAGTGGTCTTTGCTTGGCCTCTTTTGCTTTGGGGTCCGACTTTTTCTAAGCTCCACCTCTTTTTCGCTTATGCTTTTCGTGGAGTCCGAGTTTTTCTTGCCCCAATTCTTTTCCAACCAAGTCTGAGTTTTACGACCTCTACAAGGTAAGGGTTATGGTCTTGTGCTTTTGAAAAAGGTCTTAGGATTTTCTTTGCAGTTTTGCAAATGATTTTCGATTTTTTTATAGCACAAGGTCCTATAGAATAATATACACTAAGAGGTTGGGCTTCCTAATGTATAATATACACTATATCCCTTGGATCACACGTTTGAAGCTTCGACTTTTCCCGTATCCTTTTGTTGATTGGTTCAGATTAAATCGAACAAACTCCACACATTCAGCACTTAATGAAGCAGTAACAAGAGCAATTTAATGCAATAAATCAGCCAAAAATCGTTTGGAATTGGAAAAGACTCAAGCTTAATTAACAGGCCAATTAACTCAGCAAAGTTACAACTAATGAAATGACTCACAATAATTAAGCTAATGATGGACGGTAGTTTATGACTCTTGGTTGGATCGTCTTCAACCTTGAGAACAAGCACTAACCAGACGCAACAATTCTCAGGAAAGGCAACAAAAATTCAGACATGAAAACATCAACAAAAGAACAAAATTCAAGAGAAAACTTCAGCAAAATTCAGAAACTCAAGAAGATTGACTCTATGCTTACAGTTCTGAATTTAATCAACTTAAGAGCAAGGTTTCGAGAGATTTTACCTCACGGGCTCTGATACCACATGAAGAGAGCAAGGATTGAGGGTGCCACGGTGCAAGGCAAAGCTCCTAGACCTTCCAAGGAATCGTCAGCAAGGTTCCTGAATTCCGTCCTATATTCAACTGGCTCTTTCTCTCTCGTCCGGACTCGGAATAAGATGATTCCAAAGCCCAGAGTTAGATCGGGAAGTCTAGTTTCATCTCTCCAAATTGGATAGTGATTGGATCTGGGAATCGGATGTTATGGAGATTCTCATGAGAGGTCGCAGAGGGTTTGGCGAGGGAGATCCGAGAGAGGTTTGCTTTGGATGAATAACGTGAAGGGGAGATGGATGAACTGGAGTCGTTGATGAAGATGGATCTGGATGAAGGTGAGAGATAAGTGAACTTCAATGGAGGATATGACGCACCACCAAGGAAGACAAGAGATCAACACCTTTGGGATATGACTCACCCGAAAGAGAATATCAGATAGGTGCTCGATATTACGCACAAGCAGGTTTGATATAACGCACAAGCTAGGGAAAATTTCTGGGAAAATTATCAAGAGAGAAACTGGTTTTTGATTGATCTTCAAGTGATTACAAATGAAGGAGACAAAGCCTTTATATAGGCTTTACAAAACCAACTCCTATCTAACTCTTCACATGCCTTGGCGAAGAGTCTTACAATAACTCATGAGTTATGATCAGCTGAAAAATAAATCTAACACAACCCATTATTACATGATAACATGCATAATAACTAATAATAAAGTTTGGAATATTTGAAGATCAAAGGCACGAGCAAAACAAGGCGATGCACGTCCTTCTTGTGGATGGCTGGGCATGATCAAGTTGTTCTAGCCAACATGAATTTCCCTCGGATATCATGGGTTGCACATCCTTCAAAGGCACGAGCAAAACAAGGCGATGCACGTCCTTCTTGTGGATGGCTGGACATGATTTTGGTGAGTCATAGACTCCCTTGGTCTGCACGGAAGGGTTAGAAGAAGAATGGTAATAAGGTTCAAAAGAAGGGACAATTTGATATCTTGTGGGGAGTGCCATCTTTCTTCATCTCTATAGCCATAGTCTCCATAAGATTGGCTCCTTGGAGGCATGTTCCTTGGTCTATTACCTTGGTTGCGAAAATCCTTGTAGGTGCTCGTGTGAGTGTTGGAGTTAGGGTACACACGTGGTCGAATCTCCATACATGAAGCACCATAATCCCGAAAATAAAGATAATCCCTTATTGGCATTCGACCCAATTCATACATCTCCATGATTTCTTGTCGTCGGAACTCCATTGGAAGTCGCTTTACCAAGAACTCAGTCCAACAAACAACATCTCACACAAGGACTCACAAATCCAAACTTACCAATGGACCTTAGGCCTCGTGAGAACTCAAAGCTTTGTTCAAAGTTAAGCAAATTCAGGTGTGCAAGCAGTTCCTAGAGAATAGAAACAACCTAAGACGCCTAAACTCAGTTACTTTGAAGGCAATAAAACAAGGCGACAAATTGCAACTCAAGTCACACGCAAAAATCAAGTTGAACCTGCTTCACTTGTTTAACCCCCCGAGACAAACAACTCAAGGATGCTACTAAGTCTTAGGCTTGGTGTGATCCTCAAGACGTCACCTAGTGGTCTTTGCTTGGCCTCTTTTGCTTTGGGGTCCGACTTTTTCTAAGCTCCACCTCTTTTTCGCTTATGCTTTTCGTGGAGTCCGAGTTTTTCTTGCCCCAATTCTTTTCCAACCAAGTCTGAGTTTTACGACCTCTACAAGGTAAGGGTTATGGTCTTGTGCTTTTGAAAAAGGTCTTAGGATTTTCTTTGCAGTTTTGCAAATGATTTTCGATTTTTTTATAGCACAAGGTCCTATAGAATAATATACACTAAGAGGTTGGGCTTCCTAATGTATAATATACACTATATCCCTTGGATCACACGTTTGAAGCTTCGACTTTTCCCGTATCCTTTTGTTGATTGGTTCAGATTAAATCGAACAAACTCCACACATTCAGCACTTAATGAAGCAGTAACAAGAGCAATTTAATGCAATAAATCAGCCAAAAATCGTTTGGAATTGGAAAAGACTCAAGCTTAATTAACAGGCCAATTAACTCAGCAAAGTTACAACTAATGAAATGACTCACAATAATTAAGCTAATGATGGACGGTAGTTTATGACTCTTGGTTGGATCGTCTTCAACCTTGAGAACAAGCACTAACCAGACGCAACAATTCTCAGGAAAGGCAACAAAAATTCAGACATGAAAACATCAACAAAAGAACAAAATTCAAGAGAAAACTTCAGCAAAATTCAGAAACTCAAGAAGATTGACTCTATGCTTACAGTTCTGAATTTAATCAACTTAAGAGCAAGGTTTCGAGAGATTTTACCTCACGGGCTCTGATACCACATGAAGAGAGCAAGGATTGAGGGTGCCACGGTGCAAGGCAAAGCTCCTAGACCTTCCAAGGAATCGTCAGCAAGGTTCCTGAATTCCGTCCTATATTCAACTGGCTCTTTCTCTCTCGTCCGGACTCGGAATAAGATGATTCCAAAGCCCAGAGTTAGATCGGGAAGTCTAGTTTCATCTCTCCAAATTGGATAGTGATTGGATCTGGGAATCGGATGTTATGGAGATTCTCATGAGAGGTCGCAGAGGGTTTGGCGAGGGAGATCCGAGAGAGGTTTGCTTTGGATGAATAACGTGAAGGGGAGATGGATGAACTGGAGTCGTTGATGAAGATGGATCTGGATGAAGGTGAGAGATAAGTGAACTTCAATGGAGGATATGACGCACCACCAAGGAAGACAAGAGATCAACACCTTTGGGATATGACTCACCCGAAAGAGAATATCAGATAGGTGCTCGATATTACGCACAAGCAGGTTTGATATAACGCACAAGCTAGGGAAAATTTCTGGGAAAATTATCAAGAGAGAAACTGGTTTTTGATTGATCTTCAAGTGATTACAAATGAAGGAGACAAAGCCTTTATATAGGCTTTACAAAACCAACTCCTATCTAACTCTTCACATGCCTTGGCGAAGAGTCTTACAATAACTCATGAGTTATGATCAGCTGAAAAATAAATCTAACACAACCCATTATTACATGATAACATGCATAATAACTAATAATAAAGTTTGGAATATTTGAAGATCAAAGGCACGAGCAAAACAAGGCGATGCACGTCCTTCTTGTGGATGGCTGGGCATGATCAAGTTGTTCTAGCCAACATGAATTTCCCTCGGATATCATGGGTTGCACATCCTTCAAAGGCACGAGCAAAACAAGGCGATGCACGTCCTTCTTGTGGATGGCTGGACATGATTTTGGTGAGTCATAGACTCCCTTGGTCTGCACGGAAGGGTTAGAAGAAGAATGGTAATAAGGTTCAAAAGAAGGGACAATTTGATATCTTGTGGGGAGTGCCATCTTTCTTCATCTCTATAGCCATAGTCTCCATAAGATTGGCTCCTTGGAGGCATGTTCCTTGGTCTATTACCTTGGTTGCGAAAATCCTTGTAGGTGCTCGTGTGAGTGTTGGAGTTAGGGTACACACGTGGTCGAATCTCCATACATGAAGCACCATAATCCCGAAAATAAAGATAATCCCTTATTGGCATTCGACCCAATTCATACATCTCCATGATTTCTTGTCGTCGGAACTCCATTGGAAGTCGCTTTACCAAGAACTCAGTCCAACAAACAACATCTCACACAAGGACTCACAAATCCAAACTTACCAATGGACCTTAGGCCTCGTGAGAACTCAAAGCTTTGTTCAAAGTTAAGCAAATTCAGGTGTGCAAGCAGTTCCTAGAGAATAGAAACAACCTAAGACGCCTAAACTCAGTTACTTTGAAGGCAATAAAACAAGGCGACAAATTGCAACTCAAGTCACACGCAAAAATCAAGTTGAACCTGCTTCACTTGTTTAACCCCCCGAGACAAACAACTCAAGGATGCTACTAAGTCTTAGGCTTGGTGTGATCCTCAAGACGTCACCTAGTGGTCTTTGCTTGGCCTCTTTTGCTTTGGGGTCCGACTTTTTCTAAGCTCCACCTCTTTTTCGCTTATGCTTTTCGTGGAGTCCGAGTTTTTCTTGCCCCAATTCTTTTCCAACCAAGTCTGAGTTTTACGACCTCTACAAGGTAAGGGTTATGGTCTTGTGCTTTTGAAAAAGGTCTTAGGATTTTCTTTGCAGTTTTGCAAATGATTTTCGATTTTTTTATAGCACAAGGTCCTATAGAATAATATACACTAAGAGGTTGGGCTTCCTAATGTATAATATACACTATATCCCTTGGATCACACGTTTGAAGCTTCGACTTTTCCCGTATCCTTTTGTTGATTGGTTCAGATTAAATCGAACAAACTCCACACATTCAGCACTTAATGAAGCAGTAACAAGAGCAATTTAATGCAATAAATCAGCCAAAAATCGTTTGGAATTGGAAAAGACTCAAGCTTAATTAACAGGCCAATTAACTCAGCAAAGTTACAACTAATGAAATGACTCACAATAATTAAGCTAATGATGGACGGTAGTTTATGACTCTTGGTTGGATCGTCTTCAACCTTGAGAACAAGCACTAACCAGACGCAACAATTCTCAGGAAAGGCAACAAAAATTCAGACATGAAAACATCAACAAAAGAACAAAATTCAAGAGAAAACTTCAGCAAAATTCAGAAACTCAAGAAGATCGACTCTATGCTTACAGTTCTGAATTTAATCAACTTAAGAGCAAGGTTTCGAGAGATTTTACCTCACGGGCTCTGATACCACATGAAGAGAGCAAGGATTGAGGGTGCCACGGTGCAAGGCAAAGCTCCTAGACCTTCCAAGGAATCGTCAGCAAGGTTCCTGAATTCCGTCCTATATTCAACTGGCTCTTTCTCTCTCGTCCGGACTCGGAATAAGATGATTCCAAAGCCCAGAGTTAGATCGGGAAGTCTAGTTTCATCTCTCCAAATTGGATAGTGATTGGATCTGGGAATCGGATGTTATGGAGATTCTCATGAGAGGTCACAGAGGGTTTGGCGAGGGAGATCCGAGAGAGGTTTGCTTTGGATGAATAACGTGAAGGGGAGATGGATGAAATGGAGTCGTTGATGAAGATGGATCTGGATGAAGGTGAGAGATAAGTGAACTTCAATGGAGGATATGACGCACCACCAAGGAAGACAAGAGATCAACACCTTTGGGATATGACTCACCCGAAAGAGAATATCAGATAGGTGCTCGATATTACGCACAAGCAGGTTTGATATAACGCACAAGCTAGGGAAAATTTCTGGGAAAATTATCAAGAGAGAAACTGGTTTTTGATTGATCTTCAAGTGATTACAAATGAAGGAGACAAAGCCTTTATATAGGCTTTACAAAACCAACTCCTATCTAACTCTTCACATGCCTTGGCGAAGAGTCTTACAATAACTCATGAGTTATGATCAGCTGAAAAATAAATCTAACACAACCCATTATTACATGATAACATGCATAATAACTAATAATAAAGTTTGGAATATTTGAAGATCAAAGGCACAAGCAAAACAAGGTGATGCACGTCCTTCTTGTGGATGGCTGGGCATGATCAAGTTGTTCTAGCCAACATGAATTTCCCTCGGATATCATGGGTTGCACATCCTTCATGGGTCTAGTGAAGCTTCGCATCTTGATCTTCTCGATCTTTATGATTGACCCTAGGCAGGGTCACATCAAGCCCTTTAGGGTAAAATGGAAGTACAAATAAGGGCCTTTAGATTAGATCCAAATCAATGGCCCAAATTGGATGTAGGAGAGTGCACATATTGTACAATATGATGCACACACCTGATTGACCCAAATTACCATGATTTTTGGGATTTGATTTACCAAGATCATTCACTTTCCATATTCTCATTCACACGATCTCCTCTCATTCTCTCGGTCGTCTTCAACCTCCTCCAAGGAATCACCGACTGTCTTTGGGATCTCGCTTGTCATCATCTCTGCAGAATCCCATTCTCCCGGTAGTCTTTAACCTCCAAGGAACGACAAATCTCATCGCTTCTTCTCCTCCCAATTTCATCTACCCAGGTAATTTTTTCTTAAACCCTAAAATCGAAGGAATCACCGACTGTTATTCATCGCTTCGATCTCTCTCATTCTTCCTCTTCCTCTGAATCCCCCCTTTCTATTTTCTCTCCTTCATTTTAATTTTAGACCCGTCCGTTTCTCCGAGCCCTAGGACTGTTCTCATGGATCTCACCGGACGCTACCAAGGAGACGCCTCCTCCGATCTTCAATTGGAGCGTATGATAAAGGATGGAGAGTTCGTACTGATTTCAAGCAATATCAAGTTCTAAAGCAGAATCCATTTTGGTGGACACATCAGTGGCATGACGGGAAACTTTGGAATTTGAATAACTATAGGACTGATGTCATCCAGGCTCTCGGAGGGGTGGAGGGTATTCTGGAGCACACTTTGTTCAAAGGAAATAGAGCTGCAACTTGGAAACATAGACCACTGCCGGACGTTATATGAGAAGTATTTGGAGTGGTCATCTGAGAACTGCTATGCCTGGACAAAATATGCTGAGCTGGAGATATCATTGTGTGAAACTGATAGAGCTAGGGCTATCTTTGAACTTGCAATTGCTCAGCCTGCTTTGGATATGCCTGAAGTCTTGTGGAAGGTATGAGTAATGAGCTTCATAGTCATAATTGATTTTGTTATTCTATGTCATCAATTTTAAGTTTTTAATCTGAAAATGGTAGTAGTCTGTGATACTCGCACTTCTTTGCTCAAAACATGTTTATGCTCTCTGAAATTTCGTTATTCTCCTTTTTATTTTCGATTTGGTTGTTCAATCATGATATTGTAGCCCATTTGTTTGTGCCCTCCATTTATTGTTGTCCGTAATTATTGTCTGGATTCTGGACAAAAACAATTTTTGTAGATGTTGAATTTTGTTTTCATTCTTGACTTGTTATTGAGATGATTTGGTTGACTTAAGAGGCTATGGAAGAAACTTATATGAATTGTTTGCATGGAACAGGAATACGTTGATTTTGAAATAGCAGAGGGTGAATTTGAGAGGACAAGGCAGCTCTATGAGAGACTCGATCGCACTAAACACATGAAAGTCTGGGTTAGCTATGCGAAATTCGAGGCTTCTGCCATGGAAGATGGAGTGAACCCGTCAAAGGGTGACAATGAAGAAGCTTTACTTGAACAGAACAAGTTATGCATTCGACGTGCTAGAGGTAACCTACCTAATAAAGTTACCAAACAAGAATATCCTGTCATTGTAATCAGGTTATTACCAAACAAGATGTTCAATTTCGTTTATCCGATATTCATCATGTGCAAAATAAAGTTTGTATATATGATATTCAGTTTCTCTGTGGTGTTATTCATTATAATAATGTTGATATTCACGTAAATTCAGATTTTGCTTGTTGATGGTGTTGTATGAGTTATTGATCATTGATATTCACGTTTTTATATGTGATATTCAAATTGCTTGTTGATGGTGTTGTTTGTACTGTTTGTAATTGATATTCAAATTGTTTGATGTGATATTCATACCAATGCTTTTGATATTCATGTTGTATGTACGTTTCATGATCTGAGTAGTTGATATTCAAATTTTATGATGTGATATTTACTATGATGTTGTTGGTATTCAACATTGTTTTCAGGCCTAACTGTTGCACCGACGAAGAGACGTTTGAAGCTTCATGCTCGTCTAAAAAAGCACAAGTCATTGCGTAATAGCGATATTCATGTTTGTCATTCCTAATATTCATGTAATCAATACTGATGTTCATGCACATTTTTCCGTGTATAACTATCTGTGTTAGTGTGAAGTGATTATTTTTTGTTTGGGTTATGATAATCATGGTGAAACGTAGTGATATTCATACCAATATAGAATGATATTCATGGTGTAATATATTATGTTATTCATATATTATTAAGTGGTGATATTCATATTTTAAGTTGTTTTATTCATGTCTTTAATGGGTGATATCCACATATTAAACAAAGATATTCATACAAACATGAACGATATTCAAGAAACAATGACAAAAGCAACAAGAACAAATTTATAAATCTATGAATTTGCAAAGTATTAGGACGATGAAAAAATCAAGTGGTGATATTCATGTTTTAAGTGGAGATATTCACATCCATCGATATTCATAAACGCATGAACGATATTCATAAAGACGTGATCGATATTCATGAACGCTGAAAAATCGTTGAAGAAGAAGAAAATGTATCATCAGAATAAGGCGGTTTTAGAAAAGAGAAAATATTGTATTTTCTCTCTCATCTAACAACCTCATTTATTATCTTTTCTTAATTAAAAAATTAAATAATTGCTTTATTAGAGTAGATTTGGTGGTTACACCTCCATCATATCTATTGTAAGGCTCAATCATCCAACCATCTATCATCATCAATCCAACGCTCCAGATTAATACTTCCGTTTTACCAGGGGCGGACGTAGGATTTCCGCGTTGTGGGGGCACAATCCCGCGTGGCTAAAATTGAATTTAATTAGATCGAATAAATATAACACATAAAATACTAAACGTTATATTTAACTTCATTATTACAATAACATCTTTCGAGGTGCCATGTCCTGAAATCTTACAATAATATCTTCAATCTCAATAGATTTAACTACATCTTTCTCAATATAAACAATCAAACAATCAAACAATCATTCATAGAATTATCCCCAATCAAACAATCATTCTACCTAAATTGAATATAAAACCAATGAGGATTATATAGTTACCTGTTATTTCAAATCACGAACCCTTTGAAATTGCTCGATATCAAATTATTAATAATCTTCGATTCAGTCAAATAATTTCATTAATAAAACACTACAAATATTAATAAAACACTACAAACAACAGTGAATGTAAATATGTAATCAAACAATTATTTGGTTCAAAATTCAAATTCAGTTCTAATTTTGGCTTTCACATTGTTCATAGAGAACTCAATTGAAGGATTTGAAGCCAACTATCAACAAATCCAACAATGCACTGTCGTACTAACAAATTTCCAGGCCAATATCATCCATCACAATTCACAAATTCACAATCACTGTAGTGAAAAGAAAATGTCTAAACAAATAAACAATTAACAAAAACCCTAACTTCTCTGATTTCTGAATGTGAGGGGAACTCGGGAAGAGGCAGAAATGAATCCAAACCTTTCTCGCAATCTCGCCGACGGCCGACCGAAGAGGCGAAGACGGTGATAGAGATGAAGTGGCGGACTTAAGAGGCGAAGACAGAGATGAAGCGCCGAAGTGTGTGCGGCCGAAGAGGCGAAGACGAAGACGGAGACGGAGATGAAGCGCCGAAGTGTTGTGCCGCCGTGCCGGACCACTACAACTCTGCTTGTGGAGTAGACGACTTGGGCATCTGCAAGTCGTCCCGCAGCACTGAGGAGACGGCAGGCTCAGGGTTGTGGTCTGTGCCCTGTGGAGCAGACGAGCAGTGGAGCCTCCACGGGCTGAGTAACAGGGAGGGAGGTAGACGAGCAATGGAGCAGACGAGCAGTGGAGAGATAGAGATTAGAGATTTAGAGGAGAATAGGAGATATAGATTAGCAGGGGCGGCGGGCTGAGTAACAGGGATGGAGGTAGGGTTCGAAATTTTTTAGATTTTTTTTTCTAGTGGGGGCCCGTGTCCCCACTGGTCCCTACGTGGGTCCGTCCCTGCGTTTTACATAACTCCCGTTTTACCGGAGCGTCCCCCTCTCTCTATATATGAACTCAACAAAATGTATACTGTATTAACTCGAAATCAGCAATCCCAACTTGAAGATGTTTCTCAAGAGAAGGTTCAAGGAGTATTTGTTACTAGGGCATATTCGAACGACAAAATTAATTAAAATAATCTAAATTGTTAATGGATGGTAAAAATATATCATAACCTTTTAAAAGGTAAAAATATATCCTAAATTTTAGAAATGGTGTTAAAATAATAACCTATATTAATTTTTTGAATTTTTTTCTCATAATTATGATATGGCATTATAAATGGTGATTTGGCTTTAGAAAATGATGATTAGGCATTCCCATAACATAAATCTGACACATAGTTAAATAAAAACACTGTGAAACACAATATTGAGAATTGGTGATTAGGGTTCGAGAAGTAAAGCCACGCAGGAGATACAAAGTCAAAATTGGAATTAGGATTCGGGATCGAAAAAAATCTTCAACAAGGCATCTGAATGCTCTTTAGACTTCTGTTTGAGGTCACCTTCAAGGTTCTTCATCTGGTTCTCAAGCTCCAGTTCATCTAATTTTAGGGCTTCCTCTGCACAGATAGATTGCTGCTCCTTTTCTACTTTGACACGATGAACAACTGTCAATTCGTCCTATAATCCTTGCGCCTGTTTTTCCAGTTTATGCTCACGGTTGTGGACGTGATTTTCAAGCACCCATTGGACTGCTCTTTGATCTCTCTTTCTAGCTCATTTAGCTGGTCTTCAAGTTCATTGGCCATAGGATAAGAACCTGAGCACTGGTATTAATTGCAGCTTCAACTGTTCTTGCAAATGGCTTTATGAAACATATCATGATTTTCTTGCGTCAGTATGTTGCTTAACGATCTCTTCCAATGCTTTTTGCTCTTCGTCATCACTTAGGCCTTGCCCCTGTAGACACCTTTCCTCTAAATTTGCTACATGTATCTTCTCCAGCTGTAATTGCAGACTAACATTAAGGTCCTTCACATGATTTCGTTCTTGTCTTGTCTCTCTCCATCAAAGCCCAGCTTGTTTATAGTTTTTTACTCATATTTACCTTTTTTTACTCATCTCTCTCAATATTGCACCTCACAAATCTTGTTTTTGTTTAACTATGTGTCAGATTTGTATTAGTGTGTATATGGGTATGCCTAATCATCATTTTTTAATGTCAAATCACCATTTATAATTTCATGTCTTAATTTTTATGAGGAAAAAAATTCATAAAATTAATATAGGTTATAATTTTAACACCATTCTTAAAGTTTATGATATATTTTTACCTTTTAAAAGGTTGGGATATATTTTTACCACCCACTAAAAGGTTGGGTTATTTTAATTAATTTTGCTTATTCGAACTCATGATCATGACATATCATGTTTGCTAGCTGAGATAAGAAGACTTGACATAAGGTTCAAGAATTTTCAATAGTTAGTTACTGTAGGAGTCCGTTTTTGCATTGCTTAATTTAGCATATTATTAGTAGTAAGAACTAAGAAGTACTATATGCACACAGCGCATATGGTATTACTTAGTTAGTTAAGTAGCTAGCTAGTCAGTTATATCACTTGCATATACAATAAGATGCTAGAAATACCTTGTCAGGTATAGTAAATAAGTATAATATATATTAATATCAAGTGGTGCAGCTGATATAGCTCAACCGTACATCTAAAGAAGAGCAGAATTAATCTCATATGGTATCTAGCTAGTGTACAGCAATCCTAAATTAAACTTTATTAATCCTTCATCAACCATTTCTTATTCAAACAAAAAGTGTAATTAGTAAACGAGTTCAGTATATGAATTGCAATAAAAAAAAGTTCAATTTCATTGCAGATTAACCGCTGAAGGTAATTCCATACTTATTCTGCTGGGAAGGAGTGAAAAGACCAAAATGCCTCTCCACCTCATCGCCTTGTTTCGTATCCTCATCGAACATCGCGAACAAATACGTCTCCAGCGCCTGCCCTGGCTTCTTGGGGGTCCCACTCGCCACGTGTCCAATCAGCTTCCGGCAGTACGTGGCAGCGTTATCCGGCGTCGCCACGTCGGTTCCCTGAGACGGCCAGCCGGTTTCCGATACCACGATCCGGACGCCGTCGCCGCCGGCCTTCTCGAGGGCGGCGTAGAAGGAGTCGACGAGGGCGTCGAAAAGGTTCTGATACTGCAGGCCGTTGCCGGTGTCGGTGACCATCGTGCCGGAGGCGGTGAAGAGGGCGTACTCCAGTGAGATGTCTTGCCTGTTGCCGATGAGGCTGAAGTATGGGTAGATGTTGACGAGCAGAGGAGAGCCGTTGGATTTGAGGAAGTTGACGATGGGGTTGAAGTAAGCACCGTTGGATCCGAAGTCGCTGTTGGATGGAGGGAAGCTGTTGCTTATCAAGTCGGATCGGACGGCTGTGGACACCTGTACATAATCAAGGAGATAATATATTATTTGAGGAGGTTCGGGGATACGAAAACCTCATAGACTGTACACCCAAAGTTCAGGCATATAGTCTTTTAATGTTCGGTCTTATCAATTTCTCATATCCAATTTCCACACACTCCTTAATGTTCATATATTACATGTTAATATTCATATATAATCATCTAAGATTCATACTTATTTTTTTGAAAACTTGATCTTTGTTTTCCATATCCTAGTAAGAGTTCATATCTAACATATCAATGTCTATATATAGTTATCTAAGGTCTATATTTATTCTTCTACTGTATATATAAACTAGAGGTTCATATGTTATATTTCAAGGTTCATTGGCTTACAAATACACCTTTGATTCTAATATATATATATATATATATATATATATATATATATATAGAGAGAGAGAGAGAGAGAGAGAGGAACGCTCCGGTAAAACGAGAGTTATGGTAAAACGGAAGTATTAATCTGGAGCGTTGGATTGATGATGATGGATGGTTGGATGATTAAGCCTTATAATAGATATGGTAGGGGTGTAATCACCAAATCTACTCTAATAAAGCAATTATTTAATTTTTAATTAGAAAAAAGAAAATAAATAAGGTTGTTAGATGAGAGAGAAAACACAATATTTTCTCTTTCCTAAAACCGCTCAATTTTGCGATCGCGTCTTTATGAATATCGTTCATGCGTTTATGAATATCGATGGATGTGAATATCTCCACTTAAAACATGAATATCACCACTTGATTTTTTCAGCGTCCTAATGCTTTGCAAATTCGTAGATTTGCAAATTTATTCTTGTTGCTTTTGTCATTGTTTCTTGAATATCGTTCATGTTTGTATGAATATATTTGTTTAATATGTGGATATCACCAATTAAAGACATGAATAACACAACTTAAAATATGAATATCACCACTTAATAATATATGAATAATAATCAATTACACCATGAATATCATTCTATATTAGTATGAATATCACTATGTTTCACCATGAATATCATAACCCAAACAAAAAATAATCACTTCACACTAACACAGATAGTTATACACGAAAAAATATACATGAACATTAGTATTGATTACATGAATATTAAGAATGACAAACATGAATATCGCTACTACACAACGACTTGTGCTTTTTTAAACGAGCAGGAAGCTTCAAACGTCTCTTCGTCAGTGCAACAGTTAGGCTTGAAAACAACGTTGAATATCAACAACATCATAGTGAATATCACATCATAAAATTTGAATATCAACTACTCATATCATGAAACGTACATACAACATGAATATCAAAAACATTTGTATGAATATCACATCAAACAATTTGAATATCAATTGCAAACAGTACAAACAACACCATCAACAAGCAATTTGAATACCATAATAGCGATATTCATTCCATGTGTGATGATATTCACGTATTTTGTACGCATAGTCATACAAGTAAGTAGTTGATATTCATAAAAACAGTGTCGATATTCAGAGTTTAATTCACACATGATGATTATTCAGAGTTTAGGTGAATATCACATCACAAATATCAAATACTCAACGCATGAAACCTACATCCAATATGAATATCAAAAGCATTTGTATGAATATTACATTAAACAATTTGAATATCAATTGCAAACAATACAAACAACACCCCAAAACACAAAAACTGATCCAACATGAATATCAACAACATTGTAGTGAATATCACATCATATATTTAAAATATCGACTACTCTGGCACTTCCAATGGTAAAACATAGCAGCCAAGTGCAAGCAAATCCTTTACAATAACATTCAAAACAGTAGCAATTGTTAGTACCAAATTTGAGAAATTAGTCACAACATTCTCTTCTGACCTGTTAGTACCAAATTTGAGCAATTAGTCATAAAGACAAGACATCACATTAGAAGCACAAAAAATTAATTAGATGTTCATTAACAAAAGAAAAGCCTGCATTACAGATAGAGGACAAACACAATACAACAGCCAAAATGTATTCCATTGTGCACGAGTAGTCATACAATTTCCTAACCCTGAATTTGACAAAAATTGTCACTAATTCACTCTGATATACAATTGCAATAGTGGTTTTAACTAAATTTCCCTAGTAATTGAAGGATTTATACCTGTCTCAATTGAAACTAATTCTGTATGAGCGACCTAGGCAGCCGCGGGCAGAAACGAAGCACCATGGTGGACGTCGCGACAGCGGCGGAGTTGCCAGCTTCCATTCTCCGTCCGACGACTTTCTCCCAAGTTCAGGACCATCGACAGTGGGAGAAAACGACGTCAAGGTGAGCCATTTCCCCCTATCATCTCCAGCACTTCTAGGGCTTCGCTCATCGGCAATGGAAGTTGAGCTTGAGTAAGAGGCGGAATGCAAGAAGCGGTTTGCTTCGCGGAAAAGGCAAGATAGAGCCGCCGCCGGGGTGCAGTGGGCGACACAGCGGAACAGAGTAGCAATCAACGGGCTCGTGCAGCAGAAGTAGGTCCGGCGTGGAGGTCCGAGCGGGGCTGGTCCGGGTGTGGTGGTGTGGCGTGTAGGTTTGGGCTGGTGAAGGGTTCGAGCGAGGTTGGCCGGAGGAGGCGGCCGGAGAACGAGGGAGAATTGACACCAATTGAGATCAAGCAATTAATTGTAGACACCAACACATCAACTGCAACCTCACAAAGACATTTCATCAAACACAGTGAGGGCAAGCAAATCGACCCATGAGATCCAGACAATGAAAACCCAAATTCGGACAGCAAGAGCTCACCAGAACAGCCCTGTGGAGGGGGGGGGGGGATAGAGACGGAGTTGGTGTGGGACTCGTCGGCGGCTACGAGGATGACGTCGGAGAAGGCGGGGCAACCGCAATGTTGGTGGTCAAGCGGCGACCAGAACCTCAAGAAAGTGACCTTGGCTTTGAGCTCTTCGATCTCATGCTTGAGTTCTTCCTCGGTCTCGCTGGCCTCCTCGTAGCACTCCTTGCAAGTGTCGTCCTCGGCGGCGCCGTAATCCTCCCTGCAAAATAGACATCGTCGGTTCGTATTCGTAGTGATGCTCCGATATATAAGCGGGGCACAGTTCAGCAATTGTGGGTGGTCATGGAGGAAACCCTAAACTAAATCCCTAAAAATTCGGTTGTGATATAATCCGGTATATGTGATCCTTTTTTTATATTTTGCACCCATTAGGATTAGATCTGGATCATTGATTCTTTTCTCATCCAATGGATATCATTAGTACTTCCGTTCTACCGTAAAACATTGTTTTACCGGATCGTAATTCTATATATATATTTATGCTCTAGTAAAACAACTCCTTAGAGTGAAACGAGTGTACAAATATAGAGCGTTGGATTTGATTAAGATGGATGGCTGGGATTTAATCTAGAGAGGTTCAAAAAAAAATAGACTCACCCACACCCGATCTCGTCCATTTACGATTCTCCCGGGATTTGATTTCCATATCCAGACGCTTTAACTTCCATTTTCCCTCCTCTGCTCTATCGTGCTCTGCTACCCATTTTCTCCCTCGCTCTCGCCGCCTTCATCGTCTTATCCTCTCGCTCGATCGT
This sequence comes from Rheum nobile, assembly GCA_027886185.1. NCBI lineage: Eukaryota > Viridiplantae > Streptophyta > Magnoliopsida > Caryophyllales > Polygonaceae > Rheum > Rheum nobile. Next base: position 317,166 of record WOAB01000811.1, read on the forward strand.
CCTCATCTTCCATCGCAGGAGTATCGTGTCATCCCACAGGTAGAAGAGCCATCGACTCACTGGTAGAAGCGCCATCGTATCGCCGTCGTCGGACCATTTTCGGTTTTGCGAAAGGTAACCCTAAAATCTATTCCCCTCTAATCTTCCCCTCTTATTTTCTTTCTCATCTTTGATTGGGCTAAAAGAATCGCCGTCGTCTCGCCGTCGTTCAATTCCTAACCTGTTTTTCATTTTCGGTTCTATAACCGCAAATTTATAGTCTTGAATTTCATTCACTTCCAGTTTAACTCGACAACGGCGTTTATTTTCGTCTCCATCAATGGTGTTGTACTCTTCGATTTCGTTCATTTTCGTGTTAGTATTCGATCTATGTCGAATAGAACAATTTAGAGTTGAGTATTCCTTTGCATCGAGGGCATTAGAAGGTTTATATGGTTCACATTTGTTCGAATTGCAAGTCTAGTTCGTTTAGGGTTTAGGTTTTACTTTGTTTTTGAGATTCAATTAGTTCGAATTGCACATTTATTGATTTTGAGTGGTTGATGACTTGATATGGGTTGCTGTTTAGGGTTGGATTGGCTTTTTTTGTTCGTTTGGGGTTGAAGAGAAATGGTCAAACAGTACATTTATGTTGTTAATATTCAATAGACCATCGAAAGCATATACTGTGTTTTTGATATTCAATTTTGTAGATGACATATGCATTTTTACATGCATTGTTATGCAGAACATGTGCAATGTATATATTGGTTTGAGCCAGGTTAATTGTTTGGGTTCTTGATATTCAATTTGTTTCAATTGTTGTTGGAGTTGGAGGTTGGTTTATAATGTTGCTCATCGTCTTATCTAGGATCTCGTTCATGGTCAGAGGATTGTTGGCTAGGGAAAAAATGTCTCCGAACACAAAAGGTGGTAAGCGAAGAAGGCTCGTCAAAGGTAATGTATTTGTTTTGTGTTTATTTGTATAGCTTCGAAGTAAGGTAGTAAAATGATAGGCCTTGTTTAATGTTTGTTACTGATATGATTACCAACCAGTTTAGACTAGTTTTTTCATTTTGTTTAAATTGATATGCATTATATTCTTAGAGTGACCATTTGTGTATGCGTTTTTAATTTCTGTTGTTTAGATATGCATACTAGCTGTTATGGTATTCATGGTCTAAGCAGTTATCTATTGTGCATGTGTCTTTCATTTATGTGATTGAGAGATGCATACTTCATTTCACTGATATGCATACCCAGCTGGTACATTATATTTAGATTAGTTGTTCATTTTTTAAAAATTGATATGCATTATATTCTTAGGGATATGCACTACATTCAGATAGATATGCAATGTATTTCCAACTATGACATTTGCATGTTTGTATAAGCTTTAGTCATTCATTCTTATACTTTATATACAATTAAGCTTATTATGTTTTGTATAGGATTACCCTCAAGCAAGTCCGTTGAAACTTCCCCAAAAGATGCTCAGGTCACACTTGCCGAACAACATACCGAAACAGTGGTGGATAGTGGACCAGAAGAAGCCCAAGTTTCTTCCCCAACCCGAAGGAGTCCGCAGGCAAAGAGGCAGTTGAAGATGGTTGTTTGTAGTGACAAGGATAAGCTATGATGAACGAATTATGTATATCAGTTATTCAAAAATACTTGAATGATATTCCGATTACGTAATCTGATGCATAAATATTGATATGCATAAACGTATACAGAATATGCGCGTGATCTAATAACAGTGTCTGATGAAGAGAACCGCATATCCACACAACACAAATGCATATCTGGTCAGTATTATTGCATATTAGGATATGTGCTATGTAGACGGCGATGCAAATCCTAAATCATTAAACATTTACAGATATGCAAATATTAAAGGTCATTATGCAAACGTTTAACTCTTCATATGTATGCATAACTTGTGATACCCCGTATTTTTGTAAGGTTATTTTGGGAATTTTGGAATTTTCTCGAGTACCCATTGTGTACGACGGATTTAATACAGAGAGTTTGAGACATTCTGTAATGTGCTCTGTATCTGTAATATTTTTCTCAGTGAAATAATATACATACAACATGCCTTGGATTTTAATATTCGTTTGTGTACGATAATTTTTATCCCCGGTTTAATGTCATGTTCGTTCAAAGCTGAACGGGCGGGAAAAGCTGGTCACGGCGACCGCCGTACAGTCGCGGCGACCGCCGTTGCGGATCCAAGAACGGCGACCGCCGTCCTAATGCTCGAGGTGGTAGCTATCGTGCCAGGCTGCGGCGACCGCCGTAAATTACGGCGCCCGCCGTAATTGCCGTCGTCGTTGTCCGGGAGTCTTTCCCGATGGTCGCCGGCGTGGTTCTGGCGAGCGCCGAACTAGCTGTCGTAGGCCCATCTTCGTGCTCCAGATGCTTTGCCTATAAAAGGAGGTGTTGGGGAAAGGATTTGAGCCATCCCAAACACCGAACCTCTGCCGAATTTTAGTGTCGTCGGAGTTGTGTTTCGCCGGAGTTCGCAAGCTCTCGTCGGTGTCGTTTGGTGGTGTTTCCAGAAGCCCTTTAGAAGCCTTTTGGTTGCCTTTGGAGGTCAGAACCCAAGCAAGGCGGAAAGGGGTCGAAATGCGCATCGTTTTGGTGAGATTTCTCTCGTTTCAGTCGTCTGAGTTCTTCATGACGACCGCCGTGTTCTTCACGGCGCCCGCCGTGATGAATGCGGCGACCGCCGCCAAGAACAGCGACCGCCGCCAGTGCCCAGAATTCCTTCGTGGCTTTGGCTTGGTTGGTTGTGGTCGTGGTGTCCTTCCTTTCGTTCTCTTTCATCGTTTTTAGATTCGTACTACGGTTATGTCGGATCTAACTTAGGGTTCCTTTTATGGGTCGACTCGAAGGTTGTTGTGCTGTCGGAGCTATACCCGTGTCGAGCCCGGAATCCAGTTGTCGTCGTTAGGCTATTCTGCGGATTAAGGCAAGTGGCGGTTCGCTCTTGCTCATTAGTTCCATATTTACATTAATTATCAGTAGTTTATCTGAGTAATTAATTTGGAATGAATACTCTGTTTGTCTGGAAACGGTTTTGATAAACTGTTTTGAAAATCATATAATAGGTTGTATATCTGTTAGAACAACGCTATTATCTGTGATCGCCTTTCGGGCCTTTATGTGGATTTATCCTGTAACTGTTATTGTGCTGTAACTGTTTAGTTAGCACTGTTAGATAGGAACATTACTCGGACTCTGTCCAGTCGTTACTTTATAATCTGGTATCGGGGTGGCTCGTCTCCATCTGGTACTATTCTAAGATCATGATCGGTCTCTTTCACAAGTGTGTAGAGACAGGACACTTAGCTGGTGTCACAAACCTTCCGGTGTACGTCACTCTCGACGAAACGTATACTAAGATGTGTCGTCCCAATGATGGGGTACACATGTAAAAGTCTAATAACGTGATGTGTGTTTTTGAAACATAAATCAGATAAAGTGCTACTCGACGCACATAATTAATAAACCTTCGGCGAGTAGTGCAGCTAAGTTATAGTGCAGCTAGGAAAACTTGTCTCGACTTTGATCATAGTACGTTATCTTTCCAATCTGGACTCGCTGTATGCGGTGAGGTTGGTCGTGAACCGAAGCATCTCAGTCAACTTTTAAATCATTGTTGTATGATTCTGTAAACATTCCAGATTTGTCATACTTCCTTAAAGACTCATTTCCGTTGGAATCTTCTTTTCGAGTCGATTTCTGTGAAGGTTCAGTCTTCCAGAATCTTCTCTTGTGCATACCTCTTGTCTATTCCAGTAGGAGTATGATGGTTGACTATCGTCATCGATTATTATTCGAGAAGCGATGAGTCTAACCTAATACGACTATTTCGAACCATTACGCTTTGTACCCTTGCTAGTCTATTCAAGTAGACTAACCCACGAACTTTGTTCTCTGCATGTGGGCTGGTGTCATCCGTTCGATTCGGCACATCAGATCGAAAGTATCTCAGAAGAATAGAAGGACTATGGAGTCGACGGTGGTTTTTGAACGTTTTAATTATTTCTTTAATCAGGTTGAGATTTTTTGGACAATGACTTTGGTTGTAATGTACTTTCTAAGACTTCCGCTGTTTTTGGTTTAAACTCTGTGTTAGCCTATTCGGGATTGGGTTGTAATCCCGTAACTCTTGTTTCCTTGACAATGTTATGTTTTGGAATTGAATGCTTTGATCATTATGTATCATTTGTATTTTATAAATTGTATTTAAACGGTAAAGCCTTGGGTGGTCTCGGTAAGGAACACTGGGGTCACTGGCGGTAATACATTTCCAAAAGGGTTAAGTTTTGGGGGTGTTACATAACTGGTCAGTATTATTGCATATCATGATATATACCATATAGGCGGCGATGGAAACCCTAAAGCAATAAACTTTTCGTACATTATGACTATGGTTATAACATTGGAATATCATTGAACAGATACTGCATAATTCTTCAAAGCTTATGAATATCAGTACATATATGAACTACTATAATCACGATGATCATGTATATCAGTTATTCAAAAACACTTGAACAAGTAGTATGGGAAGTGATATGTACGTACGTTGCCGTTGAAAATCTTTATTGCATACATATCGTCACGTGACGATATGTATGCAATAAAGTACGTACGTACGTACCTTGATCAGGGCTTGCAGGCCAGCGGCGCCGAGGGCATTTTGGACATTCTGCATGGCGGGGAGTACGAAGTGGGCGGCGAAGTCTCCGGCCATGACCTCGTTCCCAACGACAATGTAGTTGATGTTGGCGGCGTAGGGGACCACATTGTTCTGGACCCACTGGTTGGCCGCTATGGGGTCCGACCCCAGCGACTGGACATCTGGCATGCCGAGGATTAGGGTTATGGGCGAACCCTGGAGGGCTTGGAGAGCGTCTTGGTCGGGGGAGTAGAGTCGCATTTTCGATATGCCGTTGGCGTTGTAGAGGCTTACCACGTCAAGCGCCGTCGGGAGATTGTCTCCCAACCGCCTGTAGGAAACCCCAATGTTCTTCTGTGCGCCTTCGCGCACGCCATGTTTTAATTAATTTGTAAAAGGGGTTAATTAGTACGTTATAAGTTGTAACGTATGCATGCATAATCTGTTGGAACTGAATTTTCCGGGCACTTTTCCGGTGGGCTCCGGTCACCGGTTGTGCCGGATTATGGGAGCGTTGGATTCGTCTCCGCGAGCTCTACAACGAAGTGTGCTCATACGATAAATTCGGGTTCCGTTTGAATGAGAAATGAGGACTCAAAAGTGGTTGGTTGCAACACCCAAATGGAGTTTGGGGTGTAATTCTACATCCCACATCGGAAATGTGGGAGTAGAATTGAGTGGTTTATATACCACTATCACCCAAGCCAAGGTAAGAACTTGGTGACTATGGAGAGAAGAGCTTGACCACTCACGCGCGCCGTCCGATCCGGTCGGGTCGGGCTGGGGCTGGGGCTTGTGGGCCGAAGGCCCACGCAGCAACTAAGCTTCTTTTTGGAAGCCAGCTGGGCCGTTTCGGGAATGGGCTTTGATTTGGGCTGCAGACCAAATCCTCCGCCATCAATACCGGAGATCTTCGCAATTACTCCGGAAGATCCGTAACGTCCACCGCCACTAATGCAGAAGATCTGCAACGGTCACAACGTGATCCTCCATGAATGCAGAAGATCTGCAACGGCTCCTCTTCCAAGCTCTATATAAGAGCGAGCGTCCTCTCATTCAGAATACACTCATCGAACACAGCTATCCTCCTCCCTCCTCTTTGTTTTCCGAAAATCGAGTCTGAGAGTGCTCCACAGAAACGGTTCGTAGCCTTCGGTCCTTTGGTTGCGCAAGTCCGAAGTTGTTCAAGCAGTTGTATCATGGGATTCGGAACGCCATCAACCGTCGCAATACGGGGCGTTTTCAGAATTAAGGCGAGAGATATCGTTCTCGACTCTGCTTCGTAATTCTGTTCGGTATAATTTCGTTTTTATTGTACGCTTTCTTATTGCAGTTTATATTTCGTATATGCGTTCCTACAATCTTAATTCTGAAAAACGTTTAAACTGCATTGTCGCACTAACGAAACTTGCTTTTCTGAGCCCGGTTTCGCAGGAACTATTGTAAATTCCATTTCCGAAATTTTCTGTGCACTTTTGCAACGAACTTCTATTCGTTTCTGCACACGAAAAAATAATCAAATCCGAGTTCTGTTTCTGAGTGTTCTAATCCATTTCTGTGCAGGAAAACTTTGGTTCTGTACAGATTTGTATTTCTGTGTAATTGCTGTGCAGAAAAATTGCGTTTCTGTGTAGAAAACTTCACATTTCTCTGTGTTTCTGCATTTCTGTGTAGATTTCTAACTCGTTTTTGCAGGAAATTAATTTCGAATATATTTATGTGTATTTACTAACGTTTCGCTGCAGATCTTGCTATTTCTGTGCGCAGAAATTCACTTCTGTATTTTTCTATTTGCGTTTTCTGTGCAGTTTCTGTGCGGATTCTGTGCAGAAAAATTAAATTCTGATTTTCTGTGCAGTTCTGTATATTTTCTGTGTAAGAATAATTTTGATTCTGCATATCTGTATTTTTCTAACGTGTTTTGCAGGAGCTATCGCTTTGGGAATTTAGTTCGAATTAATTTTCGAATCCTTTTTGGCCATTCGAATTTATTTCGAAAAACCATATCTGAATATATTTCATTTCGAATTTTCAAAGTAATTCGAGATTTCATTTACTGACTTCTGGTTGCGTTTCTGTGAACAGATTCTGTTTTCATGGGTGATAACACCGAGATCGCTGGAGCTGGCAATGGGAACTCGTCTGAGTCGACGCCCCAAATTCAGTTTGGGAGTGGTCTGCCAGTAGTGAGTTTGCCAATGGGGCATGTGCAAGCAGTTAATCTGCAAGATGCAAACATGCCTGCTGCTAATCTGCAACCCGCAGTGGTTGGGACTTCTGAGGTTCGTCAGACTGTCCATCCAGCTGCACTTCAGACTGTTGTACCAACGGTGCATTTGCCTGGGGCTGTGAACGCTGGCTTGATACCTGACAAGTTCGATGGAACTGGCTTCAAGACATGGCAGCAGAAGATGTTCTTCTTCCTGACCACGTTAAGGCTTGAGAAGTATCTGACTGAGGACAAGCCTGTGCTGTCACCTGACAATACAGATGCTTATCTGCTAGCCAGTGTTGAGGCATGGACTCATGCAGACTTCATGTGCAAAGGTTGGGTTCAAAGCCGCCTGATAGACCCACTGTACAGAGTGTACAGCAAGGTCAAGACCTCCAAGGAGCTCTGGACTGCTTTGGAGAAGAAGTACAAGTCTGAGGATGCAGGCTCGAAGAAGTTCGCCGTGGCGAAGTTTCTGGACTACAAGATGGTGGACTCTAAGCCCATCATGAAACAGGTCGAAGAGCTGCAACTCCTTACGCATGAGATCATCTCTGAAGGAATGTCTATCTGTGAGACGTTCTAGGTTGCTGCGTTCATTGAAAAACTTCCTCCATCCTGGAAGGATTTCAAGAGCTACCTGAAGCACAAGAGAAAGGCCATGACTGTGGAAGACTTGATAATCAAGCTACGGGTTGAGTCTGACCACCTCAAAGCAGAAGGGAAAGAGCCGACTGAACAGAAGGCTAATCTGGCTGAGCACAAGGACATGGGGAAGAAACGAAAGTTCCAACCCCAGAGCTCCAACAACTCAAAGAAGCAACCCGCTAAGAAGTTCAGTGGGAAGTGTCACAACTGTGGCAAGATGGGTCACAAAGCTGACGTCTGTCGTAGCAAGGCTGATCTACGCAAGGACAAGGGGAAATCTCAAGTCCACATGACTGAAGGCAAGCTCTCGGATTCTGTTCTGTGTGCTATAGTGTCTGAAGTCAACATGGTTGGAAGCAACCCAAGGGAATGGTGGTACGACACAAGTGCTACCAGACATATCTGCTCTGACAAGGGATGCTTCACTACCTATCAGCAGAGCAAGACGGACGAGCATCTGTTTATGGGGAACTCATCCATATCCAAGGTGGAAGGTTACGGGAAAGTGGTGCTGAAGCTGACTTCTGGAAAGGAGCTGACTCTCACCAACGTCATGCATGTGCCTGACATAAGGAAGAATCTGATCTCCGGCACTCTGCTGAGCAAGAACGGATTCGCGACCAACTTCGTGTCTGACAAGTTGGTTCTCTCTAAGAATGGGGTGTATTTGGGCAAAGGATATGTAAAGGATGGACTGGTCAAAATGAATGTAATGACAGTCATCCCAAAAACTATTGTAACTGAGGTTTCAATGAATAAGACTAATCCTATTCCTTATGTTGTTGAGTCTTTTAATATTTGGCATGAACGATTAGGGCATGTGAATAACAAGTCTATTCAAAGACTAATGAACATGAACCTGATTCCAAAATGCAAAGCAAGTAAAGACAAATGTGAAGTATGCGTACATGCCAAACTCACAAAAACGCCATCCCACATATAGAGAGAACAACCGAACCTCTAGGTTTAATTCACATAGATTTGTGTGATTTAAAATATGTGCAAACTAGAGGCGATAAAAAGTATTTCGTAACCTTTATTGATGATTGCACAAAATACTGTTATGTATACTTGCTAAGAAGCAAGGATGAGGCCTTGGAAAAGTTCAAGGAATACAAGTTGGAGGTTGAAAACCAACTTAGTAAAACCATAAAGATTATCCGAAGTGATAGAGGAGGAGAGTACGCTGAACCGTTCAACGCGTTCTGTAGAGAACACGGGATTATTCATCAAACAACTGCTCCCTACTCACCAGAATCTAACGGATTTGCGGAACGAAAGAACCGAACTCTGAAAGAGATGATGAATGCAATGTTGCAGGAATCTGGGTTACCCCAGAACATGTGGGGGAAAGCGCTGCTTACCACCAATTATATCCTCAACAAAATACCGCATAAAGTTACTAGCAAGACGCCATACAAACTTTGGAAAGGTAACATACCTTCGTACAAATACCTCAAAGTGTGGGGGTGCCTAGCAAGAGTGGCGGTACCACCTCCTAAAAAGGTCACAATTGGACCTAAAACCGTTGATTGTATTTTCATAGGATATGCACATAACAGTAGTGCTTATCGGTTTCTGATACACAAATCTGATATACCAGATGTACATGCCAATACAATAATGGAATCAAGGAATGCGTCTTTCTTTGAAAACGTGTTTCCGTGCAAGGATAAAGAACATCCGAAACGAACTCGTGAACAGAGTAAAGCAGGAACTTCTGTAAATGAAACAGAAGATGAACCTGGACAGAGCAAAAGAGCTCGAAAGGAACCAGAAGCTGAACCTCGACGAAGCACGAGAGCTCGAAAGGAAAAGACTTTTGGTCAAGAGTTCATAACGGCTTTTCTCTTGGAGAATGAGCCTAGAACCTTCAAATTAGCCATGTCTACACCTGATGCACCCTCATGGAAGGAAGCAATTAAAAGCGAAATCGACTCCATTATGCAAAATCATACATGGGAATTAGTTGATTTGCCACAAGGGTGTAAAGCCCTTGGGTGCAAATGGATTTTCAAAACCAAATTGAAAACAGATGGCTCAATAGATAAGCACAAAGCGAGGCTTGTGGTGCAAGGATTCCGGCAAAAAGAGGGCCAAGATTTCTTTGACACTTATTCTCCAGTTACGAGAATAACTTCAATCAGAATGCTAATAGCAATAGCAGCATTACGAAACCTCGAAATCCATCAAATGGATGTGAAAACTGCCTTTCTAAACGGAGAATTAGAAGAGGAGATATACATGAAACAACCTGAGGGTTATGTGGTTCCCGGACAGGAACACAAAGTGTGCAGACTTGTGAAGTCTCTATATGGACTCAAACAAGCTCCAAAGCAGTGGCATGAAAAATTTGACAATGTCATGATGTCAAATGGCTTCAGCATCAATGAATGTGACAAATGCATCTACTTCAAAGACACACCAAATGGTTACATCTTGTTGTGTTTGTACGTAGATGACATGCTCATTATTGGAAGCAATAAGGACATGATCAACCGAACTAAGAACATGCTTAGTGGAAAGTTTGACATGAAAGATATGAGATTAGCAGATGTCATACTAGGGATTAAAATCACTAGACATTCTGAAGGAATTATCCTGTCTCAAGCTCATTATGCTGAAAAAATACTTGAGAGATTCAAGAACTATTCAAGCGGGATTGCAAAGAGTCCCGTGGACCCTCATCTTCACTTGACTAAGAACTCGGGGGATGCAGTGTCACAATTGGAGTATGCACGTGTGATTGGTAGTCTCATGTACTTGACCAATTGCACAAGACCTGACTTGGCGCACTCAGTAAATGTATTAAGTCGCTACACAAGTAATCCAGGACACAAACACTGGAAAGGGATAACTAGAGTATTGAACTACTTGCGCTATACTCAAAGTTATGGGCTGCATTATGGGAAATACCCAACAGTTTTGGAAGGATACAGTGATGCAAACTGGATATCCGATTCCAGAAACTCGAAGTCCACAAGTGGATATGTATTCACACTTGGTGGTGCAGCAGTCTCATGGAAATCTTCCAAACAAACAATATTGGCCAGATCCACTATGGAGTCTGAGTTCATTGCTTTAGACAAAGCAGCAGAGGAAGCTGAATGGCTTCGGAATTTGTTGGAAGATATCCTAATGTGGGAAAAACCAGTGCAATCAGTAAGTGTACACTGTGATAGCCAATCGGCTATAGCTCGGGCACTGAGTCGCTTGTACAATGGTAAGTCTCGTCACATAAGAAGACGACATAAAACCATCAGACAACTACTCTCGCATGGTATAATCTCAATAGATTGTCACAAGATCAAGTTGTTAAATCATCAAGAGGAATGGGTGTAAAGCCTATGACTAAAGAGGATGCTTGATGGCGAACCCTACCTACGTGACTGGAGATCCCAAGAAGTAGGTTCAAAGGGAAAACTAAATCAGGCTGAATCAAGATGAGCACTGGGAGACTAAAGTCTCCTCCCAGTTCCTAGGATCATGAACAGTGCTACCTGTATAAGTTGAGGTTAAGCTTGGCTTTTAATGATTCCATAGCTTTGAAATAAAAGCGGGGTATGACAGGATACTCTTCATGGAAATCACCTTATGAGTGTGAAATGGGGCCGTTTCTAGGAGAATTAAGAAAGGCTAAATTCTCCAAGTTCACTCATGAATAACCAGGGATGTTCAAGGCCAAAATGAACACAACAAGAGAACCTAGTTATGTGAGAAGATGAAACTGTGTGATAGTTATTGTCTCGGTTTACATCAAAGCCCGGGTGGTTCAAGACATCAAGTTCACTACCTGGTCGAGTAAATCCGATAGCTACTCACTATGGGTGGTTCAAGGCTGAAAAATGCTACCAGCCCAGATGCAGTGATTTTTCGACTGTACTCTCAAAAGTTTTTTCTGTTTTCAAAAAACCAATGTTTAGAATCATTTCTATTCATGTGGGGGATTGTTGGAACTGAATTTTCTGGGCACTTTTCCGGTGGGCTCCGGTCACCGGTTGTGCCGGATTATGGGAGCGTTGGATTCGTCTCCGCGAGCTCTACAACGAAGTGTGCTCATACGATAAATTCGGGTTCCGTTTGAATGAGAAATGAGGACTCAAAGGTGGTTGGTTGCAACACCCAAATGGAATTTGGGGTGCAATTCTACATCCCACATCGGAAATGTGGGAGTAGAATTGAGTGGTTTATATACCACTATCACCCAAGCCAAGGTAAGAACTTGGTGACTATGGAGAGAAGAGCTTGACCACTCACGCGCGCCGTCCGTCCGTCCGTCCGATCCGATCGGGTCGGGTCGGGTCGGGGTCGGGGTCGGGCTTGTGGAATGGGCCGAAGGCCCAAGCAGCAGCTAAGCTTCTTTTTGGAAGCCAGCTGGGCCGTTTCGGGAATGGGCTTTGATTTGGGCTGCAGACCAAATCCTCCGCCATCAATACCGGAGATCTTCGCAATTACTCCGGAAGATCCGTAACGTCCACCGCCACTAATGCAGAAGATCTGCAACGGTCACAACGTGATCCTCCATGAATGCAGAAGATCTGCAACAGCTCCTCTTCCAAGCTCTATATAAGAGCGAGCGTCCTCTCATTCAGAATACACTCATCAAACACAGCTATCCTCCTCCCTCCTCTCTGTTTTCCGAAAATCGAGTCTGAGAGTGCTCCACAGAAACGGTTCGTAGCCTTCGGTCCTTTGGTTGCGCAAGTCCGAAGTTGTTCAAGCAGTTGTATCATGGGATTCGGAACGCCATCAACCGTCGCAATACGGGGCATTTTCAGAATTAAGGCGAGAGATATCGTTCTCGACTCTGCTTCGTAATTCTGTTCGGTATAATTTCGTTTCGTTATTATACGCTTTCTTATTGCAGTTTATATTTCGTATATGCGTTCCTACATAATCTGTATAATTGATACGTTACCATACGTGAAATTAATATTGTATATGTACCTGTTGGCTTCAGAGAATAAAGCACGAAGAGGGCGAGAACGAGCAACGATGAAGCCATGGAGTTAGGCCTGCAAATTAAAGCAATGCTATTGATCCAAAAAGTGAATAATATATATGAAGCAATACTAGGCACAAATAACCCTATATATATAATGGATTATAGAGTTTGGATCATATGCGGAGCACTCTTCTCGTGCGGACGTGCGGAGCATGCACTTTTGGATTTTATTTGTGCACTTTAACGTCTTATTTGTGCACTTTTTTTTAAAAAAAAAAAAAAAATATTTTTCAAATATTTGTCCAAGCATTTTTCAATTTTTTTACAAAAGTGCACAAATAAGGTCTAAAAGTACACAAATAAGGTCATATAGTGCATGTCCGCACGGAAAGAGTGTTCCGCACCGGAACCGCACTCATGGATTATATATGGAAGAATATTACTTAATAGATTGATGATTAAGTCATGCGGAATGAATCCTAAGATAATTAATTATGAAGTGAATATCAGATACAATATTAATTACTTTTATATGGCAGTATTTAGTACATATGGAAATTTAAGTGCAAACACACGTACTTGGATCATATATAATTAAATAAATGAGGTGACACAATATAATTGGATCATATATATATATCGATTATATTTTTGGCAGGATATATATTTTCCATAAGGATGCATATTACAGCGTACGAAAATATACTACGATACCTTGTTTATTTTTCCTGATGGTCAAAATTAAGCATTACTGGTCCATTATTTCCGCAAGAAAGACCAAGACTTTTTCTTGGCATGCAAATGCATTAATTTCAAAGTATATGGGATGTAGAATTAAACAACGCGTTTGAATAAATTATCTGTTGGACAATATTGTCCTAATTAAACGTACGCACTGATCGACAACCGATCATCCACTAATATTCGTAACAAATTAGCCCCATTCTACAAGTTGGCACTACCTAGCGCCTAGCGAGCTGCATATATGCCCCCCATTCAACAAGTTAGGCCGAGCGTACTCATTATACATTATAATAGCTTATAATCTATTAAAAGCAATAAACTCTGTTCGATACTTTAGCCCAATTATATTCAAACTCCCTTCTAGATCTCTCCTTTCAAGACAAAATCTACGATTTTTTTTCCAAAATTAATATATTATATAATGCATAACATAACATGATAGAGTCGAACAAGGCCTTACATGATACCTTAATTTCATCAATTTATTTGAAGTATCAAACACGTCATAAATCTACTATATATCTACTAAAGTAGAATACTTATTACGCTACGTGTCGCTCCCAAAATGAATCAAAGTTTTATGCTGACACGTGTCATCACGATATTGAATTTACCACGTGTCAATCTCTCATTTTTTCCGTTGATTTTTCGAAAATCAAATCAAATAAAGTATTTGCCCATATTAGCCGGATATGCATACAATATGAATATTTTGTATAATCTGTTATTTCCAAAAGCGTAGCAAACAATATTATCGGCCATATATTTTTTGTACGTAATCTACTATATATCTACTAAAGTAGAATACCTACTACGCCACGTGACACCCCCTAAAATGAACTAAAATTTTCTGCTGTCACGTGGCATCACAGTATTGAATTTTCCATCTGTCAATCTCTCATTCTTTTCGTTGGTTTTTCAAAAATCAAATAAAATCAAAGAAAATAAAATCTCTGCCCATATTAGCCGGATATGTATACAATATGAATATTTTGTATAATCTATTCTTTCCAAAAACGTAGCAAACAATATTCTCGGCTATATATTTTTTGTACGTAATCTACTATATATCTACTAAAGTTGAATACGTATTACACGCCACGTGACGTCCCCAAAATGAACCAAAATGAACCAAAATTTTCTGCTGCCACGTGACATCACGGTATTGAATTTGCCATGTGTCAAACTTTCATCTTTTCGTTGGTTTTTCGAAAATCAAATAAAATCTCTGCCCATATTAGCCGGATATGCATACAATATAAATATTTGTATAATCTATTCTTTCAAAAAATGTAGCAAATAATATTTTCGACAATATATTTTTTGTACGTAATCTACTATATATCTACTAAAGTAGAATCTCTACTACGCCACGTGGCGCCCCTAAAATGAATCAACATTTTCTGCTGCCACGTGGCATCACAGTATTGAATTTGCCACATGTCAAGCTCTCATTTTTTTCTTTGGTTTTTCAAAAATCAAATAAAATCAAAGAAAATAAAATCTTTGCCCATATTATTCGAATATGCATACAATATGAATATTTTGTATAATCTATTCTTTCCAAAAACGTAGCAAACAATATTTTCGGCCATATATTTTTTGTATGTAATCTACTATATATCTACTAAAGTAGAATACCTACTACGCCACATGGCGCCCTCAAAATAGACCAAAATTTTCTACTGCCATGTGGCATCACAGTATTGAATTTACCACGTGTCAAGCTCTCATTTTTTTCGTTGGTTTTTCAAAAATCAAATAAAATCATGGAAAATAAAATCTTTGCCCATATTAGCCGGATATGCTTACAATATGAATATTTTGAATGATCTATTCTTTCCAAAAAATGTAGCAAATAATATTTTCGGCCATATATTTTTTGTATGTAATCTACTATATATCTACTAAAGTAGAATACCTACTATGCCACATGGCGCCCCCAAAATGAACCAAAATTTTTTGCTGCTATGTGGCATCACGGTATTGAATTTATCACGTGTCCAGCTCTCATTTTTTTCGTTGGTTTTTCAAAATTCAAATAAAATCAAAGAAAATAAAATTTGTGCCCATATTAGCCAAATATGCATACAATATGAATATTTTGTATAATCTATTCTTTCCAAAAACGTAGCAAACAATATTCACGACCATATATTTTTTATACATAATTTACTATGTGTCTACTAAAGTAGAATACTTACTATGCCACGTGGCGCCCCCAAAATGAACCAAAATTTTCTACTGTCACGTGGCATCACGAATAACATAATATGACTTTTATTTAACATTCAACTTTGGTTTGGAGAACTATAGTGGTTCAATACTGGTTTTGATTGTTATTATTTTCCTATAATATGATGCTTTTTTATGAGTATTGATGTATAAAAATTAATCATCTATCAGTACCACCATATTTGACTCTAAAAACTCTAATGCCATGTTACTAACAAAAATTAATATTTTGCCACCATTAATTCCTCTTATTTGTGGAAATATTGTAAAGTTCTTAATTTGACAAGAAACACGCTGATTCAATAAAGTACATTTGATTATGATATCCAAGAAGCAAATGAATTTTTTGAATAGGTATTAAGCATGGGTGATGGTATTGTAGGTGATGACAATGGTGGAGAAGCACAAATACAAATTCCTGATGAATTATCGGTGAATGATTATGACTTAGATCTGATTCTGGCAATTGTTAAGTGTGTTTATTCCTCTCTTTTGGACAATAAGTTGTTTTCAAGATACTTTGAAGAACGGACAATTCTTGCACCAACACATGAAGATGTAGATAGAGTTAATGACTATATACTGTCTTTGTTACTTGGTGATGAGAAAGTTTATCTCAATTTGGATATCATGTGCAAAACATGTTTTATTGTAGACAATGATGCAAGTGTTTATACATCTAACTACTTAAACAATATTAGATGTTCTGGTGTCCCAAATAATGTACTTAAACTTAAGGTTGGAGTCCTTATTATGTTGTTTCGAAATATTGATCAATCCTCAGGTTTATGTAATAGGACAAGATTGATAATCATGTAGCTCGACAGTCATGTCAAACAAGGAAGAATATTTCAGGCAACAATATCAGACAAATTTTGATTACTCGCGTGCTCATGTCACCATCAGACACTTCATATACGTTCATGTTTTAATGAAGTCAATTTCCCTTGAGTCTCTGTTTTGCTATGATGATAAACAAGAGCCGGGGCCAATCACTTGCAAATGTCTATTTGTGTCTTTCACGCCATATTTTCACTCATGGTCAGTTTTATGTTGCATCATCAAGAGTTACCAGCACGAAAGGTTTGAAGATTTTAATATGCGACAAAAAACAAAAAAAATCTAATACTACAACCAATGTAGTATACAAGAAAGTTTTTCATAATTTGTAGCAATTTTGAACATCATACAAAATTTTATGTTTAGGGTTTCATCACTTTCATTTTCATGTATTAGATGAAAATTTTGATTATGCTTTATCGTTTTAGTAGTATTAATGTTAGGGATGTGGCCATCCCACTTCAAAATTAATTAGCCAATTTTTACTATATATAAAGTTTATGGATAGTTTTGTCTCTCTTTCGATAATATTTTGTCAATCTCTTTAACATTTTTTATTCAATTAGTTCTTTTTTTTATATTATCATTCATCTACTTCTATAACAATTCTATATCGATTAAATATATAATTTTAATATACTATTTTTGAAAATATAAGGAAAAATAAACAAATCCCGTGCAAGACATGAGTACTACACTAGTTTATGCTAAATGACATGAGCCTAATAGACTGCAATTACCTTTTAAAAAAATCAACAACTCTCTTGAGAAAAATTAATGTCTCGTTTGATACAATTTTGAATTTTGAATTTTTTGTTTTAAAGTATATTTATTTTCTTATGGTTATTAATGTAATTGTTTTAAAATTATGTCATATTTTATTAGTGACTTCAATTTTCGAAATTGTTAACTAAAATTTGAGAAGAAGTTTCAAAAATGCGTACGGAAAATAAGCTAAACATTGAGAACTCAAGTTTTATTAAATAAGGCGTATCTTATTTTCCCACTTTTGTTAATAATAATATTTTAATTCAGTTATATGTATAGGGTTATCTTACATTTATAAATTACTAATAATGATCTTTCTCGTTTATGTCATTTAAGAAAGAGATCTATAACTAGCTAGCTAGCTACAGAATAAGATTAATGAACACAAACTTTCGAAGGTATTACTTGAATTATATTTTTTCGGGTCACAGTCGCTACGTTACAAAAAAGTTGTCTCCCCTAAATACTTAAAATTGAAGGCAAGTCTTTAGTAAAAAATGAGCCACTTGGTCTTCTGTTGTACTGACATCTGGCTTCCTCTGAGGGTGACATCTGGCTGTGCAACTTCTTCCTCCACGATCTGCTAAATCTCCTTCAATTGCTCACTGCTACTCGACGTGTTTTCAACTGATCTTCTCTACAACTGTCCCTAATTTTGCTATTTATTTGTCATTCTCTCTCAAACTTGCTCTCCTCCTTAAACTTCTTCTCTGTCAGGCCGTACAGATTGAGAAGGAGGAGAAACATCGAAGAAAAGGGGAAGGAATTTCTCCCCCATTCCATTGCCAAAGATCTCACTCTGACCTCCTTCTTCTCTATAAAGCCGCACAGAGGAAGAGAAGGAAAAGGACAGTTCGAGGATCTCAAATGTCATAAATCAAGGAAAGAATCAATCGGATTGGGAAGGGAAACGATGGAGAAGAGGAGATGCGCACGAGACGATGCTTGGATCTGCGAGCTCTTGTTGCTCCTTAAGAAATTGGAGGTTCTAGCATCTGCTTCGGTGAACCCCAACACACTCAATTTCAAACCCCCCATTCCTAGCGTCGTTGCTTGCCCTGCGGCACTATGGCGGTTGTAGTTGGGGAAGCGTTATTAATTGACACCACTAGCATTTTGTGTCCTTCCATTCATGGAAGGTATAACCATTAGGTTTGGCGTACGTACGTAAGTGATTTGTGAGTGAATTTGGTGATTTTGTGTTCTTCTTTTGTTGTTGCATTGACTGAGTCAATCAGGATAATATATTACTACTGGATTAATTAATTAGTACACGGCACTATGGCGGTTGTATCTTTTTTCTTCTTCTTGTAGGCACATATCTCGTAGTCTTTGATCTCGATATCTGTGATTGTTCGTAGCTATCGATTCAAATTCTGATGGGTGAAGGAGGGCAAAACTAACTACGTGAAGAATGAGAAGATGAATGGTAAGCTGATAAAGAGCGGGGATACATTTGCAGCCTGGGCAAATGATGTCAGGATTGTGAGGAGAAGTATGATGTGAGTTGCAGTTATGGTCTTTCAAGTGAGGAGGTGGAGGTCCATATGGATCGGAGTTTGGTCTTAGATCAATTTATTGGTACTTTGGTCAGAATTCTTTTGTGTGCTGCGTTATCTCTTTTGTGCTTGCTTGGTATGATGGCAAATAAGGAGAAAAGATGGACATTACAACTTTTGTGGAGCCAATGGTTATATTTTTTATACTTATTGGGGTTTGGCAAGAGTGCAATGCTGAGAAAGCATTGTAAGCCTTGAAAGAAATCCAATCTGCTGAACTGGAGAAAAGCAAGGCAGTCAAGATCAGTTAAAACGAAATATTGAGGACAACTTGAAGTACAGACAAGTGAAGGCTGAAGTTGATAATCTTACCCATGAAATTGAATCACTCGAAGAGAGTATATTAAAGTCGGGTGTTATTTCTGCAAATGAAGATGAGCTTGTGAAGTTGTCTAAAGAAAGACAGAGACTTCTCTCTGAGGTATACTTTATCTAATTATCTTACAATCAGTAGTGTTGAGTTGAGCATTTTTTTAAATCCATATTAACTTTCAATTGGTGGTCGTAATATGGATCATTTTTTTCTCTCTTGATGTGACAGATACATTAGCAATTTAACTTTACAATCAGTATCTAATTACCATTTATTTAAGGCTCTAAATATATTCTTATGTAGGGCATCATTTTGGGTGAAATCTAATAATGGTAAATATACATGTATAATTTGGATAACTATTAGGATAACGATATCTAGATGGGGTCTATTTATTATTTCCATGAAGCGGGGTAGTAGATCGGTGGATGATTATC
This sequence comes from Rheum nobile, assembly GCA_027886185.1. NCBI lineage: Eukaryota > Viridiplantae > Streptophyta > Magnoliopsida > Caryophyllales > Polygonaceae > Rheum > Rheum nobile. The sequence goes on from WOAB01000811.1 coordinate 336,539, forward strand.
ACCTTTTGGATGTTTGAAACACAGCCTCTTGAACTACACGGTATGCTCACATTCAATTAACCCTTGGTAAGCAAATTGTTATGTGATAGTATACAGTTATATGCCAAATGTTGAGTTTGATGATCTCTCTAAATTCACTTATGTACTTAATTAAGATGTTCTATGAAATGCACAATTTGGATGCTAATTTGGATATATCTTTGATAAGGTTGCAAAGAACGACACTAATAGAATATATAGAGTTAGCTTCATGTGAGAAACACCCTTAGGGTGAAACGTGAGGAGCATTCTAGATCATTCATTTTAATATTATCATACACCCTACCACACTCAATCCCGGTCAATGGTCAGCGTTGATCGGTCAACGGTCAAATTTTTTTTTTTTTCCTTAAAAATTTTCTTATACACGTTTTTATTATAAAATTTGTATGAAAAGAATTAAACAATTAGTTCTTAAAGTTGAATAATTGTATGTTTAAAATTGCACAATTAAAATTCGAACAATATTAAAGTTGAACAATTGTATATGAAAAGTTGAACTATTGTATCTTAAAGTTAAACAATTTCATTTTTATAGTTCGACAACTGTATTCGCTATGTATATAAATTTGAACAATTGTCTCTCAATGTTGAACAATTTCATTTTTTAAATAATTTTTTAGTTGTGCATGGCCGTTTTTGCCATTTTCTATTTTTATTTATCTACACATTTAGGATTTAGGGTTTATGTTTTGAACATTTTTTAGTTGTATTATGTTTATATTACGTTATAAACAAAACTTCAAGTTTATTTGACAATTGTTAAAATTTTAATGAAGTATTGCCCATTTTATCTTTTGTTATAAGTTTGAATTTTCATGCAATCTAAATTGTTCAACTTTTCTGGTTCAGTTGTTTAACTTTATATATTGTTAAAAAAGTTGTTCAACTTGTATGATACAATTGTTCAAATTTAATAGAGAATTTTTCAATTTTTTAGAAACAATTTTATGAGGAAAGCGTGTAAGGAAACAAAAAAAATTAAAAATGTTTTATCCTGAAAACAAATTGACCAAAAAAACAAAAAACAAAACTAACCATTGCTTAGTCAAAACAAATGTGTAATTATAAAAATAAAATTGTTCAACTTTAAGATACAATTGTTCAACTTTTTTGGTATAATTGTTAAACTTTATATATTGTTCAGAAAACATTGTTCAACTTTTAACATACAATTGTTCAAATTTAATTGGGAATTGTTGAACTTTTTTAATATAATTTTATGATAAAAACGTGTAGAAAAACAAGAAAAAAAGGAAGAAAAAAAACTAAAATTTGCTTAGTGAAATAGTCTAACCATAAAAATGAAATTGTTCAACTTTAAGATACAATTGTTCAACTTTGTTCGTACAATTGTTCAACTTTATATATTGTTCAAAAAACATTGTTCAACTTTTAACATACAATTGTTCAAATTTATTAAAGAATTGTTTAACTTTTTTAATTATAATTTTATGATAAAAACGTGTAGAAAAACAAGGAAAAAAAGGAAGAAAAAAATTTGCCCAAAAAAAATAAAAATTGCTTACTGAAACAGTCGTCTAACCATAAAAATAAAATTGTTCAACTTTAAGATACAATTGTTCAACTTTAAGATACAATTGTTCAACTTCTTTGGTATAATTGTTAAACTTTATATATTGTTCAAAAAATATTGTTCAACTTTTAACATACAATTGTTCAAATTTAATAAGGAATTGTTCAACTTTTTTAATTAAAATTTTATGATAAAAACGTGTAGAAAAACAATAAAAAAATGAAGAAACAAACTTGCCCAAAAAAATTAAAAATAAAAATTGCTTAGTGAAACAGTCGTCTAACCATAAAAATGAAATTGTTCAACTTTAAGATACAATTGTTCAACTTTGTTTGTACAATTGTTCAACTTTATATATTGTTCAAAAAACTTTGTTCAACTTTTGATATACAATTGTTCAAATTTAATAAGGAATTGTTCAACTTTTTTAATGACAATTTTATGATAAAAACGTGTAGAAAAACAAGAATAAAAAATATATTTTTTAAAAAAATTTAATTGTAAAAAAAAAAAGGACAAAAGTCAGTTTGACCGGTCACCGTTGACTGTTGACCGGTCAAACTGACCGTTGACCATTGACCGGTCAATGGTCAGATGTTGACCATGAGGTGTGATTGTGTATGAGAGAGTGTATGTTTGCTATGATGGATGTTCCATCATAGCCTTCCATTGTCCCAAAATGGTTGGCTCTCATTCCTCCTCACGTTTCACCGTAAGCATCCGTTTCACCGGAGCCTGACTCTAGAATATATATATCTTCTGTAGCTAAATAGATGTCGCGGGCGGAACATTGTCTGTTTGTGAGAGCAATATATTGAAGCACAAGGTCGATCTCAAATAGACTCAGTACAAAGACATAGATAAGCGCTACTTTGACCAGTTGATTCAACTCAAGGTTGCTTTCAGTTATAGTTGTTTGTTGAGTCCTAACTCGACTAATTGTATTTATTATAACCTGAATTCAACTCAAGGAAAAATTACCTAAAAAATCGGGGAATTGATGTTTGATCAACAACTTACATGAAAAAAGTGGACAAGGTGTTTGTAGAATCCATATTCACTAATAATTTATGAGTCCAACGTTTTTGCAAGTTAATGTCCAGCTTTTACAAACCTGTATATATAAAAAGTGGATATATATGTTTTTTAAGGATGTTGCTTTCGTCTATTTTTTGTAATTCCAGTTTTTTATTTGATACAAAACATTGTCTTTGCTCATTAGTTGTATCCAATCTTCTTAAATAGCTTACTCATTTTCCGGTTAAACAAAATTTTATTGCTGCTTCAATCTGAATTTATTATTTATTATTTTCATAGCTCATGAATTGTATTCAAAATCCTATATCACAAAATTATTTTTAGGATAAATTAAATTATATAACAACTAATTTATTTGCTAATCCATAGATTATTATATAATATCATAAAAATTACAAATTTTGGAGAATTTGTGCCTCGATGACGAATTCAATTGCAACCGGTTTGTTAATCAAATTAATAACCAATTAGTGTAACGCCCGTGACATGCATGTGTTAATAATTATTTGTATAATTTATTAAATATTATAAAATACAAGAAATAATTAAACTTTATTTTGTAATTAATTAGGTTTATATATTATGCTTAAAATATGAAGTTATGTGATTTTTCATGCTAAAGATCTGCGTGAAAAGGCCCCACTGCAATAGAATTTTGACTTTACAAAATTTTCATGAAGAGCGCCTTATTATCTTTACTAGGCTGCGCAACACGGGCTAAAGGAATTTTAATAGAGGTAGCATCTCTTGAAATTGATTTAATAAGTTGAGGTATCAAATAAGACAATCACTTGGTGTTTTGAACAATAACACGAGATGCAAGTAAAGCTTGTACATATGCTATGTAAAAACGAAAAAAATCAACTCACATGTGCTATTTGTTGCTAACTTGTGATTTATCAGCAATTCAAAATCATGATAATGTTATTGAACTGCTAACAACTCCCTAGCTCCTTCAGCATATATCAATCACAGGATTAAGAGGTTAGCAAAACAAACCTATTCCTAAGATACATACCAAGTGAACAGGTAACAACATCTCAAAAGAAAGGAAGATCAGTTTGATGAAGATTTTTAAAGAATACATGAAATTCAATAAGAAGCCTCTGCAGGGAAGCATTTTCGTCGGATCAAATGTGCAATTGTTGTGCTTGTTGTAATGGCATGATCAATGTGTTTGATGATCATTCTCCTTTTCTCCATTGGATCTTGGTTGTTCATACAGCACCACGCTCGCAAGACTGGCATTGTCTTCATGTGATCTGTGTTTAGGTCAGAAATTCAGCAAATCATGTATGAAGTAGTAAAACAACACATATGGATAATAGATGGAGAAACATTGAAAATTTATTTAGCCTTAAATAATTACATATCAAATTAATATATAGATTTCATTTTTTCAAAGATTATTTGCAGGCATGCCAAAATGAACACAAAAGTTCCTTCGAAATACACTATGCCAAAATTACAAGGCATGAACAAGTAAAAGTACACCAAGTTCGGGAAGGGACCCATTTTCTTTGACAATATTGTAGGAGGAAACACCATGTTTATTAGATTCCCAAGTTAGAAAGTGGATGTTTGTCAACTTCCTTCTTAACTATGATTGTGCCATCTTATCTAATTGATGATTTGATTCATGCAGATCCTTGATGAAATGCATGTCTTCTACAACCTAGGCTTTGTTGAGAAAAGGGAGGTTTTAATAGTTGTTTTGCAAATAGTACGTAATCTAGATGATGCTTCACTTATTAAGGGTTGGTAGCAAAGTGTTGGAACGATGATGTTCCCTCTAGTTTTGATGATGATAAACTCAATGACATTTAATGGTTTTTAGTGTGACTATGAGTTTCAGGAAACAGATCGAAAGGAACGATGAAAACCATGTGATGATTCAAAACAGAGAATGCAAGGAACATAGAAGTCAACAATGAGGAACAACGCGATGGAACAAAAGAGAAACGCATTTGTGAACAGAAAAGGAAAGGGAACAACGCCAAGGAATGTAGAGACGCGCGATGTAACCCTTGCGACTGCCGAATCTCTTTTTATGGACATAAATATTGAAGGAGCAACTTGGGCCGCAGGAAGATAATCTTGTTGAAGATTTTCTGGTTAGGAAAGATTAGAAAAGATTGTATAGGATTATTTTATCTTATTTTCCTTAAGTAAAACTAGGGTAAATTAGATAGAATACCTAGACTATAAGAGAGAAAGTTGTAAACTTCATTTGAGAAGTGATTCACGGCATTTTCCACAGAGAAGAGCATTCGGAGAAAGAAGAAGAACTTACAAGGACGAGACTTTGGTGAGTTGAGTACTTGTTAGGGTTTCGATTGTCTTAGGTGTTGTTAGGAACGTTACAATAAGAGGTCTAGATATCTAGGAGTAAACTAGATTGAGATAAGACTTGCTTGATTGTAATTCCAGATTTAATAACACAAGTAGACTTTTGAAATCCTACTAGGGAAACCTAGATGTAGAGGTTTTTCTTAGTCAACTAGTTGGTTGATTAAGTTTTCCTCTCTAAGGAACTTTGTTTGTTACTCTGTTATTCTGTTACGATATTTCGCTTCCCAAGGAACAATTATATCGTTCCTTGTACTAACACACTCGATTCTACAATTGGTATCAGAGCAGGTTTGTTCTAGATTGTGTGTTAATTACAGATTTTCAGGTAATGATGTCTCCTACCACTATCGAAGTTGGTTTGAACTCTTCAAGACCTTCTCTCTTGCTCGCTGGCCAATACCAACATTGGAAGGCTCTCTTCATCAAGTGGGTCCAAAGCAATGATTACCAATGCTGGTTGGTTATCTCCCTTGAAGATCTTGAGAAAAAGAAAAAAACTGAAGAAATGAGATCAAGAGGATCTCCAAAGAACTGCAAGGCTGCCATGCTCATCAACAATGCTCTTAATTAGGGGTGTTCATCGGGTTCGGATTTTCGGTTTTTTGGACGAACCGAACCGAACCGACCGAATAATGTGTAGGGCAATGTATCCTCCTTGACAACATGATGCGCACCTTCTCCATGGGGGAACTCTGGACAGCTAGCCTTCGGTACCACTCTTTTTTTTTTTTTACTCCCCGTTTAAGGTTTTTTCGGAGAGTGAATTAGTGCAGGGAAGGAAGAGACTTACATTGGTGTGGGAAACACCTTCTTCAATAAGCATGGGTCTCCTCCCTGCAGGTTAGTCGGAAACAAAAAACAAGAACAAAAACAAAGCAAAAACACACTAAAGAAAATGCAAAAACAAAGAAAGAAAAACAAGAAAAGAAAAACATACCTCGGGTTGCCTCCCGGATAACGCCTTAGTTATTGTCATGGCTTGACATCCTGCTCATTCTCAACTTGGGTTGCTCACAACAACCAAACTCCTGGGGCCTGGATCAGGGGGGTGTCTCGTTGTATGCTCTATGTTGAGCGTGACCCCCAATCTCCTGCACTTCTTTGTGGGTGGACCGTTGTGCATACCCATGAACGCACTTGCCATCTTCAGAAATGGCCTACCCAACATCCCAGGATCTGCATGCTTATCTTGCCCCGTATCCAGTATGTAAAGATTCACCACCTGCATCAAGTTCTCCTTCTTATGCTTCCCCTTCGGTTTCTTCTTGATCATGCCCAGCACCTTTAATATTTCCTTGCAGCGAGGGGTGCTGTTTGCCAGTGTGACCAAGGGAACGGTTTTTATGCAGTCACTGAAGGCCTCATAGATATCCTCGTTGTTTTTTAGCCTTTGAGTATCTCGGGAAGCCTCATGGAAGGGTGCGACGGGTTGCAGCGCGACGAGCGGGAAGGAGTTGAGACGCACAAACTCATCATAGGCAGCCTCCAGAGGGTCGGGGACTGCCGGGGCATTTTCGAGAGAAACGGTTGTCTCTGGAGTATTTTCGCGATCGCGACACTCCTCCTCATTGTCGCTGAAATCCTCCAGGCTCAAAAAGTACTCCTCTTCCGAAAGCACCTCTGGGAATGGGGCGGTTGGCTTATCGGAGTCAAGAGGGGAAAAGACCGGACAAACATAAGTATCAACCCAAACCTCATCAGCATAACTGGAATTTTGGATGCTGGGTCGCGCTGGTCTCACCGCGGGGCACAGCGAAATCTCGCTAGGAGGTACTCCGTCCACCGCGGGGCGGCGGCTGTGAGGAGGGGGAACTGGGTCTTGCCGCCGGGTCACGGTCAGTGTCGCCGCGGGGCGGTGGTCTGCGTTCTTCTTCTCTGGTTTCAGTTTCAACATACCGCCGGGTCGCAGTCAGGGGTGTCGCGGGGCGGTCGGAGCTTATCGCCATCTCAAATTCGTTCTCCTTTTCAGCACTAGGAGGAACGACCAATTGCTGGCCACTCCGGAGGATAATGGCACTCACATTTTCCATCGGGTTTACTACCGTTTGAGATGGTAGATTCCCCGAAATCCTTGCATCGATCCGTGTAATCGACTCCACCATCTGGTCCACCTGCCTTTCTATATTCTTGATGCTTGACTCCCTAGTTTGAACACGAGCGGCGAAGTGCTGAGTCAAGGTCCCGAGCATCTCTTCAGTTGACATGGAGGAACTTGGATTGGACACTGGTGGGCTATGCTCGTATGCTGGATAGTACTGGTGCGGAGTACCCTGCTGATAGAATGACTGTGGCTCTGGATAGAACTCCTGGCAGTCAAGGCCATATGGAGGGTATTGATGGCCCCCATAACTCGAATTGGGGTGATTCCTCCACCCTGAGTTGTATGTGTAGGAGTATGGGACACATCTCGGCCTTTGCGGATCAAAACCTCTTGCAGCGTTTACTGCAGCTGCATGTTCAGGAAGTCTTGGGCAATCGTCAGTGGAGTGATGCGGATCATGACAGAGTCTGTAGACTCTAACTGGCCTTGCTGCACTGGAAGTTGGGTAGTATCCCCTCTCTGGCGGAAATGAGTAGGGGTATGGGTTATCGCGCGGTTCTCCCCAGAAATCCATATCTGTATCAAAAGCAAAAAGAAAAACACACGGAAATCAGTAGCATTGGTGTGGACCGTAAGATAGGTCCATACCAAAGTAACATGCACACAAACAAACACGCGGAAAGATCAAAACTTGCCTCCCCGGCAACGGCGCCAAATTTGACGTGGCTAAAATATGCAATGCAAATATCGTTGAATAGCCTAATCAAAGTAAAAGTCCTAACAAACCTACTAAACATATGTATAGCAAGCAAGCAAGGGTCAAACCCACATGAAGGAAGTAATCAATCTATGTGTTTATAAGCATGCAAAGTAACAAGGGGGGTTTTGATTATCAAACACAGTAAAGTAAACAGCTTTGGTTGATTTGAGAATATGATTGGGGAAAGTAGTTCCACTAGAACGAGATCCACAATATAGAGATATAAGTCGATCACTGAAACCTTATAAATCCAAGTTCTTTTACTATTCTTATGGTTGTTCCCACCCTGATCGTAAATAACTATCAATTCAGACAGTTGTTGATAGTACTTATCACAATATCTATAGAAGAAAACCTTACTATCAATAAAGCAATAACATTCAAACAAGGATATAGAATACATGCAAATAGAATAAAACTTTACTACTTAACATGCAAATAACTCTCTCTCACAATTGCACACTCGTATTCCACTATATGCAACAATTGTGTTTGCTACTAGATATGTACTCGTATTCCACTATATGCAAATCCTAGCAATTTGATAAATATTACTCAACCTAGTTGATTAGGCTAAGAAGAATAACGATAAATCAATACTCAATAATATCAAGAGAATTAAACCAACACATATAAGAATAAGAACAAGGAATATAAATCTCACAAACAAATCAACTGTATTGCTTCAAACGTCTAGTAGAACAAAGGGAAATTAGTGCTCCATTGACTTGCAAAATGAAACCCTAATTGAGAAAAACTACGATGATAATAAAAGTGTCTCTTACTCAAGACCTGGAAAAGGTCTTAAATAGGCTAGGGGAAATAAGCTAAACCTAGAAATAATACTAAAGGAAATAAGAAAATAAAAATAGGAAATCCGGAAACACAAAATAGGAAATAATATCTCGCTGGCCGTGAGGCGTTAACAAGTCCACCGCGGGGCGCGGTGGCTTCCAGTTGCCTTCTCTGAGATCCACCGCCGGGTCGCGGTGGCTTCTGGCGCGGGGCGTCAGACGGTGTCTTCTTCAGCTTCTGCGACACTTCCGTAAAAATGCCATAACTTTTGATTCCCAACTCGGATTGCGCTCATATTTTGAGGACTTGCAGTAGACTTCAAGATCTAACTCCTAGAATTAGAATCACTTCATTTGGACATCTGAGTAGAGAGAACGAACCATTTGAATTCAGCACATTGTTCTTCTACTCTTCAATACACTTCAAACCTCTATAAATCCCATGATTTCTTCACTTCTCCACTCTAACTCCATAATCCACGATTGTGCTCTAAATCCATCCAAATGGTGCCTCAAACCTAGTAATAACCCCCAGATATGCACTACAAAATAGCACCGATCACCATACAAGGGTGAAAACAGAATGGTTCTAGTGATCGTAACCGTTTACTATCATTGTCCCTCGAATAATAACCGAAGGAACGATATATAACCCGGAATTTTCACGGAATGATTAGAATATACATGCATTGAAAATAAGACTCCAAAGGAATTGAGTCTTATGGGAAATGTATGAAGAGAAGACTCCAAAAGATTGAGTCTTATGGGAAAGTATGACAAATGTTTGGGAACGTTATAGTTTTTATATAAGTGTTTAACAATGACTTGATAATTTGGGTCAACGACCAACCTCACCGCGCAATGCGAATCCAGATTGGAAAGAAGACTTACTCTAACCGAAGTCCGGGCGGTTTCCACGTTGTACTCCTCGCCCGAGGGTATATTAATTATGTGCATAATCACACTTATCTTCTTAAATTCCAAAACGCATATTTACGTTAAAGCTTTTATCATATAATATATCATCTCGATACGAGAGATATCTTGGGAATAAATCCCGATTGTTGGCACCAACTGTGTGCACCTCCCCTATACTCGGATAGGGGATATTCATGACTAGGAAAGGGTGTTAGGGCTTGGACATCCTATCCACCACGGTTATAAAGAAACGGCTAGACCTCGCAAGGTACATAGCGTTCCTACGAATACTCGTTCTAACTATATATGTATAAGTTCATACATAAAATCCACACCAATACTATCATGGTAATAACAAATAGAATAGTGTTGTTTCTAGCAATATATAGAACCTATCATAATATCACATTTTATATCATATCATTTATAAAATCTGTTCCCAAACGAAAACAACAATTCATCCCAATTTAATTAACAATCCGAAATAATTGATAAACAAGAGCGAACCGCCACTTGCCTTGATCGAGATGAACGAATGACGACGGGTTTCTGGGTCCGAGAACTGGAAACGGAATCAGATTGCGGATTCCTACGACACCAACGAACCCACAACGAAACCCTAGGTTAGATTCGATAAATAATAATACGGATCTAAGGAAACGAAAGAAACGAGGGTTCCATCCGTGACCGGATCGTCCAAGGCCACGATCGCGTTTGCTAAGGCAATCCGCGGTCGCGGCTTGGATTCCGCGGTTGCGGATGTCTGGACATCGTCCGCGGTCGCGGCTGTTCATGTCCGCGGTCGCGGCCATGAACTCGACAAACCTAATCGGAAAAATCCTCACTAGAGACAACACGACGAGGCTCCGAACGAGAGGGCTTCGTCTCCTGGCACCACGACGCCTCTATTGCACCACCACTCGACCACTAAAACCACCGACGAGAGCTCCGACGATACGAGAACTCCGGAGACACGAGCGAGAGAGAGAGATTGGATTTCAGATGCTCTAACCCTCCATCCGAGCCCTCCTTTTATAGCCACCGAGCACCCCAACTCCCGGCCAAACGAACCGCTCCAAATCCCCCCCGACGAATCGACGACCATCTTAACCGAAGAAGCCATTGAAGACGAGGATGAACCGTTTTCCGTGGTCGCGAAAATATTCTGCGGTCACGGAAAAATGCCTGTTCGCGAGGCTGACGACGCATCATTTTCCGCGGTTGCGGAAAAGGCCTGTTCGCGTCCTTTTGCCCGGGAAACGATTGAACACGTGCTAAAACCTTGCAATAACTAATATTTGTATCCAAACAAATATTTTAAGCGTCGAAAATACATCGAATGTATATTATAATGCTCAGGGAATTATTATAGAGATTATACGTGTTACAGAAATTCTGAATTTCGCCTAACGCGTCACGATTACAGAACGAGGGTTGAGAAAATTACCCAAATAGCCTTACTAAAAATGAGGGGTATTACATCACTACCCCCTTAAGAGAAGTTTCGACCCTGAAACTTGCTGATAACAACCCGGAGATGCTACCTAATACTAAGTTACACAACCGTATAAGTTTAACCATGTCTAACCCATTTCACACTTTGTAAAATTGGTGCAGACATTTCTAAGTTAAAATTTATAAGTTGGTTCAAATTAAAGTTAACGTCAGGTTAACCATAATTTAGACCCTTTTCAACCTTAGCAATGAACTCTGTTGTAATTATTTTCACCTTCCCTCCATCTATTTTTACATGTGCCATTGCCATGTTGTTGAAAGAAGGTTCCCTTAAGGAACCTTAGGTGTTTTGATGATGATAAACACTATGTATTTGATGGTTTGTTATTAAGTATTGTTTCAGAGAATAACAAAAAGCGTGAGAGCTATTTGGAGAAGTTCTACAGAACAATGGTTGTGACCAATGGATCAGTCATCCTAGGGAACAATGGGAACAAGAGCATCAGAGCTCAAGAAGAAGAGAAGGAATGGAGATTCCAGGGAACAAGAAAAATAGAGTAGAGAAAGTTGTCAACGTTCCAGCGAAGAGGCAAATCGCGAGATATTGCGTCTAGGGTTTCGAATGTTTGCTTGGAGAACAAGGAGACGTTCAAACAAGGAAAGTGAAGATTATATCTTGCAGAAAATGGATCAGAATTATCATGAAAAGATAAGATCTATTTATGGAAACAAGATAATGTCAAGTTGGAAGATATTGATTGTGGTATTTTAGGATATTGTTTGATGAAAAGATATAATGTTATATATGGGATAATATATCAGATTAGACCATAAATAAATTATATTTTCGTCATCCTTTGGAGGCCTATAAATACAAGGCATTATCAACCTAGTTTGACATGCTTCCAAGAGAGAAAGAGAAGCATCCAAGAAAGAGACGACATTAGGAGCTTTGAAGGTTTCTACATAGTCATTAGAGAGCAAGAACACAACTTGGAGTTTAAGAGATGAGTTTCAAGGCTGTTGGCTCAAGGGAACAAAGAGTCGTTCCTATGTCAAGGAGAGTTGTGATCTTTTGTAGCTTCATAGGGGAAGTTTCTGAAGTAAAAAGAGGTTACTTTTTAGTGATTTTGAGTTTGTTGTGAGTTGATAATACGTGTTAAGGGTTGTTAAGCTTAGAGAGTATTCTAGTAGGAAAATCTAGTTTACGTTGGATCTTTGCTTGACTTGTATAACTCGTGTTTATCAATAAAAGAAGTAGATTTTGAAATCCTGCTAGGATAACACCTAGAGTTAGAGGATTTTTCTTGTCAACAAATTGGTTGATTTGATTTTCATCTCTACGTAATTGTGTTTATATTTGTGATATTTCACTGTAAAAATGTATCGTTCCCTATATAGAAATAGTATTTTACTTTGTGAGTATCACTTGGTTTTGATCCAACACATGTCCATGACCGCACCTCATCGGCCTTTTTTTTTTTTTGATGACAGGGAGCTCACCACTTGCTGGGTGGTAAACCCCGGGCTCATGACCTAGCCGGCAAAGGCCACGGATCAGATAAACCGACTTGCGCCGACCGACTCGACCTAGTAACAAGGAACCTGATAAACCTTGGAAATTAATCCAAGAAAGGGTGCCGACATGGATCAAACCCGGGACCTTTCCAATCCCTCCATGCCCCTTACCACTGGTCCACCACCGAAGTGGCCTCATCGGCCTTTTTTGTGGGCCGTTTCAATATTTTCTGTGTTTGCAACTATTTATTATTATTTTTGCATAAGCAACAAGCGCGGTGATAAGATAATATAAAAACATATATATTTTCAAATTAGACAATTACCAGAGAAACCCAAACTCAGCAAAATGTATAAGTAAAAAAGAAAGTATAACCTAAACTTGTTGCTTATTTTATCGATTGATCATGTCTAGTAACCGATTAATCATATATGATCAGTCGATCATTTATTTATTAATTCCTGTAGAAGTACTTAATCCGCATGCACTTAATTGAGTAATCAATTAGCCGCTGAAGCTGCCAATCCCGTACTTGTTCTGCTGAGAAGGAGTGAAAAGACCAAAATTTCTCTCCACCTCATCGCCCGATTTCTGATCCTCATCGAACATGGCAAACAAATACGTCTCCAGCGCCTGCCCCTGCTTCTTGGGGGTCCCACCTGCCACGTGTCCAATCAGGTTCTTGTAGTACGTCCCGGCGTTATCGGACGTGGCCACGTCGGTTCCCTGAGACGGCCACCCGCTCTCGGAGACCACGATCCCGACGCCGCCGCCACCGGCCTTCTCGAGGGCGGCGTAGAAGGAGTCGACGAGGGCGTCGAAGAGGTTCTGGTACTGCAGGCCGTTGCCGGAGTCGGTGACGACGGTGCCGGAGGAGGTGAAGAGGGCGTACTGGAGGGTGATGCTGCCGCGGTTTTCGACGAGGCTGAAGTAAGGGTAGATGTTGGCGAGGAGAGGAGAGCCGTTGGATTGGAGGAAGTTTACGATGGGAGTGAAGTATGCGCTGTTGGATCCGAAATCGCTGTTGGATGGAGGGAAGGTGTTGCTTAACAGCGACGATTTCACTGCTGTGGACACCTGTTAAGTTTAAACCGAAATAACATTAATTTCAAAGACTTTTCAACATCTTATTCAAGGACTTTTATCAAGCTCTTAACGAAATAGATTGAAACAAACCGACTCCACACGTACATGCACAGATGCACTTTTCAACATCTCTAATTTTAATTCTCATAAATGTACACAATTCGTTATATATATATATATATATATAGTCTGTTTGGTTGTATTTAAATTGATTCAAAAGTTGATTAATTGTACGTAGTTGAAATTGTATAAACACGAAATTTCAGGAATTATTACAGGACTGTCAATTAATTAGTACGTACCTTGATCTGGCCAGCAAGGTTAGCGGCGCCAAGGGCGTTTTGGACATTTTGCATAGCGGGGAGGATGTACTGGGCGTTGGAGTCACCAGGCATGACTTCGTTACCGACGGCGATGTATCTGATGACGGAGGCGTAGGGGACCACGTTGCTCTGGACCCACTGGGTGGCCGCCGAGGCGCTGGACCCCAGCGACTGGAGGTCGTTCCCGTTGGTGGGCACGTCCAGGATTATGCCTATCCCGGACCCTTGCAGCGCCTGCAATGCGGTGTGATCCGGTGAGTACAGTCTCATTTTCGATATCCCGTTCGTCTTGTACAGGTTCACCGTGTCTTGCGACGACGGGAGGTTGTCCCCGTTCATTCCATAGCAAACCCCAATATTCTGCGCATCTGTACGTACACATAGTCTTGTAAGATAAATGATGGATCGATATTACAAAAACACATATAAATGTCATGTCGCATTATCATGTACTTGTACAGGCGGAATCAGATAATTATGAAAAAAGGTATATTTTTTTTATATTATATTAAATAAAAATAATTATAAATAATATTTATATCAATTTCACGTGTATTTTCACTTGGTATTTTTTTTTTTTTTGAAAATCAACATTAATCTTAATCAATGTTTTTAGATTAATTAGGAATAACCCAAGACTCAACACTTGTTTATAATCTCTTACTCGTACAATAAATTTATTTATATTCCTTTATAGAATAATTCAATTTAACACAAGTTCAATTGAACACGTCAATTAAATTAAATTAAATTTGAACTATACACAAATTACTTCAAATAAATTTATACCCGAATCATCACGATTTGAATTCATAAGATCGAAAATGAGTTGTTGTTTTAGAATTCAAATTAAGATGATTCGGGTATGAATTAGATTGTTTTATTAGTCAAATTCTACTAATTTGAGTGCAAGAAACACAATTGTTAATTTAGATCAGAGTATTCATAAACTCAAAGATACCCACAGAAAATTTCCTAAACAAACGAGCCTAAAAGAAAAAACGGAACGAAAGGGGGGCACCGGAGCCCCTAGCCCCTCAGTTCCGCCCCTATGTACTTGGGTTATCGAATATACCTGTTGGCTTCAGAGAAAGCAGGGCAAATGCGAGAAGCAGGAAGGCTGATGCCATGGATGACCTTGAAGACAATGCCATTGACAAATCAAGTACTATACAAAATTATATTACTTATGTATATAAATGTAGCTAATGAAGTTGTTTGGTGATTAGCAGTGCCCAAATGAAACTCTTTATATAGGCATCAGCAGCGCGGGCAAAGGCAATAACTCAAGTTGGACGCTGGTAGATTATAATAGTCAATATAAGAACGGGTCAATATTAATCAATTATGTGCATTGTACTTCCTCCGTTTTCCACAAGCTATAAGCTAGAACAAGACTAATACTTTTCCATGGCGATTGCATTGTTACCAAATTTATTTTAAGAGGTAGAATAGTGTGTGCCCCATATACACATTATCTTATCATTAAAAAAATGCAAATTGACATTCGTCTAACTCATCCCCAGGAGCGGAGCCAGGATTTTACCCCAGAGGGGGCTAAAATCCTGTGCGATTTTTTTTTGTGACTTAAATTCTATTTCGCAAAAATCAATTTTATTTTTTTTATAAAGCTTAAGGTAATTTTCACATGAGATGAGGGAAAAAAAAACTTAAGTAATTTTATATTTTTGACTTAAATCTGTTAGAATTGACTGAATTTACATTTTTAGATGAAATGAGGGGGGGAAATTTAAGGTAATTTTATTTTTATAGTTTATTAGGGCTGACTAAAATTATATTTTCAGATTCAATAAAGATAAAAAAAGCTAATTTTTTTTTTTTTTGAACAAAAAAAAGTTTTTTTTTTCAGAGGAGGCTATAGCCCCCCTAGGCCCAACGTAGCTCTGCCCCTGCTCATCCCCATCTTCAAAAATCTTAACTAAATTAATTCTTCCCATTCTACAAGTTGGAACTAGCTAGCTACAAATATATGCCCCATTCAACAAGTTATGTATTTGTATAATTTGTATCTATGTAGAATGTTATATTGATCGATTTTTTCGATAATCTAACTGTAGAAATATGTCTTGATCCCCAAGTTGGGTTAATGGGCTTGGGCCTATCTAGAGTTTTAGGGAGATAGGTTTTAGGGAGTGCTATATAAACTCCCTAATCCCTAACCTAGCTCTTGTGTGACTCCATATAGTACATCTTGTGTTCTTGTGCCTCATGTTTTGCCTCTAGTGCATCAACAATGTAATATGTAATCTGTTTTCCTCAAGAGCAATAATATTTGTCTCTCCTTCTGCCTGTGGATGTTGCTAACGCTCTGTTAGTGAACCACGTAAAAATCTTGTGTTCTCTCTTCTCGTGTTTTCCAGTTATCTTTCTCACATCCTTCACAACAAACTGACATCAGAGCTTCAGGTTAATCTGGGTTTGTAATCTAGTGGGAAAGATGTCTGCTTTGAATGTGAAGATCGACAAGTTAACAGGGAGAAACAATTTTAATCTGTGGTAGATCAAGATGCGAGCTTTGTTGAAACAACAAGGCTTGTGGGCGCTGTTATTGAAGGTTAAGAAGACCGATGACGCTGAGATGGCCATTTTGGAGGAGAAGGCACACTCGACAATCATGTTGTGCCTCGCTGATGATATTATCACTGAGATCGCGGAGGAGGAAACCGCGTCAGGTCTATGGTTGAAGCTCGAGAGTCTATGCATGACGAAGTCTTTAACCAACAAGTTGCTTTTAAAGCAATGTCTGTTTAGTCTGCGCATGCAAGAAGTTACGCCTCTAAGAGATCACTTAGATCAGTTGAACACAATTCTATTAGAGTTGCGTAATATTGATGTTAAAGTTGAAGATGAGGATGATGCTTTGATTCTGTTGGTGTCTTTGCCATTATCATATGAAAATTTTGTGCAATCTTTCATTGTTGCAAAAGATACTGTGTCTCTGGAGGAAGTTAGATCATCTCCCCATACTAGAGAGTTGCGCCATAAGGCGGCTGGTACAGATAATCAGGCCTTTAGGTTAGTCGCTAATGGCGGTAAGGGACAAGAAAACGGGGGGGGGGGGGGGGGGGGGGGGGAGGGGGAAGAATAAAGACAAAAAGGCCATTTTCTAAGGGTCCTAAACCTAATGATGTCTGTAACTATTCTAAAGAGAAGGGACATTGGAAAAATGATTGTCCCAAGAAGAAGAAGTAGCAGAAGAAATCTAGTTCTACAATTGTGGAAAAAGGTGACACCAACTCTAAAGAGGATATTGCCCTAGTTGCTGATGAACATACTCATCACTCTGATGTGTGGATTCTAGATTCAGGGACATCTTATCATATATGTTCATCAGAGTGATGAGTATGTTCGTCAACATAAACAGAGTCAGAATACTCTGTAACCAAGCACTGTGTATCACTCCCATAAATGAGACCAACATCAGACGTACCTCTAAGGTACCGAAATATTCTCTTCACAGCTCGAGATGTTGACAGTAGGAGGTCTATGACTGGTTATGTTTTTACCCTTGGTGGTTCTGTTGTTAGCTGGAAGGCAACTCTGCAACCTATAGTGACATTGTCTACTACGGAAGCAGAGTACATGGCATTAACAGAAGCTTCCAAAGAGGGAATCTGACTTAAAGGACCGGTTAGTGATCTTGGTTTACATCATGATTAGGCTACGGTATATTATGACAATTTGAGCGCAATTTGTTTAGCCAAGGATCAGGTCCATCATGAGAGGACTAAGCACATTGATGTGATATATCATTTCCTGAGAAGTGAGAAAAGAATCAAGGTGAAGAAAGTGGGTACTGCTGATAATCTCGCTGACATGTTCACCAAATCTGTTCTGCATAGCAAGTTTCAACATTGTTTGGACTTGCTAAATATCACAAGCTGTTAATTTGCCCCGTGGGGAAAATTTGAGGCATGGGAGAAGTCTGTACATCTGGCATTGTCATGGTGCATCTGATATGACTATTATCTGTGAGAGAATTCAAGTCAAGGTGGAGATTTGTAGAAATATGACTTGATCCCCAAGTTGGTCTAATGGGCTTGGGCCTATCTAAGGTTTTAGGGAGATAGGTTTTAGGGAGTGCTATATAAACTCCCTAATCCCTAACCTAGCTCTTGTGTGCCTCCATATAGTACCTCTTATGTTCTTGTGCCTCTTGTTTTACCTCTAATGCATCAAGAGTGTAATCTATAATTTGTTTTCCTCAAGAGCAATAATATTTGTCTCTCCTTCTGCCCGTGAATGTAGTTAACGCTCTTTTAGTGAACCACGTAAAAATCTTGTGTTCTCTCTTCTCGTTTTTTTGTTATCGTTCTCACATACGTCACAACACTAACAACTCATAAACCAAGGTAGATTCATGGGTGTGTGGAAAAAACAAGGGAAGGGGTTAACCACAGAATTAGACTTATTCCTTTTTTCTTGAAAAAAAGTAACGAGCTTGGGTTGAAAAGAGTAAGGACTCGTTTGGTATGATCTATGAATCGGGTTGGAATCGGAATCATGAATGATTTATTCTCATTCATGTAACTTGTGGTTTGGTATGTTGTCAAAATGAGCTAATTTTTTACATACTCTTTATCAACGCTAGACTAATTACAGAAGTTAATTATATTGGATGGGTCAGGTTCGGGTCTTAACGGGTTCGGGTTGATCTAACGAGTTGAAAGTGACCATATTTATGATTATTATAATACTTTTTATATTTAAAAATAATTACTAATAAGTTAATTAATATTATAATTATGTAATAAAATATATATAATTTAATATAAATGAGATAATATATATGAAATAACGGATTGGTTGAGCTCGGTCCAAGTTCGGGTCGAGTTCAAGTCTTTTGAGTTCAGGTTCTGGTCCATCGTGTTCATGTCCTTCTTGGCCTAATGATTTTCGGGTCGAGTCTCGACCCAAAAAATTGGATTCGGATTTGACATGTCTAGTCGAAATGAATGATACCTCAAAAATTTTGGTAGAATCAAATACTTTATTAAGTTTGGAATCATCAATTCTTTGAAATAAAATGCATTCTCATTCTTATCCTTATTAAACATGATTTTAAAAATTAGTCATATATTTTCATTCGCATTTTTTTTTGATAAGGAAAGAATTCGAAATACCAAACATATCCTGGTAGATCGAGAGTCCAAGCGAGGCTCGGAAGTCGGACAAAATCGACATGAAACAAACCAAACAACAAAATGAGTAAAAGTTGAAGCAAACAAGATGAAATGAAGAACTAACATAATCTGTGATGGTCAAAGAGATACACAAATACGGGTTAGAACGAACCAATTCTAACAAGGCGTATGATGTGCCGCCGGAGAGCAATCTGCAAGGCACTCAACTGGAAATGCGATGAAATACCTGGGCAAAACTCCGACACAAGGAGACCACAGGAATCACAGAACCACACATTCGACCTCAACCGAAACAACATCTCAAATCAAAACAAACCAGGGAAAGTCCCATACCGATCAAATACTTCACAGTCAATTTAGAAAGATGATGTTTTGATTTTGTTGATAACAACATATATTTTGGAAGGAGTTGTTGATTTTGGAAGGAGTTGTTGCTTCTGAAGCAATCACACATAACCTTGATTGATGTTACTTTTTAATAGAAAAATTATCTTAAAGTTAAAAAGAACATTAACATTTGACAAAAGCTTATGGCCCAAAAGTTGGACCACAAGCCCAAATCAAATAACGTCCAAGAGAAGGTGACAAGTTTTATTTTTTATTTTTTTAATTAAAATTATCCTTTCTTTTCCCAAAGCTTGCACAACAAGCTCAAGAACAAAAGAAGATCTGGGAATGTGCTTGTGCCGCAAGGGTAACAAAGAGATCCTCAATTTTTTTTTTCCTTTTGTTCAAGGTCTAACAGAGAACATTGAATTTGAGATTTAGCCATTTAGTTTGGTCCTAGGAGGTGGACAGGGGCTGTTGAGGTGACTTGCAAGTTTGAATGTGGTGGTTCAACTGAAGCTCAAGGGATTTCGAATCGCTTGGCTTGAACGAAGAACATACAACACAGATCTAGGCTCAAGTGTGGTTTGGTAGAGAAGGCTTGAGATCTCAAGTGGCTCAAGGCTTGGTTGGCGTGTTTTCACTTGCTTAAACGAGGTGAGGTAGATCTGATTCATGTAGATATGGATTTTAAAGGTAGCTGGACGGAGGAGGGCCGGATCAGGTGCAACCATGCAAACCAACAACTCCCAAGAAGGTTTTGGGAAGTTTAAGCCCCAATTCTTTTTTTTGTTATTATTTTCGATCGATAAACAAGTCCTGATCATTGAGTATTTGATTAGGTGATGTTTGCTTATTGACTAGTGATTTTGGGTTGTTTGTGGGTTTTTCCGGAAGAGTAGGATGGGGTTTTACCCAATGGTGATGTTTGAGGGTTTTCCCAGAAGAGTTATGTGGAGTTTCCCTCCAGTGATGTTGTTTTGGGGGATCCTTGATATTGTTGGGTGAGGTCCCAAACCCTTAATTGTTGCAACGGGGGTTACTCTTTAAAAAGAGGTCTCAATTTAATTGTTGTTAGAGCACCCTGGTAGTTTTTTAATAATAAAAATTTATAAATGTTTTAGCTAAAAAACCAGAAAGAGATAATCAAAAATAATAAACAATATCTTTTTACTTTTTGATGTTATAAAAATGTGTCATATGTCACTCTTTATCTATATCAATTTGCTTCTCCCTAGGCCATTAGATGGAGCCAAAATTAATGGCCTAAAGTCGAATTTTGGTTAATAATTTTATGTACTTAAACCATTTTTCAGCCTAATTTCATATTATTTTTTTTGTAATAATATTTTTAAATTATTTTTACGGAAATTTCGTCTGATACCCTTCAGTTTTCGTCTTTTTCGCGAAATCCCCACAGGTTTTGACATTTTCGCCCGGTAACCTTCAGTTTTTGATCCATTTTGCCATATACCCTTCCGTTATCATCCGTTAAAAACACTGTTAAAAAAAATCGTAAAGTTTCGAAAAGTGCATTAACCGACTAGCGGGTTAATGCACTTTTATTTTTGCACATTAACCCGCTAGCGGGTTAATGTGAAATTCAAGATATTAAAAGACATTTCACAACAATGTGAAAAAAAATCGTAAAGTTTTGGAAAGTGCATTAACCCGCTAGCGTATTTATGAACAAATTGAAAATTGTAAACGTATTTATCAAATATAAAATTTTAACTAAAATTTAAATTTATTAATAAAATATTATTTTATATTAATACGATTGTATTTTAATTAAGTTTTAGCTAATGTAATTTAAGATTTACTATTAAAATTATTATTATATATTTAAATAGTTGATGGATAAATAAAGATATAGTTAAAAAACTTGGACTAAAAAACTAGGATTGTGAAAAATAAATAAATTGAGTTTTTTAGATGAGATAAATGATAAAAAACAATAAAAATTGCCTAAAAAACTGTCTAAAAAACCCACCCAATGTGAATGCTCTTATAGGGTTGCTCCTAAAAGGAGGCCCTTGTTATAAATGATCTCCAGCGGTGAAGGGCATTAGTAATTGTTGTAATTGTTGTTGTAGGGATTGGGGTTAGAGATTTGGATATGGGGTTTTGGGTTTTTAGAGAGAGGTGAGAGTTTTTAGAGAGAGGTTTTCCATTCCTGATACCTTGGGGTATCTTTTTCATTCGCATTTTTGATTTCATGACGAGAACGAACCCAAAATTACCTATCCGTATCTGCTTGCAATGACGGACCTAGCTAAGGACTAGTGGGGATTTTCTAAAAATTGCTTATATATTTTTAATTTTTTAAATAATAATATTTTTTATTAAGGATTTGTTATATATAACATTATAACATACTAAAAAACACAAGTTTTAAAAAAATATACACAAAAGTCGTTCAATAAAATATACACTACATCATCTAAATCTATCCTTATTTGTGTTAGAATTTTCTAAATTTAGGATTTATCGTTAAAAAAGTAAAATTAATAATTTTATATAAATTTGTTGAAATTATGCAGAGAAAGTAGTCAATTATGATAAAATTTGTTTAAATTGTGTAATTTTTGGATCAATTTTGAGCAAAATTTCATTTGATATTAGGCTTTATTGTTTGAAATTGGGGTTGATTATATAAGGTAAATGGTAGACTTAGTGTAAATAATAATTTTTTTATCCGCCGGCTAAAATATGTTGTTTATAAGAAAAATTTAAAAAGTTGATGGAACTTTTTATTTGCATTATCTAAACTAAGCGTGATACATTTTTTCTCGTTCGAATTGGGATGGATAATAGAGTTTTCCCATTATCGATGTAGGGTTTTTGCATTTAGTCTAATGGTATCAGGTGAACAAAATTATTTCACTTAAAAATATTTAATGAACATTCGTATTTTATTCTTCGGAATTTTAGCCCCCACGAAAACAAAATTCTGAGTCCGTCCCTGTCTGCTTGTACTGTTTACGTGTAAGTGTTGTGTTGTAACTAGAGTTACGGTTACATAGCAATAATAATTTATCTAGCTTATTCATATATAGTAATCATGTAATACGTTGCAGTTCTACAAGAAATACATTTATACGAACAAATTTAGGGGCTGTTTGACCAACTATTTATAAACAATTTATAAACAAAACTCACTTTTTTTTCTCACTTCACCTTTTCCTATAACACCCAATATTCAAATTTCAAATACCATTTAAAAAAAAAAATCTCTTTATAAACACATATATCAAACAAACCCTTAAAACCAATGGCGGGCGTACGTGTAGCCCCCACTGGGATTTTACAAAAAAATAATAAATTTATTTATTTTTTCAAAGTTTTTTTGATTTTTGAAATCAAACAAACTTTTATAGTTTTCAATTTTAAAATTAATTTTTATATAGAATTTGTTATGCACAATTCTCAAAAAAACTAAAATTTATCTAAATTTGCACACAACTTTTCAAAAAAAAAAGTAATTTTTTTTATATTTATCCTTATTTGTGTTAAGATTTTCAAAATTTAGGGTTTATGGATTTGTAATTAATTTTTATATAAATTTATTGAGATTACACAGTGAAAGTATATGTAATGATGAAATTTGTTTAATTTGTGTAATTTTTAATCAATTTTGAGTAAAATTTCATTTGAAATTCGGATACAGAGTTTATTGTTTGAAATTAAGGTTGTTTGTGTAAAATAGATAATAGATTTGAAAATTACGGTTTAGGATTTTGTATAAGATATACGGTAATATTTTACTCTTCAAGATTTTAACCCTCATTGGACTAAAATCCTGCGTCCGCCCTGTTTAAAACAACTTACACAAGTTTGAACGTAGAAATAGTTTTGTATACGTCAATTAGCCAAGATGGACTGTGCAACAAAATGATATTTTGTCATATTGTTGATAGAGTCTCGCAAGATTACAAAGAAATGAATTCCTTGGTTTACTTAATTGACGGACCCATTGCAATTGGCTGCTACAAGAATTTCAAGCTGGCGCATATATAATATATTCAATGTGAAATTGAGATATATGTATTAATGTATATACAGATCGATGATGCCAAATGATTAATGGCTGCTATAACGAATTTGAGTTTGACTGGAATTAAACCAAAAATCTTAAACGATTTACAAGATTATAATATTAAGTATGGTCGACGTGGGAAATTCAATTCTTCCATACTACAGTATTTTTTTATTAAGAGATTTGTTTTGCATCGCTCTGAAATATATTCTAAACATATAACTTTATTCAAATTTATATATAAGTCATTCAATATAAAAGACTAATTTTTTTATATTTATCCTTATTTGTGTTAGAATTTTCATATTTTAAAATTTATGACTTTGGAAATTTTGAAATCAATTTTTTTTTTATAAAACCAAAATGCACATTCGATAACCCAAAATGTACATCCAAATTTTGAAATCAATTTTCAAATTTTAGATCGGTGATGCCAAATGATTAAGGGCTGCTATAACGAACATGGGCTTGACTGGAATTATGCCAGAAATTTTAAAATATTTACAAATTCATAATATTATTTAGTTTGGTCGACGTGGGACATATATTAAATCCTTCCAAACTCTAGAAAGTAACTAGCTGATAAAAAAACTCTCCAAATTAAGTTTATATTTTTTTTTTTTATGGAAAGGACCAACTATATTAAAAATAACAAGGATATATTACAACATAGAACCAGAGCAGGATCCCGAAGGGTTGAAACAGACATATCATTGTCAAACAAGGCAAGGAAAGACAGGAAACACCAATAACAAACATAAGAAGACTCCAAGTAATAGTTCTTAAATTTAAGAAATCACTGATTGTGCTAGGTTTTAAGGATTTACTCCCTATCACAGTCAATGATCCAATAGACAGAATAAGAAAAGCTACTACCAGGTAAGCCAGATCCAACACAGTCAAAAGATCCTCAACAGTACTTGGTTTTAAAAGCTTACTCCCAAGGATTGCAAAAGACCCATCAGACTGAAACAGTGGACAAGACATGCCATTGGAGCCAACCAACCACAAACAAGCAACAGGCTGTACAAACAAGACAGTAAAAGAAACATAAAGACTAGAACAGACACAGCAAAAGAAATTAAAACAAGGAAAATCTGGGCAAAACAACCAGATCCATAAGAACTCCAAAATTGAAGATGCCGAAGACCTATCAAAGCTGGAAAAGAAGATCGGTGGGCTGTTGAACAGAAGCCCAAACATGGGGTTACCACCGGCGGCAACTGGCGACGCAGAGAGAAAATTGGAACCCCAAATCCGAACTCCACGGGCATCGCGGATCAGAATCTGGCGCTGCATGCAGAGGATTGGAACGGGTGACCGGAGCAAATCCGCCAAGCAGGAGCGGCGGCGGACCTCGGCGACCGAGAGCAGGAAAGGAGGAGGCGGCGAAGAACAGAAGAAACAACGAGGGAATTAAAAATCTAGACTTGCTCGAATATCTTCCAAGGAACTCTGCTGGACCGTCTTTGCGATGAAGTCATCCACCACATTTGTTTCTTGGAAGACATGAAAAATCTGCACTGAAGAAAACAGTTGTAAAACACATAGGATATCAGAAATTAACATTTCAATATCTCATGGACAGTGCCAGATTTGATTAAGAACATTCACAATGGTAAGGTTATCGCATTCAAGTTGAATGTTGGTAATGCTTAATTCATTATTCATAGGTCTTTACCAGGGCATTTCTTACTGCAAGTGTTTCTGTTTTTAAAGGAGTTGAGATACCACATTTATTCCCAAAGAGGAAGATTGGTACACCCGTGTTGTTCTTGAAAATGTAGCCAAAACTAGATTCACCATTAGTTTTGGTGGATCCATCTGTATTGATTTTAATAATGTTATCCGGTGGTTTTTTCCATTTCTTTATTGGTCGTCTAACATTGTTCATTTTATGTGTTTTTTAGTCTGTCATCTGCTAAGCAGTCAGGGTTCCAACTCTTTGTCTTATTCAAATTCTCAATTTGTTTTTTAATATAAATTGATACATCCTTTATGGAATCGACATCATCGTTTGCTTTTCCAAAACTTTATTGGTGTCTATAAAACCAAATTTCCCACCAAAAGACCATTAATTCTATAAATTGTGATCTATCAGTTTTTTGTCGAATTTCTTCAATGATTTCATTGATTTTTTTGTTTCCTATGTTTAGGGATGTAATAATACCATAGGTATGATAATTCGTTTTCTCTATTGTTTTTATGGTGTGGTTACATTGGAATAAGAGATGATTCAAATCCTCCAATTGAGCATTGCAGCGGATACAACCCTGGGGGATTGCTATACCTTTTTCTGCTAATCTAGCTTTTATTGGTAGTCCATTTTTCATTATTTTCCAAACAAAGTTTTTAACTTTGGGATATGTGTTCATCTTCCAGATCCATGAAGAATCATAGGCAGTATATCTCTTATTTCTGTTAATTAATTCCATAGCAGAGTTCGTAGAAAACCAACCATTTTTGCTAATTTCTCAGTATATTCTATCATGAATATCATTTAAAGGTATAGGGATAGAGGTTATTTTTTTGGCTAAATCATATGTGGTAAACATTGTTCTATTAGTTCCTTATTCTAGGTTTTATTTGGCAACATAAAATCAGCTACCAGAGCATCCTTATTCAGGATTGATTGTGTGTTTATGATATCACATAAAGGGGTGTTCAAGACCCAATTATCCGACCAGAATTTGATTGTTCTGCCATTACCAACTTGCCAAATTAGTCCAGATTTGAATTCATCCATGAGTTCAATCATTTTGGACCATTGCCAAGAGCAATTTCCTTTTTTTTCCTCGTAATGAAATATATGGATTGTTTTCAAGTATTTTTCAGTAACAACTCTGACCCAATAGTTATTCGGTTCTGCTAAGATTTTCCATAGTAATTTGAATTGTAGGGCTTTATTCATGTCCTTTGATTTTCTCAATCCAAGACCTCCTTGTTGTTTCGGTTTACATATTTTTTCCCAGCCTATAAGAGGTTTATAGGAGCTGTCTTTGTTCCAAAAAAAAGATCTATTTAATTTGTCAAGTTCATTGTGTGTATGTGTGTGTAGGTAACATAAAACTTTGCATAAGATAGTTTGGTCTTGATGCCAGATTGGATTTTATTAGTGTTGTTCTTCTTTCTTGGGAAAGAGAGTTTGCTTTCCATTTAGACAGTTGTTGTTGTGTGCTAATTAAGAGATCAACAAAGGTATTCGAGTTGACTCTACCATTAATGATAGGGCAACCAATATATTTTTCGAGAGATATCATATTTGTGATTGTGATAGTACCTTGTATTGCTAATTTCTTTTGATTGGTAACCTTTTTTGTGACTTGAAAAACCGATTTATGAAAATTTACTTTTTGTTCTGAGATTTTGCAATATTCATCAATAATATCCTTGATTTCCTTGCAGTTTTCCTGTTTAGCTTTTGAGAAAATCACAATGTCATCCGCAAACGCCAGAAACGGAATTCCTGATCCTTGTTGAGTGATTTGAAATCCTAGAGGATTACGAGGTCTTTCTGAAGCTTTTTGGAGTTTTCTAGCAAGGATTTCAGATCCTAAAATAAACAAGAAAGGGGAAAGGGGGTCACCCTGTCGAAGTCCTCTTGATGGTTTAAATATTTCTATGGGTCCGTTGTTTACAAGCACCGAGAAAGATACCGTTGTAATGCATTCTTTTATCCAGTTGATAAATTTTTCATGAAATTCAAACTTTTCCATAATTTTAATGATGAAGTTCCATTCAATTTTATCATAAGCTTTTTCCATATCTAATTTTAGGGCAATGAAACCTTCAGTTCCTTTTTTCGATTTAAATGAGTGAAATATTTCATGGACAATCAAGATATTATCTTGAATGACTCTGTTAGCAACAAAGGCACCCTATAGGGGGTGAATTAATTTTTCCATGGTTCCTTTAAGTCTTGTTGTTATGATCTTCGAGATAATCTTATAAATTGTAGAGCATAGACTTATGGGTCTATAGGGATTAATAGAGTTCAGATTGTCACATTTTGGAATCAAAGAAATGAAAGTGTGATTTATTTGTTTGAGCATTTTCCCGGAAAGAAAAAAGCTTTTAACTGCTTGAATAACAGAAGGACCTACAATGTCCCAATATTTTTGGTAGAATTCTGCTGTCATACCATCAGGCCCCGGTGATTTATCCGAGCCAATGTTAAAGACAACCTTCTTAATTTCTTCATTGGATACGTTTCTTATTAATTCTAAATTGTCCTCTGTAGAGATTTCATACTGAATTAATTCAAGATTTTTCTGGAATAGTCTCTAGTTCATATCCTCACTTCTGAATCTTTTAATGAAATCATTTCTGATTTCATTTCTAATGTTTTCTTCTCTAGTAATATTTGTTCCTTCTTGTTTTTTAATTTCTTTTATGATTTTTCTATTTCTTCTTCCACTTGCTATTTTTTGAAATAGCTAGCATTTGTATCAGTAAATTTGATGTGTTTAACTTTAGCTCTTTGATTCCAGTAAATTTTTTAGAAACACAAAAGTTATTTTTTTCTATGATTCTTATTTGTTTTTAAATGAGATCATTTATAGGGTAAGTATATATCTCAGTTTGGATTTCAGAGAACTGTTTTTCTATAGTTTGTAATTGAGTAAATACATTGCCAATAATACTTTTGTTCCAGATCTTGGGATGTTTCTTAAGTAATTTTGTTTTGGATACAAGATTATACAATCTCGATCCATGATAGTTGATTCTCCAAGTTTGTTTGACAATATTTCTAAAGTCCTTTCTGGTCATCCAATTTTTTTTCAAATTTAAACGGCTGATTTTTAAAAGGTATTGCTGAATCAAGCTCGATAGAGATGGGACAATGGTCTGGACTGATAAAAGCAAAGTGTTTAGTATAAATATCAAGGTACCATTGAAGGATCTAGTGATGAATGAGTACCCTATCCAATTTTTCATATATGTTATCTATTTCTGTAATGTTCCTTTGCCAGATATAGATGTTTTCTTGAATAGGGGTCTCCAGTAGTTCACATTCATTCTTAAAATGTCGTAATCTTGTAAATTTTGTCAAAGGTGGTATTAAACCACCTAATTTTTCAGATGGGTCTTGTATTTTGTTCAGATCTCCCATAATAATGTACGAAAGAGAACAATTTTTAATAAAAGAGATGAGTCCGTCCCAGAACACATTCTTTACAGATTCATTTGGTGGAGCATAAGTTACGATTAACATAAATTTTATGTTCGTGAGTTCGTTTGTATACTTGATACTAATAAATCTTGTTTCAATTTGGTCAATTTCAAGGATTTCATTTGTAAGTTGGTAGGTTTTCCACATTACACAAATGCCACCCGAGAAACCCGTAGCCGGGACACAATAGAATTGATCAAATTCCGCTTTTTCCACACTTTTTCACTTGGTTCTTTGTTTGTTCTTGTTTCAAATAGTGCAATTAATTGAATTCATTCAATCTTGCAGAAGGATTCAACATCCATCCATAAAGTTTTCTTCCCGATTCCACGATAATTCCAGGTTGTAATCTTCATAAAAAATCAATTTTAATTTTGCCCCATATCATAAGACATCTAGGGGACTTATTATCATGTGTAATTAGTATTATGTTTTTAATGGTCTTAATAAATAAAGGAGGTATACTTCCTTTATTTTTAATTAAACCATCAAGTTTGTGTCTTAGTTCAACAAGGAGTTTACAGTTACCCTCCTTTACAGGTATAGTTTTATAGCTGTTGTTCTTCCATCTTAGTGGGTATTTTCTATGAATTTGTAAGGGTTCAATTAGTGCAGCCGTGGTCAGCAAACCAAGATTACACCTGCTTTGGTTCAATTTCATATTTTCATCAAGAATTAAACTGCTTGGGTTCAAATCACATTTGGTATTGTTCTTAAAAACTTGATTCCCGTCATCAAGAAAATAGAAGAGAGATGTGGTATGGAGATTTGTAGTATTTTCACTAATATTTAAGTTTTTTTTCATGTGTGCACTATTACATAAGCATGAATTCATAGAGTCCCACCACACATAGTTCAAGGGTTTAACAAAGATTCTTAAATTTAACACAAGAAGTGAGTTCCACTTATGAGTAGTATGATTGTTAACAAAAGTTGTAGTACACACAAATGATATACCAATATCATGTCTGAACATAGTCTTTATTTTGAACTGTTAAGCATGGTTCATTTTTTCATATTCATAATTTAAGTAATCAACACAAGTCAAGTAACAAATCATATGCAGCCTAATCACATTTCCGTGTAGACTAGCATAGATGAGGTTCCTAGATAAAACACAAACATCCTTGAGAAAAATCAACAGATAATCTATGGTGTACATCCATCGAGGAGTAACATTTGTATCTGAGAGAGTTAAAGCAATGTGTAGATCACACGTATGGTTTAGAGAAAAGTTGTTCTTGGAGTTAAATCTCCACATATATTTGTTCAAGGACTGAGGTTTCAGTTTTGGTATTATTTCTCCCGACCTCCTTGATTCATTGGTCCGATTTGTTTCACCTTCGTTGTTGATCAAATAGAGCTTTAGTCTCCATTCCAGAACTTCCTGTAAGAGCAAATCAGAGACAAAACAAAGGTAAGTCAGGGGTTCAGTTGACACTATTTTGTGGATAGGATGACTTACCTGGTGCACATGTCTATTAAAGAATTCATCGAACTGAAATCCGAAATGAACTTGCACACGGGAAATTAGACACTGATGCACAACAAAGGGCACATTGATCAGCACTATTTTGTAGTGCTTATCTAGGAGTTGTTACCGGTGTTTTGGGTGCCATTTGGATGGGTTTATAACACAACTATGGAGAATGGAGTTGAGGAGTAGAAGTGTAGATATGGTGGTTTGGAGAAGCTTAAATGAAGATATATTGACGAGGAGGAGAAGACCACCCAAGAAGACAAAGTATAGACCCAGTCGGGTCTACATGATAGACTTCCGCGTCCGCGGATGAGCACGGAAGCCGATCGCGGAGAATTCGAGACGAACGAGAAGAAAAGTCCATATTCCGCGACCGCGGAAAAACCCTTTAGCGAGGCGAGAAGTCGAGAGCAACATTTCAATTTCCGCGACCGCGGAATTTTTTCCGCGATCGCGGAAGCACACGGCAGCGACCACGCGGTTCCTCGTCCGAAGTTTCTTTATTTTTACCTTTTCCGATTTTTCTTTTCTTTTATTATTTCGTACTTTAGTATTATTTCCTTTTAGGATTTGTTTCGTTATCTTTTCACTTTAGTTTTAGGGTTAGGTTATTTAACCTAGTTTCCCTAGCAACTTTTCATTATTCATTCATTCATTCAGCATTCATCGTTTATTCTATTCAGTATTGTTTTTCTTTCAAGACTATGAAGAACTAAGCACCTTTTGCTTAGTCTGACAATTGAAGCCTTCATTTGATATATGATTGTGAGGTTATAACTCTATTTCCTATTCCTTTGGATTATATATTTTCTCTTGAGCTTATTCCTATTGATTTGATTAGCTTGGCCAGCTAGTTGATATTAGTAATTGTCTATTGCTAGGGTTTGGATATTTCGAGTTGGGATTCCTTATCTATTGTAGCATCCATGATATTCTAAGACTAGTTGGATTAGATTATTATGAAAGAGAATTGATTATATGTTAAATACTGCGAGTTATGGTATTGCATGTATCCTGGTTAATTCCTATGCTCTATGCTGCTGTTGTTCTAAATCTTGATAGTTTCTCGTGCGTTCAATAGTAAGGGTTGCCAGGCCGAGTTGGACTGGTGACTATTTCAAAATAGGGACATGAATAATCAAAGGAAGGAATAGAGATAACTTAGGACCAATCAATCGAATGAATGGTGGATATTTGTTTGACTAAGTGTTTTTCCTTAATTGATTACAAACTCTTTGCTTTTGTTTCCCTCGTTTACTTGTCTACAACAAATCAACCGAAAACCCCCCTTGTTACTTTTGCATACGAATTTACATTAAGAAAGACAACTCCTCCCTGTGGGATTCGACCCTTGTTTGCCCAAACTACTTGTTTAGGTTTGTTAGGATAATTTTGATCAGGTGATACGACTAAAACCTGCCTATCACACATCAACTTTAAAAGTTTTCCTGTACAGAATTTCAAAGACTTGAGAGGAGTTCATATAATTTTCGAGCGATTCAAATCTGTAATACACCCAAGCAGGTTTAATCAAATAGACCAAACACACCAGTACTTTTGGTTTCCTCAACCGTAATGGTGTAGTGTTCAAAGGCCATAGTAAGATTCTATTGTTCATTTTTGTTTAACAAGTTGTTGAATGCTTGTTGAACCAACGAGCAAATAGCTTCTAGCAGACGACAATAAATAAAGAAATAAAGCACATGGTTCATGAGATACAAGTTTTCAAAATTGATATGGGGTGCACACAAGTGCCAATGTAGCAGTCTGGTAGCTGCTGCAGTGATGGAGTGAATCACAAACCCCCGAGGCTCAGTAGAATCATTGCTAAGTTTAGAGGTCAAGATTAGAGTTTTAGATTGAATCTGTAAGGGGTAATCACTAGAGACATAGAGTAAGATAGAGCAAACCAGAACAAATACGCTGGAAAAATAAAGAGCAAAGATAGGATTTAGGGGAAGCCAAAGATGGAGGTAAAAGCACTGCAGATCAAAAGTGCCTAAACCTCCACTTGAGATGGATCCCGAATGATCAGTCTGGTCAAAGGATCTAGTTCCGGTAGAGGGGGAAAGGTACAACACAACCTTCACAACGACAGAGGAAGGAGGATGGAGGATGAAGCACTGGTGATGTGACTACGTCGCATCATGAACAAGACTCAAGCCATTCAATCCATGAAGAGTCAAGCGCCGTCGCCGCCGCGCCTAGGGCATCTGAGCTAGGGCATGGAAGTTGGCCCGACGATTCTCACAACTCTCTGAGCCATCTTTTGGGGGATGACTCCACTGGTCCTCTAGGTATATTGAGCACAAGAATGCCTATGAAACTGGCATGGAAGCAAGGAAGTGTCGCACACCTATGGTAGGCACAAGGGAGGCCGGCGCTCGGGTCTTTCCGGGGCGAATCACTCGGGCTCGGGCTCGAGCATTGCAAGAGGGACTCCAGGCTGGCTTGATGACCATGGGAGCGCCGAGCCAAATGGAAGAGAAGGCCATGTGTGCCTTGGTGCAACAACCGGGCTAGGCACAAGGTTTCCTTAAGCCATGTGGGGCTTGATTTGAAGAGGCATTTAATGCCGATTTTGTGTGGGTCTTCATGACATTTTCTACCTTAGTTATTGGCTATGTTATGGTTAAAATTCCAGCATTAAAGGTTGGGTATATTAGGGGTAGCCGGCCCTTGTTTTTGGATGATGCAAACTTGAACCAAAAACCTTGTTTTTCTCTCTCGTTTTTCAATGGAGTTTTATGCAGAATTTTAGGGTTTAATTCAGTTCTTAGATAGCTTCAAATCCAGGTTGTGAGTAATATCAACCCCGTGCAAGGATCTCCTTTGGTGCGTCATATCCAAAGCAATTTCCTTCACTAGTTCTTAAAAGGCGAGATGCGTCATATCGAACCCTTGTAAGTCCATATCCTCTTCGACTTTGCCCTATCTCTCTGCCTCTCATCCTATCCTCAATCCACTCTTGAATCACCCCAAGATCATTTAAAGAGTCAGCCCAAGGCGCGCCCCAAACTGCCCTCAAATCTCCCTCTCGCCGGTGCCAAGTTCCTTGCGGAACCATCTGCGACACCTCAGTATATTCGCCATATCTTCCGACTCCTAGATC
The DNA here is from genome assembly GCA_027886185.1 of Rheum nobile. Classification (NCBI taxonomy): domain Eukaryota; kingdom Viridiplantae; phylum Streptophyta; class Magnoliopsida; order Caryophyllales; family Polygonaceae; genus Rheum; species Rheum nobile. The sequence continues at coordinate 369,697 of WOAB01000811.1, forward strand.
AGTTCGCGCTCTGATTTTCAGGGAACAAGCTAGACTCCCGGATCTACCACTGGAATTTGGAATCACTCAATTCGGAGCCCGTACCAGAGAGAACGATCCTTCTGAATACAGAAGATTCCCCTTGTCGGTTTGGTGTTGTCTCGCCTAATTCCTTTGGCTCTTGTGGACTTCCTCGCACCGAAGGCTGCATCCCGATCCTCACATATCATGTGGTATCAGAGCCACGCGAGGTATGTCCTAAACTTGGCTTAGAATTTCAAGTTACAATAGTGCAAGTGAAGTTCTAGCCGAATTGTTGTTGGCCTTGTTGTCCATGCGTATTGTGTCTTGTTCTTGGACATTTTTCTGCAAATTTTTGGGTTCGATTTCTGCATATTTCTGAGTGGAGATTAATGCAGCCATAAAAGATTAGGAGTTGTGGGTTGATGAAAGGTCTTGTGCATTGAATTGTTCGGTTTCCTTGTGCACTTTCACTTGCCCGAATTTAGTGCATTTGGGACTGACCTTTGGCTGCTTTAAAACACATTAAAACAGAACATTTTGAGCCATAAACCGAGCCTTGTATCCCCTGGACCACCCTTGCATTTTATGCAATCTTGACTAGTAATGCTTGCCTAGTCTTGTGTTTAGGATACGGGAACGATTGCCTTGGTTGATTCTCTTTGTTTTGTTTTGTTTTGTTTTGTTTTGTTTTGTTTTGTTTTGTTTTGTTTTGTTTTGTTTTGTTTTGTTGCATGCTCATTGTGACTTGCCTTTGCTTGTCTCTACTTGTTTTAAAAAAAAACCTAAAAAAAAACCCGGTCTAAACAGGAGAGACCATAGAAAAAAGTGAGCTCATCCGGCTTGTGTTTGCTCTTGAAAAAAAAAAAGGTGCTCAAGAAAAACCCGGCCTAAATAGGAGAGGCCATAGAAAAAAGTGAGCCAACCTAAGAGCTAATTCAGTTTTTAAGTGAAAAAAAAAGAGTTTTCAAAATCAAGTGCGTACTTAGTAGCTTCCTAGACATAGGTCCGGGCAAGCTAGCTAGTCTTTGTTCGCCTAGCCAAACCTTTCCTAGCCGTGACCTACTTTCACTTGCATCTTGTTATGATTTGAGTTCTAGGTCAGTTTTGGGGCTATCTTGTTTGGCTTGGTATACTACATCTTGCTTGGTTTTGTGTTGTTGCTTTGGTGCTTGGTTGTTTGCAATTGTCTAGGGATGGTGGATGATAACCAACCCGGGAAGGAGCTAGCCATGTCTTCACAAGGGAATGTATCTCCAGCCCTGGAAGAGGCCTTGCAAGACCTTCGGCAAACCTTGCTATCTATCAATGCACGGCTAGAAAGTGTGAAGCGCAAACAAGAGGATACCGCCGAGCAATTGCAACAATTGAGTGTCAACCGTCCTCCAAGCTGTGGTCATGTGGTGCCACAAGTTCAAAGAGAAGTCATTGGGTCTGCCCCTAATAATGTGGACCATGTGCAATTCCGGGAGGAAGCGTCTTCTTCTCACGCACCGAGGGTGTCTTTGGCGCCACAAGGGGGATATGCGGCGTACGAAGCGCCACCATTTGTAGCAACCTCGGGGGTAAGTATGTTTAATGATTTTGTTACATTTCCTAATAATATCCCTATTGGTGCTACTAACCTTCCAGGTTATGGAGTTGGAGGCTATGACTCTTATGGGCGATCTTAAGCTACACTTGCGCCCACCGCCAATCTTTTCCCTCCACAAATGGCGATGATGGGACCTCAAGTCCGTGCAACTATGCGGCCTCCAATGCCTTCCCAACGACATGTTCCCCCGGCCTACCATGAAGAAAGGCCACAAGGAAGGGAGCAACACCACAGTGTTAAGCTCTATGTGCAAACATTTGCAGGATCTTCCAACGGGGATGAGTGCTTGGATTGGATGGCCAAAACTGAGTCCATCTTCGAGTTCTATGGATATGATGATGCTAGGAGGGTCGCCATCGCCGCAATTCACTTCCCCGACTTCGCCTACCATTGGTGGCAAGAGGACCAGGCGGAGCGGCGCCGCATGGGATATGATCCCATTAGGACTTGGCAAGAGCTCAAGGATGCTCTTTCAGAGCGTTTTATGCCAAGGGACTGCCCTAATCAAAGGAAGCCTTCTATGCTCATTGAAGATGAGCTAAAGCCAAAAGAAAAGGATGAAGTTGAAGAACCATCTCTTTCATCTACGAAAGGCAAACGTCCACCCATCATTGCCCGTAGTTCACTCAACTCTTTGGCTACTCCATGGATGGATGCAACATCTATGGTTCCTTCATGTTTGACGTTCCTACTCCAAGAAGATGTTGACGACAAGGATGATAAGCCTTCTGAACTCAATAGCACTTGTGACCATGAGAAGAAGGATGCTCAATCCAAGGCTCGTTGTAGGGGAGTATCACTTGACTCTAATCAGTTTATTCTTTTCCCTTTGCTTCAAACTGAATTCTTTTCAAGGGTTAGAGAATCCCTAGTTCATGAATATGTTTTTGTAGGTGAAACTAGATATGCATGCATACATCATAGTTCTCTTGTTCTATTCATGACTTGTTGGATACCTTTAGTTCGTGATCAACATGTATACAAGTCCTTGCATTCAGTTTTTGCATGTAGAACTAGGCATTCATGTGTGCATCATTGTTCTCATTCGCAATTCTTGTTGCATGATAAAAAAAATGGTCCTATGCGTTGCATTTGTTGCAAAGTATGTCATGTACGTGCATCTCATGTTCTATACTTAAGCACATCTTTAGGCTGAAGCTGGGAATTACTTGTGCATGGAAATTCATCCATGGATACTCAATGAAACTAATCATGGTCGCTTACACATACCCTGCTTGCCCTGACGACGTATTGGTCCCTCATTTCCTTGTTTTTCTTTGTGCAGTGTTGTGTGCTCTAAAGCTTTTCTTGAAGTGCACTTGGATTCGTGGGCGAATCCTTTTCAAGAAGGGGAGGATGATGTGACTACGTCGCATCATGAACAAGACTCAAGCCATTCAAGCCATGAAGAGTCAAGCGCCGTCGCCGCCGTGCCTAGGGCATCTGAGCTAGGGCATGGAAGTTGGCCCGGCAATTCTCACAACTCTCTGAGCCATCTTTTGGGGGATGACTCCACTGGTCCTCTAGGAGATATTGAGCACAAGAATGCCTATGAAACTGACGTGGAAGCAAGGAAGTGCCGCACACCTATGGTAGGCACAAGGGAGGCCGACGCTCGGGTCTTTCCGGGGCGAATCACTCGGGCTCGGGCTCGAGCATTGCAAGAGGGACTCCAGGCTGGCTTGATGACCATGGGAGAGCCGAGCCAAATGGAAGAGAAGGCCATGTGTGCCTTGGTGCAACAACCGGGCTAGGCGCAAGGTTTCCTTAAGCCATGTGGGGCTTGATTTGAAGAGGCATTTAATGCCGATTTTGTATGGGTCTTCATGACATTTTCTACCTTAGTTATTGGCTATGTTACGGTTAAAATTCCAGCATTAAAGGTTGGGTATATTAGGGGTAGCCGGCCCTTGTTTTTGGATGATGCAAACTTGAACCAAAAACCTTATTTTTCTCTCTCGTTTTTCAATGGAGTTTTCTGCAGAATTTTAGGGTTTAATTCAGTTCTTAGATAGATTAAAATCCAGGTTGTGAGTAATATCAACCCCGTGCCAGGATCTCCTTTGGTGCGTCATATCCAAAGCAATTTCCTTCACTAGTTCTTACAAGGCGAGGTGCGTCATATCCAACCCTTGTGAGTTCATATCCCCTTCGACTTTGCCCTATCTCTCCACCTCTCATCCTATCCTCAATCCACTCTTGAATCACCCCAATATCATCCAAAGAGTCAGCCCAAGGCGCGCCCCAAACTGCCCTCAAATCTCCCTCTCGCCGGTGCCAAGTTCCTTGCGGAACCATCTGCGACACCTCAGTAGATTCGCCATATCTTCCGACTCCTAGATCAGTTCGCGCTCAGATTTTCAGGGAACAAGATAGACTCCCGGATCTACCACTGGGATTTGGAATCACTCAATTCGGAGCCTGGACCAGAGAGAACGATCCTTCTGAATACAGAAGATTCCCCTTGCCGGTTTGGTGTTGTCTCGCCTAATTCCTTTGGCTCTTGTGGACTTCCTCACACCGAAGGCTACATCCCGATCCTCACGCATCAACTGGGAAGTAGAATAACAGATCCACAACCCGAAGCACAAGTTCAACAACAAAGCATAGAAATAAAGGTTCAGCTGGTAAACATTCACTTTAATGGAGTCGCAGATTTCAGCATCAGGATCAAGATCAAAGTCAACAAAAATAAATATCACAAACCAGAAAGCAGAAAACAAAGAGGAAAAAACGAGAAGAAGATCAAGAAGAGGAGGCTCAAAACAACATAACCTGGTTGGACGTCGGGTAGACGAATTAAGCTTGATTCCAGAAAGCTTAATGGTCGGTCTAAACACCCAGAAAAGGCCAAGGTGACGGATCTGTAGAGCTAGATCCCACCAGCTTTCCCGCAACTTGCGGACGACCAGGAGACAGGAAGAGAGTCGGAGAAGGTAAGCAATATCGATGGCGAGGTGCAACTTCAAGAAGACGAAGAGGATTTGGAGCAGATCCGAGAGACATCCCAGAATGGAATATCTTCCAAAAACGCCCCGGGACTTAAGATCAGGGGCATGATTGGGGTGGTAGGGGTGCCGATCTTCTTCAAGGGAAGCAAGATCTGGGATTCCAGGGGTTTGATTTGCAGAAGCAAAATTTTTTTAGGTCAGGGATAAAGCGGTAGAGATGAACGACGCCCCGTGAGCTAGGGTTTCAAGTGGCGTTTTTGGGAGCGTTTTCATTTTTTCGAAGTTAGTAGTCTAGTACATTAATATAACGTAGAATCATACATGTCAAAGAATAGTTTGATAGATAACTATTCTCAATTAAAGTTTGGTTGGTGCTCTATTTATAAAAATGGAAAAAATTATAAATACTTTTTTTTTTCCTTTCACATTTTCTCATACCATTTAAATTTACAAATTTACAAATTAATTTTTAATAAAAAATACATAATAAATTGAAAAGTCTTTATAATTTTCTTTGCAAAAACGAGTATAAAATAATTAATTCACAGCGAGCATAGAAATCGAGTATCCATAAAATATTCCTTAAATAATATTGACAATCTCCTCCATCCCTTATTCTCAAAGATATCACAAATAAATTGCTACAGAAAAAAAAGATATCACAAATAAATAGGCCGGGACTATTTAGTCTCGCATTTTATATATCATCCCTTCTTCTAATTCTATTCTTTATTTTTGTGTCATTACATTTACATTAGGTTCTAGTTTTTGCCCTAATAAGGAATCATGTTTGTACGTATTTTTGGGTCCGAAATAGAGGCAAAATGTATGCTTAATAAATGATGGATAAAATATCTTATCATTAAATATTTTATCTTGTTATTTTTTTAAAATAATAAGAGATTTTTTGTAGCTTTAATTAAGGAGAGATAAAAGGTGGATCTTTTATTACTTGCAAGTTGCAAAGAAAGTTAACAAATATCTCTTAGGGTGCGGTTCTTGTGAGAACCATTCCCTAAGAGAGAACTAAGAATAAATCACAGCCATCCACATAAACTAGCTGTAACAAATGGTAAGCGCGCGCGTGTAAACCTAAAAAAAGGAAGAAAATGAAAGAAATGTAGCGCTCAAGTTTGTTCATGGACAATAAACAATTAGTTCAAGGATACTTAAATTACAGTTCATGGACTTTTTCTCTCAACTGTTACATGCATGTTCAAGGACATAAGTACAAACGGTCAAGGATACTTAAATGAAAGTTCATGAACTTTTTCTCTCAACTGTTTCCAGCCTTTTACATCCATGTTCAAGGACATCAGTACAAACGTTCAAGGATACTTAAATGACCGTTCATGGACTTTTTCTCTCAACTGTTTCCAGCCTTTTACATCCATGTTTAAGGACATAAGTACAAACGTTCAAGGATACTTAAATGACAGTTCATGGACTTTTTCTCTCAACTGTTTCCAGCTTTTTACATGCATGTTCAAGGACATAAGTATAAACATTCAAGGATACTTAAATGACAGTTCATGAATTTTTTCTCTCAACTGTTTCCAGCCCTTTTCCTCCTCTTATCATTGCCCGTATAAATCAATCGCAGCGTAGCCCATTTCCGATAAACACCTTTTATTACGTTTTCTGAAATCCCCTCTTTAGAAATTCCAACAGCCCACAGGATAATCCATTGTTTCTGTCGAATCTGGTAAATAATCCATTGTTTGTGTCACTACTTGCTTTAATCTTTCTCTTTTAAACTACCCAAATCGGAAACAGACAACTTCAATTTCCTGTAAATTTCGGGGGAATAATTTGTCCAAAGTATGTTAATGGAGGCGAATGTTGGAGTCCCGACGGAGCGCAAGCTCCAGAGACTGAGATGCTCTGTCCAGAACTACAATTGGGGTCGAATTGGGCCCGACTCGGCGGTTGTGAGGCTGTATGCGGCGAATTCCGCCGCCGTCGTCGATTCATCGAAGCCATACGCTGAGCTCTGGATGTTACATATGTTGGGGGAATTCATCAGCAAAGCGCTTGTGTAAGTCAAATCAAATCTCTCTCTCTCTCTCTCGCCTCTGAATGATTCACCGATCGCCATTGTTATATTGTAATTCCCAGCCGTCCGATTGATTTGTGATCAACGGTTCAGGTAATTTCTTAGTTCTCTCCTAATATATTGTTCTTATGTGAAGCTCTTCCATATCTCTTAATCCTAATTTCTCTTCATGATTGATTCATTATTATCCTAGAGCATATTGACGATAATGCTTTCAAATAAACTCAATTCATATTTACTTGTAGTTATGTCCATTATCTTAGTGCAGTTAGTACTTATCTGTTAGTGGCTATTGTTAGAGAGATTGTAGGAGTTGTTAGCATATCTCTCTCAAGTAGTTAATATATCTTGTATAAGAATAGTAGATTCTGCTTAATGATAATTATCACTTTCTACCATTATCTTATATGGTATCAGCCGATGATCTTTCAAATTCATCCCTTTCCTCAAAACTTAAACACGACAACTGCAACTCTTTGCCATGGCAGCCGAGTTATCTTAGTACAGTTAGTGCTTATCTGTTAGTGGCTATTGTTATAGAGATTGTAGGAGTTGTTAGCATATCTCTCTCAAGTAGTTAATCTATCTAGTATAAGAATAGCAGATTCTGCTTAATGATAATTGTTGGGCCCAAGATACTCTCATAGGCCAGGCCGAACAGACTGGGCCGCCTTACCTCAGATATGGCCCAAGAAGTGTGAAGAAGGACGTCGGATGCTCATCACTGCACTTACTCGACCAATCCCGAAGATCTCGCCCAAACGCCATAATTGCTTGATCCTTAGCAACAGCGGCCAACTTAAGTGCAAGATTAGAGGTGTCATTAAATGAGAGGATCCCAAAGATTATGCTCACGAATAAAAGGAAGGATCTCGCAAAAACGGTAACAAGACCGATAAAGAGAAAGAACCCATAAATAGGGTACGAAGAGGCTAAGAAGGGGATACTGACTTAAGAGACACCAACCCAGCAATACTCATCAACTCAGCTCTTGCAAAGCTTGCTAACCCACTGGTTCTCGTTTAGTCCTTTTGGTACATCATCCGACTGCGGACAATCGAGTCACCAGAGTAGTCAGTCGAACAGGGCCTGATCTTCTAGTCCTTGAGGATAAGTTGTATTTCGACTCATTTCTGTTATCACTTGATCAATACATCATAATATAATCTTGCCCCTATTTCATACGTAGTTGATTGTTTATTTGGTTTGGATTTATCGCATTCTATCCGATCGACTCATTACCCCGTCTAAGGCGATTTAGGTTGATTGATCTTTTCGCCCCAAAACAATTTGGCGCCCACCGTGGGGCAACTTGCCGATCACCATCTCAAAAATCCTCCAACCATGACTGTTAACCTACCTACCGATGCCGAGGAACCACGCCTCAAAGACGACTCCCAAACTCATGGAAACACAATCGAAAACCCTACTCTGAACCAACTCTAAGAGCTTGCCCAAAAAATGACTACCCTCCAAGATGACCTCGCCCGACAACGTCAAAAGACCGAAGCTCTGGCTGCCTTGTCTACCCAACCTGAAGCCGAGATCGCACAACTAACTCGTGAAAATGAGTCTCTTAGATCGCAGGTACAGTCGATGGCATCTGGATCCAGACAAGCGCCCATCCATAGCAGCGTCCAGACACGTCTTAACATGGATAACGTCGAGCTGACTCCCCCAAGCGTCCGACGTCCCGAATATGTTGATGGTACGTCTCAAACTCCTTTGGTCAATCCATTTTCGACTAACAACGTTACTTTCTCTACACCGATTGGGTAAGCAGGAATCCGAATCGACGAACCACAGGTTACCAATCCCCCCGATATCCTGGCTCTCGTCCAGCAGACGCTCAGTCAGCACATGAAGGCGCTCGACAATCGCATTGCTAGAATTCTCGGAGTTTCGCAACCGATCGAGAAAGAAGCATCAGACGGATACGAAGAATCTCCGTTCATCAAAGAAATCGCCAGAGTCGAGATCCCTAAGAAGTTCAACCTTCCTAGCATGATGACTTTCAACGGCACTAACGATCCAAACGATCACATCTCTCTCTATAAACAAAAATTAATGACTATGTCTGTTCCAAGGGAGAGCCGCGAGGCTGTCATGTGCAAAAGCTTTGGCATGACTCTCGCGGGTCCCACACTAACCTGGTTTATGCGTTTGCCTCAGGGTACGATCACCTTGATAGGCGTTGTCGTGACACCTAAACAAAATAATTCCTAACAAACCTAACTAATGTAGTCTGGTAAGTAAGGGTCAAATCCCATAGAGAATCAAATACTATTCCAACGATGTAATTGTATACCAACAAGTAACCAAGGGGGGGTTTCTGATTAAAAACAAACAAATAAACAAAATAAATAAAAACAACGACTTGAAATCAAATAGGGAAAATAACTCAGCCAAACAAATATTCACACTTCAAATTGATAGATCGATCATTGATTATTCCTAGTCCTCAATACTCATGAAAGTCCTAATCCCTGTTCTGAATTAGTTACCAGTCCAACCAGTCCTGATAACCCTAACTATTAAACAAATCCCTACTAACCTTCAAGATCTAATTCAATAGCAGCAAGAAGTTCAGGAATAGATAGGTACATGCAAGTGTAGCAACCAGTCATACAATTGCATGTAATTAATTCTCTACACAAACTAAGGGATTTAGATTCTCAACCAGTATCCTCTAATCCTTAGTAGTATGATCAATAACAATCTCAATAGGTTGTATGAAAAAGGGGAACCAATAGCATAATACTAATTTCTCTAAGTTGTCAATCTAGAGGGAACTACTATTAAAATCTATTTGATTTCCTAATCAACAAATCAAGGGGAATCGATATATGATCAATGAGATTAAGCACGAGAGAAAATTAATACAATCATAGAAAGAGTAAAGGAATAACCTCACGATCCAATCAATCCAAAGGCTTCAATTGTCTGCCTGAGCAAAAGGTAAAAACAACGATGAATGAAACTAGGTCTAACTTGATTGATTACGACAACTAGGTTAACTAAAAGTTGTTTTAACCTAATTCTAAAAGTATGTAAAATAATAAATTAACAATAATAAAAATAATAATAAAAAAATAATAAATCACGGGATATTAATCCCGTATTCTCCACCTCGGCCCAGCAACAGCAAAGCCCACCTCCAAGACTTCTTCTCGGTGGAATCAGCACGGCCCAACTCCATCAACAGCGGCCCACTCCAATTGCAGCTACTTCACTGACATCATGCAGCGTCACGGCCATTTCTTTCCAGCTTCAATTTCACGCGAAAGCAATTCTTCTTCGTTTCACGCGGGCCCCAGCCTTCACGGGCTTCTTCTTCATTTGCTTGGGCCTTTCCTCCAATTTGGGCCTTTCCTTCATGGGCCGAGCTTCACCCAAATTCTAGCTTCACGTGAATTTCCACTTCTCTCGGGAATTTCGCCATCTCCTCATGTGGTCAACTCTTCTTCCTCTGGATGTCTACAATTAACTCCTCCAAACCACCAAAACCACACTTCTCCGCTCTAACTCCATAATCTCTAATTGTTCTCTAAATCCAACCAAATGGCACCTCAAACCTGATAATAACCCCTAGAAATTCACTACCAAATAGTGCCGATCACACCTCGTTCGCAGATCTGGTCAATTCCTTTAAAGTCCAATTCGGCAACAGTCGGAGGCTCGAGAGGCAGTCAAACAATCTCTATCGAGTCACCCAAAGGTATAATGAACCTCTCCGAAGCTATCTTAACAGGTACAACAAGGAAAATATCACGATCCCCCATTGCAATGTCACCACCTCCATCGAAGCCTTCAGACAAGGTTTGATCAAAGATAGCAACCTTTACAACGAGATCACCAAGTACCCGTGCAGAAGCTTCAAAGACGTCCAAGCCAAGACCATGGCTGAGGTGCATTTAGAAGAAGATCGCGAGTCACGAAAGGCATCCCATGGACCCGACCATTCCGATCGCAAATCCTCTTTCGACAATCGCCGAGACAGACGCCATCATCCGTACCCTCGTGGTCGGAATGAGCAAAGTCAGGTAAACTCCTTCCAAGACAGGTCTCAAGACTGGAAAGACGCTCCGACACTGCTTCCCAGGGTCCAATCTTACAGCTTCAACATTTCTGTGTCGGAGCTCCTCAAGAGTTTCGACAAATATGGGAAAGAAGTAAGATGGCCCCAAAAGAGCGACAGACCAGACGTCAAGAAGGATATGAACAGGTGGTGCAAATTCCATGGTGACCACGGTCACTCAACATATGAATGCATCGCATTGCGCAAAGAGGTCGCTAGGTTGCTTGCACAAGGTCTCTTGCACGATGTGATCTCGGAACGGGCCAAAGCCACCATGGAACGACGAGACCAGGAAAAACACTACAACATCCCCAGGATAGCCATCGCGCCACCAATCGGTGCCGGCGCCGCCTGGTTGTCCACATGGGCCGCAGCCCATACACCCCAACCCGGCCCCAAGGCCCAACCCATGTGGACAACCAGGCGGCGCCGACACCGATTGGTGGCGCGGTGGCTGGCCTAGGGATGTTACATAAAAGTACACTTTGAATGAGAGGGGCTCCGACCTTATTGGGCCAACCAAATCCCCATGGTTGGGAGGTTGTTGGTGAGAGTCGAACACGCGACCTCCCCACCCTTTATCAAGCCTCCGAAGAGCGCCTTGATACCAATTGGGATGCAGATCAATTGGTGACATATCTCTCAGGAAAGGGGAGATATGCCAAAGGTCGGGGGTTCGATTCCCCTTGGCAACAACCCGCCTTGATACCAATTGCGCTGCAGCGTAATTGGTGACAAGTGATGCTTTGGCAGCTTGTTAAAGCGTGAGGTCTCGAGTTCGAGATTCACGAACAACCTGCTGGGCGCCATTTGATATGGGCCAGTGAGGGGTTGGGGTGTATGGGCTGCATCTCTGTGATGGGCCGGGCTGCTAAGCTGTCGAGGTATTACAAACACGATAAACCTCCATCTCCTGTCCATACAAAAATCATCAATACTATTTCAGGAGGCTCGAACGTATGTGGAAACACGTACTCTGCAGCAAAAAGACATGCGAGAGAAAACAAAGGTAACAAGCCCGAGATACCAGAGTTCAGACGACCCAAGGTCCCTAACCTCCCAACGGTCACATTCGACGGATCCGACGTTGACGAATCGAGGGATCATCATGACGGTCTGGTAATCTCTTTGTCCATTGGAAATTGTTTGATACGTAGAGTACTAATCGATATAGGAAGTTCGACCAACCTCTTGACCTTCGATGCCCTCAAAGGGATGGGTCTGGGTAAAGATGATCTTATCAGGAAATCAACTCCGCTAGTTGGGTTCAGCGGCAAAGTCAAGCACACTATCGGCGAAATCGTTCTTACGACATATGATATGCGATATATTGTATAGCACATCTAGTGGTTATTAGCATGATTTAGGTGTTGTTTGGATATGCTTTGATGGTAATTCTGTAATCCGGAAGAGAAGACGAGAAGTGAAGAAATCATGGGATTTACAGAGGTTTGAAGTGCATTGAAGAGTAGAAGAACAGTGTGCTGAATTCAATTGGTTCGTTCTCTTTAATCCGATGTCCAAATGGAGTGATTCTAATTCGAGGAGTTAGATCTTGAAGTCTACTAGAAGTCCTCAAAATATGAGCGCAATCCGAGTTGAGAATCAAAAGGTATGAGAATCATGATTGAACAAAAAACATACACACTTGCAGGCCTCCCTTTTCTTACATGACATGGAAAGCCCTACTCGATGGAGCAAACAGGCAAATCCGAAACAAGTCAAAGGCATCACGACTATCTTTTCTAAAAAGAGTCTGACAAACATTTAGACATAGAGCAAGGTCAATCCTTTGTAAAACAGAATACACCAATAATAAAGAGAATCTAATTCTTTTTACATTCATGCGACCCGCGATGGTGGACGGGTCGCCAAAACATATTGTCTGCCTACACACATGTAGGACTTCAAACATTCCTAAGAACATTCTATGCGACCCGCGATGGTGGACGGGTCGCCAAACCAAAAGTACCTCACCCATACACAAGTGGAACCACAAGTCATTTGCAAAAGGATCATAAAGGAGGAGGATAAAAAACTAGGAGTCAGGAGTCACATCATTACCTTCGGCGGGAGCCGGGTCAGACAAGGGCTGGGGCTCGGACGACACGATAGGAGCGGCACCATTGGAGTGAACCTCATCTTCACCTACACTTTCATCAGGAGACTCCTCCTCAATGCCGACGAGCCGAAACAACTCCACCCCCGGATTCCCCTTAGGAAACATGGTATCTGTTTTGGGGAGAAAAGATCAATCAACCTAAACCGCCTTAGACGGGGTAACGAGTCGATCAGATAGTATAAAATAAATCCAAACCAAAACAATCAACCACGTACGAAATAGATGCGAAAGTATAGTATGATATATTGACTGAATGATGACATAAGTGAATCAAAGTACAACTTATCCTTGAGGAATAAGGGATCGAGTCTTGTCCGACCGGCTATTCCGATGGCTTGACCGGCGGTAATCGAATAATGCCACAGGGGAATTGACGAGAATCGATGTGCTAGCAAGCTTTTTCGAGAGCTGAGTAGATGAGTGTTGTTCGCAGACGTGTCGTGTGTCGATCACTCTTTCATGGTCTATTTATGGTATCTTCTCCTTCGTCCGTTACTGTTTACGTGATATTCTCCATTTATTCCTATACGTGATCTCCGGGATTTCTCTTTAATGGCATCATAATCCTATGCTTGATTTGGTTACCATTTGCCTTGGGTTGAGCAATTAATGCTCTGGGCGAATTTCTCGGGGTTGGTCGGATCCCATGCGTTCGAGGACGTCCGACGCCTCTCTCCAGTCTTCTCGGCCTACCTCTGCACTTGAGTCTTGGCCCAATCTACTTGCACTGGCTCCATTGGAACATGTTGGGCCCAACAATAGCCCCAAGTTGTTTTGGGCTCAAGGCACCCATGAAACGGGAGTCCAAACAACTTCCACTCCACACGATCTCCACCCTCCGATCTGGGCGCGATAGGCGAGGGCTAACGTGGCGACAATCTCGCGGCGTGATGGGACGTCTCTGTGACTTGATGATTCCCTCCATAAATCCAAAGCATGATCTGATGGTTTCACTTCATCTTCTCCCCTTTTCTCACTGATTTGGTAGGTTCTCTAGGCTTTTCAAAAAATTGCTTTTCGATTTCCCCCTCTTTCTGTTCTGGAAATGGTTTCCAGTGATTCTTACGAGTCGTCTGCTACTCACCCGAACTCGAGCAAGAACGAGCCCTCCCCCCCTCTCCTTTTGAAGGAGGCCGATGCTCTGACGGGGACGCTGACGGAGGCAGTGTTGGAGCAGATCCTCCAAGTCGGAGGCTTCCCTCCTGAGACGTTCGCGAGGTTGCCGCATCTGGACGAGAGAGCCGATGCTCGTTATGAGGGGTGGATTTGCTTTTATGCCTATCCATTTCGGATAGGTCATACATTTCCATTTTCTTCTCTTGTCAGGGATTTTCTGGCGACTCTGGCGCTTGCGCCGTGTCAGGTCAAGCCACAAGCGTGGCGAATCCTTAGGGTTTTAGATCTGTTGAATTCTCAGTCAGGGGACGGTTTTAATTTTGACGCCCTGTGGTACAACTACTCTCTAGGGTCGAAGAGTTCCTCTCGGGTCCACTTGCGCATCCATCCGGGTCGGAAGCCTTTGGTGGCTAACCTTGACGTAAACGACCGTGGATGGGGGTCGAAGTTTTTCTTCGTCGAGCATTCGTCTCTAGAGAAGGGGGGTGACTACTCATTTTTGCTGTCAGAGTGGCGAGTCGAGAGTACGTATTTGACTTTTCTTTGCCCAGTTTTAAGTGTTTTAACCTTTTGCTTAACTCTTCTTATTTGTAGTCCCTGAAGCTGAAGACTTGGAGGTGGATGCTCAGTCGGAAGGTCTGACCAATATAATTCTTGGTATCCCTGCGTCAGAGCGGAAATTCGTAAATGTCAACCTGTTGTCTGTCGCCCCCACCACTCAGGACGTCATGTCGACTCTTTCGTCATCCCGGGTTAAGTGTAAGTATTTTGTTTGAGTCATGTATCTTTCATCGTGTGTTCGTATCTTATGTCTTGTCTGGTATGTCAGTGTCTCCAACTGGTCGGTCAAGCGCTCGCTTGAAGGGAGTGTCTAGGAAGGGTCTGATAGAGCAGAGGTTGGCAGCGGCTAGGGCCTCGTCGAGTAAATCGACGTCAACCGAGTCGTCACTTCCAGCCAAAGTTGGATCAAAATGGAAGACAGGTGTTTCTCCTGACACCGGGAAGGTGGTGGAAGACACTTTAAAGAAGAGGTCGGTGGTCGCTCGTGGAGTCGAAAAGATCGATTCGGTCGGTCGATCAATTGCCGACTTGTTCCATGGTCAGGACCCGACTCTGAAGTCTGAAGTCGATGGCGTTTCTCCTTTGGACTGCATCGGCGAGGCGGGGTGTTCTGCGTGGAAGGTAAGTTGTCTTCTCGAATCTCAAGTACACATGTTTTCTTTCTTGTAAGGCTGGTTGGTTTTGAGTTTTGATTTTTTCTTTCTTTTTCCAGACTTTTCAATTTCTCTTGGGTGCGTATTCTGGAGTCAAGGAGATGGTTAATAAGGCTGAGGATAGGGCTGCTAAGTCAGAGTCCGACCTGGCGTCTCTAAAGACTAAGGTGGAGGGGGCTGAAAGCCGCTTCAGAGACGTTGAGCACCGCTTCGCTAGGGAGCTGAAGAGTTGCCAAGACGAGTTGGATGTTTGTCGGAGGGAGCTTAGCGAGAGTCAGACTAGTGTTGAAGAGAGGGTTAAGCAGGCTAAGATCGATGCTGGTCGGATCGCATACGACGTAGGCGATTTTTACGCGTTGAAGTCGCGTGTCGAGATGATTGAAGAATTTGAAGAGGGCAAACAGGAGACCTGGGACCTGAAGGCAGAAAAGGAGACCATGTATACCCTGTTTCCGAAGGGGATTCCTGGTTCGGAGCTGATCCAGCTGGCCGGCGTCGGAGAAGAGTCTCCAGACGAAAGCGCTGGTGAAGACGAGGTCCATTATGGCGACACCGTGCCGATCGAGCCCCAACCTTCTTCCGACCCGACTCCTACTGAGGGTAACGCTGCGACCCCTGACTCTTGATTTTTTCGTAAATGACCTATGGTCCCACCTGCGTGTGGGTAGAATATTTTCTGGTTTGGCGACCCGTCCATCATCGCGGGTCACAGAATATGTTTTTTTAAGAATGCTTGAAGTCCTACATGTGTGTAGGCAGACAATATGTTTTGGCGACCCGTCCATCATCGCGGGTCGCGTGGATGTAAAAAAAAGTTAGAATTTTATTGACATAATCTGTTTTACAAAGGGTCGATCTTGTTTCGTGTCCGTGTGTGTTGTCGGATTCTTCTAGAGAAGATAGACGTGACGCCTTTGATCTGTGTCAGATTTGCTCGTGTGCTCCGTCGAGTAGGGCTTTCCGTGTCGTGTAAGAAAAGGGAGGCATGCGAATGTATACGTTTATGTTTAGTCATGACTTAGTGTTTATGCCGAGGAGGAAATCAATATGTCTTTATTGCGTAGACGTAATAAGGTGTTTTGACCTTATGTATTGTGTAAGGTAGACGATGTGCCGGCGTGCCTCTGGTATTCATCTCCTCGTGTTCCGATCGATCGTGTAGTGTAAGCGCTTTTGTGTGACTGGATCCAGCTTGTATGTCGGTGACGTCCTGTACCTATGGTAGCAAGAAAGTATCCTTGCTAGATGTAAGCATTTAGGTTTATTAAATGGAATTGAGTTTGTAGCAACGAATAGCATATGAAAAGTGAGAGGATCTTAGCGTCTTACTTTGTGGGTCTAGAAGTGATACAACTTCAGATGTGTAGCGTTCCAACTTCTTGGGATCGGTCGTCCGTCTTTATCCTCCAACCGGTATGCTCCCTGTCCGACTACTTCTTTGACGAGGTAGGGACCTTCCCACTGAGATGCGAGCTTTCCGTCGATCGGATTCTTGGTGTTCTGGAATGTCTTTCTGATGACCCAATCGCCAATTTTGAAGACTTTGGCTTGAACGTTTTTGTTGTAACTTCTTGTGACCTGCTGTTGGAACCTGAGCATTCTAATTCTGGCTTTTTCCCTAGTCTCATCCACCGTGTCCAAGTTGTGTGCTAGCTCGACATCATTTTTTTCATTCGTCTAGAGGCTGTAACGGGCTGTCGGAACTAGTAGTTCGGCGGGAATGACCGCTTCACTTCCATAGATGAGTGAGAATGATGATTGTCCGGTTGCGTTCTTTGGGGTGGTCCTGTCAGACCAGAGGATGAGGGGAAGTTCGTCTGCCCATTTTCCTTTAGCCCCTGTGAGGCGTTTCTTGAGGTTGTTGATGATGATCTTGTTGCTAGACTCGGCTTGTCCGTTGGATTGTGGATACCGAGGAGTGGACGTGACCAGTTTGATGTTCCACTGGTCGCAGAAGGCTCGAGTCTTATGACTGATGAATTGGGAGCCATTGTCGCATACGATTTCTGACGGGATGCCAAATCTGCACAAGATACTGCATTTTTATAAACGAAATAACGTGTTGATCTTTTACCTCTCGGTAGGCTTCAACTTCGACCCATTTGGAAAAATAGTATGTCATGGCGAGGAAGAAGACTCGTTGGCCCAACGCAGGTGGGAGTTTTCCGACGATATCCATCCCCCGTCTCATGAAGGGCCATGGTGCTAAAGTCGGATGGAGGAGTTCCGAGGGTTGATGTGGAACGGGTGCATGTCATTGGCAGACGTCGCATTTCCTGGTGTACTCCATCGCGTCTCTATTCATTGTGGGCCAGTAGTATCCTATTCGTAAGGCTTTCCCCGAGAGGCTTCGTCCTCCGGTGTGGTTGCCACATTCTCCTTCATGTAACGATTGTAAGATGCGTCTGACTTCTGGAGTCTTGAGGCATCATAGGAGTATCCCTGTGACAAATCTTTTGAATAAGACATCACTTATAATGTCGAAGGAGAGAACTCTTACCTTTAGCCTTTTTGCTTCCGTTTTGTCGTTGGGTAGGATACCGTCTTTTAGCCATCTGACGTAAGGTAGCGTCCAGTCGTCATGATCGTTAGCGATGTCTTCTTCTGGTCGGTCGCCTATCTCCAACGTGATGAGTTCTTCCAGCGGTGTGCTTAAATCCTTGGATGTTTTTGGAACAGCTGGTGTTGTGATGTGTGCCAGTGAGATGTTTGGGAATTCCTTTGGATCCAAGATGGACCCCAGGTTGGCTAGTGCGTCAGCCTGAGCGTTGAGGTCTCTGGGAACTTGTCTGATGTCGAACTTTTGGAATTGGTCGATTAGTTTCTTGGCCACATCCAGATAAGCTATCATTCTGTCGTCCTTGGCGTTGTACGATCCTTGTATTTGATTTACGACTAAGAGGGAGTCGCAGATGACTTCGATCTCTCGGACTCCTAGGTCGTGTGCCAGAATGAGCCCAAATATGAGTGCTTCATATTCAGCTTCGTTGTTGGTCGCGTCCCATTCGCATCTTACGGCTTGGGCTATCATGTCCCCTTGTGGCGATTTTAGCACGACTCCCAGCCCCGATCCTCTAGCATTCGATGCACCGTCTGTATAGAGCTCCCATTTACCTGTTTCCTCTGTTGCGAGTAATTGCGTTGCTTCTTCGACGACTTCTTGTTCTAGGGTCGGGCTGAAATCTGCCACAAAATCAGCCAATGCCTGGGACTTGATCGCCGTCCTGGGCTCGTATTCGATGTCGTAGCCACTGAGGTGTATGGCCCATTTGGCCATTCGTCCTGTGAACTTAGGTTTCCTCATGATTGCTCTCATGGGATGGTTAGTGCGGACAATTATAGTATGAGATTCGAAATAGGGTTTGAGTTTATTTGACGCCATTACCAGTGATAAGACGATTTTTTCCAATGACGAATACCTTGTCTCCGCTGGGAGCAGCGTTCGATTGACATAGTAGATTGGCGATTGCTTACCGTCTTCTTCTCTGACCAGCACTGCGCTTACAGCGGATGCCGACACTGCTAGGTACAGCAATAGTGGCTCGTCGTCTTTAGGTTTTGCCAACAATAGGGGACTGGCCATGTATTTCTTTAGATCCTGAAATGCGACTTCATGTTCTTCTGTTCATTGAAAGGACTTGTTCTTTTTGAGAGCGTCGTGGAAGGGTTTGCACTTGTCTGACGACTTTGAGATGAACCTATTTAGAGCTGTTCTGGGCTGGCTTCTATTCCTCTTTGTGTCACTGTTGGGCCTGGCTTCCCCCTGGGAGAATGGGTCGAGTAAATCAAGACCAAGCCCACGATAGATCGGAAGAACAAGGGAAAAACCCAGAGGAGGCGACGAGACTTCTCTGGTCGAATGCCCTCCGACAGGATCGCAAGAATCTCGCCATACATGAAATGCCCAGATCACGCAACGGCCACAACATTCAAGCCACCGTAATTACAATGATTTAATGGCATAATCCCCGCCATTACTCTCAGCATTGAAGATAAAATATACGATCAAGACATAACGGTAAGAAGAGTAAAAAGACTTACCATATTTGGACGAAGAGGAAGATAAGAAGGATACAAACACAAATTACGCCACACACAAGCATTCTCGCTCAGAAATACATTAGAACAACATATCTGCTCCAAGCTTAGCTCTCCGAGAGTCATCCACGTTGATTCGTCACCGGTCGCAACCTGAAAGCCACAGGTCGAGTCCTACCCGATCTCTTGTCTTACTACGATAAGTTGTATCTCGATTCGATCCGATTAACACGACATCTAATAAAATCATCTCGCTATTCTACAATTATTTTGTTTGTCTATTATTTATTTGGTTTGGATTGTTTTCTATCACCCGATCGACTAGTTACCCCGTCTAAGGCGATTTAGGTCATCCGATCTTTTCTCCCCAAAACAATTTGGCGCCCACCGTGGGGCAACTTGCCGATCACCCTTCCGAAACTTTCCAACCATGACTATTGACCCACCTACCAACTCTGAAGAACCACGTCTCGAAGACGAAACCCAAACCGCAGGGAACACCACCAAAAATCCTACTCCAACCCAGTTCCAAGAACTTTCCCAGAAAATGGCCACCCTACAAGAGGAACTAGCCCAGCAACGCCAAAAGACCGAATCCCTAGCCGCTTTGTCAACCCCATCCGAAGTCGAGATCGCACAACTAACCCGTGAAAATGAGTCTCTTAAGTCGCAGGTACAATCAATGGCTTCGGGATCTAGGAGTATGCCCATCCACAGCAACGTCCGAACACGCCTCGACATGGACAACGTCGAGCCAACGCCCCTGGGCATGCGACGATCCGGATACGCATAGGGTACATCTCGAACTCCTATTGCCCATCCATTTTCGACTAACCATGTCACTTTTTCCACACCGATCGGGTCGGTAGGGGCCCGAATCGACGAACCACAGGTTACCAATCCACCAGACGTCTTGGCTCTTTTCCAGCAGATGCTCGACCAACACATGAAGACGATCGACGATCGCTTCAACATGCTTCCAGGAGTCCCGCAGCCAATCGAGAGGGAAGCGACCGACGAATTCGAAGAATCCCCGTTCATTGAAGAAATCGCCAGGGTCGAGATCCCCAAGAAGTTTCATCTTCCCAGCATGGCGACATTCGACGGCACCAGCGACCCAGATGACCATATTTCTATATATAAACAAAAATTAATGGCTACATCTGTTTCAAGGGAGAACCGCGAGTCCGTCATGTGCAAAAGCTTTGGCACGACCCTCACAGGTTCCGTACTAACTTGGTTTATGCGTTTGCCTCAGGGAACGATTGCATCGTTTGCGGATCTGGTCAACTCCTTCAAAAGTCAATTCGCCAGTAGTCGGAGGCTCAAAAAGCAGTCGAGTGACCTCTACCGAGTCACACAAAGGTATAACGAACCTCTCAGGAATTATCTCAACACGTACAATAAGGAGAAAGTGGCGATCCCCCACTGCGACGTCACAACCTCCATCGAAGCCTTCAGACAAGGACTGATCAAAGACAGCAACCTTTACGACAAGATTACCAAGTACCCATGCAAAAGCTTCGAAGACGTCCAGGCCAAGACCATGGCCGAGGTAAGATTGGAAGAGGACCATGAGTTGCGTAAATCCTCACGCGGATCCGATCCATCCGATCGAAAAAATCCCTCCGACAATCGTCGAGACAGGCGTCCTCATCCCTATTCTCGTAATCGAAATGAACCAAATCAGGTAAACTCTTTCCAA
Organism: Rheum nobile; assembly: GCA_027886185.1. NCBI lineage: Eukaryota > Viridiplantae > Streptophyta > Magnoliopsida > Caryophyllales > Polygonaceae > Rheum > Rheum nobile. The sequence goes on from WOAB01000811.1 coordinate 390,571, forward strand.
GACAGGTCACAAGATTGGAGAGACGGTCCGGCGTTGCCTCCTAGAGTCCAGTCTTATAACTTTAACGTTTCCGTGTCGGAGCTCGTCAAGAGTTTCGACAAATATGGAAAAGAGGTAAGATGGCCCCGAAAGAGAGACCGACCGGACGTCAAGAAGGACATGAGCCGATGGTGCAAATTCCATGGCGACCACGGGCATTCGACCGACGAGTGCATCGCCTTGCGAAAGGAAGTCGCTAGGCTGCTCTCACAGGGGCTCCTGCGCGACGTAATCTCAGAATGGGCAAAAGCTACCATGGAACGACGAGAACAGGTAAAACAGAACAAACCCTCATCTCCCATTCATACAAAAATCGTCAACACTATTTCAGGTGGATCGGACATATGTGGAAACACATACTCCGTGGCTAAGCGGCACGCCAAGGAAAGCAAGGGCGACAAGCCCGAATCATCAGAATTCAAGCTAAAGAAGACTTCCAACCTTTCGACGGTCACATTTGACGAGTCCGACTCTGACGGGTCGGATAGGCACCACGATGGTCTGGTAATCTCTTTATCCATTGGTAATTGCTTAATACGGAGAGTACTAATCGATACAGGGAGTTCGACCAACCTCTTGACCCTTGACGCTCTTAAAGAAATGGGTCTAACTGAGAACGACCTAATCAAGAAGTCGACCCCACTGGTCGGGTTTAGCGGTGAGGTCAAGCATACGACTGGCGAAATCATTCTAACCACATACGCTGGAGGAATCAACCAACAGGTAAAATTCTTAGTCCTAGACTGTCCGTCTCCCTATAATTGTATTCTTGGCAGGCAATGGATACACGCTATGAAGGCAGTACCTTCAACATATCATCAAGTCATCAAATTCCCCACTGAATGGGGAGTCCAAGAAATCAAAGGAGATCAAAGGACCGCTAAGGAGTGCTACGTCGTTTCTATGAAGAGCGCAATCAAACACAAGACCGCATAGCAACCACAGAGCGGCGAAGGACCTAGTCGGTACGTCAAACCAGAAATGGAAAAACTTGATGAGATCGCACTAGATCCTTCAAAGCCAGATCAAACGGTAAGGGTCGGGTCGAACTTGGACGACTCGACCAGACAACAACTCCTTGACTTTCTCAGGACCAATGCCGACTGTTTTGCATGGTCGCATGAGGATATGGTCGGAATATCTCCAAACATTATTACTCATAAATTAAATGTGGATCCATCTCATCCTCCTGTCAAGCAAAAACGCAAGAAGTTCACTCCCGAGCGGAATAAGATAATCGACGACGAAGTCAAAAGCTTATTGGAAACAGGAAAAATAAGAGAGGTCCACTACCCTGAATGGCTAGCCAGCGTGGTCGTACTCCAGAAGAAGAATGACAAATGGAGAGTCTGCATCGACTTCACAGATCTCAACAAAGCTTGTCCCAAGGACTCATTCCCACTACCCCACATCGATGCCATGGTCGACGCCACAGCAGGGCACGAAATGCTTACTTTCATGGACGCTTTCAGCGGCTACAATCAAATCCTCGTGGAACCCGACGATCAGGAAAAAACAGCATTCGTCACTAGCCAAGGTATCTACTGTTACAAAGTAATGCCCTTTGGCCTAAAAAATGCAGGGGCTACCTATCAGCAACTAGTCAACAAAATGTTCAAAGATCAAATCGGAGACACGATGGAAATCTATATAGACGACATGTTGGTCAAGTCCAAAAAGAAGGAAGATCACATAAACCATCTACGCGATAGCCTCGAGGTGCTCAAAAGGTATAACATGAAACTAAACCCTACTAAATGCTCCTTCGGAGTGTCGTCAGGAAAATTCTTGGGGTACATGGTGACACAAAGAGGAATAGAAGCTAGCCCAGAACAGATCAAGGCTCTCATCAACCTTCGATCCCCCCGATGCATCATAGACGTACAGAAACTTACAGGTCGGATAGCAGCTCTGAACAGATTCATCTCCAAATCGTCCGACAAGTGCAAACCCTTCCACGACACTCTCAAGAAGAACAAATCCTTTCAATGGATGGGAGAACACGAAGCAGCGTTCCATAACTTAAAAGAGTATCTGGCCAGTCCCATGTTGCTGACCAAACCTAAAGGCGATGAGCCCTTATTTCTATATCTTGCAGTGTCAGAATCAGCCGTAAGCGCAGTATTGGTCAGAGAAGAAGATGGCAAGCAGTCACCAATATACTACGTCAGTCAGACGCTGCAGCCAGCCGAAACGAGGTATTCGTCACTTGAAAAGCTCGTGCTATCATTGGTAATGGCTTCGAACAAACTCAAACCGTATTTCGAATTCCATACTATTACTGTTCGCACTAATCATCCCATGAGAGCTATCATGAGGAAACCTGAGTTCACAGGACGAATGACCAAATGGGCTATACACCTCAGCGGTTACGACATCGAATACGAGCCCAGGACAGCGATCAAGTCGCAAGCCTTAGCCGACTTTGTGGCCGATTTCAGTCCGACCCTAGAGCAAGAAGCCACAAGAGAAGCGACGCAACTACTCGCCATGAACGAAATAGGTACATGGGAGCTCCACACAGATGGGGCATCAAACCCCAGAGGATCGGGGCTAGGGGTCGTGCTAAAATTGCCACAAGGGGACAAGATAGCCCAGGCCGTCAGATGTGAGTGGGATGCGACTAATAACGAAGCTGAGTATAAGGCACTCATATTCGGACTCATCCTGGCTCGCGACCTAGGGGTCAGAGAGATCGAAGTCATTTGCGACTCCCTTCTAGTCGTGAACCAGATACGAGGGTCGTACAACGCTAAATACGTCAGAATGATAGCCTACCTCGAGGTAGCAAAGAAGCTGATCAGACAATTCCAAGCATTCGACATCAGACATGTACCCAGGGATCTTAACTCCCAAGCTGACGCACTCGCCAACCTAGGGTCCGCCTTAGACCCGAAAGAATTTCCGTACATACCATTGGCCCATATCATGACGCCAGCCGTCCCAAGGACATCCGTTGAGTCAACAACACCGCTTGAAGAACTCGTCGCCATGGAAATAGGTGACCGACCAGAAGAAGACATCGTCGACACCAATGCCGACTGGATGCTACCTTACATCAGATGGTTAAAAGACGGCATTCTGCCCGACGACAAGACAGAAGCAAAAAGGCTCAAGGTACAAGCACTCTCTTACGATATCATAGAAAACATCTTGTACAAAAGATCTGTTACAGGGCTACTCCTACGATGCCTCAAGACCCCAGAAGTCGGACGTATCTTGCAATCGTTACACGAAGGAGAGTGTGGCAACCACACCGGCGGACGAAGCCTCTCGGGAAAAGCCCTACGAAACGGATACTATTGGCCAACGATGAACAAAGACGCTATGGAATACACCAAGAAGTGCGATGCCTGTCAGCGGCATGCACCCGTCCATCATCAACCCTCAGAGCTTCTCCATCCGACTCTGGCTCCATGGCCCTTTATGAGGTGGGGAATGGACATTGTCGGGAAGCTTCCGCCCGCGTCGGGACAAAGAGTTTTCTTCCTTGCCATGACGGACTACTTTTCTAAATGGATCGAAGCAGAAGCCTACAGAGAGGTAAAAGATCAACATGTCATTTCATTCATAAAACGCAATATCTTGTGCAGATTTGGCATCCCATCAGAAATCGTGTGCGACAATGGCTCCCAATTCATCAGTCATAAGACTCGAGCCTTCTGCGACCAATGGAACATCAAATTGGTCATGTCCATACCTCGGTATCCGCAATCCAATGGACAAGCAGAATCCAACAACAAAATCATTATCAACAACCTCAAGAAACGCCTCACTGGGGCTAAAGGCAAATGGGCAGACGAACTCCCACTCATTCTCTAGTCCGACAGGACCACTCCAAAGAATGCGACCGGACAATCACCTTTCTCTCTCGTCTACGGGAGTGAGGCGGTCATCCCGGCCGAGTTACTGGTTCCGACCGCTCGTTGCAACCTTCAGACAAACGAGCAAAACGACATCGAACTAGTACACAACTTGGACACAGTGGACGAGATCAGAGAAAGAGCCCGAATCAGGATGGTCAGATTTTAACAACAGGTCGCAAAGAGTTACAATAAGAACGTCCGGATCAAGGCATTCAAGGTCGGAGACTGGGTCCTAAGGAAAACTTTCCAGAACACCAAGAACCCATCTGACGGAAAGCTAGCACCACAATGGGAAGGACCTTACTTAATCACCGAAGTAGTCGGACAGGGAGCATACCAATTAGAAGACAAGGACGGACGACCAATCCCGAGAAGTTGGAACATAGCACATCTAAAGCTATACCATTTCTGAACCAATGAGGTAAAAACATCACACAATTTTATACATCGCTATCTATCGCATATGCATCGCTATCTATCGCATATGCATCGCTATCCATCGCATATACATTGCTATCTATCGCATATACATCGCTATCTATCGCATATGCATCGCTATCCATCGCATATACATTGCTATCTATCGCATATACATCGCATCTTATCGCATGTACATCGCTATCTTCTTTTACATGTTATCACCTAACACTAAGCGAGGACTTCCTCCTTACAAAAACACAAATGCAGAACAGCATTTACATTGGATCCAGTCATCCGCAAAAAGCGCTTACATTACATTACACGATCGATCGGAACACGGGGAGATGACAACACAGGCACGTCGGCACACCGCCTGCCTTACACAAAACATAAGGTACAACACCTTATTACATTTACGCAATAAAACATATTGCTTACCTCCCCGGCAAACAGTCATGACTAACACACATACGAACATTCACAGGCCTGTTCTACACACATACATACGGGGAGCCCCACTCGACGGAGCACACGGGCAAAACCGACACATCAAACACAAAACGTCATCGACAGTTCTCTTGAACGTCTGACGAATTGTACAAAACAAGCAAACGTACGATCTTATATGTAAAGACAAATTGCATTAAATAAAAGTACTAGCATTTTTATACAAATATGTGACCCGCGATGGTGGACGGGTCGCCAAAACACATTGTCTGCCTACACATCTGTAGGACTTTACCAACATTCATTCAGAAATATCCTGCGACCCGCGATGGTGGACGGGTCGCCAAAACACATAATATTCAAACCCACACACAGGTGGGGCAAACGAAGTCAAACTACGCAAAGAAAACAAATCAGGCATCGGGGACAACGACATTACCTTCGGCAGGGGCTGGCTCCAGAGAGGCTACCTCGTCAGTCGGCTTGACATCGCCAGAGTGGGCCTCGTCCTCGTCGACGCCCTCATCCACGACTTCTTCTCCGACGCCGGCCAAGCAAAACAACTCTTGACCAGGATCACCCTTTGGGAACATGGAGTCCAAGGTCTCCTTCTCTGCCTTCAGATCCCAGAGCTCATGCTTGCCTTCGTTGAACTCTTCAATCATCTCGATGCGCGACTTCACCGCATAAAAGGCCCCAATGTCACCAGCAATCTGGCCATCCGCAATCCGAGCCCGCTTCACCTCTTCCTCAACGCCTGACCGGCACTCTTCAAACTCCTTCCGACATGCGACTAACTCCCCTTGACAGCTTTTTAACTCCCTGGTAAGGCGACGCTCAATCTCACGGCAACGACTCTCCGCTCCCTCCAGCATGGTCCTCAAGGACGCAAGGTCGGACTCTGACCTAGCAGCCCTGTCCTCAGCCTTAACGACCATTGCCTTGACACCGGAGTATGCCCCCAAGAGGTACTGGAAAGACTGAAGTCTCATACAACATCATGACACACAATCAGAAAACACGGTCGAACGAAAGAAAAAGAAAAGAGCACAAACAAAAGGCAACTCACCTTCCACGCGGAGCACCCCGCTTCACCAATGCAATCAAGAGGGGAGACGTCATCGACCTCCGACTTCAAAGTCGGGTCTTGAGCGTGAAAAAGGTCGGCGATCGATTGTCCGACGGCACCGATCTTGCCGATCCCCTCGGCTGTCGCCTCCTTCTTCCTAGGGACCTCCTCCACCTTGACGTCTTCAGGGTGAGCGCTCGCCTTCCTCTTGGAGCCAGCTTTGCCTGGAGCCGTCAGATCCACTAGAGCCGGTTTGCTTGATGCGGCTTTGGCCGCCGCCTTCCTTTGCTCGATTAGGCCTTTCCCTGACACTACCCTCACACGAGCACTCGTTCGACCACCAGGGGAATCTGACACGACAGAACAACAAAAAAGGAGAAATCCTAAAGTACACGACAAAATGAAAAATAGTAAAGGACTCTTAGAGCTGAGAGTCTACCTTTTGCGCGAGACGATGAAACAGTCGACATGACTTCCGGACCAGAAGGGGATGCTGACAATAGATTGACATTGGTAAAACTCCTCTCCGACGCTGGGACAGCTAGGACAATCTTGGACAAACCTTCCGATCGACTGGTCACTTCCAAATCTTCTGGTTCGGGAACTACAAAAAAGAAAAGTTAAGAAAAAGAGTTAAGACGCATAAAACAAGCAAAAGGGAAGACAAATACATACTCTCAACTCGCCACTCCCTCAATAAGAATGGACATTCCCCCTCCTTCTCCAGAGAAGAACGTTCGACAAAAAAGAACTTCGACCCCCATCCGCGGTCGTTGACATCCAGATTCTACACCAAAGGCTTCCGACCATGTCGGATACGCAACTGAACGCGAGAGGAACTCTTCGATCCAATGAAGTGGTTATACCACAGAGCGTAAAAATCAAAATCGGCCCCAGATCGAACATTTACAAGGTCCAAGACCCTTAGAACTCTCCACGCCTGAGGCATTACTTGGCATGGCGCCAACGCCAGAGTAGCTAAAAAATCCCTAACAAGGGGAGAAAAAGGAAATTTATGCCCTATTCGAAACGGGTACGCATAAAAACAAACCCATCCTTCATAACGAGCATCAACCCTCTCATCTGGATGATGCAACCTAGCGATCGTCTCCGGGGGAAATCCCCCAACTTGAAGAATCTGATCCAGTTCTGCCTGAGACAAAGTGCTAGTCAGCACATCCGACTCCTTCAAGATAAAACAAGGAGGAGCTTCGCCTTCATGCGGATCAGAAAGAGTCTTCGACAACTCGGAAGCCTCGCTAGAAACCATTTCGAGAATGGAAAGAGAGGGGAATCGAAGAGCTATGACTAGAGAAATCAGAAAGCTATGGCAAGAGAGACCGAGAAGCTTACCAGAAGAAGCTTGCAAAGGAAGATGAGATGAAGACTAATCGATTCCCTCTGCTCCGAATTTATGAAGGGAAGTGAAGATTTGCAGAGGCGTCGCATCATGCCCCGATCACACGCCACGTAGCCCTAAACAAATGCGCCAAAAAAGGATGGTGGAGATCGTGTTTACGGAAGTTGCCTCAAATTCCACTTTCCTTGCTTAAACCGAAAGCCCAAGGCAACTTGGGGCTATTGTTGGGCCTGGCTTCCCCCTGGGAGAATGGGTCGAGTAAATCAAGCCCAAGCCCACGATAGATCGGAAGAACAAGGGAAAAGCCCAGAGGAGGTGACGAGACTTCTCTAGTCGAATGCCCTCCGACAGGATCGCAAGAATCTCGCCATACATTAAATGCCCAGATCACGCAATGGCCACAACATTCAAGCGACCGTAATTACAATGATTTAATGGCATAATCCCCGCCATTACTCTCAGCATTGAAGATAAAATATACGATCAAGACATAACGGTAAGAAGAGTAAAAAGACTTACCATATTTGGACGAAGAGGAAGATAAGAAGGATACAAACACAAATTACGCCACACACAAGCATTCTCGCTCAAAAATACATCAGAACAACATATCTGCTCCAAGCTTAGCTCTCCGAGAGTCATCCATGCTGATTCGTCACCGGTCGCAACCTGAAAGCCACCGATCGAGTCCTACCCGATCTCTTGTCTTACTACGATAAGTTGTATCTCGATTCGATCCGATTAACACGACATCTAATAAAATCATCTCGTTATTCTACATTTATTCTTTGTTTGTCTATTATTTATTTGGTTTGGATTGTTTTCTATCACCCGATCGACTAGTTACCCCGTCTAAGGTGATTTAGGTCGTCCGATGGACGCACCGTCTGTATGGAGCTCCCATTTACCTGTTTCTTCTGTTGCGAGTAATTGCGTTGCTTCTTCGACGACTTCTTGTTATAGGGTCGGGCTAAAATCTGCCACAAAATCAGCCAATGCCTGGGACTTGATCGCCGTCCTGGGCTTGTATTCGATGTCGTAGCCGCTGAGGTGTATGTCCCATTTGGCCATTCGTCCTGTGAACTTAGGTTTCCTCATGATTGCTCTCATGGGATGGTTAGTGCGGGCAATTATAGTATGAGATTCGAAATAGGGTTTGAGTTTATTTGATGCCATTACCAGTGATAAGACGAGTTTTTCCAATGACGAATACCTTGTCTCCGCTAGGAGCAGCGTTCGACTGACGTAGTAGATTGGCGATTGCTTACCGTCTTCTTCTCTGACCAGCACTGCGATTACAGCGGATGCCGACACTGCTAGGTATAGCAATAGTGGCTCATCGTCTTTAGGTTTTGCCAACAATAGGGGACTGGCCATGTATTTCTTTAGATCCTGAAATGCGACTTCATGTTCTTCTGTCCATTGAAATGACTTGTTCTTTTTGAGAGCGTCGTGGAAGGGTTTGCACTTGTCTGACGACTTCGAGATGAACCTATTTAGAGCTGTTCTGGGCTGGCTTCTATTCCTCTTTGTGTCACCATGTACCCCAAGAATTTCCATGACAAAACTCCGAAGGAGCATTTTATAGGATTTAGTTTCATGTTATATCTTTTTAGTACCTCAAAGCTGTCGCGGAGGTGATCGATGTGGTCCTTTTTCTTTTTTGGTTTGACTAGCATGTCATCTATGTGGACTTCCATTGTGTTCCCAATCTGATCTTTGAACATCTTGTTGACTAGTCGTTGATAAGTAGCCCCTGTATTTTTTAGTCCGAAGGGCATCACTTTGTAACAATAAATACCTTGACTTGTGACGAATGTCGTTTTCTCCTGGTTCCATGAGGATCTGATTGTAGCCACTGAACGCATCCATAAAGGATAGCATTTCGTGACCTACTATCGCGTCGACCATGACGTCGATATGAGGGAGTGGGAAGGAGTCCTTGGGACATGCTTTGTTAAGGTCGGTGAAGTCGATGCAGACTCTCCATTTGCCATTCTTCTTTTGGACCACAACCACGTTGGCTAGCCACTCGGGGTAGTCTACTTGTCTTATTTTTCCTGTTTCCAGTAGGCTCTTGACTTCATCGTCGACGATCTTATTCCGCTCGGGGGCGAATTTCCTGCGCTTCTACTCTACAGGGGGTGAGATGGATCTACATTTAATTTATGAGTAATAATGTTTGGAGATATCCCGACCATGTCTTAATGTGACCACGCGAAGCAATCAGCATTAGATCGGAGGAAATCCAATATTTGTTGTCTGGTCGAGTCGTCCAGGTCCGACCCGACCCTTACCGTTTGGTTTGGCTTTGAAGGATCTAGTGCAATCTCGTCGAGCTTTTCCATCTCTGGTTCGATGTATCGACTGGATCCTTTGCCGATCTGTAATTGCTATGCGATCTTGGGCTCGACCGCACTCTTCATGGAGGCGACATAGCATTCCTTGGCCATCCTCTGGTCGCCCTTGATCACTTGAACTCCCCACTTGGTAGGGAACTTAATGATTTGATGGTACGTTAAGGGTACCGCCTTCATTGCGTGTATCCATGGCCTGCCAAGAATGCAGTTGTAGGGAGATGGACAGTCTAGGACTAAGAATTTCACTTGTTGGTTTACTCCTCCGGCATATGTTGTAAGAATGATTTTGCCAATAGTGTGTTTGACTTTGCCGCTGAATCCAACTAGTGGAGTCGATTTCTTGATAAGATCATCTTCACCCAGACCCATCCCTTTGAGGGAGTCGAAGGTCAAGAGATTGGTCGAGCTTTCTGTGTCGATTTGTACTCTACGTATCAAACAGTTTCCAATAGACAGAGAGATTACCAGACCATCGTGATGGTTTTCCAACCCGTCAGCATCGGACTCGTCGAACGTGACCATTGGGAGGTTGGAGACCTTGGTTTGTGTGTACTCTGGCACTTCGGGTTTACTGCCTTTGCTTTCTCTCGCATGTCTTTTGGCTGCGGAGTACGTGTTCCCACATACGTCTGATCCCCCTGAAATAGTATTGATAATTTTTGTATGGACAGGAGATGGAGGTTTATCCTGTTTTACCTGATCTCGTCGCTCCATGGTGGCTTTGGCTCGTTCTGAGATCACATCGCGTAAGAGACCTTGCGCGAGTAACCTGGCGACCTCTTTGCGTAACGCGATGCATTCGTCCATTGAGTGACCGTGGCCACATGGAATTCGCACCACCTGCTCATGTCCTTCTTGACGTCCGGTCGGTCACTCTTTCGGGGCCATCTTACTTCTTTCCCATATTTGTCGAAACTCTTGACGAGTTCCGACACGGAAACACTGAAGTTGTAAGATTGAACCCTGGGAGGTAGCGTCGGACCATCTCTCCAGTCTTGAGACCTGTCTTGGAAGGAGTTTACCTGACTTTGCTTGTTTCGATTACGAGGGTAGGGGTGACGGCGTCTGTCTCGGCGATTGTCGGAAGAGGATTTGCGATCGGATTGATCGGGTCCGTGGGACACCTTTTGCGATTCGCGATCTTCTTCCAAACGTACCTCGGCCATGGTCTTGGCTTGGACATCTTCAAAGCTTTTGCACGAGTACTTGGTGATCTCGTTGTAAAGGTTGCTATCTTTGATCAGACCTTGTCTGAAGGCTTCGATGGAGGTGGTGACATCGCAATGGGGGATCGCGACTTTCTCCTTATTGTACCTATTAAGATTGTTTCGGAGAGGTTTGTTATACCTTTGGGTGATTCGATAGAGATCACTCGACTGCCTCTCGAGCCTCCGACTGTTGGCGAATTGGATTTTAAAGGAATTGACCAGGTTCGCGAACGAGGCGATCGTACCCTGAGGCAAACGAATAAACCAGGTTAGCACGGGACCTACAAGAGTCGTGCCAAAGCTTTTGCACATGACAGCCTCACAGCTCTCCCTCGGAACAGATGCAGTCATTACTTTTTGTTTATAGAGAGAAATATGATCGTCTGGATCGTTGGTGCCGTCGAAAGTCGTCATGCTAGGAAGGTTGAACTTCTTAGGGATCTCGACTCTGGCGATTTCCTCGACGAACGGAGATTCCTCATATCCGTTCGGCGCTTCTTTCTCGATTGACTGCAGAACTCCGGGAATTCTAGCGATGCGGTCGTCGAGGGCCTTCATGTGCTGACTGAGCGTCTATTGGACAAGAGCCAGGATATCGGGGGGATTGGTAACCTATGGTTCGTCGATTTGGATTCCTGCTGACCCGATCGGTATGGAGAAAGTAACATTGTTAGTCGAAAATGGATTGGCTAAAGGAGTTCGAGATGTACCCTCAGTATATCCGGGGCGTCGGACGCTCGAGGGAGTCAGCTTGACGCTATCCATGTTAAGGCACGTCTGGATGTTGCTATGGATGGGCATTTGTCTGGATCCAGAGACCATTGATTGTACTTGCGATCTAATAGACTCATTTTCACGGGTTAGTTGTGCGATCTCGGCCTCAGATTGGGTGGAAAAGGCAGCCAAGGCTTCGGTCTTTTGGCATTGCTGGGCGAGGTCATCTTGAAGGGTAGTCATTTTTTGGGCAAGCTCTTGGAGTTGGTTCAGAGTAGGGTTTTCGGTTGTGTTTCCTTGAGTTTGGGAGTCGTCTTCGAGGCGTGGTTCCTTGGTACCGGTAGGCGGGTTAACAGTCATGGTTGGAGGTTTTTTGAGATGGTGATCGGCAAGTTGCCCCACGGTGGGTGCCAAATTGTTTTGGGGCGAAAAGATCAATCAACCTAAATCGCCTTAGACGGGGTAACGAGTCGATCAGATAGTATAAAATAAATCCAAACCAAATAAACAATCAACCACGTACGAAATAGATGCGAAAGTATAGTATGATATATTGACCGAATGATGACAGAAGTGAATCAAAGTACAACTTATCCTTGAGGAATAAGGGATCGAGTCTTATCCGACCGGCTATTCCGATGGCTCGACCGACGGTAATCGGATAATGCCCCGGGGGAATTAAACGAGAATCGATGTGCTAGCAAGCTTTTTCGAGAGCTGAGTAGATGAGTGTTATTCACAGACGTGTCGTGTGTCGATCACTCTTTCATGGTCTATTTATGGTATCTTCTCTTTCGTCCGTTACTGTTTACGTGATATTCTCCATTTATTCCTATACGTGATCTCCAAGATTTCTCTTTAATGGCATCATAATCCTATGTTTGATTTGGTTACCGTTTGCCTTGGGTTGAGCAATTAATGCTATGGGCGACATTCTCGGGGTTGGTCGGATCCCATGCGTTCGAGGACGTCCGACACCTCTCTCCAGTCTTCTCGGCCTACCTCTTCACTTGAGTCTTGGCCCAATCTGCTTGCACTGGCTCTATTGGAACATGTTGGGCCCAACAGTATCCATATTGCCTTTCTCCGTCTTCAAGTCTCAGGCTTCATGTTTGCCCTCTTCAAACTCCTCGCACGCGATTCGACCAGCGTCAACATCGCACGCGATTCGACAAGCGTTAACATCGCACGCAAAGCACCAACATCGCACGCGATTCGACCAACGTCGATCCTGGCCTGCCTGACCTTCCCCTCAACACTGACTCGACTCTCACTCAGCTCCTTCCGATAGCACTCTAGCTCATCCTGACAAGCCTTCAACTCCCCCGCAAAGCGACGCTCGGCGCCCTTTAGACGACTTTCAGCTCCCTTCACTTTGGTCTTCAATGCCGCCAAGGCGGATTCTGATTTAGCATCCCTTTCCTCGGCTTTGGAGACCATCTCCTTCACGCCAGAGTAGGCGCCCAAAAGGAACTGAAAGGTCTTGAAGACGCAAAACAAAGGGAAGACATATAAAAAACACCATCCGACGATAAAAAAAATCAAAATTATAAGACTTGACAGAAAACTTACCCTCCAAACAGAACAACTGGCCTCGCCAATACAATCCAAAGGTGAGACCCCGTCGACTTCGGATTTCAAGACCGGGTCCTGGGCCTGGAACAGATCAGCAATCGATCGCCCGACTAAGTCAATCCTTTCGACGCCAGAAGGGATATCCGACCTCTTTTTTAGAACACCCGGAATGGTCTTCTCAGCATCAGGGGAAACAACCGCCTTTCTCTTATCGCCGACCTTCGACGGAGGAAAAGATTCGACAAGCATCGACTTGTTCGACAGAGCTTTAGCCGCCACCAACTTTTGTTCGATCAAACCTTTCCCAGACATGCCCTTTAAACGGGCACTCGACCGACCAACACGAGACGCTGTCACACCAGACAAAACACAAAATTATGAATACGGCACATAAACAAAAACACGAGCGATCCAAATAGAAGACTTACGCTTGACATGAGAAGACGAAGGGGCCGACATAGCGTCTTGAGTCGTCGGACCGGCAGATAACAAATTGACGTTCATGAACTTTCGCTCCGACAAAGGAATCTCAAGCAGAATGTTGGTCAGACTCTCCGATTTAGCATCGACTTCTAGGTCCTCAGGCTCAGGAACTGCATAAAGAAAGGGGTAAGCACGAAGTCAAAACATATCTAGCAAAACGAAAACAAAAGAAAGGTGCATACTTTCGACCCGCCACTCCGTTAGCAAGAAAGAACAATCACCCCCCTTTTCTAAAGACGACCGATCGACGAAGAAGAATTTCGACCCCCATCCACGGTCATTTACATCCAGATTTGACACTAGCGGTTTCCTACCCTGACGCCTGCGCAGCTGAACCCGAGAAGAACTCTTCGATCCCAAAGCATAGTTGTACCACAAGGCATCGAAGTCGAAGCCAATCCCCGACTCCAAGTTCAAGAGATCCAAAATCCTAAGAACCCGCCACGCTTGTGGCATGACTTGACACGGCGCAAGCGCCAGAGTTGCCAAGAAATCACGTACGAGGGGAGTAAACGGAAATATGTTCCCAATACGAAACGGATAAGCATAAAAACATATACACCCCTCATATCTAGCATCTGCTCTCTCGTCCGGATGAGGAAGTCTCACGACCGTCTCTGGCGGAAAACCGCCGACTTGGAGAATCTGCTCCAGACCCGCCTCCGTCAACGTCCCCGTCAGGGCGTTGGTCTCCTTCAACAAGAAAAGGGGAGAACCGTTGTTTTTGCTCAAACGAGTGGCAGACGATTTTGCAGAGCTACTGGAAACCATATCTAAAATGGAGAGAGGGGGAAATCGGAAGGCAATCTTGAAAGATTCTAACGACTTACCAAAGCAAGAAACGCAAAGAGATCAGAATGAAAGAAGATGAAAAAGCCTGCCGGTTTACTTCAAATTTATGGAGGGAAGGCTAGAGGCTTAGGTTGTCCCATCATGCCACGTGATTATCGCCATGTCGACCATCGCCTGTCGTGCCAGAACGGATGGTGGAGATCGTGTACAGAAGAAGCATCTTGACTCCCGCCATTAGCTGCCTTGAGCCCAAACGACTTGGGGCTATTGTTGGGCCCAAGATGCTCTCATATGCCAGGCCGAACAGACTGGGCTGCCTTACCTCAGATATGGCCCAAGAAGTGTGAAGAAGGACGTCGGATGCTCATCACTGCACTTACCCGACCAATCCCAAAGATCTCGCCCAAACGCCATAATTGCTTGATCCTTAGCAATGGCGGCCAACTTAAGTGCAAGATTAGAGGTATCATTAAATGAGAGGATCCCGGAGATTATGCTCACGAATAAAAGGAAAGATCTCGCAAAAACGGTAACAAGACCGGTAAAGAGAAAGAACCCATAAATAGGGTATGAAGAGGCTAAGAAGGGGATACTGACTTAAGAGACACCAACCCAGCAATACTCATCAACTCAGCTCTTGGAAAGCTTGCTAACCCACTGGTTCTCGTTTAGTCCTTTTGGTACATCATCCGACTGCGGACAGTCGAGTCACTAGAGTAGTTAGTCGGACAGGGCCTGATCTTCTACTCCTTGAGGATAAGTTGTATTTTGACTCATTTCTGTTATCACTTGATCAATACATCATAATATAATCTTGCCCCTATTTCATACGTAGTTGATTGTTTATTTGGTTTGGATTTATCGCATTCTATTCAATCGACTCGTTACCCTGTCTAAGGTGATTTAGGTTGATTGATCTTTTCGCCCCAAAACAATAATTATCACTTTATACCATTATCTTATAAGTTATAAGGTATCAGTCGCTGATCTTTCAAATTCATCTCTTTCCTCAAAACTTAAACACGACAACTGCAACTCTCTGCCATGGCAGTCAAGTTCTCTACCACCATCCACAATCCCACTGATGGTACTCATCCCTTCATTATTGTCCATTTCACCAATGCCATTAAACTATCCTCCACCAACTATATCACATGGAAATCTCAAATCCAAGCCACACTCACTGGTTACGATCTCTTTAAATTTCTCAATGGTGATCACCCTGCTCTGCCATCAACTCTTACCAACAACACAACAACCACCCCAAACCCGGCGCATACCTCTTGGATGCGCCAAGATCAACTGTTGTATGGTGCCCTCGTTGATACCTTAACTGCTCCGGTGGCTCCCCTTGTCACGCGAGCCAAAACATCGAAGGAGGCTTGGGACATCCTTGCTCAGACCTATGCCAATCCTTCAAAGGTCCACATCAATCAACTCAAAGACAAGCTGCGCTCCATCACCAAACAAAATCAATCCATCTCGGATTACATGCAATCCGTCTCCTCTACTGCGGATCTCCTTGATTCCCTTGGCAAACCTGTCGACGACGATGATTTGGTCTCCTATGTCCTTAAGGGCCTCGACAGCTCTTATCAACCCGTCATCGACGCCATCAAAGCCCGTGACACCACCATCCTCTTTGATGAATTGCATGAAAAGCTAATCATCAAGGAACTAGAACTCAAGTCCGATGCCTCGTCCACCATCTCTCAACCGTCTCCCCACAAATCCCAACCAGCCGCAAGCCAATGTCACCATGCCCAACGCTCCCGATTCCTCTTACTTAGTTGACAGTGGCGCCTCCTACCATGTGACCAATGACCTCAACAACTTGTCCCTGCACTATTCGTACAATGGCCTTGATGAACTCTTTATGGGTAATGGTGAAGGTTTGACAATTACGCATTCCGGTTCTCTTAATCTCAAGTCATCTGCACATGTTTTTAACCTATCTAAAGTACTTTGTGTTCCTAAAATGCAGAAAAATGTTATCTCTGTTTCTAAACTTGCATCTCAAAATATTTGTGCTATTACCTTCTTACCCACTTGTTTTGTTGTGAAGAGCATAGAAACGGGAACAACGCTTCTTAAAGGTCCGTGTCTTGACGGTGTCTACGTCTGGCCGCAGGCATCTCATACCGTCCACTCCGCCACTCTTTTCGCTTCCGCGTCCTGGCATCACAAGTTGGGGCATCCCTCCACCGCCACCTTCACGTTTCTCCAGCACAATTTTAATCTCAGTTCTTCCAAGTTTTTGCAATTTGATTGCATTTCATATCAAACCAATAAGAGCCATAAGCTCCCCTTTCAAAAATCATCTCTACAATCCACTTCTTTCCTTGAAATTATTTTCTCTGATGTATGGACTTCACCAGTTTTATCTTATGATGGTTAGAAATATTATGTGATTTTTGTTGATCATTATACTAGATATGTATGGCTTTATCCTCTAAAGAGAAAATCAGATGTTCAATCTACATTTATAAAATTTCGGTCACTAGTGGAAAACTTTTTTAAGCACAAAATCAAGATATTTTACTCTGATAATGGTGGTGAATTCATGGCTTTAAAGAATTTTTTGAGCGATAATAGAATTAGCCACTTTACATCCCCACCTCATACACTTGAACACAATGGTATTTCAGAAAGAAAACATCGCCATATAGTAAGTGGAAACGGGTCTTGCTTTGCTTAGCTATTCTGGTATGCCGCTTGATTTATGGCCTCACGCCTTACTCACAGACGCTTACTTAGATAATCGACTCCCATCTTCCACTCTTCACAATATGTCTCCTTACTCTATGGTTTTTAACAGAAGTGCAGATTACTCTAAGCTTAAGAGTTTTGGTTGTATGTGTTTTCCTTGGTTAAAACCTTATACTGCTCATAAATTGGAATCCAGATCCATTGTCTGTGTTTTTGTACGTTATTCAAGTAATCAAAATTCTTATTATTGCATGGACCCACACACCCGGCGCATTGATAAGCACTACTTTGTAGGGCTTAACTAAGAGTCATTAGAGGATTTATTGGTGCCATTCGGGTAGATTTAGACACATTCATGTGCATGGTATTTGGGGGCGAAGTTGGTGTTTTTGGAGGTGTTTGAGCGGTTTTGGAGATCATATGAGACACTGAGGAGGAAGCCACCAGTAGTAGACGCCAAGGGAGTGCAATGAAGAGTAGAAGAACGGTAGGCTGAATTCAGTTGGTTCGTTCTCTCTACTCAGATGTCCAAATGGAGTGATTCAAATTCGAGGAGTTAGCTCTTGAAGTCTACTACAAGTCCTCAAAATATGAGCGCAATCCGAGTTGGGAATCAAAAGTTATGGCGTTTCTACGGAAGTGTCGCAGGAGCTGAACCGAAGAACAGCGACGGCGCCCGCCGTGCACATTGCGGCGCCCGCCGCCAATTCCCATCCAGGAACCTTTGCTACGACATTGTCATGGCGCCCGCTGTGGAAATGCGGCGCCCGCCGCCATTACTACGCCCGCCGTGGAGTATGCCAGCCCGCCGTCGTGTCTGAAGCCCGCCGAGTCACGATTTCCTTTTATGTTTTAATTGGATTATTTTATTTACGTTTTATTATTTCGTTTTAGGTTAATTCCAGACTTTATTTCCTTTAGTATTTAAGGGTAGAGAAATGCTTTTTGCCTATCATCAACTCTCTTGAACCCTAATTTCATCTTTTCCCTTTCTACGTACTTTGCTATAAAGAACTAAGCCACTCTTGCTTAGTCAGACGCTGAAGCTTTCATTTTGATTCAGTTGTGAGATTCTCGTTCCTTATCTATTGCATGGATTTTATCTATTCTCTTGCTTGATTGCTTATGATTAATATTGATAATCTCTAGCCTGCGCAACTAGGGTTTGTTTCTATTGATTGATTGCTAGATCTAGATTGTTACTGGTTGAGCATATCTATTTCAGAGTAGCAACTGCATCGTACTAGTATTTGGTTGTGCTAGTCTTATGCAGAAGAGAACTGATTTACATTCTAGGATAAAAGCTGGTTGTTTTATGCTAGAATTGTATCCAACTATAATCCTATCCGTAACGCTGCTGTTAAACTGAATCTTAATAGTTTCAGGGTTGTTTAATTAGTTAGTGTTAATAGTATCTGGTTGTGCTATTAGTTATATCTGAAAAGGAATTAGAATTTCCATTGCATGAGATATTGAATGAGTTTCTAGGATCAACTTGTCATACGAATAGTGGATGTTTGTTTGACTGAGCTATTTTCCCCATTACTGAATTCATCATCTTTAGTTTGTTTGTCTTTGCATGCTTAGAACTTCTAAACACACAAAACCCCCCTTTGGTTACGTTTGATTGACATACGAATTGCATATTTAGATAGAATTCGCCTCCCTGTGGATTCGACCTTTACTTACCTAGGACTACGGTTTAAGGTTTGTTTGGATATTTTGCATAGCAGTTTTACACGACGAAAACCTGTTATCACGCATATACACCTCTCGGCACGTTCAATTTGTTGAGAATCAATTCCCCTTTAAGTGCAATCCTCACACCACAATTTCGCCGGATATTGTTGATGAGTGGGCCCAACTCACCATTCCCATCATTCAGCCACATCCCCCACAATCCACTACCGAAACCTCCGCCCAATCCCTCACTCATTCCCCCCCCCCCACCTTCTCTGCCGGCCCACAACTTTCGGCCTCTCCCCTCCGGTCCACTTCCAATCTCTCTACACCTCTCACACGGCCCATCAACCTCTCCCCAAACCGGCCCAACTCCACCTTTTCCAACTCTCCATCCACATCCTCTAATTTGTCGTCACCAATCCCTAACCTCTCCCATACACCACCATAGATTACCCCACCTCTGCCTCAACAAATGCCTAAACGTGGCATAATTACACGTTCCAAGAACAACATCACAAAACCAATTCAAAAACTTAACTTGACCGCTCACCTCCCATCACCTACTGAACCAAAATCCATTACACAGGCCTTCAAGGATCCATCTTGGCGCGCCGCTATGCAGCAAGAGTATGATGCCCTTTGCTCCAACAATACCTAGACCCTTGTTCCTCCATCATCCTCTCAGAATCTCGTCGGTTGCAAGTGGATCTACCGCATCAAGTATCTAGCTAATGGATCGGTTGATCGATTCAAGGCCCGGTTGGTCGCCAAAGGCTTTCATCAACGTCCGGGATGGGATTACACCGAAACATTCAGCCCGGTGGTGAAGCCGGTTACGGTTCGTGTGGTCCTCACCCTAGTTGTGTCTCAGGGTTGGGTACTCAAGCAACTCGACATCAACAACTCCTTTCTTCAAGGCACCCTTTATGAAGAGGTATACGTCAGTCAACCTCCTAGCTTCGTCGACCGTGCTCATTCGGACCATGTTTGTAAACTCAATAAGGCCCTCTATGGCCTTAAGCAAGCACCAAGAGCCTGGTACAATGAGTTGCACAATTTCTTACTTCAACTTGGCTTCCAAAATTCAGTTTCCGATGCATCTCTATTTGTGTTTCATCATGGTCTAACATCCATCTATTTGGTAGTCTATGTTGATGACATAATCGTTACAAGCACCTCCAATGAGTATGTTGAAACTCTCATTCAGAAGCTTGCTGCTCGGTTCTCCTTGAAGGATCTTGGTACCCTCTCATACTTCCTTGGTGTTGAAGTCATTCCTCAAAATGGTGGCCTATTTCTTTCACAACGGAAGTACATCAATGATGTTCTCCTCAAAGCTGGTATGGAAGACATGAAGCATGTCTCCACGCCTCTATCTGCCACCACTCCCCTGCTCAGAAATGTTGGTATACCTCTTCCATCTCCTACTGATTACCGGTGTATCGTCGGAAGTCTTCAGTATTTAGGTCTTACACGTCCTGATGTGGGCTACTCCGTCAATCGCCTATCTCAATTCATGCAAAACCCCACTTTTGCTCTTCACGCTTTTTCCGACGCTGATTGGGCGGGTGATCGCGATAATTTTGTCTCCACCACAGGTTATATCTTGTATCTTGGGTCTACACCTATATCCTGGAGCTCTAAGAAACAGAAAGCAGTGGCTCGTTCCTTTACCGAAGCGGAGTATCAAGCTCTCGCCGATACCGCATCCGAGGTTCTATGGGTCCTGTCCTTATTTAATGAACTCAAGGTAAAGATCCCACGGCCGGTTCTCTATTGTGACAACATGGGGGTGACTTTCTTGTCTTCGAATCCGGTATTCCATTCTCGAATGAAGCACATCGCGATTGCTTATCATTTTGTTCGCCAACATGTTTAACAGGTACGTTTCGGGTTTCTCATGTATCCACGAGTGATCAACTCGCTGACATATTGACCAAACCATTGCATCGCCCTCAATTTGATGCCATTGTCTCCAAGCTCGGACTTCCCCGAAGGCCCTCAAGCTTGCGGGGGCGTATTGACGATAATGCTTTCAAATAAACTCAATTCATATTTACTTCTAATTCTGTCCATTATCTTAGTGCAATTAGTGCTTATCTGTTAGTGGCTATTGTTAGAGAGATTGTAGGAGTTGTTACCATATCTCTCTCAAGTAGTTAATCTATCTTGTATAAGAATAGAAGATTCTGCTTAATGATAATTATCACTTTCTACCATTATCTTATAGAGCAGCCTCCATTATTATCTCTTCTCTTGAAATGTTCTCATTCTGACTTGAGCATCGGAGTGCCTTCGGGGGATCAATCCCTCCATGTTTCAGGTACAAGAAGATTCACGGAGGATAAGCGGGTTCTCAAGGTGATTATTCTTCAAGTCAAGTTCATTAATTGTAGTATGAAAAATCTCTACTACAGTTTGGCGCCGTCTGTGGGAAACGAAGGCAAGAATGGTCAACGGGAGAACTACTCGGAGTTCGGCGGAAATAGAGGACACCCGAAGGGCCGAGTTGGATCAAGCCCTAGAGTGTCAGCGTATGGAATTTGAAGCGACTCTGGCAGAGAAAGAGACGCAGATCCACATGGCCAGGGAAGAGGCGGCCGAGGCTCGTCGGCTGCTAGACCGGGCGAGGGACAAGCGTTCGATGGAGGGACACGACACTAATGGTGATGCGGGACGCCTGCGAAGCGTTATTGAGGCCAACACGACCTGTGAGCGAGCTAACCCTAGGGTCGTGAGCAGTGAGCAGTCCGATCCTCTCGATAGGGCTGCGAGTTTTGAGCAAGATTGTCATCCTGAGTGAGGCCCAAATAAGAGCGGACTGAGAACGGCCTCATCCTCGTCTCGGCATGAGCCGCGCCGGAGTAGGAGGCAAAGTGGGTCACGCGAGGCCTGGGCAGATCGGGATCACCACGAACGTCCCCGACGGTCATGGTCTCCTGAACGCAAACGTCAGGAAAGGGAAGAAAGTGTTGACTCAAGCCGGGTTCGAGATAAGGGTAGCGAGAAGTTTAGGGATGTTGAGAAGCATTTGTTGCGCTTGCTCGACAATCAGAGAAGAAACTTGCTCGAATGACTTCCATATTGTTCGTTAAGCAAATTAGGGATCAACATCCGCCAGCTAAGTTTTGTACTCCTTCCTTTGAGTTGTATGATGGGAAGTCAGATCCCGTTAGTCATATTTCTTTGTTCAGATGGCTTTGTGAATTGCGAATGATGCCCTGATGTGCAAAATGTTCCCTGCAAGTTTAGGTAAAATCGCAGCAAAGTGGTTCCACACTCTGAAATCTGATTCAATCTACTCATGGGACCAGTTGGAAAAGAAGTTCGTGTCTCATTTTATTGCTAACAGTAGGGAGGCCCCGTCGGTTGATTCTTTGTATGCTTTGAAGATGCGTCGGGATGAAGGGCTGAGACAGTTTGCTGCGAGGTTTATGGAGTGTTATTCAGACATTGATGATTGCGATGATAGATAAGCCGTTAGTGCTTTCAGGCTCGCCCTAGCCCATGGAAGCAAGCTTAGGGAGAGTCTGACGTTGAGACGGTCTACTAGTATGACCGAGTTGCACGAGCGTTTAATGCAGTATATGAAGCTGGAAGACGATTCTAAGTTGTCCCATTCACCCACCAGGAAGCAGGGGGCACAACTCCCATGAGGCCCGAGCTCGTCCTCTGCAGGGACGGGATAGGGGGCTACCACATGTTGCCCGTTGCGCAATTTGTCCATACTACGTTCAAGATTCCCATGTACGAGGTTCTGAGGCAGATAAAGGACAAGCCCTTCTTCATATGGCCCGCCCCCATGAGAGAAGGGTCGGATCGAGATCAGTCTAAGTTTTGCTTCTATCATAAGGATAAGGGGCATGCAACTGTCGAGTGCAAAGCCCTTAGGTGGTTCCTCGATCAAATGGTCGAGAAAGGAGAGTTGCAAGAGTTTATAGCTGGTAAAGATGCACCGAGGGGTACTCAGGGTGGAAGGAGAGCTCAGGAAAGGCCAGTTGACAAGGCGCATGAGCCCCCACGACATGTTATTCACATGATTGAGGCATCGGTCAGGCAAACTCAGTCATCTAGGCACGAGTTCAAGAAACGGTTGTCATCGTCTAGAGGTGCTAAAAGCAGAGGTTCAAGAAAGTAAGAGGTCTCGTACGAAGGAGGTTATGAGATTATCATTCTCTCATGAGGATTTGGAGGGTGTACAACTCCCGCATAACGACCCGTTGGTTCTAACTGTCGAGCTGGCAATGTTCGATGTGCGTCTTGTCTTAATTGATTCAGGCAGCTCGGTGGATATTATGTACTATAAGATGTTCAAGAAGCTCGGGAAGAGTCAAGAGAATTTGGTCCCCGTGTCTACGCAGCTGATGGGCCTGGGGTCATTTCATGTGTGGCCCTTGGACATGCTCAGAGAGACCGTCACGCTGGGAGGAAAGTCTGTCACTGTTGAGTTCTTGGTGGTGAATGTTCCCTGCACTTACAACGCTATTCTGGGATGACCTTGGCTGCACGCCATGCAGGCGGTCCACTCAACGTTCCACCTAACGATAGTTTTCCCGCTGCAAGGAAAGGTGGTGCGAGTCAGAGGCGATCAAAGGGCCGCCCGACATTGACTGGGGGTGGAGGGGTCGGTCTTCTCAGTGCATACCATTCAGGCCGACGCACAAGTCCTGGACGACGTTGGCCAAAATCCGTCGGAGAAATCGGTTAAAGCCTTGCAAAAAATTGTTGTAAGTGTTTTTGAACCCGTTAAGTTCTTTCTTGTTGGAGCTAACATTTCCGGAGATGAATTGAAGTCCTTAGCAGGGCTCCTAAGAAGGTACAGGGAGGTTTTTGCATGGACTCCGTATGAGATGCCGGGCCTAGACCCTACAGTTGCATGTCACAGGCTAAGTGTTCGTCCACACGCAAAGCCTGTGGTTCAGAGGGCGAGACGATCTTCAGTTCAGCACTCGGATGCAGTCATTGCTGAGTTGGATAAGCTGATTGATGTTGGGGCAGTGAGGGAAGTCCGTTACCCTACTTGGCTTGCTAATACTGTGGTTGTTAAGAAAAAGAGCGGCGACTGGAGAGTTTGTGTGGACTTCACCGACTTAAACAAGGCTTGTCCCAAAGATTTGTTTCCGCTCCCAAAGATTGATCAATTAGTGGATGCAATAGCTGGGCATTCGAGAATGAGTTTCCTTGATGCTTACAGGGGGTACCACCAAATTCTCTTGCTAGATGAAGATCAAGAGAAGACAGCGTTTAGCACGCCACAGGGCATCTTTTGCTATAAAGTCATGTCGTTTGGGCTTAAAAACGTTGGGGCAACCTTTCAGAGGGCCGTAGTTTCTTTATCTACTGATTTGATTGGGTCCAAAGTTGAGGTTTATATTGATGATATGGTGGTCAAAAGCATACAGGAGGAAGACCATTTGGAGGATCTACAACAAGTGTTCGACATCATGAAAAAATACAACTTGCGTCTCAATGCTCTAAAGTGAGCGTTTGGCGTTAGTTCTGGCAAGTTCTTGGGTCATATAGTGATGCGTCGGGGAATTGAGGCGATTCCAGACCATATCAGAGCTATTCAGGCAAATCATAGTCTGACCTATGTTAAGGAAGTTTAGAAATTGGCAGGTATGGCAGCCGCTCTAAACCGCTTTATTAGCAAGTCCTTAGCCAAGTGCAGAAACTTCTTTAGGCTGATGAGGGGAGATAGGATCTTTCAGTGGGATGAGGAATGAAAGCAATAATTGTCAGAATTGAAGGCATATCTTCAGAAGCCTCCAATTCTCACGGTCCCTGAGCCTAGAGAGGAGATGTCGTTATACTTGTCAGTTTCAGATAGGGCAATTAGCGCGGTCTTAGTCAGGGAAGTTGGCAAGGATCAGCATCCGGTCTACTACGTCAACAAGACACTCCTTATTGTAGAGTCTAGGTACACCCCAATGGAAAAGTTGCTGCTAGATTTAGTAGTGGCATCGAGAAAGCTCAATCATTATTTCAAGGCACATGTTGTTGCTGTTGTGATCGCTTTCCCCCTCAGAGCTCTGCTCGTGAGTTCTAATCTATCAGGGAGAGTGGCAAAGTGGGTTATAGAGTTGGGGCAATATGAGTTGCGGTATGTCCCGAGGTGGCAATCAAAGGTCAAGTGCTGGAAGACTTTGTGGTTGAGTTCGTTGGGGACACACTTGAGTTGATTAATTCGGTTTGGAGCTTGTAGGTGAATCTTCAACATACCTGGGAACTCCAAGTCGATGGGGGCGTCAAACAGAAAGAGGTCAGGGGCAGGATTGGTGCTGAAATCCCCAACGGGGGCGGGGGGTAATTCACACGGCTGTAAAGTTGGGGTTTCACAGCTAATAGTCAATCAAGTTACAGGCGAGTACATTGCAAAATCAGCGCATATGTTAGCTTACCTGGAGAGTATCCGCATCTTGTTGGCGGAGTTTCATGAGTTTAGGATGCATTAGGTTCCGCGGGAGCAGAATGAGGTTGCAGACGCACTTGCTACTTTGGCATCGTCCAGCTCAAGTAACCAGAGTTCCCATGTTACGATCAATATCCTCGAGTTACCCAGCATCGAGAACGAAGAAGTCCTCTGGCTTGATACTGAGCCGAGCTCGATGGATCCCGTTTTTGTAATAACCCTCAATTTCAGTAAGGGTATTTGGGTAACATTTACCAACTCTCATTCTGTAAGCAAGATGCGTTGGACGTATTCGGAATCTCTGTATGAACCATTGGAACGTAATAATATACGTTTAGTAAAGATATATGGGTCATAAATTATTGTGAGATGCTAAAATAGAATTTAACATCAAAACCGGGATCAAGCCACGAGCAAGGGCGAAGGACGCGACCGCGGAGGTTCCGCGACCGCAGTTTGGAATCCACGGGCGCGGTTTTGCCCAGGGCAAACCGCGATCACGGCAATGAAATTGCGACCGCGGAAACGCCTCTGTTCGTCTTCTTCCTTCGTCTCCGAGAGTCGCCGATTCGTTTTCCACCACGTTTCGTAACAGTGGCCGGTTGGATGGAGTTGGGACGTCTGGGTTTCCCCGGAGTTGAGCCCCGACCCTATAAACAGGGTCTCCTCCACTCTTTTCTTCCATCCACATCTGCATTTCCTTCTCTCCCTCTCAAAGTGTTCGTCGTCGGAGTTCGTGCCCTCGTCGGAGTTGTCGCCGGAGCTTTTGTGGTCGCCGTGGTTCTTTGGAAAGCTTGGAGTGGTGGTGAGCCCTCGTTCGAAGCCAAGGAGGTCATTCACGTCGTCGGTGAGCCTCGCAACCGGAGGAGAGTCGCGTCGGAAAGGGGATCCGCGATCGCGGGGATGAATTCCGCAACCGCGGCTCTGCCCAGATTTCCGCGACCGCGGAAGCCCAAACCGCGACCGCGGCTTGCCCTGGCAAGCGAGATCGTGGCTTGGACAGCCACGGTCACGACTCAGGCTTTCGTTCTTTTCAATTCGTATCGTTTTCGTTCGTATCGTTCCGTCCGTATTGTATCTAACCTAGGGTTTCGTCGTTGTCGTAGGAATCCGTAATCAGATTCCAGTTTCTAGATCTTGAAACCCGACATCGTCAATTCGTCTAGATTAAGGCAAGTGGCGGTTCTCTCTTGCTTATCATTCCATATTTCCTTTAGTTATCAATTATTTGATTGTTAATTAAATTGGAATGAATTGTTGTTTTCGTTTGGGAATAGATTTTATAAATGATGTGATTAAAATATGATATTATAATAGGTTGTATATATTGCTAGAAATAATGCTATTATACCTGTTATTACCGTGATGGTATTGGTGTGGATTTATGTGTGAACTTAAATGCGTAGTTAGAACGAGTATTCGTAGGAACGATATGTACCTTGCGAGGTCTAGTCGTTTCTTTATAATTTGGTGCTTAGGATGATTTTGCCCTAACACTTTCTTGGTCATGACCTACCCCTATCCGAGTATAGGTGGTGGTGCACACAGCTGGTGCCAAACATTCAGGAAATGTTCCCAAGATATCTCTCATATCGAGATGATATATATATAATAAAAGCTGTAACGTGAATATATGTTTTGGAATTAAATAAGATAAGTGCGATTATGCACATAATTAATATACCCTCGGGCGAGGAGTACAACGTGGAAACCGCCCGGACTTCGGTTAGAGTAAGTCTTCTTTCCAATCTGGATTCGCATTGCGCGGTGAGGTTGGTCATTGACCCAAATGATCAAGTCGTTTTTAAACGCTTGTGTGAAAACTATAACGTTCCCAAACATTTGTCTTTCATTAGACTAACCAACCGGTTATTTTCCTTTGCATGGTTGGCTGGTGTCATCCGTCTCATACGGCACATCAGATAAGTTTCCGCATCGGTAAAGGCAAGGATTCGACGTGAAGGCAGTTGGCGTTTTCTTGTGTTTACCAAGGTTGAGATCTTAGGCGTAAGATCGCAAGGTCAAGACCCGTTGAGTAATTTTATTTCAAGACTTCCGCTGTAATAAATGTTTGTACTCGATTTTGTTATCAAATTGTAATTTCAACATTTGAAATAAGATATTATTTAGGCAGTTGTATGTCATTTAATAAAGTTTATGTTATTATACAATTTGTTATAAAATGGTTAAGCCTTGGGTGACCCCAGATGTGTAATCTGAGGTCACTGGCGGTAATCATTCCAAAGGGTATTTTGGGGGTGTTACAGATTTGGTATCAGAGCTAAAAGTTTTAAAACTCTAAACTTTTAAACCATTTTGCGTTTATTTGGGGTTTTATAAAACAAAAAAAAACTTCGTGTATGGGATTTCTTTACTATAGGCCATAAGTAAGGTTTAAAGATAAAAACGTTTTTGAAGTAGATTTTTAAATCCCAATAATTTAGTAGAAACAGAATTAACCAACGAATCTCGGTTTGTTTTTAACGAGTTTTGTGGAAAATACATTTTTGAAACTTCTGCCAACGTTCATAGCCCGATCATTCCTGCTTGTTATGGAAGATAGAATTTCTATAAACAAGAAAGTTCTAAATCTCTCCTTGTCTCTTCGCAGACAATGGTATTCCCTAGAGCCCAACTTAAGACCCAAGATGAATCTGAGACCGCTTCGACAATCAAGTCTGAGCCCGATTTTGTAGAAGTTTCGGTGGTTGGCGGATCGGCGCTTGAGTTCACCCCGTTGACCGAAGAGTCCGAGTCCGAGAGCGGGGAAGAACAAGGAGTGCAATCCAAGCAAACATCTACCCCCGAGGTCTCTGATGAAGATGAGGACTCAATGGAGGATCCAGAGGGCGAGAAGGAGCCGTTGGATCCCTTCCACGAGGAGTGGGAAGAATTTTTCTGGATTTTAAATCAGCCCGGCAATGAGGATCTTTGGGGGCGAAGATGGCAGAGCTCCGAGCCACAGAAATGCGATGTGGGCAAGTTCGGGGAGCCATCAGTGCCTGCTGAGGGATCAAGTGATCCAAAATAGAAGGGGTTAACTGATGACTCAGAGGAAGAGTTACCTCTGGTAGAGAAGAAGCAGTGAATAATAGGCCAGTAATGGTTTTCTTCCTAGTGTTTTCCATTTGAACAATACCGGAGCAGAAGTCTCCTAATGTTCTTTTTCTCTATTTCCCTTTCAGTTGTTGTGTGACACTTGGTGTGTGTTTCATTAATGAAAAGCTGAGTTTATTAGATGACTACCTCAATTATTCCACTCTAAAGTACTTATTACTTGCAACTTTAATTTGATGGTACATATCTAATATACGTAGACACAATCAGATGGTGAATGCTAGAAATACCGCACGTCATGCAGCTGGACCGAGTAATGCTTCTCAGATTCAGTTTAGTAATGCAGCGGACCAGGATGAAGTTGGGTCCGGTTCCCACAGCAACCCAGCGAGGAATGCTCCACCCCAGATAGGAGGGGAAAGGGTGCAGGTACCTCCTGCTGCTCCAATAGTTTTCAGTACCGCTGCTATAGAGGTAATCAGGCAGATCGTAATGCAAGCGGTCACCGAGTTGGTGAGGCCAAGGGTTCAGCGAGCCCAGGGGAATCCAACCCCTTAGGGTACTGCTAACGTTGAGGATACAACAAATAACCCGCCTTTAATGAGTACTCCGATAGATGGAGGAAATTATGGTCGTGCGCTGAAAGCGATCAACTTCATGAGGCTTGACCCGTATGACGGTACTGGAGAACCCGTCAAGGTGGCATACTGGTTCCTTCACATGGAGCGTTTGTTTAAGAACATTGTGTGTACTGAGGCTGAAATGGTACACATTGCTTCGTTATATCTGAAGGATGGGGCCAATGAATGGTGGGAGAGCACGGGACTACCTAATCATCCCGAGCTGAGCTGGTCAATATTTAAGACCAAGATGTATGATCGGTTCTTCTCTCGGGCTATGAGGGAGGAGAAATGCAAGGAGTTTCTATACCCAAAGACTGATGGGTTGAAGGTGACAGAGCCGGCTGCCAGGTTTAACCATTTGTTGTACTATGCTGGAGCGGAAGCGTCCAGCAAAGAACAAAAAATCTGGCATTTCCACGAATGGATGAATCTCGACCTCAAGCCCTTGATGGTGCATCATGGTTGTACCACTCTAGAGCAGTATGTGGACGCCGCTTATAAGTTGGAAGTGACTTTGGAGGAGTCAGCCATGAAGCATAACCGACAGAGATCGAGGAGCAACGGTGGTAATCAACAACAGGGTGGTGGGTTCAAGTGTCTAGCTCCGCCTTCCAACTTCTCCAAATCTAATCGGCCTAGAACCGAGGTGACCCAGTCCGGTTCTACTCAACGCTCAAGTCAGAATAGGGGTTATGTTCATTATTTCAACTGTGGGGCTCCTAGACATAAGATTAATGAGTGTAGGAAAAAGAAGAGGGTATGTTACAATTGTGGGAAGGAAGGCCACATGAAAACATACTATAGGCAGAAGGGTCAAGGACCAACGCAGTCTTATCAAGCCTCAAATGTTGGCAATGGGCAGAACCCAAATCCAGAGGTATCCGCTCCTGAGTAATCTATTGCTCGTAATAAAGGCAAGGCACCTATGGAATCTTCGGGTCAGGGGCAACGACTCTTTGTGATTCGTCACTCCAATGAGAAGAAAACCCGGGACGAGTAGTTGTATTTTTGTTGAGCCTTTTTAAGAATAAGGAGCGATGACTTGTGTCGATAGTCTCCATAATTTAGTAATCTGTCTGTTTGAATTTCTGTCAGTTGTTTTTAATGTAATGTTTCGAATAATAAAGAAGTGTTTCCTTGTTTCGGAAATTACTAAATTCGTTATTATTGCAAATTGTTCGTTCATACGAGACTCCATCAGTGCCAAAAATAGTATATGTCACGTGTGGATAAGGGCTGTCAGGACTCATAAATGAGGGGTAACGTATGAAGCCTAGGTGTTCGTCCCCTACGTGGTTAACACTAGGGTCGACTCTATTACTTAATTTCTAGATCCATTCTTAGGAAGCTCGCTTTATTCTTGGAGTAATGTCACATCGGTATGACATTAATTGCTCCCTCAGTTGAGCTGACGAGCGTTATCATGTAAGTTGAGTTTTACCAAAATTCCTTAATTTGAAGGAAACAAATGTGTGTGGTTAATGCTCTATGGGATTAAGAATTATTTCTCATATGTGTACCCTGAACATTTGTTCTGGTAAAAGTATGTGAGAGTGAACTATATGAATTCCAGAATGCCTAGTTGTGAGGTCATTCTGTAGTCATTTATGTGGATAGATTGCTGAGAAGAGAATAAATGTATAAGAGAGATAGTTCTTAAAGGAATTCGTTTTCTCTAAAAAGACCGTACTCTATTACGATATCGAGTAAAACTTTAGAACCCAAGGGTTATGGTTATGGAGTATGTAAGTGAGTGTACTCATTGTGGGCCCAGTGGTTTAAGCTTTCAGAAAGGCTAAGGGTGTGAAGTCATAAGTGTTACTTTAGAAGAGTATCTGAGGTTTCTTTATGAGGTTTTCTTAAGGGAAACGATATAAGGATAGGAGGAGTATTAGGACGATCACGTCTTGGATGAATATTGAGTTCCGATAAAGAAAAAGGTCGCTTGATTTGGGATAATAAATCGTATGAGGACGATTAAGTGTTTAAGGATTTATGGGTGAATAACAACTCAGTTGGTAAAGGTTGTTCTAATTTACAAGGATTTAGAGTACGTGATAACTTAAGTGGATGGAATTTTGTCTACAGGATTGGATGAAAAGTGATCTATGTCTATTAAAGCGATTTGATGTCACGTTTGGGGAAATAAGTGATCGATCACAATTGTGCTAGTTGTTTGATCAAGATCTTGTTTGAGGAAATTAAACGTTTTGAATTAGAAGTGAGCATTAGGGCCAAATTTAATTGGGCCAAATATTTAAATTGTGAATTGTACCTTCAAGGAATATGGAGTTATGATATCTGGAGATTTACAAGGTCTGATTTGTGGATTTCAAGTGAATGTGACGTCTACAAGGCCGATGATATGACACTTTTTGGGAAGATTAAGTTGTGACACGATTGTATTAGGGGAAAGCTCACTTAAATTTAAAGGTTATGGTGTAGGGATAAGTTATTCGGAGGATACCGATACCAAATGATGTAGTATGGGAATTTGTCTTATGTACGTTTAAGGAGTAAGGTAACAAATGTTACTCGTATATACCCATTGAAGGATTAGGACGTAAAGTGATTGATTTTTGATGGCAAGGCATCGTTCATCAATATGATATTTTTGAGTAAATAGAGGAACCTTAAAGGTTTTAAGTTGGAGATAAGTAATGGAATTGTGGGGGTGTACCTTTAAAGGAATTGGAAAATGTAATGTCTCGAGGATTACTGAGATCTGATATTGGATTATAGGGAGATAATGTACGAACTTTGAATTTGATTATAAAGAGAAAAGTTGAAAGAGAAATGTGTGTTCTCATGCTTAAGGTATGGCAAGTCCATTGCGATGATTTTGGAGACTAGTGTCCTAAGGCAATGATGACTTGCGGATGTAGTCACGAGTTATTACAGGTGTAGCACATAGAGATAAGATATGCGAGATAGTGGTATGGTTGAGGAAACAGATCGTTTTCCTAGGAGCAAATACAAGGATGAAATGATTAAGGATGCTAAGTTCAGGTAGTGAGGTTAATGGTGAAACCGGTCCCTCTACCTTAGTGATGCTAGTTTCGGGGTCGAAACTATTTTTGTAAGGGGGTAGTAATATAATAATCATCATGTTACCAGAGGGGTATTATGGTAAAATATATGTTTGGTGAAAGCAAGTTATAAAATTTTCTTAAGTTGTGAAGGGTCTAAATTATGGTTAACCTTACGTTAACTGTAATTTGAACCAACTTATAAATTTAACTTAGAAATGCTTGAACCAGTTAAACAGTGTTAAATGGGTTAGGCATGGTTGAACTTATGAGGCTGAATAACTTTCTAATATTGCTTCTCCAAGCTGTTATCGGCCAAGTTTTTGGGTCGAAACTTCTTTTAAGGGGATAGTAATGTAATAACCCTCAATTTCAGTAAGGGTATTTGGGTAACTTTTACCAACTCTCATTCTGTAAGCAAGATGCGTTGGACGTATTCGGAATCTCTGTATGAACCATTGGAACGTAATAATATACGTTTAGTAAAGATATATGGGTCATAAATTATTGTGAGATGCTAAAATAGAATTTAACATCAAAACCGGGATCAAGCCATGAGCAAGGGCGAAGGACGCGACCGCGGAGGTTCCGCGACCGCGGTTTGGAATCCGCGGGCGCGGTTTTGCCCAGGGCAAACCGCGATTGCGGCAATGAAACCGCGACCACGGAAACGCCTTTGTTCGTCTTCTTCCTTCGTCTCTGAGAGTCGCCGATTCGTTTTCTACCACGTTTCGTAACGGTGGCCGGTTGGATGGAGTTGGGACGTCTGGGTTTCCCCGGAGTTGAGCCCCGACCCTATAAATAGGGTCTCCTCCATTCTTTTCTTCCATCCACAGCTGCATTTCCTTCTCTCCCTCTCAAAGTGTTCGTCGCCGGAGTCCGTGCCCTCGCCGGAGTTGTTGCCAGAGCTTTTGTGGTGCTTTGGAAAGCTTGGAGTGGTGGTGAGCCCTCGTTCGATGCCAAGGAGGTCATTTGCGTCGTCGATGAGCCTCACAACCGGAGGAGAGTCGCGTCGGAAAGGGGATCCGCGATCGCGGGGATGAATTCCGCGACCGCGGCTCTGCCCAGATTTCCGCGACCGCGGAAGCCCAAACCGCGACCGCGGCTTGCCCTGGCAAGCACGATCGTGGCTTGGACAGCCACGGTCATGACTCAGGCTTTCGTTCTTTTCAATTCGTATCGTTTTCGTTCGTATCGTTCCGTCCGTATTGTATCTAACCTAGGGTTTCGTCGTTGTCGTAGGAATCCGTAATCAGATTCCAGTTTCCAGATCCCGAAACCCGACATCGTCAATTCATCTAGATTAAGGCAAGTGGCGGTTTGCTCTTGCTTATCATTCCATATTTCCTTTAGTTATCAATTATTTAATTGTTAATTAAATTGGAATGAATTGTTGTTTTCGTTTGGGAACAGATTTTATAAATGATGTAATTAAAATATGATATTATAATAGGTTGTATATATTGCTAGAAATAACGTTATTATACTTGTTATTACCGTGATGGTATTGGTGTGGATTTATGTGTGAACTTAAATGCGTAGTTAGAACGAGTATTCGTAGGAACGCTATGTACCTTGCGAGGTCTAGTCGTTTCTTTATAGCTTGGTGCTTAGGATGATTTTGCCCTAACACTTTCCTGGTCATGACCTACCCCTATCCGAGTATAGGTGGTGGTGCACACAGCTGGTGCCAAACATTCGGGAAATGTTCCCAAGATATCTCTCGTATCGAGATCATATATATATCATAAAATCTATAACGTGAATATATGTTTTGGAATTAAATAAGATAAGTGCGATTATGCATATAATTAATATACCCTCTCGCGAGGAGTACAACGTGGAAACCTCCCGGACTTCGGTTAGAGTAAGTCTTCTTTCCAATCTGGATTCGCATTGCGCGGTGAGGTTGGTCGTTGACCCAAATGATCAAGTCGTTTTTAAACGCTTGTGTGAAAACTATAACGTTCCCAAACATTTGTCATACCTTCCCATAAGACTCAATCCCTTTGGAGTCTTCTTTTCAGTGCATGTCTAATTCTAATCATTCCGTGAAAGTTCCGGGTTATGTATTGTTCCTTCGGTTATTATTCGAGGGACAATGATAGTAAACGGTTACGATCACTAGAACCTTTTTATTTCTACCCTTGCTTAGTCTTTCATTAGACTAATCAACCGGTTATTTTCCTTTGCATGGTTGGCTGGGGTCATCCGTCTCATATGGCACATCAGATAAGTTTCTGCATCGGTATAGGCAAGGACTCGACGTGAAGGAAGTTAACGTTTTCTGTGTTTACCAAGGTTGAGATCCTAGGTGTAAGATCGCAAGGTCAAGACCCGTTGAGTAATTTTATTTCAAGACTTCCGATGTAATAAATGTTTGTACTCGATTTTGTTATCAAATTGTAATTTCAACTTTTGAAATAAGATATTATTTGGGCAGTTGTATGTCATTTAATAAAGTTTATGTTATTATACAATTTGTTATAAAATGGTTAAGCCTTGGGTGACCCTAGATGTGTAATCTGAGGTCACTGACGGTAATATTTCCAAAGGGTATTTTGGGGGTGTTATAGTTTTTGATTACATGCAACATGGAAAACTGCCTGAAGATAAAAGAGAAACATGGCAGATCAGACTCAAATCAGCGTATTTTTGGATCTCACTGAGCGGGTTTCTGTACAAAAAGTCCTTCTCGGGACCTTATCTCAAGTGTGTACCACCTTCTAAAGTGGAAAACTTTCTATACAAAATTCATGAAGGAGTGTGCGATTTTCACTCAGCTGCCAGGAGCCTAGCAATGAGAGCAAGATCACAAGGGTATTGGTAGTCATACATGCATAAGGATGCTGAGTGTTTTGTCAGAAAGTGCGAGAAATGTCAGAGGTTTGCTAAGATGATACACCAGCCCGCCGCATATTTGAATCCACTGACGAGTCCATGGCCGTTTGCACAGTGGGGCCTTGATTTGGTGGGTCCTTTCCCAAAGGCTCCAAGGAATAAGCGCTGTCTTGTTACAGCCACAGAGTACTTTACCAAGTGGGTAGAGGCCAAGTCTCTGTCAGGAATCCGAGACACTGATATTTAGAAGTTCGTTTGGGAGTTTATTATCACCCGATTTGGCATTCCTCATGCTTTGATCTCTGACAACGGGACTCAATTTAATAGCGTTGCGTTTAAGTCTTTTTGTGCAGGTTATGGCATTAAAAACTTTTACTCATTTGTAGCTTACCCGCAGGCGAATGGACATGCGGAGGTGACTAATAAGGTCATCCTTGATGGCCTTAAGAAGAGGTTGGATAGCGCCAAAGGACGATGGGTGGAGGAAGTCCCAACCGTCCTATGGGCATACCGAACGACCCCCTAGCATCCTAACTCCTCATCAGTATCAACGCAGACCTCATCAGCAGAATAGGAATTTTGGACGTCGGGTTGCGCTGATCTCACCGCGGGCCGCGGCGAAATTTCACTAGGAGGCACTCCTTCTACCGCGGGGCGGTGGTCATCGCCGCGGGGTGGTGGCTGTGAGGGAGGATTACTGAGGCTCACCGCCGGGTCACGGTCAGTGTCGCCGCGGGGCGGTGAAATAACTGGGGCTGCACGCCGGGTCGCGGTGAGAGGTGACGCGGGGCGGTCGGTGATTTTCTCCATCTCATATTCGTCCTCCTCTTCAGCACTAGGAGGAACGACCAGTTGCTTTCCGCTCCGGAGGATTACAGCACTAACGTTCTCCATCGGGTTTACTACCGTTTGAGATGGTAGATTCCCCGACATCCTTGCATCGATCCGTGTAATCGCCTCCGCCAACTGTCTCATCTGCCTTTCTAAATCCTTCATGCTTGAATCCCTAGTTTGAGCACCAGTGGCGAAGTGTTGAGTCAAGGTCCTGAGCATCTCTTCAGTTGAGGGATTTGGATTGGATACTGGTGGGCTATGCTTATAGGCAGGATTGTACTGTTGTGGAGCACCCTGCTGATAGAATGAATGTGGCTCTGGGTAGAACTCCTGGTGGTCATAACCATATGGATGGTATTGATGGTACCCCTAACTCAAATTGGGGTGATCTCTCCAGCCTGGAGTGTATGCGTAGGAGTATGGGTCATATCACGGCTCTCCCCAGAAATCCATATCTGTAACAAGAATCAAAAAGGAAAAAAAAGTCAGTAGCACGGGTGTGGACCGTAAGATAGGTCCACACCAAGGTAACACGCACACAAACAAACACACGGAAAAATCAAAACTTGCCTCCCCGGCAACGATGCCAATTTGATAAGGCGTTGTCGTGACACCTAAACAAAATAATCCTAACAAACCTAAACAAGTAGTCTGGGCAAGTAAGGGTCGAATCCATAAGGAGGAAGTGATCTTTCTAAGTGTTTATAAGCATGCAAAGTAACAAGGGGGTTTTTGGTTATCAAACACAGAGTAACAAAGATGCAAGCTTTAAAAGGAAAATAAATATGATGGGTGGAAATATTTCACTAGACAAATATCCACACTGCAAAGGAAACAGGTTGATCACTGATAACTATTTTTCCAAGTTCTTTTCACAATCTTATAGTTATTCCCACCCTGATCTTAAGTACTATCGATTCTCACAGTTGTCGATAGACTTATTACTACGTCAATGGGAAAGTACCTCTGATTCTCACAGTTGTCGGTATACTTTACCACTAACACAGCAATAGCAATGCACAGATAAAGGATACATGTAAATAGAAGGACACCCTACTACTTAACATGCAAATAATTCTCACTCACGATTGCGCGCTCGGAACCCCTACACGCAACAATCGTGTTTGCCACTACATATGCACTCGGAACCCCTATATGCAAATCCCAGCACTATGATAGATGTCGAGAAACCTAGTTAGCTACGCTAGAAGAATCAACATAAACCAATAGATAATATGCTCAAGAGAATTAAACCAACTTTATAAGATATAGAACAAGGAATAGAAATCTCACAACCAATTCATTGCAATGCTTCAATCGTCTAGT
Organism: Rheum nobile; assembly: GCA_027886185.1. NCBI lineage: Eukaryota > Viridiplantae > Streptophyta > Magnoliopsida > Caryophyllales > Polygonaceae > Rheum > Rheum nobile. The sequence goes on from WOAB01000811.1 coordinate 427,418, forward strand.
GAAACAAAGGTGTTTAGCTCTCCATGGGTTGAAAACCCTGGAGGTAGAATGAAGAACGAACTTGTCAAACTGAATGATAGCCTTTGGCAACTAGGTTAACTAAAGGGTTTTTAACCTAATTCTAAAAGTGAATATAAAATAATAAAATAATAACCAAAAATAAATAAACGAAATTTGGGAAATTAATCCCGTCCGAACGAATTCAACAGCTTGGCTCACATCCAATCAGCAGCTCATCTTCGTTGCAAGCATCTCGCTTGGCCCAGCAGCGTGCGGCCCATCTCCAAGCAGCGGCCCAACAGTACAAGCATCAGATCGCTGACGTCATGGTGACGTCATCCCTCCGCTGCATCTTCCGCTTTACTTTCCAGCTCCAATTCGCGTGCGGCATTTCTTGGGCCGAACTCTCCTTGGGCCTAATCTTCTTTACGGCCCATCTCTTCAATTCCAGCATCAGCACGCGGGCTTCAAATCAATTATGCTGTTTTGCAGATGGCCGCGGGGCGCCAGTTCCCACCACGGGGCGGTGACTTTCTCTGAGACCCACCGTCGGGTCGCGGTGGCATCTGACGCGGGGCGGTGAAACTCGCCCACTCCTTTCTATTCTGCTCTTCATTACTACCAAGTGTTGGTAGCCTTCTTCAATTAGTCTTCAAGCGGATCCTCATCATCTTCTTCCTTCATTAAGTTGTAAATCCCTGGATATCTTTAATTCTCTCCACATCTTCTGGATTACAGACTTAACCTTAAATCTAGTCATAAACTCCTCTAATTAATGCTAATAATTGCTAGTTAAGGTGCATGAAATGACACCTATCATTGACCCAAATGATCAAGTCGTTTTTAAACGCTTGTGTGAAAACTATAACGTTCCCAAACATTTGTCATACCTTCCCATAAGACTCAATCCCTTTGGAGTCTTCTTTTCAGTGCATGTCTAATTCTAATCATTCCGTGAAAGTTCCGGGTTATGTATTGTTCCTTCGGTTATTATTCGAGGGACAATGATAGTAAACGGTTACGATCACTAGAACCTTTTTATTTCTACCCTTGCTTAGTCTTTCATTAGACTAACCAACCGGTTATTTTCCTTTGCATGGTTGGCTGGGGTCATCCGTCTCATATGGCACATCAGATAAGTTTCTGCATCGGTAAAGGCAAGGACTCGACGTGAAGGAAGTTAACGTTTTCTGTGTTTACCAAGGTTGAGATCCTAGGTGTAAGATCACAAGGTCAAGACCCGTTGAGTAATTTTATTTCAAGACTTCCACTGTAATAAATGTTTGTACTCGATTTTGTTATCAAATTGTAATTTCAACATTTGAAATAAGATATTATTTGGGCAGTTGTATGTCATTTAATAAAGTTTATGTTATTATACAATTTGTTATAAAATGGTTAAGCCTTGGGTGACCCCAGATGTGTAATCTGAGGTCACTGACGGTAATATTTCCAAAGGGTATTTTGGGGGTGTTACAGTTTTTGATTACTTGCAACACGGCAAACTGCCTGAAGATAAAAGAGAAGCATGGCAGATCAGACTCAAATCAGCGTATTTTTGGATCTCACTGAGCGGGTTTCTGTACAGAAAGTCCTTCTCGGGACCTTATCTCAAGTGTGTACCACCTTCTAAAGTGGAAAACTTTCTATACAAAATTCATGAAGAAGTGTACGATTTTCACTCAGCTGCCAGGAGCCTAGCAATGAGAGCAAGATCACAAGGGTATTGGTAGTCATACATGCATAAGGATGCTGAGTGTTTTGTCAGAAAGTACGAGAAATGTCAGAGGTTTGCTAAGATGATACACCAGCCCGCCGCAAATTTGAATCCACTGATGAGTCCATGGCCGTTTGCACAGTAGGGCCTTGATTTGGTGGGTCCTTTCCCAAAGGCTCCAAGGAATAAGCGTTGTCTTGTTACAGCCACAGAGTACTTTACCAAGTGGGTAGAGGCCAAGTCTCTGTCAGGAATCCGAGACACTGATATTTAGAAGTTCGTTTGGGAGTTTATTATCACCCGATTTGGCATTCCTCATGCTTTGATCTCTGACAACGGGACTCAATTTAATAGCGTTGCGTTTAAGTCTTTTTGTGCAGGTTATGGCATTAAAAACTTTTACTCATTTGTAGCTTACCCGCAGGCGAATGGACATGCGGAGGTGACTAATAAGGTCATCCTTGATGGCCTTAAGAAGAGGTTGGATAGCGCCAAAGGACGATGGGTGGAGGAAGTCCCATCCGTCCTATGGGCATACCGAACGACCCCCCGACGTTCAATCGGGGAAATACCCTTCGCTCTCACCTATGGCTCGGAAGAAGTGATTCCTTTGGAGCTTGCCCTCCCCACAATCAGGACCGAGGCATTCGAGCAGGGAGGGAACGACGAGGCTCTCAAGGTCAATATCGACCTCTTACAGAAGAAAAGGGAGGCGTCGACGATTTGTTTGGCAGCCTACCAACGCGAGATGATGCGCGCCCATGGGAAGGGCCTTAAGCCACAAAGTTTTGAGGTAGGCGAATTTGTACTATGTAAGGTCCTTGCCAATACAAAGGACCCGACCGACGGCAAGCTCGGCCCAAACTGGGAGGGTCCGTACCGTGTCATAGCTTCTTCTGGCAAAGGTGCGTACAAGATCGAGGACATGTCAGGGAAGGAGGTGCCACGCACCTGGAGCATTTCAAACTTGAGGAGGTTCTATATTTAGTCTTTTGCTTTTGACACTCTTAAGTTTTAATGCATTAGTTGGACTGAGGGGTACTATTTTTCCTCTTCACGCGGTTTTCTCCCGCGTGGTTTTCCCGTGAAGAGGTTTTAATGAGCCCCCCGTATGTTTTTCCCTCTGTGTTATTCATGAATGACATTTAGCAATGCCAAGGTTACAATTTTGTTTCATGTTGTTGAATAGTGACAGGAAAGAAGTTCCATCTAAACCGACACCACGATGCCGTACCAAGCCGACTCCACAAAGTCGCACTTAAACCGACACCACGTTGTCGTACCAAGCCGACTCCACGAAGTCGCACTTAAACCGACACCACGATGTCATACCAAGCCGACTCCACGAAGTCACACTTAACCGACACAACGTTGTCATACCAAGCCGACTCCACGAAGTCACACCAAAAATGACTCCACGAAGTCGCACCAAAAACGACCCCACAAAGTCGCATAAGAATCGATACCACAATATCATGCCAGGCCGACATCTCAAAAAATGCGCAAAAATTCACGTCACGCTATTATTTCGAACCGCTTAAGTCAGTGTTTTTCCAACAGGTACGAATTCCTCAGGAAAAGAGGTCTCTGGATGACCGCACGGTTTGTGACAAACCGTGCAGCTTCGACCTCGACCGTGCCATTTAGGCGAGCACCAAAATAAGGGGGTCTCTGGAGGACGCACCGTTTGTCCCAAACTGTGTGGGTCCCGTCCTCGACCGTGCCAAACCAGTGATGATTCAACAATGAGCTATTGGAGTACCGCATGGTTTGTCACAAACCGTGCGGTGTTGGCGGGACATCAAGTGAGGATTCTAGAGGAGCGCACGGTTTGTCACAAACCGTGCGGACCTGTCTTAAACCGTACCGAGCCAAAAGCTGGGAAATGAGAACTCTTTGGAAGACGGCACGGTTTGTGTCAAACCGTGCGGGTATGGTCCAAACCATGCGGGTATGTTCCAAACCGTGCCAAGGCGATCAAAGGCTGTCCGTTTTCCAATCTGGTGTGTTCGACAATCTGGTACGTCGCAGGGATTTTCGGACTCCTGATCCTCGACCGAGCCTTGAAAGTCCGAGGGGCAAAATGATGGATAAAATATATTATCATTAAATATTTTATCTTGTTAGATAATAAGAGATCTTTTTAGCTTTAATTAAGGAGAGATAAAAGGTGAGCACTTTATTTTAAATTTTTTTTTTTTGCCGGGGCCGGGTGTCGGGCCACCGAAGTGAACCCACTAATCCCGGGCCATGGCCGCTAGTCCTTCACGCCATGATCCTTGGTTAAATCGCGAGAGTTTCGTCCTCAAAGTAAAGCTGACACGTTTCGAACCCGGGGGGATTTGCACCCCAGGATCTACTCCCCCCAGCTTTACCGCTGGACTACGCTCCCGGGGACTAGGTGAGCACTTTATTGCTTGCAAAGAAGGTTAACAAATATCTCTTAACCCTATAATTTATCTTCATGATTGATTCATTATTGTCCTAGAGCAGCCTCCATTATTGTCTCTTCTCTTGGAACGTTTTCATTCTGACTTGAGCGTCGGAGTGACTTCGGGGGATCAATCCCTCCTTGTTTCAGATACAAGAAGATTCACGACGGATAAACGGGTTTTCAAAGTAATTATTTTTCAAGTCAAGTTCATTAATTATAATACGAAAAATCTCTACTACAATAAGTAACTATAATCAAAGCATCTATCACATGTAAAAAATTTCGGTGTAAAACAAAATCCTATTTCAGTTATCTTACTTTGCTATCATTTTTCGTACGTCTGAAACTTCCACGCCACCTTCCGAAGGGTCGAAGAAGACCACAGTTACAGACTTACAGGAATACTGAATAATCAACGAGTAAATAAAAGATTGAGAGTCGCATTAATCTAATCTATTAGACCGATGAATACGGGGAGAAATTATCCGGTGTCAATCATGCATCAGTCGATTGAAATAAGCATTGTTAATTTAGTACCTATCTAATACTAAATATATAACATTCAGTGATTTTATATAAATTGAGAATTATATATCTATATGTTTGTAATAAAAATGTAAAATTAATAGGTAAGTAATATATATATAAAGTGTTATAGTTTTATCAAATTTATCTCATATATAATTACATAAAGTATCTTTATGTAATTAGAATCTTATATGATAGGAAACGACATCATATTAATCAATTATAAAATTTTTAAATCAAATAATCTTCCATGGTCGATTAAATATTATAGTTTAAAAAATTCACTAGTTAGATTAACAATGAAATTGATTTTAATTGTAGAGATATTTTGTGACGTTCAAATAAACTATCATATATATGTCATGGTGAATATATAAAAATGTATTATCAAAAGTATTTAACGTTTTAGTGGTTAATTTCGATTAGATTGAATACTTATTAACTAATATAGTTAAATTTGATTATTAAGACCACATTATTTAAATTAAACAAAACAATTTTAGAGGCACAATTGTAAACTAAATGGGGGAATAAATAAATTTGTAAAAAAATATGACACGTGTCCATTACAGAAAAGGACAAATGTCAAAAGTTAAATTCGCCACGTGGCACAATCTTTGACAAAGACTTTTCTTCTTCTTTAATGATTCAGAAAAACTAATCCTACTAGGCACTTGTTTTTACGTCATATATGTTAAATACAAATATTAATAATTATTAAATTAATATATGTATAAAAAAATATCTAGATAATATTGATATTAAAATCAGATTCGGATCAAAATTTTGTATCTCAATCATCGATATAATTAGAAAATTTTGGATTTCTATATAATTCAGAAATTTTGGATTTGTATACAATCAGGAAATTCAAAAATTAAAAACAAGAATATTTGAATAAACATGAATGAGTGAGTCTAGGTCAATCTCCAAGTGGAAAAAATATTTGAATAAAGATGAATGAGTCTAGGTCATTCTCCAAGCGAAACGAACCATAAATCATTTATACATATTTCGTTAAAAATCAACAAAGTCACTATTGCACATAGGGCTGAGCACGGGCCAGATAAACCGAAAACCCAAACCGACCCGACCCGAAAAACCCGAACCGAATCCAAACCCAAATTATTCGGTTCGGGTTTCGGTCTGATTTTATCAGGGTTTCGGTTCGGTTCGGGTTCGGTTCGGGTTAAACCGAATGGCCTTTTTTTAACCCAACTTGTGTTTGGCCTTTGGGCTGGTAAAATTTTCTTGGGCCCTTGAAGGATGAAATGAACTTCTCTTATGTGTTGAATGGATAAAGAAGTGAACTTTTTGGCATTTTGACAATGGACTAATGATTATGAAACATTGATTTAAATTTGATGTTACTATGTTGTTTTGGTCATTTTGTGTTTCGAACTTCTTTATTTTGTAAGTCGAACTTGATAACTTCAGTTAGCTATTAATCTATATCATTTTGGTATTATATTTATTGGACTTTAAACAGGAAATTTAAAGTTTTAAACAGGAAATCCGGTAAATAAACAAATCGGGCCAGTTCGGTTTTTAGCCCGGACCGAACCGATCAAGGCCCGAACCGAACCGCATGACTTTGGTTCGGTCTTCGGTCCCGTTTTTTGGGTTTTCGGGTTTCGGGCTTTTTGGGTCGGTTCGGGTCGGTTTCTGGCCCGTGCTCAGCCCTAATTGCACATCATGCGCACTGATTTTTTGAAAATCATACAAAATTCATTATAACCTTAAATAGAGTGATTCTAAAGTCCAAATTTTTTAACCTCCAAATTATTATTCTAGAAAATGAACTAGTCCAAAACTTTCCTTAAAATTCAACAAAAATTGTACAAATATAGTTTGGCGTTATGAAACATAAAAACTCAAACCAAAATTTCTTTTAAATCTCTAGAAATTTATAATTAAATCCACACAAAAAATATTTTCAGTATAATAAATAAATTAAAATAAAATTCATATGTTTCTGAAAGTTAGTAAGATTATACAATTGGAATCACCGAAAGATCTCCTCTTATACGACCTTCAAAATTTCTATAATTCAGGTTCGCAAAATCTGCAATGTTACATTGTAAAAATACCTAAAAATCGAAAACAAATCCTTTAGGGCTCAAACCAGTTTCAAACGCTCATAAACATGGCCAGTTTGATCCCCACATTGGGGCATAATTTGTGAGGTTACAAATCCTTTTTTAGTGTTTTTATCTGAATGAAGATGTTTGTATGGAATGCGCAAGGCACTGGAAGTAAAGGTTTTTGTAGAGCTTGTCGCTACATTTTGAATAAGAACAAAACTGATATAGTTGCTTTGATGGAGCCCCATGTGTCGGGTGATGAAGCTGAAGTTGCTTGTAAGAGGCTGGGGTATACGCATAATGTCAGGGTTGAGGCGATTGGCTTCTCGGGAGGACTCTGGCTTCTCTGGAATGTTGAGGATACTAATGTACAGGTGATCAGATTGAACATGAACTTTATCCATGCTCGTGTTAAGGATGGGTCGGTTTGGTTTCATTTGATTGTTGTTTATGGGCCACCTACCTATATCCGAAGACAAGTTTTCTGGGAGGATATGGAGGTGTGTGTTGCACCTATTACTGAACCCTTGGTGATTTTAACCATATAGTGCATATGGATGAGCGCTAAGGGGGAACAGGCAGTCTTTCAGTGGACTTCATTGTCTTTGCTAATCTGATCAGTCGGCTGAATTAAATTGATTTGGGCTTCAGTGGCGCTCGTTTTACTTGGAGTCATGGTTCGATCCACAATCCAAATCGGGTTTCCAAACGACTTGACCACTTTTTAACTAATCTTCAGGGGAGATTGGAATGGGAAGACGCTTTTGTTAGACATTTTCCTACTATTGCCTCGGACCATAAGCCTTTATATCTAAATCTTTCCCCCGAAGAAGGTGGGCAGCAACGTCGTCGCCTGTTTCATTTCGAGGCGATGTGGTTAACTCATCACCAATTTATGGACTTCCTTAGCGGTAAATGGAAAAGGAATGTCGATACGCCTGAAGCTCTTGATTATCTAACGACAGACCTTCGCAAGTGGAACAAGGAGGTGTTTGGCAATCTTCAATACAGGAAGGACAAATTGATTACACGTATCAATGGTATCCAAGTTGCGTTAGATAACGGGGCTTCTACCCGTCTTCTACAACTTCATGATACCTTACAATCTGAATTAGCGGAGGTTTTACCCCAAGAGGAGATGCACTGGTTTCAGAAGTCCCGTATTAACTAGATTGAATGCGGTGATTGTAATACAAAGTTTTTCCACGCAAGCACGATTATTAGACGGCGTCGTAAAAGGATTGAGGCTCTGAAGAATGATGAAGGGGCTTGGGTTATGGATCAAGCCGGTTTGGAAGGTATGGTGACTAACTATTTCTCCAATATTTATACTCTTCTTACCACAGATGGTGAGGCTCCGTTGCTTCCTAGAGGCGGTTTTAAGCGAATTTTGAATTCCGATATGGCTCTTCAAAATGCTCCGATTACTGATGATGAGATTTGGAGATCTGTCAAGGATATGGGGGCATACAAGGCTCCTAGAATGGATGGTTATCAACCGGTTTTCTATCATAAGTGTTGGGTAACGGTTGGCAAATCAGTGTGCACGTTCATTTGGGGTTTCTTTGTAACCGGCTCGTTACCGTTGGGAGTAAATGAAACTTTGATCCAACTGATTGGTAAGGTTAATAACCCGGAGCTTGTTTCACAATTTAGGTTGATTAGCTTGTGTAATGTCTTGTATAAGATGATTACAAAGCTTATGGCTAAGCGTCTACAACCTTTAATGGATAAATTAGTTGGACCTCATCAAAGTAGCTTTATACCGGGGAGGTCGATCACATATATATAATATTGTTCTATCCTAGGAAATAATTCATTCCATGAGAAATAAACAAGGTCAAAAAGGTTGGTTTCTGCTGAAGCTCGATTTGGCGAAAGCATATGATATGCTTCGCTGGGATTTCATTATTGATACGCTTAGAGATGTGGGCTTGCCGGAATTTTGGGTTCAATGGAATTCGGAATGCATCAATACTCCGTCTATGAGAGTACTTTGGAATGGGGAGATGACTGAATCGTTTTTACCTTCACGGGGAGTAAAACAAGGTGATTCGGTATCGCCTTATCTTTTTGTCCTTTGCCTAGAGAGGTTGAGCCACCTTATTGGCCATGAGGTCGTAGCTAAGAGGTGGAATCTGGTCGTTGTCTGTAGAAGGGCTCCAGCTTTGTCCCATCTGTTCTTTACCGATGATATTATGTTGCTTGTGGAGGCTTCGGTTTCTCAAATTCAGGTTCTGATGAACACTTTGAATCGGTTCAGTGCGGCTTCAGGGCAGTGCATAAATAGGGAGAAGTCTATGATATATGTTTCAAGGAATGTCAGTTATGAGCTCGCCTTACAGATTCAACACATCAGTGGGATCCGGGTAACAAATGATCTGGGAAATTACCTTGGCATGCCCATACTACATAAAAGGGTGAAAAAACATACGTTTGCTAGCTTAATTACTAAAGCTAATAGCAAACTTGCGGGGTGGAGGTGCAAGTCTCTTAGCTTTGCGGGTCGGGTTACACTAGCTAAATCGGTACTCTCATCGCTGCCTTTTTATGCTATGAATACAGTGAAGCTACCGGTCTCTATTTGGAATTCCCTTGATCGAATTACTCGTGCTTTTGTTTGGGGTAGTACTGAGGAGAGAAGGAAATTACATCTTGTTTCTTGGAAAGAGGTGTGTATGCCAAAGAAAAGTGGGGGTCTTGGTATTAGGAAAGCCATGGACGCTAACATGGCAATCACTGGGAAATTGGGCTGGCGTTTGCTTAACAACAAAGCAGGTGTTTGGGGTGATCTGTTACAAGCAAAGAATAGTCTTCAGCGGGCTGGAGGTGAATTGATACAAACTAATAAGAGGTATGATTCTTATATTTGGAAGAGTATTAACTGAGGGCTTCAGGGTATCGTAAAACAGGGCACAAGCTGGAATCTTGGTGATTGTTTTGGGCGAAAAAGATCGAACCGACCTGAATCGCTTTAAGAGGGGACAACTAGACAACAATAAGATCAGTAATATCTAAATAATCCAAATCAACTTAACAATCAAGAGAATGAGATTAAACGGATATAATATAAACTTATCTCCCTGGAATAAGAGACTAATCAAATACAGAAATTTAGTCGTCGGTCGCTTCAATGTTGGAATAACGGACTAAGTAATAGAATGATCTGTTGTTTTAAGTAAAACAATGGTAGAACAATGATAAAGGGCTGCTTGAACTGAGTAAGAATGACAATGTGTCGTTACAAGATAGTTTTCTCTATATTTATACTAGTTTTTGGCTTGAATCGGTTGGCAGATCCACCCGAGATTCATGGAAGAGGTTATCCTGCACGTGGGTCGGTTGAAATCGTCCGAGATCTGCGGGAGTTGTCTAGCTGCGTACTGATCGCTCCAAAATCCGCGGAGGTCGTCGCTCTGACCACTGGTCGCCCCGAGATCTCTGGAGGTTATAACTGACCGGACCAAGATTTCTGGAGGTTGTTTCTGACCGGGTCTTCTAGAAGGCAGCTTTGGTTCAACATATTGGGCTGATCCAATGGGCCGAAAATCGAGGCCCAACAGTGATGGTATGAGTGTCAGATTTTGGGAGGACCGTTGGGTTGATCGGCGTCCTTTACTGGAGCTAGCTTCCTCGGAGATTGATCAGAATTTGAGACAGCGGAAGGTGGTTGATTTCCTGTTGGCGGCGGGTACTTGGAATTGGCACTTGTTCAGCAGTTTGCTCCCGGTGGCGATGCTCATGAAGCTCTCGACTACTGGGGTGCAATTGGTCCAAGGATCATCGGACTCTTTGAGGTGGGCACTTTCCGCCACCGGGGAATACACTATAGCTTCTGCGTATGCTGAGCTTAGAGACAATACGGCTATCACATATGCTAATTCTCTTCTGTTTGATACTAATTGGAAGCTACCGGTGACGGAGTTTATACGTCACTTCCTTTGGCTAGGCACTAAGGGGAAACTTCTTACAAATTTGGAGAGGACGATGAGGCATCTGGCTACTAATCCGATGTGTTTGATTTGCTGTAATGGGGAGGAGTCGCTACTGCATGTTTTTCGAGACTGCGTAAAGGCGGGGGAGGTCTGGCACCTATTCTTTTGGCGACGGCTAGAGCCTCGACCGCCTTTTTCCAAGACAGCGCAGAGGAGTGGGCTTGGAAGGGACTTACTGGAACCTATAGACTGCATGATGGGGTAAAGCATGAAATCTTGTTTGCTACAATTCTTTGGTGGCTTTGGAAGTGGTGGAATGCGATAATTTTTTGAGATGAGCGTGTGGTGGTGGATTTGCTTGCTTTTCTACTTCGCCAAGCCCGGTAATTTGGCGAGGTTTGGGCTGGGCATCCTGCAATGGCCTCCATTCGTAATCAGCGTGAACGATTGGTGGAATGGTGTAGGCTAACCGATGGATGGTTTAAGGTTAATACGGATGGGGCTAAGAGGGATCCATTTGGTGTTACAACTGTTGGGGGTGTTGTAAGAGACTCGTCTGGAGCTTGGGTTGGAGGTTTTATGAAGAACATTGGTGTCTGTAGTGTGCCTATGGCAGAGCTTTCGGGCATTCATCATGGTCTTCACATTACATGGGAGAAGGGTTGCCGACGGGTGATTCTGGAGTCGGATTATGCACTCGCAATTGGTCTTATTGCTAAGAAGATTGAGTCTTCTTATCCTCTTGTTAGCCTGGTATTGTCTTGCCAGAGATTCAGTAGTAGGGATTGGATCGTTCAATTTCGTCACATCTACAGGGAGGCTAATAGGGTCGCTGATCACTTAGCCAACGCTGGTTTTGATTTTCCTGTTGGTTTACATGTTTTGATTAACCTTTTAGTAGTGTTTTGTCTTTTTTTTGGATGATTTGCGAGGTGTTGCTTACCTCGTATGAATCATATGTAATTTCTGGTTTTTCATATTCAATAAAGTGTGCAAGAGTGTCGCCTCTTCTTCTACAAAAAAAAACTATTGACAAGTTATAAGCAAAACGTTTCACGAACTCAAAATCGAATCATCAAACCAACTGTTTCGTTTCAACAATTTCTTAAAATATCAAACTATATCTAAAATCTACAAGTTTTCATATGCAACTACATATATTTGTTTATAACACATTGTTAAAGAAAAAATTCAGAAATAGAGAATGATCGAGGAAAGAGATGAACATAAAAGAAGTGCACAACTCATAGTTAATCAGAAAGCAAACTTTCAAGTTAAAATAAGTAAGAAAATAGCAACCAAACAATGAATTCACAAAACTAATCACAAAAAATGAAGGAAGCGCAATTCTGAAAGAGAGAAGAACAAATGCACAGATAAATCACTGAAATAGAGATGGAGAAGTGACTCATGAACGGAAGAACAAAGATTTAGCGACTGCAAGTCGAATTAAAGAAAAACAAAGTAGAACTAATTGCGAAAAATGGGAATATGATAAGGGAAACGAAGAAACTTACCAATAGACATCGTGATTTGTTGATAAGAAATGAAAATTGAAGAAAAACAGGAACCATATAAGTTGGAGAAGGTAATTCAATAATGGCGGCATTGTACGATCAGGGGAGGTGATGAACAAAAAAGAAAAAGCTAAAATAAAGGATAATTACCCAAAATACCCACACTCTTAAAGAAAGGGGGTGAATCTAAGTTGTAGGATCTTTTTAATACAATGGTTGGAATTTATCATCACTTTGCATCATAATTGCACATCTCATATGATCGTCTTATAATATTACATTATTTTTATAAAGAAAAGTAATATATTTAGAGGAAGGTTTTCTTTTCTTTTTTTTTGGTCGAATTAAAGGAAGGTTTTTTTATAAGAAAAAGTAATATATTTGGATCTAGTGCGAGCTGCGATTTCAAGAAAGAAAACTTCTTCTTTTTTAAATTTGTTTCATGAGAGACACTATATCCTTATAACATAAAAGTGGATTTAAATTGAAATTCTATATCTTTTAAATATGATCCTTACTCCACCACGATTAAACCAAAAAATCTTTGTTCATAAACAAAATAAAATAAATAAATCCAACCAATAAAAGGTGTGGAGCATAGAAAATATTATATGAAGGAAGTTCACAATTTGGAGAGGAAATTTTCTAATTTCGAACCCATAATTTTATAATCACAAGATGTCAAACTTACGACGGTTCTGAGAAAAAAAAAAGTTATTTTTTAAAATATACTCCTTCCGTTTAGTTTTAATTGATGTTCTAGCAAATTTAAGACAAAATAAAAAATTATTTTTTTTCTAAAATTACCCTTATAATTAGTGATTAATTACTGTTTTATTATTACTGATGAAATCTAACAATTTTTTTATAGAAAATCACAAAATCTAAATCTAAATCACAACGACTTACTGGGAAAGAAAATCTGGGAAAGAAAATCGTGAATTGCCAAAAAAGAAGATTCGGCATTGCCGCTAAAGCACATTGTAATTTGACGAGGAAAGTAAAATTGGAGCCTTAAAATTTGGTTAAAATTTGATAACAAAATCAAAATTTGATTGAAATGGTTAGTTGGAGCTAAATTGAAAATTTTAAAAACATGTCATCCTCACTAGACGTATAAAACTAAATTACGTGTGATTACAGAGTATTGGTTCAAGTTGTCCATGACTTCACTAAGTAACTTTGATCTAAATTCCCTTCTAGATCAAGATCTTTCTTTTGATTTAATCCAAGTCCCGTTGTCGGTTACATCATCGTCGGGAAGTGTTCTAGATCTAAATGTGGGTTCAAACGAAGAGGATAATGTGAGTATTGAAATAAGTCTCGAGGGACTTCACGAAGATAATGAAGAGCAATCTCCGATCGCTTCACATGGTAAGTGAATTATACGGAGTAGTTAGATTCAAGATTGTGTAAAAAAATCTTTTACCAGGAGTATTGTTTTTTTAGTATAATCATAGTAGTAGCTTGGATTATAATTGAGTCAATGGAGTAGTATTCTTTTACATAATTTTTCGAATTGAAATAAATATGAGGGTAAATGTTACTGTAAATCAGTAACAATAAAAGGAAAATAGAAGAAGATGAATCTGATGTTTATTAGAACAACAAACTCACAGTTCAGGCGCGGGATTCCATAAGGAAGAAGGAGATCCGAGCAACAAGAACTAGAACACCAATGAGATTTGAGATTACAAGATGTGATTTCAATACATGACAAAACAGCTTCCCTCCTCCCGCTATTTATTTGTTTAGCCCCTTGATAGAATTAACAAATTTACAACTCACGTGTAAGGCACGTGCCTAACTAATTATGTTACTCTTGTAACAAATCTCCCCCTCCCACAAAACCTTGACCTCAAGGTTTAAAATCAAGAAATCTCTTCAACAAATCGTAATAGAATTCCCATATAGCTTCTTCCAAAGGAGAATTAGCCCACTTGACCAAGACTTGAGTTACAACACGCCCTTGCCTATTCACCATTCTTCGTTCAACAATCAATTTAGGTTCCTTGATGAAGACATCAGGAAGGATCGAAGGTAATGCATTGGCTGTAACAGAAGAACCGACATGCTCCTTCAACTGGGAGACATGGAACACAGAATGAATCTTAGAGTATGTAGGCAATTGCAACTTGTAGGCAACCTTGCCACACGTGTCAATGACCTTAAAAGGTCCAAAGTACTTAGGAGCCAACTTATTACTACTCCTTTGGGCTACACTCTGCTGCCAATAAGGTTGAAGCTTTACATAAACAAAATCTCCAATGTTAAAGCTTCGATCTGACCTGTGTTGATTGGCAACCTGAGACATTCGATGTTGAGCTCGCAGCAAATGAAACTTGAGCAATTGAATCATATTCTCGCGCTCCTGCAAATTCCTGGCAACTACCTCCACTATAGACTTTCCTGGTAAGTATGGAAAATGAAGTGGTGGTGGTTGCCCATAAACCACCTCAAAGGGAGTCATTTATGTTGAAGAATGGAAGGTTGTATTATACCAGAATTCGGCCAAAGGCAACCACTTACTCCAGAGATGAGGCCGATCACTACACATGCACCGCAAATATGTCTCCAAACACATGTTGACCACTTCAGTCTGGCCATCAGTTTGAGGGATGATAAGCACTTGACATGTTTAACTGCACCCCTTGCAATGTAAACAACTCATTCCAGAATTCACTTAAGAAAATAGCATCCCTGTCACTAGTAATTGACTTAGGAAAACCATGAAGCTTGTACACATTATCAAGGTAACACTGGGCACTGAAGATGCTGTGTAAGGATGAGCTAAAGCCATGAAATGAGCAGCTTTACTCATTCGATCCACAACCACCAATATCACAGTTTTGCCAAAAGACATAGGAAGACCATCTATGAAATCCATAGTGATGTCAGACCAAACCGAATCAGGCACTGACAAAGGTTGAAGTAACCCCGGGTAGGCTGCATTATCATACTTACTCTGCTTGCATATAACACAAGTCCTGATGAACTGTTGAATATCCTTTGTCATGCCTTTCCAATAAAACAAAGACTTTACCCTCTGCAAGGTAGCATCCCGACCAGAGTGACCACCAACACCTGAACAATGAAGCCACTGCAGCAATTTATCTCTCAAAGCCACCGAATTTGCAACCACCAGCTTATTCTTCCTTTGAAGAACACTAGAATGCTAGGAGTAGTGCTTCTTAGCACGAGGCTTGAGCTTAAGAGTCTCAATAATTTGCTTCACACCCAAATCCTCCTCATAAGCATCCTGAATTTCCTTGAGAAAGTCAGATTGTAATGTTGACAAAGCCATTGCCAAAACTTGAGAACCTTCCACCCTAGACAAAGCATCTGCGACCAAGTTCTCTTTACCCTGTTTATACTGGATTTCATAGTCAAATTCTAGTAATTTAGGCAACCATTGTTGTTGCACAAGTGTGTTTAATCTCTCCTCCAATAGGTATTTTAAGCTCCTTTGATCTGTCTTGATGATGAAGTGCCTATGCAATAGATAATGTCTCCATTTCTGGATAGAAAAGACCACAGCAAGAAGCTCCTTCTCATATATGGAAAGATGAAGTTGTCTGCCTTGTAGATGCCTGCTTATGTAAGCCAAAGGATGACCCTCATGCATCAACACTACTCTAATACCATACCCACAAGCATCAGTCTCAACTAAAATTCTTTATCAAAGTCTGGAAGAGCTAATACAGGTGCCTGACACAGAGCTTCTTTCAATGCAAAAAAAGCAACTATAGCCTCTTGAGACCACTCAAAGCCATTCTTCTTCAACAACTGATTCAGAGGTCTTGCAATCAAACCAAAATTCTTCACAAATCTCCTGTAATACCCAGCTAGTCCCACAAATCCTCGTAGTTGCTTCAAATTCTGGGGAGTAGGCCACTGTGCAATAACTAGCAACTTATTAGGATCAGTAGACACCCCAGCAGCTGAGATATAATGCCCCAAATACTCAACCTTAGTCACAGCAAAATCACACTTGCTAGCCTTAGCATATAACTGATTGGTTCTCATAAGCAAAAACACTGCTTGTAAATGTTGTACATGATCATCCAATGAAGAGCTATATAGCAGAATATCATCGAAAAATATGAGAACAAATTTCCTTAAGAAATTTCTGAACACTAAATTCATCAAATGCTGAAATGTAGTTGGAGCATTTGTCAATCCAAAAGGCATAACGACATACTCATAGTGACCACTATGTGTCTTGAAAGCTGTCTTGTGAATGTCATCCTCATTCATTCTCACTTGATGATAACCAGCCCTCAAGTCTATTTTGGAGTAAATTCTGGACCCTCCAAGTTCATCCATTAAATCTTCAATCAAGGGAATTGGAAACCTATCCTTGATTGTAGCCTCATTCAACCTCCTATAATCCACACACATTCTCCAAATCTCATCTTTTTTTTTAACAAGCACCACAGGTGAAGCATATGGACTCGAACTATTCTGAATTACTCCAAAATGAAGCATCTCCTTAACCATCTTGTCGATCTCATCCTTTTGATGTACTGCATATCGGTAAGGTCTCTGATTAATAGGATTTGTTCCTTGTAACAAAGGAATACGGTGATCATGTCCCTCTCTTCTAGGAGGCAACTCAGTAGGCTCCTTGAAGATGTCATGAAAATCATCCAACAGCTCCTGAATAACTGGAGGATATTGAGATACCTTCTTAGACTGTTTGATAAGCACTACTTTATAGGGCTTAACTAAGAGTTATTAGAGGGTTTTATTGGTGTCATTCAGGTAGATTTAGACACATTCATGTGTATGGCGTTTGGGGGCGAAGTTTGGTGTTTTTGGAAGTGTTTGATCTATCTTGGATATCATAGGAGACACTGAGGAAGGAAGCCACCAAGAGAAGACGCTAAGGAAGTGAAGAGGAGAGATTAGGAGGCGAAGCCAAGGAGTAAAGGTCGAGCATTAACCGCGACCGCGGGCAAGGGTGCCGCGATCGCGGTTCCTCGGGGCAAGTCGAGAATTATCTGCAGGCGCGGAGAAGTGTGAAGAGCGCAGAGCCAAAAGGGGCCGCGATCGCAGTCCATGGGCCGCGATCGCGGGTCATCAACGCAGGAAGTTTGGACTTTTCCCGAATATATCTTGTCTGTTTTCTTTTCTTATTTTCTCATTTTATTCTGTTTCTTTTCTTATTGGGCTAGGTCATTTGTTAGAAGCCCTATATATACTCTCTTTAGCATTAGGTTTGGGAGTTCGTCATTCTAGAGTTTCATTTCATCGCTGCCACTTTTCATACTTTTGAAGTTCATCATGTTTATGAGGAGCTAAGCCTCTTTTGCTTAATCTGGTAATGGAAGCATAAGTTTATTCATCTGGTTGTGAGGTTTTATTCCTATCTATCTTATCCTATTGAGTTATATCTTTTCTCTTGTGCAAATTCTTATTTGGATGTTTGTTGGTTTATCTAGATTGATCACCTAGGTTTATTGTTTTCATTCATATTGGTAATACTAGGGAACTGTTGGGCTAACACTCTAGTTCGAGTAGCGAGCATAGATTATATCTGCCACTGTGGAATTTATCTATGTAGAGAATTGATTACATGTTGAATGCTTCTGGTTGAGGTATTATGTGTATCCTGGTTAATTCTTATATGCATTGCTGCCTTTGGATTGAATCACTAGTAGTTCTAGGGTTATTCATTGGTAAGGGTTCTTAGGTTTGGTTGATCTTTGAATCTACTCAAGATTAGGACAGGAATAACCGAATAGGAGGATAGGACATAATCAAGGAACAACCGTTGGATGACTTATCTGGACATTACTTGGCTAAGTGTTTTCTCTCTTTAATATTTCATTCATCTACTTTGCTGTGTTTGATTTGATTGTGACCAACCAACTTACAAACCCCCATTTTTAGTGACTTGCATGCAACCACCATTAGTTTCGCTCCTTCCCTGTGGGATCGACCCTTACTTATTGACTATACTAGTTTATTTGTGAGGTTTTATATTTGACAGCTACGAACGACAGCACGTCAAAATTTGGCATCGTTGCCGAGGAAGGCAAGTTTTGAGCTTTTGGTGTTTTTGTGTGCTTTGTGTGTATTTTGAAATTTTTGTGTGATTTTTGTGTGTTTGTTTGTGTGTGTGGACCTATCTTATGGTCCACACCCGTACTGCTGACTCTCCACCTTTAGCTATTGATTCAGAGATTGAGCGGACATTGAGGGAGAATCGGAGGGCAGCAGCGATTTTGGCCGATCCACCTAGAGCGATACTGCGGGAAGAGATCGACGAAGAAGAAGTGATGGCTGACAATCCACCCACATTGAGGCAGCTGACTGCTCCTAACCTGGAGCAGCAGCCACTGACTGTAGAGTTCCCTGAGCTCCCAGCGGGAGTGAACTTTGAGCTCAAGTCTGGGCTTATCCATCTTTTGCCCCAGTTCCATGGGCTAAGTGAAGAGGACCCAAACAAGCATCTCTCGGAGTTTCACACCGTGTGTACCTCCATGAAGCCACGCAACGTAACGGAGGACCAAATCAAGTTGAGGGCTTTTCCTTTCTCACTTAAGGATTCAGCCAACGAATGGTTTTACTACCTCATCCCAGGTAGCATCAATACTTGGGGAAAGATGAAGAAGGCGTTTCTGGAGAAGTACTTTCCAGCAACAAAGCTGAATAGTCTAAAGCGCAACCTGAGCAACATAGAGCAGCATGGGACGGAGACGCTCTACGAGTACTATGAGCATTTCAAGAGGTTGTGCTCCAGTTGTCCTTACCACGGGTATTCAGACCAAGATTTGGTCTTATACCTATATGGGGGATTGCTGGATGAAGAGCGACGAATGGTGAATGCGGCATGTGGAGGCAACATACTGAACAAGTCCACTGAGCAAGTCAACGTTGTTGGGGGGTACCAACAAAGACCACTGTACGACCCCTATTCCAGTACCTACAATCCCGGGTGGAGAGATCACCCTAATTTAAGATACGGGAACACGCAGAACGTGGAGAACCCCGCTGAGTTCCGACCAAGACCCCCTCAACAATACCAACAGCAGCAACAGTACCCCCAGAGGCAGTTTCAAGGAGGCCAGCAGTTCAGAGGCCAAACAGATCAAAGACCGCAAGGGCAGGGAGCTCCCCGCACCACCAATCTTGAGGACCAGGTCAACACACTGGCGCAGCATATGACTACGCTGACGCAGACCGTGGAAACCATGCAGCAAAACATGGTTCAGTTTCAACACGAGACCAAGTCCAGCATACAAAACTTAGAGAAGCAGGTGGGGCAGATCTCCCAAGCGGTTAGCAAGCTTGAAGCTAGAGAGTCACGAGCACTCCCATCTCAAACTGAGATAAATCCAAGGCAAAACATCAACTCCATGACGTCAAGGCCCAAATGGGAGCATGAAGAAGAAAAGCTGCCAACCGAGAAGTACGAGGATGAACCGCGACCGCGGGCAATTTGCCGCGATCGCGGGTCTGTTGAGCAAGAGAATGGGCAAGATGCGCCGATTAAGCGCAATCGCGGGCAGGATAGCCGCGACCGCGGGGCCCCAGTGCAAGAACCACGATCAAACTTCGGAAAACGGGCCGTCTCCACTTACATTTATGACGTGGTATGTCTACCCGGAGGGATATTTTGACATCCCAGTGCCATTCCCTGCTGCGCTAGAAGATGACAAACCCATTGAGGGACTGAAGGGAATATACGAGACATTCAGGAACTACAAGGTGACTCCCCAATTGAGCAAAACGATGCCTCGCTTTGCAAACTTCTTGAGGGAGCTATGCAAGCTCAAGAAGGAGCAAAAGGAGCGGTTGAAGAAAAAGGAGAAAGTCAAGAAGGATGTCTCGGCTGTGATGCAAAAGAAGATCCGAAAAAAGTGTGAAGATCCCGGGATGTTTAGCGTACCCTGCAAGATTGGGGAAACCGAGTTCAGCGAGACATTGCTGGATTTGGGGGCCTCAATCAATGCCCTACCGCTGTCCGTCTACAACACCCTCAATGTCGGACCACTAGAAAGCACGGAAATTGTCATCCAACTGGCTGACAACTCCGTCATCATTCCAGAGGGCGTTGTGAAGGACATTTTGGTGAGCGTCGACACCCTCGTCTTCCCTGCAGACTTCTTCGTCATGAACACAGGGAAACAAGGAGGACGAGTAATGCTAGGGAGGCCTTTCATGAAGACCTCCAACACAAAGATCGACGTGGGCATAGGTACAATAACCATGGAATTTGACCGGAGGAATGTAGAGCACAGGCTGGAGTCCATTCAGGAGCATCCCCCAGATTCAAGAGTGCAGAGTACGGTTGCAGGAGGCAACCCAGGTTGAGAAGGTACAGCAGGACGTCGTGCCGCGACGATAACTATGGCGCTGCTCGGGAGGCAACCCGAGGTATGAGTTGCTGAACTCATCTTTGTCTTTTGTTTTCGTTAGGATTTGTTACTGATTTTTAATTTTGTTGCATTAGCTGTTATTTTCTATTTCTTTCTTCTGTGGGCCACTAGAACTAACTTTGCAGCGGAGCCCGACCCCAGCAACCCGCGATCGCGGTTCCACCACGGTGGTCCACGGAGTTTAGTTCTACAAAAAAAAAGTTCTTAAAAAAAACATGGCCCACATAATTCATTTCTGGCGCGTTTTCCGAGGCGGTCAAACCCTCGTAACTCACACCGACTGTTACGCTGCAGGGCATTAACCCCGCGATCGCGGGCCCTCAGCCCCGCGATCGCGGTATCTCGTCGCCGAGCCTATAAGAGTGAGGCATGGCAGAGGCATTTTACAACACCTCCACCGCACGCTCTCACTCTCCAAACACTCGGATATCCGACTCTGACCACCGCGACGACACCCTACAGCCCCACGACTATCGTCCCGCCACCGCGACGTCGTTTGGGTGAGATCTCCATTTGTCCCTCGGATTTCTCATTGCCTCACGAGCCGCGATCGCCGGACCATCGCCTGCAGCCCCCGCGACCACCGTAGCGCCATCGAGGACCACCGGAGCCATTTTTATTTGAAGTTTTCTACAGCCCAGAAACCGCGATCGCCGCTGTCAAGCACCGCGATCGCGGCCCTTCTTCTCCAGAGGACTTCATTCGAGCATAAACTGCGGCCCACACCCCGCGATCCTGGGCCCCTCCGGTATTCCTTTCGTGCTTCTAGCTCCTTATTCCCACCATGTCTGCTTTCGTAGCCAACATGAGGAGCCCGAGGCATCGGCGCTATTTCGAGACGTTCAGCCAGCGGAAGATCGTTCAGACGAAATTCTATGATCGACCGACGCTGACACAACTTGGTTTGGAGGACTGCACTCATCAGTTGCTAAGCCACGGAGGGCTCGGTAACTTCATTGACTTGTCCGCCCCGACATCCGACGAACTGACCCTAGAGTTCCTGGCCACGCTGGAACGCCACGACGACGGGATCACGTTCAACCTGTTAGGGCGGCAAAGAAGGATGTCCTACCAAGGTCTGCGGGACCTTTTTGGCGTTACTGAGGAGCCCACCGAGGATTGGGAAGTTGTAGGCGCCTTGCCAGAGTTATTCTAGCAAGGTGCGACCCGGGATGTGATCAACCCCAGCGCCGGCGAGTACAACTACAAGCTGACGCATCCCTGTTTGAGGCTGGCGCACAAGGTGTTAGCCATGACCTTCCTGGGGCAGGGGGAGGTAAACAAGGTCTCCAGGTAGGACCTTACAGTGCTCTGGTGTTTGACACCAGAGAGCCATACCATCCCCGACTGGGTCGAGCTGTTTCTCTCCAGCTGCCTACGATTGAGAGAGAAGAAGGGCGGCAAGATCTCCATGGGAGGCATGGTGATGCTTATCGCCCGACAGTACGAGATCCTCACGGACCATTGGGAATTCCCCGACGAGAGCTACACATACAATATCAGGCTCATGCGGAGGTCCCATCTGCTGGAGGCCCGCGATGGAGAGTACACCTAGATCTCCCTGGCCGGCAACATACACCGCATAAGGTTGCCTCGTCCGATACCTTTTGGGCCCCGGGTGAGGGATTTCTACCTTTATGCCGACGGGGAGTAGGTATCGTCGTGCGATGAGGAAGGGGACGACGAAGACGACGAGGAAGAGACTGCGACGGAGGACATGGAGAGAGATGTTCCATCACCGTCAGGTTCCAGGGGCCCTCCTGTATATCCTGACTACACTCACCAGGCATCTGGATCTGGTAGTGCTTCTGGAGGGGCTCCTTGGGACCAGCTCCTGGACAGAATGACGAACCTGCAGCTGAGGCAGGATGAGCAGATACGGAGAAGCGCCGAGTGGGAACGCGTCATCTCCCAGAGGCTAGAGGAGCATGAGAGGAGAAGCGTTGAGTGGGAGCGCCAAATCTCCACCCGCCTGGAGGAGCACGAGAGGCGGAACGCTGAGTGGCAGTGCAACATGGAGGTCAACCTTGCCTACCACGCCAACCGCCTGGACAACCACCTCACTACCGTTGAGGACCAGGTGGTTCATCTGTAGAGGAGAGCTGAGGCTTTCTTCAATGCCTATGGATATTGGCCTCCACCCCAGTGAGTACTTCTATTTTTTTCCCTTATCTTTTTATTTGTCTTTCATACATTGAGGACAATGCATGATTTAAGCATGGGGGAGTAGAAGTATTCACTACCTATCTTGTACATATTTCTCTTCCAGCATTGTACTTTGAATTTCAGCATTTTCAATTAAAAAAAAATTAAAAATTAAAAACAAAAATCTTGGGACAAGTCGGAAACCCGAAAGGGCGGCTTGGGTAAAAAGCAGGTGGCCCGGACCAGCGCTAGGCTGGGGTAAGAAGATGTCTGAGTGACGTGAGCTTATGTGAGCACATCTATGAAAAAAATATGAGTGGCTAGGATGAAAACCCAAAAGGGCTCCTAGGCAAAATGAGTAAAAAGAAGAGGAGAGTTTTCTAGGATCTCATTTTACCGACGGGGCGGCATAAGAAGAGGAGTCGAAGAAGGATTGTCGGGTAGGTCACTCTGGGAGGCATAAGGAGTCATACATGGAGGCTAGGATTAGAGGTTACTCACACCATTGGATGTTCGGGTTAAGCTTGGGGAAAGTACTATGCTTGCCCTTTAAGCTGGTTGAGTTGTGGATGTGTTGTGAATGAGATTGGTGCCAGGATCTTGGCATGGATTAGGTGACTATTAGTTGGAGGACATGCTTCCTGAGACCTTGGGTGCTACATTGGAGGAGTAGACTCTTTATTAGTTTACTCGAGGACGAGCAAAGGTCTAAGCATGGGGGAGTTTGATAAGCACTACTTTATAGGGCTTAACTAAGAGTTATTAGAGGGTTTTATTGATGTCATTCGGGTAGATTTAGACACATTCATGTGTATGGCGTTTGGGGGCAAAGTTTGGTGTTTTTGGAAGTGTTTGAGCTATCTTGGATATCATAGGAGACACTGAGGAAGGAAGCCACCAAGAGAAGACACCAAGGAAGTGAAGAGGAGAGGTTAGGAGGCGAAGCCAAGGAGTAAAGGCCGAGCATTAACCGCGACTGCGGGCAAGGGTGCCGCGATTGCGGTTCCTCGGGGCAAGTCGAGAATTATCTGCAGGCGCGGAGAAGTATGAAGAGCGCGGAGCCAAAAGGGGTCGCGATCGCGGTCCATGGGCCGCGATCGCGGGTCATCAACGCAGGAACTTCGGACTTTTCCCGAATATATCTTTTCTGTTTTCTTTTCTTATTTTCTCATTTTATTCTGTTACTTTTCTTATTGGGCTAGGTCATTTGTTAGAAGGCCTATATATACTCTCTTTAGCATTAGGTTTGGGAGTTCGCCATTCTAGAGTTTCATTTCATCGTTGCCACTTTTCATACTTTTGAAGTTCATCATGTTTATGAGGAGCTAAGCCTCTTTTGCTTAGTCCGGTAATGGAAGCATAAGTTTATTCATCTGGTTGTGAGGTTTTGTTCCTATCTATCTTATCCTATTGAGTTATATCTTTTCTCTTGCGCAAATTCTTATTTGGATGTTTGTTGGTTTATCTAGATTGATCACCTAGGTTTATTTCTTTCATTCATATTGCTAATACTAGGGAACTGTTGGGCTAACGCTCTAGTTCGAGTAGCGAGCATAGATTATATCTGCCACTGTGGAATTTATCTATGTAGAGAATTGATTACATGTTGAATGCTTCTGGTTGATGTGTTATGTGTATCCTGGTTAATTCTTATATGCATTGCTGCCTTTGGGTTGAATCACTAGTGGTGCTAGGGTTATTCATTGGTAAGGGTTCTTAGGTTTAGTTGATCTTTGAATCTATCCAAGATCAGGACAGGAATAACCGAATAGGAAGATAGGACATAATCAAGGAACAACCGTTGGATGACTTATGTGGACATTACTTGGCTAAGTGTTTTATCTCTTTAATATTTCATTCATCTACTTTGTTGTGTTTGATTTGATTGTGACCAACCAACTTACAAATCCCCCTTTTTAGTGACTTGCATGCAACCACCATTAGTTTCGCTCCTTCCCTGTGGGATCGACCCTTACTTATTGACTATACTAGTTTATTTGTGAGGTTTTATATTTGATAGCTATGAACGACAGCACGTCACTGCTCAACACTATTCAACTCAGCCCTGGAATACAGCTCTGTCACACAAAGCATAGCCAATTGCAAAGTCTGCTCTAGGTGTTTGTTGATGCTTTTAGCTCTAACTTATCTCACTGAACCAGAACGTATTCCCCTTAATACAATCTTCCTTGCTCCTACCTTAAATTCCATGATCAAATGCTTGAAATCCTACACTACTGGTCCCAGAGTTTGCAACCACTGAATGCCAAGTACCATATCACAACAACCCAAAGGTAGGACCAAAGCATCAGTCTTGAAAGACATATCCTGGAATGACCAAGTGAAATTATCAACCTTAGCTATCACATCCAAACAGCTACCATTTGCCACAGTAACTTTAGTTACACCCATTGTAGTAAATTTACACCCCAATTTCTCGACCATACCTTTATCAATGAAATTGTGTGTGCTCCCAGAATCAATGAGAATGAAAATACTCCTTTTCCCACTAAAACCCCTTACTCTCATAGTCCTGTAACCAGTTGTTCCAGACATAGCATTAACTGAAATTTCGACCTTCTCCTCCCCATCCTCTAATACCTCCTTAGCATCATTCTCCTCCTCTTCATCATCTACATCCAGCATATATAATTGAGTCTTCTTATGCTTCAAATAATGTCGTGGGGAATATTTCTCATCACAAAAGTAACATAGACCCTTG
The DNA here is from genome assembly GCA_027886185.1 of Rheum nobile. Lineage (NCBI taxonomy): Eukaryota > Viridiplantae > Streptophyta > Magnoliopsida > Caryophyllales > Polygonaceae > Rheum > Rheum nobile. The sequence goes on from WOAB01000811.1 coordinate 452,887, forward strand.
ACTCGTCTTTCACTCATCTCTTCTTGAGACAACATTTTCCTCCCTCCAGGTTCTTTAGTTGAGGTTGTAGCCTTTGATTCAGTACTCCAATCCTTCTTTAAAGGAATAGTTGGCTTGACAGTAACCGGCATGCCCTTAGGGTTTCCTAGCAAACCAGTACCTCTTCTTGGATGTGCAGACTCATACAATTTCGCCAGCATGAAACAATGTCGTACTGAACTTGGTTGGAACATACGAACATGCATCTGTGTGTCTAATCTTAACCCTGCTAAGTAAGCACTTACCAAATACTCCTCAAGCAAACGAACACGAGTTCTTATCAACTCAAATTTATTGTGATATTCCACTATTCCCTCTGTTTCTTGTAAATTTTTCAAATCTGCAATTGGATCATCCAAGATTTCACCAAATCGCTCAAGCAACATCTCTTTATAATGCTTCCAGTCTAACAAGATTCCAAGTTCTGATAAAACCACAGATTGGTGCCAACTCACAGTAAGATCCTCAAAATGCATAGAAGCCAATTGAATTTTCAAATCCTCTAGTGTGCGATCAATCAGAAAGAATTGTTCACTTTTAAACAGCCATTCTTTCACTTTATCACCATTGAAACGAGGAAATTCAAGGCGAGATAGACGAGTTAATCCAGAGTAATGAGAGGAGACATTACCCGACCTCGCCGGAGCTCCGGTCACCGGAATTTTGTGTCCCTGACTTGTATCACTATCCATCGTTTTTTTATTCCCCAAGACCGGATTTCCTGTTCGCAATAGTCGAATTGCTTCAAACATTTCAGCAATTCGTCCATCCAATCTCTGATCCAAAGCTGCAATTCGATTGTCGATCAGGCCTTCAAACATGGAAGATAAAGATTCTTCCACCTCTCGAAGTGTTGACTCCTTCAACAAAGCTTGAGCACGAGTTTCCGCCATTGTCGATCCACCAGAAAATCTCTGATACCTATGTTACTGTAAATCAGTAACAATAAAAGGAAGATAGAAGAAGATGAATCTAATGTTTATTAGAACAACAAACTCACAGTTCAGGCGCGGGATTCCATAAGGAAGAAGGAGATCCGAGCAACAAGAACTAGAACACCAATGACATTTGAGATTACAAGATGTGATTTCAATACATGACAAAACAGCTACCCTCCTCCCGCTATTTATCTGTTTAGCCCCTTGACAGAATTAACAAATTTACAGCTCAGGTGTAAGGTACGTGCCTAACTAATTTTGTTACTCCTGTAAAAGTAAATCTGGAAAAAACTGGTAAAAAAGTCTAAAACGACAATTAAAACTTACCAAAGACTTAACCCTAGAATGTCAATTAAAACTAAACGGAGGAAGTACATTGATATTGTAGTTTATTATATCTTAATCTGTTTATTAACTAAATATTAACTTAAATTTTATTTAATTTTTTAGAATTAAAGATCATTATATTATTTTTAATATGAAATTATATAAACGAAGTAAGCTTTTTAATATTCTGTTATTATATAGGGGTTTTGCAGGGAATCACCCGCTATATGTCACTTTCGGCACTAAACCACCCGGATTTAACCTATTGATTTTAAACCACCCAAAAGTGACACTTTTGTTACATTCGACCACCCATGGACGGATTCTGTTAAAATTTCCGTCCAAATGTGTGAAAAGACTATTTTGCCCCTTGGTTTTCTGTGAAATTATAGGAATAGTTTTGAGGAAATTGCAATCTGGCCCTCTAGTTTTTGGTTTGTGGCAGAATAGTCCTCAAACAAATTTTAATAATTACAAAAATTGCCCAAACTTATTATTTTTAATATTCTGAGTTGATAGTATATTTTAACCCCAAATTAAAGTGTAGAAAAATTAACTTAGGTTAAAATAGGCTTAAGTTATTAATATATTGGGTAGAAGAAATAAATGGCGAGTAGAGTTGACGGGTGCGATCATACCAGCACTAAAATTTGAATAATATTTAACATTATAATTAATTATAATTAAAGATTAACCTTATATTAATTATAATTAATATAAGATTAACCTTATATTAATTATTCTTATGAATTTAACCTTATATTAATTATAATTTATATAAAACTTATAACTTATAAATTAATTAAATTAATTATAACGTTATATTAATTATAATTAATATAAGGTTAATCTTTAATTCAAATTTTATGATTAACCTTATATTAATTATAATTTATATAAAACTTATAAATTTTGACTTGAAATATTTAAATCAAATTTTACATTTTTGTTACATATTTAAATATGGTCAAATTCATAAGAATAATAACTTAAGCCTATTTTAACCTAAGTTAATTTTTCTACACTTTAATTTGGGGTTAAAATATACTATCAACTCAGAATATTAAAAATAATAAGTTTGGGCAATTTTTGTAATTATGAAAATTTGTTTGAGGACTATTCTGCTACAAACCAAAAACTAGAGGGCCAGATTGCAATTTCCCCAAAACTATTCCTGTAATTTCACAAAAAATCAAGGGGCAAAATAGTCTTTTCACACATTTGGACGGAAATTTTAACGGAATCCGTCCATGGATAGTCAAATGTAACAAAAGTGTCATTTTTAGGTGATTTAAAATCAATAGATTAAATCCGGGTGATTTAGTGCCGAAAGTGACATATAACGGGTGGTTCTCTGCAAAAACCCGTATTATATATCCCTTAAGAATCGGTGTTTTTCTTCCAGATAAAATTGCTCAGGATTTGTATACACAAAGCTAGTTTGTAGGAGAATAATACTTGCTTTTTGACAAAAAATGCATTTATTAAATATTTTATACATTGAATAAAGGACGTACTAATTAGGGCAAAACTGTTTGTGATCGACATTGAAATATGGTTTAGCATTGATCCTATGTTTGGCAAGTTAAGAAAGTATGCTCCCCTTAATGGCGTAGCATCTTCTGTGGTAGGGACGTTCTATTTAGGAATGATAATTGGCTTTTCTCCTCCTCGCTACTTAGCCAAGCCACGAGACAAATCCCCGCTAACCTGAAGGTAGACGACACATGTGGCTAAGCCAACCTCGGCCTATAAGAAAATCGTTGGCATTTCTGTTATATATTGATGCAAGCTTAAAAGCCCTCTACAAACTAACTTGGGGACGACATATGTGCTGGCGGGAATCCGAGTGCAAACTCTGCAGTGAAGTGAAGTTCCAGATCGAATCACTTATCCATCTATTGAGAAAGTGTAGATCGACGCATTTAACGGGCATGGACCTGCCTCTTGCCAGACTCTGTTAAGCTTGATTTCAAGGAATGGCTGTTGAGAAACTTTACCTCGGATGCTACGATTACCAGCAACAATGATTGCCCGGCTCATCATGATTTTTTTAATTTGCTTTTAGAAAACCTTGGGGTGTCGGTATCCCCAGATTTGGGATTCCCTAATTTCCTTTTCAACGACCTCTCTTTTGATAAAAAAAAAAAAAAAAAAGCATTAATCATAAGCTATATAAATTTAAAGTTCAAAAAATACGTCATCATATAAATCAATAAGAGATTTGCGAAATAAGCCATGACATATATGATGTATGCAAGTTATTAAGGTTGGTATGCTTAGTGAAACTTTTTAAATATGTACCTTTGAAATGAAAACATTAGGACATGTTATTTTCACATACTTTTCGATCAATTTTCTATAAAAAAAAAAATATTAACGCCTAATCATAACACAAGGAGCCCAAAAGAATTGGGACGGCACCGGGGAAAGTAATCGCATACTTATTCTGCTGATCAGGAGTGAAGAGACCAAAATGCCTCTCCACCTCATCGCCCTGTTTCTCATCCTCATCAAACATGGCAAACAAATACGTCTCCAACGGCTGCCCCTGCTTCTTCGGGGTCCCATGCGCCACGTGTCCAATCAACTTCCTGTAGTACGTGGCCGCATTAGCCGGCGTCGCCACGTCGGTCCCCTGAGACGGCCAGCCGGTCTCCGACACCACGATCCCGACGGCGCCGCCACCGGCCTTCTCGAGGGCGGCGTAGAAGGAGTCGACGAGGGCGTCGAAGAGGTTCTGGTACTGGAGGCCGTTGTCGTCGACGACGGTGCCGGAGGAGGTGAAGAGGGCGTACTGGAGGGTGATGCTGGCGCGGTTGTCGATGAGGCTGAAGTAAGGGTAGATGTTGGCGAGGAGAGGAGAGCCGTTGGATTTGAGGAATTTTACGATGGGGGTGAAGTATGCGCTGTTGGATCCGAAATCGCTGTTAGATGGAGGGAAGGTGTTGCTTAACAGTGACGATTTCACGGCCGTGGACACCTGTCAGTAAAGTCAAGAGTCAAGTCAGAGGAGCATTTCTTTGACCAAGAAACTAAAATAGTGCTCACCTTGATTTGGGCAGCAAGGCCTGCGGTCACAAGGGCTTTTTGGACATTTTGCATGGCGGGGAGCAAGAACCGGGCGTTGGAGTCCCCGGGCATGACCACGTTCCCCACCGCAATGTATAGGACGTTAGAGGCGAAGGGGACCACATTGGTGTGGACCCACTGGGCCGCTGCAGAGGAGTTGGAGCCCAGGGATTTGATATCCTGATTAGGCACGCCTAGGATGAGGGCTATGCCGGATCCCTGTACCGCCTGGAGAATGTCTTGGTCAGGTGAGTAGACTCGCATCTTGTATATGCCGTTCGACTCGTACAGCTTTACCACGTCTTGTGCCGCTGGCAGATTGTCTCCGTTCCTCCCTAAACAAACCCCAATGTTTTGCGCCTCTATAATTGCATACATAAGTTCAATTTTAATCAATTATTTAAATACATATTGATTGGAATTTGATACTAATTGGATGTGCGTATGTATGTATGTACCTGTTGGTTTGGGAGAGAGCAGCGCCGCCGCGAGTGTAAGAAGCAGCCAGGCTGAAGCCGTGGAAACCGATGCCAATAGACTGATATGACACCGTACGCAGCTAGCAATATACATGAAGGTAAGGTGGAACTGGACAGATATTTAATTAGTCAAAAGTAATTTGATTGGTGATGTGAGAACTGGTCAAAAGCTATGTAGTCCATTTTCTACAAGAACAACATTTTCCAAAGTGTGTGGCCCGTGAAAATCATATCCCACAAGAAAATAAATGTTGAATTGACATCTGCATATGCCTACCTCATATAAATCCCCATCGTCAAGACTCTCAATTAGCCCCATTCAACAAGTTGGCATTGTATATATAGAATTAGGCTCTAGTGAAACAGTCTATTAGAGTAAAACGAGTATACTAATTTAGAGCGTTGGATGAGAATAGGATATACAACTGAGATTTGATTTGAAAGGTCCAAATCTTGCTAGTGGAATCAACCACACCAAATTGCCTCATATGCAACATTTATGGGATTTGATTTTACCCAAAATATTTCCATAATCAACTGATGTAGGAACTTCCTCCTTCATTCTCCTCTCTAGCGTGTCTCTCTCCATCGTCTCAACCTCCATTGACGCCTTTACTGGAGCTTCTCGTCGTCGTCTCGCCATCGACTCGCCGCAACCATCGTCTCCGTCTTTCTTCTAGTAAAGGTCGTCGTCGTCTCCATGTTCGTCTCCCTATAAAAGGTATTCGTGAAAACCCTAAAATTCGTTGAGTTCTTATACAAATTTTTGGTTTAATGTCACAAGTTTCTTTTTAAAATAACTCGAACGATATGCGAGAGAGACAGACGGCAGTGCTGGAGATCTTTCTCTCGCTTTGGAAGTTCAACTGTCCTCCATTGAAACGACTCCTCAAGCTCCAAACTTGTCTCTCTCACACCGGTCATCGTCGACTTCCCTCAAGTTAAATTCTTCAACAATCGCAAATCTCTATAGAAAAAGGTACAGATTTCTCAATTTGATTTTGTTCTTTTTTATTAGAACATCTACGATATTTTCGATTTCCCGAGTTAAGTTTTTTCGTTTTGAGTATGTTCCTTTCGACCATCCATCCTTTCGTTTTGAGATTGTCCTTTCGATCATCCATCCATTCGATTTTTCGGTTGAATTTTGGGCATGTAATGAGTAAAACGTTTGATTTTGGTACAAATTAGGTGATTTTGGTTTTGAGATTTGATGAATTTTTTTATCATAGGCTTAGGGTTGAGAGACAATAGTTCGGTTATGATATTCAAGGATGAATTTCTTGCTATTGAGAGTCACACTTGATATGATATTCATGTATATGATATTCAGTTTTATGGATTTGATATTCACGCATCATGTTTTGATATGCAAAAAATGTGTTAGTGTTGTTTGAACTGTTTGCAATTCATATTCAAATTGTATGATGTTATATTCATACAACTTTTTTTGATATTCATGTTGGATGTAGGTTTCATGCTTTGAGTAGTTGATATTCATGTCGTGTAATGTGATATTCATGTTAATGTTGTTGACATTCATGATGGATCAGCTTTTGGTGTTTTGTTGTTTCTATTGTTTGTAATTGATATTCAAATTGTTTGATGTGATATTTATACAAATGCTTTTGATGTAGGTTGCATGTTCTGAGTAGTTGATACTCAAATTTTACGATTTGATATTCACTATAATTTCCTTGATATTCATGTTGGATCATTTTTGGTGTTTTGTACTGTTTGTAATTGATATTCAAATTGTTTGATGTCATATTCATACAAATGCTTTTGATTATCATGTTTGATGTAGGTTTTATGCTCTGAGTAGTTGATATTCAAATTTTACGATTTGACATTCACTATAATGTTGTTGATATTCATGTTGGATCAATTTTGGTGTTGTTTGTAGAGTTTGCAATTGGTATTCAAATTGTTTGATGTGATATTCAAACAAATGCTTTTGATATTCATGTTCGATCAATTTTGGTGCTTTTAGTTATTTATAGGGTTTAGGGTTTCTAGTTTAGGGTTTAGGAGTTTAGGGTTTGGGGTTTAGGAGTTTATGGTTTAGGAATTAGGGTTTAGGGTTTAGGAGTTTAGGGTTTATGATTTATGATTAATGTGTATGTGCTTTTTGATGTTCGATCATGTGTTATTTTGCTGATATTCATACAAGTATATTGTGATGTTCAAACATACACAGAACATGTAGAGTTCTTTTTCTCTGTCATATCCTTATATAGAAATATTCATTTTTCTTCTTCTTGATATTCATGTACACTTTGATGATATTCAGGAATCTAGGCGCAAGGTTCATCGGTTTTGCCAAAAGAAGCCTGGAATTCTTAACATGAAGTGGTGTGACAATAAAAACAAGATTGATTGTGGTGTATACGCATATGCCATATGGAGGCATACTGTTGGAACGATGATATTCCCTCTAGTTTTGATGATGATAAACTCAATGGCATTTGATGGCTTTTAGTGTGACTATGAGTTTCAGAAAACAAATGATTCAAAGAAACGATGAAAACCAAGTGAAGAATCAAAACAGAGAATGCAAGGAACAGAGAAGCCAACAATGAGAAACAACACGCTGGAACGAAAGAGAAAGAGAGACGCGCGTTGTTGATCAGAAAAGGAAAGGGAACAGCGCCAAGGAACGCATGACGCGCGCTGCGAACCCTTGCGCCTGCCGAATCTTTCTTTTATGGAAACAAAGATTGAAGGAGCAACTTGGGCCGTAAGAAATAATCTCGTTGGAGATATTCTGGTTAGGATAGATTAGTAAAGATTGTATAGGATTATTTTATCTTATTTTCCATAAGTAAAACTAGGGTAAATTAGATAGAATACCTAGACTATAAAATAGAAAGTTGCAAACTTCATTTGATAAGTGAGTGATGCGATTCTTGGTGGACCCCACAGGCCATGGACTCACCTGGGTCCTGTGGGCTGTTAACCACCCAGCCAATCCCTCAGTCGGAGCACGCCGGCTGGCAAGGCCTAGCCCAACCAAGAACGCCATGGGCTGCAGCCCATACACCCCAACCTGCAAGGGCCTATTAGATAGAATACCTAGACTATAAAATAGAAAGTTGCAAACTTCATTTGATAAGTGAGTCACGGCGTTTTCCACAGAGAAGGGCATTCGGAAGAAGAAAAGAACTTACAAGGACGAGACTTTGGTGAGTTGAGTACTTGTTAGGGATTTGATTGTCTTAGGTGTTGTTAGGAACGTTACATCCAGAGGTCTAGATATCTAGGAGTAAACTAGATTGAGATAAGACTTGCTTGTTTGTAATTCCAGGATTAATAACACAAGTAGACTTTCAAAATCCTACTAGGGAAACCTAGAGGCCGGTAGAGGTTTTTCTTAGTCAACTAGTTGGTTGATTAAGTTTTCCTCTCTAAGGAACTTTGTCTGTTACTCTGTTATTCTGTTACGATATTCCGTTGCCCAAGGAACAATTATACCGTTTCTTGTACTAACACACTCGATTCTACGATTGGTATCAGAGCAGGTTTGTTCTAGATTGTGTGTTACTTACAGATTTTCAGGTAACGATGTCTCCTACCACTGTCGAAGTTGGTTTGAACTCTTCAAGGCCTCCTCTCTTGCTCGATGGCCAATACCAACATTGGAAGGCTCTCTTCATCAAGTGGGTGCAAAGCAATGATTACCAATGTTGGCTGGTCATCTCCATTGGAGATCTTGAGATTGTTGATCTTGAGAAAAAGAAAAAACTAAAGAAATGGGATCAAGAGGATCTCCAAATCATGGAGAAGAATTGCAAGGCTGCCATGCTCATCAACAATGCTCTTAATCAGCAAGATGTGCAAAAGCTTCAATCTTGTGAATCCGCCAATGCTAAGTGGCTTGCCCTGGAACAGATGTACATGGGAAGCAAGGACCTTCGTGAGATTGATCGTTTCACTGTTAAGAAGGATTTCTACAATTTTAAAATGGAAGAGAAAGAAGATGTGAGTTCTTACCAAGCCAGGTTTGAGAAAATCATTGCAAACTTGACTGCTCACTCGATCTCGGATAAAGAAATCCTCCCTGACGAGAAGATCCTTATTATCATTGATGGGCTTCCTCATCGTCATGCGATGACTAAGGCCATTCTAAAAGAGAATCCCAACACTGTCAAACTGACGTTCCATGAGGTCTTTAGCAAGATTCAGAAGTATGACAATGAAGAGAAGGCTGGAAGAAACAAGGATTCCAAGGAAAAAGGAATCGCTTTGATGGTTGGAAAGGATGTCGATAGGATTGAAAATGACCTCGATGACAATGATGGCTCCGATGATCCTGAGGTGGAGTTGCTAACCAAAGTCATGTGTTCCCTCTATAACAAAGGAAGAAACAATAGAAGTGGGAACGGTGAGACTCGTGACATCAAGGATATCATGTGCTACAACTGCAATGAAAAGGGTCACTACTCTAGCTCATGCCCAAAGCCCAAGAAACCAAGCAAACCTTCTGGGAACGATGAGAAGAAAGCTTTCGTTACTGTGTGGGGCAATGAGGATGACTCAGATGGTGAAGACCCTGAAGCCTGGAGTGGCAAGATGTGTGCAATGGCCATCAACGACTCTTCTGAGGATCTCGAGGTAAACCCTGAAACATTTTTGAAATCTCTTGTGAATTATGATAAGAAATCTTTGATTGCTCTCATAAGGGAAATATATTCTGAAAACTTGAAAACACAAGAGGAACTTGCTAATTCTGAAGATGAGTGCAATAGTTTAAAAGAAAACCTATCTAATACTGCTAGTAGCTCAACTGTTCCTTGTTCTTCATGTGATGTTAATCATGAGGAACTTCAGAGGTTAAGAAATGAAAAAGTCTCTTTGCTTATGAATGAAGTCTCTAACAATACTGATGCAAGAAGTGTAGATGGATCAACTAAGCTTGAGGAACAGATGTCTGAGATGAAGGCTTATGTTCACAAGATTCATTATGTGCTAATGGAACGGAAAGCTGAAACTAACAACATTCAGTTTGTTGAAGCAAGGTATGGCATTGGTTATACAGGTTCTAACCAAAAGGAAGATGATCCATCTATTTTGGAACTTCGTGAAGCAAGAGATAGGGAACTTCAAGATGCTAGAGAGAAGAATCACAATCTTGAGGAACGTGTCAAGGTCCTTGAGAGTGGACTGGATGAAAACCAGTCGTGGTACATTGGACAACCTGCCCACAAGATCTTCCTCAAGCAGTCTCAAGGGAAGCAATCCAACGTTCCCTGTCTAGAACGTGCGAAGCAACGCAAGAGTGTTGTTCCTAACAGAAAGTATGTTCAGATGGATCAGTTCAAGCTGTGTTGGTATTGTGGAGACAACAGACATTTGCAGAGAGATTGTGAAAAGAAAAAGAAGTTCTCTAAGGAGCACACAAAGAGAAGGAACAGTAGGAGCAATAATGTTAACTTGAATGACTTCTATGATGATTCACATATGCATAATTATACTCATGCAAAGACTAGGAAGAAAACTGTTGTTTCTGATAGAAATATCCCTAGGGAATAATTGCATTATGTGTCTCGACCAGGTAAGGCTAAGCTTGCATGGGTCGCCAAATCTTAACTTTTTTTGTGCAGGTTGAAGTGAGGGGGAACGAGAAGTGGTACATTGACATCGCTTGTTCGTGCCACATGACCGGAAAAGAAGATCAACTCACCTCACTTCACAAACACTCAAGAGGGAGTGTTGCTCTTGGAGACAAGAGATGTAGAGAAATAATTGGAACAGGCGAAACAAAACTAAACTCCAGTATCACAGTAAAAGAGGTAAGTTTAGTTCATGAACTTGGTTTTAGTTTGTTGAGTGTTGCACAGCTCTGTGACCAAGGGAACAACAAGACGGTCTTTACTTCACAAGAATGCTATGTCAAAGATCGTGAAACCAAGAACATAATTCTGAGAGGAGTCAGATTCAAGGATGTGTATATTGTGGACAAGAATTTCAAGCCAAAGGAAATCCTATGCTTTGCGTCTATAGCTGATGAGACGAAACTGTGGCATAGAAGGCTTGGACATGCAAATCTTCGACTCATTCACAAGCTGTATACAAAGGAACATGTTTGTGGTCTTCCAAATGTTCGATCAGAGTTCCATGGTGTCTGTGATGCTTGTGTGAAAGGGAAACAGACCCGTTCCTCGTTCAAGATTAAGCCTGATATAACAACCTCTCATCCTCTGGAATTGATTCATATGGATCTCTGTGGTCCCATGAGGATAAGAAGTCATGGAGGGAACAGGTATGTTTTTGTAATTGTCGATGATTATTCTAGATTCACTTGGACATTTTTCTGTCTTCGAAGGATGAAGCTTTCTCTGAGTTCGAGACGTTCATCAAGAAGGTGGAAACAAGTTTGGGAAAGAAGCTGAAGGCTATAAGGTCTGACCATGGAACGGAGTTTGAGAACTCTATGTTCTTCAACTTCTGTGAGGAACATGGTGTGTCACACGACTTCTCCGCGCCTAGGACACCACAACAGAATGGGGTTGTGGAACGGAAGAACAGGACTCTGGAAGATATGGCGAGAACCCTCCTCATTGCAAGAAATCTTCCAAGAATCTTCTGGGCAGTAGCCATTAACACTGCTTGTTATATTCTCAATTGTGCCATGCTTCGTCCCTTATTGAATAAAACTGCTTATGAACTAATAAGGGATCGCAAGCCTAATATTTCCCACTTGCGTGCTTTTGGATGCAAGTGCTACATTCACAACAATGGGAAGGATAACTTAAGGAAGTTTGACCCACGAAGTGATGAAGGGATTTTCTTGGGATATGCAAAGGCGAGCAAGGCTTACAGAGTATACAATAAGAGGCTTCGCAAAATTGAAGAAAGCATTCATGTTGTCTTTGATGAGAACTCAAAAGGTTCCAATGGCGAGTTAGAGGCAACGTTCCCTGAGGAAGGCTATCCAAGAATGCAACGAGAAGATTCTGATGATGAAGACAATGGCCCTTCCTCTCGGCCTAACTCAGGTCGTGGGAATGGTCCTTCTAATGCTGCTAATGTCTCTCCATCTTCCCCAGACTCTTCTAGTCCTGACGATTCTTCCAAGGAGGATACCTCAAGTGATTCTGCACAAGATGCAGACGTTCCTTCCTCATCTACTGCTGATTCAACAATCATGCCCCCAACTAATGCAGAAACCACTATCATTGTTCCATCTGGAACTTCTGGTGATATTATCATTGTTGATTCTCAAAGTGATAACGACGGAACAGACCAATTTGAAGATGCCCAGTTACATCCATCTTCAACAGACGACTCTGAGATACAACCTGATGATCCATCATTACTCGTGTCAAAGAGTGTTCGAATTCAAAAGGCTCACCCTGTAACACCCCAAATATTTCCTTGAAAGTATTACCGTCAGTGACCTCAGATTTCACATCCGAAGCCACCCAAGGCTTAACCATTCATTCAAAACATAAAACACACTGATAATACGAGATATCATAATCTTTATTTAAACCAAAGTCTCGGAATTACATCCGTAAATCCCAAATACAACAGAAATACAGAATATGTTTAATACAGCGGAAGTCTTTTAAATAAATAACATAAGGGTCTTGATCGAAGCGATCACCCGCCTAGGATCTTCAACCTCGATAAAAACTCTTAAAACTTCATCTGCCTTCATGGTCAGATTCTAGCCTTCACAGAACGGAAGTTTACCTGATGTGCCGTATGAGACGGATGACACCAGCCAACCATGCAAGGGAAAATAACCGGTTGGTTAGTCTAATGAAAGACTATGCAAGGGTAAAACAAAAAGGTTCTAAGTAGTCGTATTAGGCTAGACCCATCGCTTCTCGAATGAAAGCCGATGACGATAGTAAACCTCAATACTTCTACAGGAATATACGAAACAGAAAGATCAAGAGAAGACTCCTAAAGATCGAGTCTTAAGGAAACGTATGAAGAGAAGACTCCAAAAGATTGAGTCTTATCGGAAAGTATGACAAGTGTTCGGGGACATTATAATTTCACACAAGCGTTTAAAAAGACTTGACCATTTGGGTCCACGACCAACCTCACCGCGTAATGCGAATTCAGATTTGGAAGGAGGACTTACTCTAATCGAAGTCCGAGCGGTTTCCACGTTGTACTCCTCGCCCGAGGGTATATTAATTATGTGCATAATCGCACTTATCTTGTTTAATTCCAAAACATATATTTACGTTATAAGCTTTTAACATATATCATCTCGATACGAGAGATATCTTGGGAATAAATCCCGAATATCGGCACCAGCTGTGTGCACCTACCCTGAGTAAGGGTATAGTCATGACCAGAGAGAGTACTAGGGCAAAATCCTCCTAGTACCAGTTATAAAGAAACGACTAGACCTCGCAAGGCACATAGCGTTCCTACGAATACTCGTTCTAACTAAACAGTTGAAATCACACAATAGTCCACATCAATACCATTATGGCAATAATATATATATATATATAATAGCATTGTTTTTAGCAGTATATACAACCTATTATAATATCACTTTCTTAATCGTATCATTTATAAAATCTGTTCCCAAACGAAAACAATAGTTCATCCCAATTTAATTAACAATTAAACAATTGATAATTAATGGAAACATAGAATGATAAGCAAGAGCGAACCGCCACTTGCCTTGGTCTGACGGACGGGTTTTTAGTCATCTTAAACCCGGTCAAAATAAAACCTAACAAACCTAAACAAGTAGTAGAGGCAAGCAAGGGTCGAATCCCACAGGGAGGAAGTGATCTTTCTAAGTGTTGATTAGCATGCAAAAGACGTGTAACCGACAAGTAACAGGGGGGTTTTTGTATGATCGCAGAGTAACAAGGATGTAAGCTTTAGAGAAAGAATAAGTATGATGGGTGGAAGTATTCCACTAGACAAATATCCACACTGCAGATAAAACTGGTTGATCACTGATAACTATTGTTCCAAGTTCTTTTCACAATCTTATAGTCGTTCCCATCCTGATCGTAATTAACTACCAATTCAGACAGTTGTTGATAGTACTTACCACAATATCAATAGAAGAAAACCTTACTATCAATAAAGCAATAGCATTCAAACAAGGATATAGGATACATGCAAATAGAAGAAAACTTTACTACTTAACATGCAAATAACTTTCTCTCACAATTGCACACTCGTATTCCACTATATGTAACAATTGTGTTTGCTACTAGATATGCACTCGCATTCCGCTATATGCAAATCCTAGCACTATGATAAATATCGATAAACCTAGTTAGCAACTCTAGATAAATCAACACAAACCAATAGACAATATGCTCAAGAGAATTAAACCAACTTAATAAGATATAGAACAAGGAATAGAAATCTCATAACCAATCCATTGCAATGCTTCAATCGTCTAGCGAAACAAACGTGTTTAGTTCTCCATGGGTTAAAACCCTAGAGGTAGAATGAAAAACGAGTCTCCTATCTAAGACTTGGAAAAGATCTTAAATAGGCTAACGAAATAAACTTGACCTAAAAAAATAATAAAAGAAACAAGATAATAGAACTAGAAAGTCCGAAATTGCAAAATAGGAAATAATATCTCGCTGGCCGCGAGGCGTTAACAAGTCCACCGCGGGGCGGCGGCTTCCACCGCGGGGCGTCAGTTCCTTCTCTGAGATCCACCGCCGGGTCGCGGTGGCTTCTGGCGCGGGGCGTCAAGTTACACCGCGGGGTGTCCACCGCGGGGCGTCCAGTTCCACCGCGGGCCGGCCAGTTCCACCGCGGGGCGGCAGTGACAGTGTCTTCTTCAGCTTCTGCGACACTTCCGTAAAAATGCCATAACGTTTGATTCCCAACTCGGATTGCGCTCATATTTTGAGGACTTGCAGTAGACTTCAAGATCTAACTCATCGAATTGGAATCACTTCATTTGGACATCTAAGTAGAGAGAAAGAACCATTTGAATTCAGCACATTGTTCTTCTACTCTTCAATACACTTCAAACCTCTATAAACCCCATGATTTCTTCACTTCTCCACTCTAACTCCATAATCCACGATTGTGCTCTAAATCCATCCAAATGGCGCCTCAAACCTGGTAATAACCCCCAGATATGCACTACAAAATAGCACTGATCAAATCCCTCATGCTTAAACCTTGCTCGTCCTCGAGTAAGCTAAAGTCAACCTACTCCTCCAATCAATCCTCAAGGTTTCAGGAAGCATAGAAAACTAAATCTCCAAGAGTCATACCCAACAATAAGCTCCAGGCAGCCAACACAATATAAGCCCAGCACAATAAACTACAACATCAAATCAAAAATCTCAACACCCCACACAATCAAGCCAAAAGGAAAGCAGAGTACTTCCCCCAAGCTTATCCCAAACACCATAGAGTGAATATAATCTAATCCTATCTCCCATCTATCTTTTTATACCTCCCAGAGTGACCTACCCGAATCCTCCTTATATCACCTCTTCTTATGTCGCCACGCCAGGAAAAATGAGGATTCCTAAAATTCACTCTTCTTCTTTTCACTCATTTTGCCAAGGCGCCCTTTCGGGTTTTCACCAAGCACTTGATTTTATTTTTCAATAGATGGGCTCACATATGCTCACATCACTCTTGACCAATTATTACCCCAGCCTAATGTTGGTCCAAGCCACCTACTTATTACCTAGGCCGCCCTTTCGGGTTTTCGACCTATCCCAGGATTTCAATTTTAGCCTTTTTTCAAATTTTTCGGGTTTTTTTCATCTCCTCAACGACATAGCAAGTATAAAACCCTCCTCCATGCTTAAACATTGCATTGTCCTCAATGTAATGAAAGACAAGAGAATAGAAGCACATGGAAAAGCAAAAAAAATAACTCACAAACGTCGCCAAGTTGCTTGGACACTGAAGGTGTCGCTGGCGGTCTTCTCAATAAATGCCCAGGTCTCTGGTGTTGGGCGGGTGTCTTCATCAACTCTATAATCTTCTCCTACCATGCAATCAAAAGGGAACCACTTTGGTGAGTAGTGGTAAAACAATGATAGTAGGGTTGCACGGCCTTCTAGGAACACATGGTGGAGCCCAGATGTAATGGTTGTGGGGGCTCTAGTGTTCCTCCTCTCAGCTGTCAATTGTAGGGCCATCATCATTGTCAAATAATGTGTGGGGAAAGTATATCCTCCTTGACAACATGATGCGCACCATCTCCATAGGGAACTCTAGACAGCTGGCCTTCGGTACCACTTTTTTTTTTTTTTTGCTCCCCGTTTAAGGTTTTTTCGGGGAGTGACTTAGTGCAGGGAAGGAAGAGACTTACATTGGTGTGGGAAACACCTTCTTCAATAAGCATGGGTCTCCTCCCTGCAGTTTAGTCGGAAACAAAAAACAAGAACAAAAACAAAGCAAAAAACACACTAAAGAAAATGCAAAAACAAAGAAAGAAAAACAAGAAACAAAAACATACCTCGGGTTGCCTCCCGAACAGCGCATTAGTTAACGTCGTTGGCTCGACATCCTACTCATCCTCTCAACTTGGGTTGCTCATAGCAACTGAACACCTGGGATCTGGATCTGGGGGGTGCCTCTTTGTATGCTCTATGTTGAGCGTGACCCCCAATCTCATGTACTTCGTGGTGGGTGGACCGTTGTGCATATCCATGAACACACTTGCCATTTTCATAAACGGTCTACCCAGCATCTCAGGTGCTGCATGCTTTTCCTGCCCCGTGACCAACGTCAAATGATTTACCCTGTAAATCTCACTTTCCTTTTTGCTCTCCCCCTTCTGCTTCTTCTTGATCTTGCGCAACGTCTTTAGAAATTCCTTGAAGCGAGGGGTGTTGTCCTCCATTTTGAGCAAAGGGGAATTTGCCTCGTAGTTGCTCACCCAATCAAACATGTTCTTGTCCTTGACTGGCCTCCTAGTGACTGCCAGGGCTTCAGGGAATGGTACAGGAGGCTTCTCGGACCCAAGAGGGGGGAAGACCGGACGAACATAAGTATCAAAGCAAACCTCATCAGCTGAACTGGAATTTTGGACGTCGGGTCGCGCTGGTCTCACCACGGGGCGCGGCGAAATCTCGCTAGGAAGAACTCCGTCACCGCGGGGGTGGTGGTCATCGCCGCGGGGCGGTGGTTGTGAGGAGGGGAAACTGAGACTTGCCACCGGGTCGCGGTCGGTGTCGCCGTGGGGCGGTGACTTGCGTTCTTCTTTACTGGCTTCAGTTCCAACATACCGCCGGGTCGCGGTCAGGGGCGCCGCGGGGCGGTCGGAGATTATCTCCATCTCATATTCGCTCTCCTTTTCAGCACTAGGAGAAACGACCAATTGCTTTCCACTCCAGAGGATAATGACACTCACATTTCCCCTCGGATTCTCCATCTCAGGCCCGCACCTCAGCTTCATAGCATAGACAGTCTCTTGTGTATTTTCTGCTGCAGGGACTCGTGGTTGTGCGGACTTCGACTCAATCAACGCTTGACTCAGTTGGTTAAACTGGATTTGGAGACTGGAAATCGCCTCTTGCTGCTGTTGGACACTCTGAGCCATGGTTGTTTGTAGTGAGGACACGTGCTGGGCCATGGTTGCCATGCTTTGAACCAGAGTGTTGAGTACATCAGCATTGGGTGTAGGCAAGTTTGCGTGTTGTCCTTGGAATCCATGCACATATGGTTGCCCGTACTGTGGTTGATTTTCATACGGAACTGGGTTATAGTGCTCCCTCTACCCTGAGTTGTAGGTGTTCGGATACGGCTCCTGTCTCGGTCCCTGCGAATTTACACCTCGACGTGCGTTTACTGCTGCTGCGAATGCGGGAAGTCCTGGACAATCGTCAGTGGTGTGCAGCATTT
Source organism: Rheum nobile (assembly GCA_027886185.1). Lineage (NCBI taxonomy): Eukaryota > Viridiplantae > Streptophyta > Magnoliopsida > Caryophyllales > Polygonaceae > Rheum > Rheum nobile. Next base: position 470,570 of record WOAB01000811.1, read on the forward strand.
CGCGACAGATTCTGCAGGGTCTGACTGGTCTTTCTGCACCCGAGTTGGGGTAGTATCCCCTAACTGGAGAGAATGAGCAGGGGTATGGGTCATCGCGCGTCTCTCCCCAGAAATCCATATCTGTATCAAAATCAAAAATAAATCAAATCAGTAGCACTGGTGTGGACCGTAAGATAGGTCCACACCGACGTAACACGCACACAAATAAACACACAGAAAAATCAAATCTTGCCTCCTCGGCAACGGCGCCAATTTGACGGACGGGTTTTTAGTCGTCTTAAACCCGGTCAAAATAAAACCTAACAAACCTAAACAAGTAGTAGAGGCAAGCAAGGGTCGAATCCCACAGGGAGGAAGTGATCTTTCTAAGTGTTGATTAGCATGAAAAAGACGTGTAACCGACAAGTAACAAGGGGGTTTTTGTATGATCGCAGAGTAACAAGGATGCAAGCTTTAGAGAAAGAATAAGTATGATGGGTGGAAGTATTCCACTAGACAAATATCCACACTGCAGATAAAATTGGTTGATCACTGATAACTATTGTTCCAAGTTCTTTTCACAATCTTATAGTCGTTCCCATCCTGATCGTAATTAACTACCAATTCAGACAGTTGTTGATAGTACTTACCACAATATCAATAGAAGAAAACCTTACTATCAATAAAGCAATAGCATTCAAACAAGGATATAGGATACATGCAAATAGAAGAAAACCTTACTACTTAACATGCAAATAACTCTCTCTCACAATTGCACACTCGTATTCCACTATATGTAACAATTGTGTTTGCTACTAGATATGCACTCGCATTCCGCTATATGCAAATCCTAGCACTATGATAAATATCGATAAACCTAGTTAGCAACTCTAGATAAATCAACACAAACCAATAGACAATATGCTCAAGAGAATTAAACCAACTTAATAAGATATAGAACAAGGAATAGAAATCTCACAACCAATCCATTGCAATGCTTCAATCGTCTAGCGAAACAAACGTGTTTAGTTCTCCATGGGTTAAAACCCTAGAGGTAGAATGAAAAACGAGTCTCCTATCTAAGACCTGGAAAAGATCTTAAATAGGCTAACGAAATAAACTTGACCTAAAAAAATAATAAAGGAAACAAGATAATAGAACTAGAAAATCCGAAATTGCAAAATAGGAAATAATATCTCGCTGGCCGCGAGGCGTTAACAAGTCCACCGCGGGGCGGCGGCTTCCACCGCGGGGCGTCAGTTCCTTCTCTGAGATCCACCGCCGGGTCGCGGTGGCTTCTGGCGTGGGGCGTCAAGTTACACCGCGGGGTGTCCACCGCGGGGCGTCCAGTTCCACCGCGGGGCGGCGGTGACGGTGTCTTCTTCAGCTTATGCGACACTTCCGTAAAAATGCCACAACTTTTGATTCCCAACTCGGATTGCGCTCATATTTTGAGGACTTGCAGTAGACTTCAATATCTAACTCCTCTAATTGGAATCACTTCATTTGGACATCTGATTAGAGAGAACGAACCATTTTAATTCAGCACATTGTTCTTCTACTCTTCAATACACTTCAAACCTCTATAAACCCCATGATTTCTTCACTTCTCCACTCTAACTCCATAATCCACGATTGTGCTCTAAATCCATCCAAATGGCGCCTCAAACCTGGTAATAACCCCCAGATATGCACTATAAAATAGCACTGATCATGGTCTAATGAACGATTGAAAGACGACGGGTTTCTGGGTCCGGAACGGGAACAAAAGTCGGATTACAGATTCCTACGACGACGACCCATAACGAAACCCTAGGTTATATTCGACAATAAGATGATACGAATCTAAGAAAGAACGAACAAAATCGAAAGAACGAAGGTCCCGACCGAGACCGGCATGCCCAAGGCCACGATCGCGATTGCCAGAGCAATCCGCAATCGCGGGTGGGATTCCGCGGTCACGGCCGTCGAGGACAAGGCGTCCGCGAGTGTCATGACAGTTGTCGCGGATGCGGCCGACCTTGTCACTGTCGGGTCGCGGCAGTTCATGTCCGCGGTCGCGGCCATGAACTCCGGCGATTCCAAAGGGAGAAAACTCACCGGCTACGATGCGAGGGGGCTCGATTCGAGGTGGATTCGACTCCTGACCTCCTTGCGCCTCCAAAGCACCACTCCAACGAGCACCACAACCACCAATGAGAGCTCCGACGACACTTCGAAGGATTCCGGCGAGAGCTCGAAACTCCGGCGAGCAAGAAAACGAGAGAGAGAGAGATCGGATTTGAGTGCCCAGAGATCCTCCAAGCTCACCTCTATTTATAGCCAAGGAGAGGAGTCCTCCCCGCCCAGATCAACGGTGAGTCAGACGATCAACGGCGGCACGGACGGCGATGTTCTGTAGACGACGTGACGTTGGCGTGTTGGACTTTACTGCGGTCGCGGAACTTTTTCCGCGGTCGCGGAATATTCTTGTGCCCAGCTCTTCTGAGAGCCATTTTTCCGCGGTCGCGGAATTGCTGTCGCGGTCGCGGAATTGCCCTTTCCGCGTCTGTTTCCCCGGGAAAAGGCTTGGCGTGGGTTTAAACCCCGGATTATATATATTTGTACCCGAACAAATATTCTAAGCCCCGAAAATACATCGAATGTATTTTATACCACTCAGGGAAGTAATACAGAGATCGAACACGTTACAGAAAATCCGAACTTCTCTGAAAGCGACACGATTACAGAACGAGGGTTGGGAAAATTACCCAAATACCCTTACTAAGGATTGAGGGGTATTACATCACTTCCCCCTAAAAAGAAGTTTCGACCCCGAAACTTGGCCGAAAACCAAAAAAAAAAGTGAGGCGTTACATCACTGCCCCCTTAAAAAGGTTTTGACCCCGAAACTAGGCCAAAAACAGATCGGGAAAGTGACTAAGCATATCCTCTTCAGTCTCCCGGATTTCCCAAGTAACCTCTTCAGATCCAGCCTTGGACCAAAGAATCCGTACTAATGGTACTACCTTATTCCGCAATTGCTTCTCGCGACGCTCGAGAATACACACAGGTATCTCTTCGTAGGTACCATTTGCCTGAATCTCGTGTCTTCAAAACTCGGCACATGAGACGCATCTGGCACGTACTTTTTCAACAAGGACATGTGGAACACGTTATGCACCGGATGTGCCGATGGCGGCAATGCCAAACGATACGCTAGAGACCCCACCCTGTCAAGGATCTCAAACGGTCCCACGTAGTGAGGGTTAAGCTTCCCATGCTTGCCGAACCTGAACACACCCTTGGATGGCGACACCCTGACAAACACCTTGTCACCAACCTCGAATTCGACATTCCTGCGCTTCAGATCTGCGTAGGACTTCTGTCGACTCTGAGCTGTCAACATCCTTTGTCAGATCAATGCAATGTCCGAGGCAGTCCTTTCGACTAACTTCGGTCCGAGCAGAACCTTGTCGGCATTCTCATCCCAACAAATCAGAGATCTTCACCTTCGACAGTACAAAGCCTCGAATGGAGTCATCTTAATGGTAGCATGCCAACTGTTGTTGTATGTGAACTCAATCAGACATAGGTTATTCTCCTAGCTAGTCGGACGATCGAGTACACAAGCTCTCAGCATATCTTCCAATGTCTGGATGGTCCTCTCAGACTGTCCATCCATCTGAGGATGAAACGCAGTACTAAACCTCAACTCGGTTCTCATGGCCTTGTGGAGTTCCTTCCAGAATCTCGACATGAATCAACCATCACGATCCGATACAATGGTTTTTGGTATACCATGCAAACGGACAATCTCGTGTAGGAACACTTCCGATAGCTTTTGGGTTCCCCATGTTGACTTGATAGCCACGAAGTGAGCACTCTTCGTGAGCCTGTCAATGATTACCCATATCGCATCCTTTTGACTCTGAGTCTTTGGCAACCCTGTGACGAAATCCATAGCAATATCCTCCCATTTCCACTCTGGCACTCGAAGAGGTAGCAATTCACCACCTGGTCTACGGTGTTCTATCTTGACTTTCTGACAAGTCAAGCATTTCGCCACAAATTCCGCTACATCCCACTTCATGTTGGGCCACCAGAATTTCTTTTTGAGGTCTTTGTACATCTTGCTAGAGCCTGGAAGTATAGAATAAGCTAACGAATGAGCCTTCTTCATCACCAACTGGCAAAGACCATCAACGTCAGGCACACAAATCTGGTCCTGAAACCAAAGTGATCCATCCTCCTGAATCATGAATCCGGGAGCTTTCCCGTCCATCACTTCACTCCTTAGCTTTACCAAGACCACGTCGTCAACTTGCTTCTCCCTGATTTGATCAAGTAGCGTAGCTTGAATCTCAAGCATACTCAGGTATCCTCGACGCTGATCATACAAGACTTCAATCTCGCACAACCCGTGGTTCAGCTTGGTCTGAGCAGTGAGTAGAGCCACTACAGTCTCGTGCGGCGTCTTCCGGCTCAATGCATCGACTACTACATTCGCCTTGCCCGGATGATACAGCAACTCGATGTCGTAGTCTTTGAGTAGCTCTAACCAGCGACGTTGTCTCATATTCAGCTCCTTCTGAGTGAACACGTACTTGAGACTCTTATGATCGGTGAAGACTTGACACCTTACACCATAGAGATAGTGCCTCCAAATCTTCAACGCAAATACTACAGCTGCTAACTCCAGATCATGCGTCGGATAGTTTGCCTCATAGGTTTTCAATTGCCGAAATACGTACGCAATAACCTTTCCTTTTTGCATCAGTATGCACCCTAACCCATTCTTTGAAGCATCACTATAGACCACATAACCATCATTCCCTTCCGGTAGTGCTAACACTGGTGCGGAGGTCAGACACTTTTCAGTTTCTAAAAACTGGCCTCGTATTTGTCATCCCAGACAAACTTCTTGTGGACTTTGCGGAGCAAACCGGTCATAGGTAGAGCGATCTTAGAAAATTCCTCCACGAACCGTCTGTAATATACAGCGAGTCCTAAGAAACTGCGCACTTCCTTCACATTCTGAGGCCACTTCCAGTCGGCTACCGCTTCAATCTTCTAGGGATCAACCATGACCCCATTCTCATTGATCACATGGCCTAAGAAAGCCACTTCTTTAATCCAGAAGTCACACTTAGACAACTTTGCGTATAGCTGATTCCGTCTAAGGACTGACAAGGTGATCCGAAGATGTTCCTTGTGAGCCTCCTCACTCGGGGAATAGATCAAAATATCGTCGATGAAGACCACCACGAACTTATCCAGGTATTGGTGGAAACATCGATGCATCAGATTCATGAAGACCGTTGGAGCATTAGTAAGGCCAAATGGCATGACTATGAACTCATAGTGGCCATACCTCGTCCGGAATGCAGTCCTCGGAATGTCTTCCTCACGAATCCTGAGCTGATGGTAACCAGATCTTAGATCGATCTTGGAAAAGACTTTTGCTCCTTGCAATTGATCCAACAGATCATCAATTCTCGGTAACGGGTACTTATTATTGATCGTGACTTTATTCAACTCTCGATAGTCGATACAAAGTCGGAACGATCCATCCTTCTTCTTGACGAACAAACCGGAGCGCCCCAAGGTGATGCACTCAGCCTTATATATCCTTTCTCAAGAAGGTCCTCGAGTTGCTTCTTCAACTCTTGCATCTCCGCTGGAGCCATTCGATACGGTGCCTTGGAGATTGGCGCGGTACCAGGCTCGAGATCAATGGTAAACTCTATGTCACGATTTGGGGGTAAACCGGGAATCTCTTTCGGAAAGACATCCAGAAATTCGTGAATGACCGGAATATCAAGAACTGAAGGCTCATCTTTCTTGGGCTTGTCCAGATAGCATAGGTACCCGACACAACCTTGTCGAAGTAGCTTACACACAGTCATCGCATTGATGAGCTTGCCGTTATCAACATTATTATGACCCTTGAATTTGCATACGAACTGGCCCCCAGATGACACCGTCACAGTCCTTGAGCTGAAATCGATCACCACCCCATGACGCATCAACCAGTCCATACCGAGAATAATGTCGTATGGAGCCATGGCTATACAGATCAAATCTGCTTTGAACTTCCTACCCTGAATGGTAATCGGAAATTCTGACAGACGCTTGGTGCCAACCAAATGTTCACCATTGGGAAGATTCACAACGAAAGGCTCACAAGCCTCATTGCATACTAAGCCTAGTTTACTTATGCAACTTTCGGATATGAAAGAATGGGTAGCACCCGAATCAAAAAGCATACACACAGAAGTAGAATGAAGGTATAGAGTACCTTGAGCAGTAGGAGCATTTGGTCCATCAGCCTCACGCATCTCGTAGAGTCGCTGACCTTGACCTCCTGAAGCAGCTGGGGCTTTCCCCTTGTTCTGCGCAGTTGTCTGCGTCGAAGGACTAGGAGCTTCCACTGGTCTGATCCTGGGTCGGTTGTTATGACTAACTGACCCTTGCTGTGACTCAGCTCCTTTCTGCCTTCTCTGCGGACAAAAAGTCTATAAGTGCCCCTCCTTCCCGCAGCCAAAACATGTCTTCCTCTCCTTCGGACACGCATTGCTCTTGTGCACGGGTGTACCACAGTTGTAGCACTGGATCAGATTCTTCCCCTGGCCCGAACATTGCGTAGACCCTACGTGAGTCATCTCTGTTCTAGCTCAGCCAGACTTGGCAAAGTTTGACGGTGGCACGGGTCGCTTGAACCCACTTGCTTGAGGCTGGCTCTGTGCCGGTCTCTGGCAATTGCGCTTCTTAGCTGACTCCTCCAGAGTCACCTCCAATTTATAGGCAGCGTCTACGTACTGCTCCAGAGTAGAGCATCCGTGATGTACCATCAGTGGCTTGATGTCTGGATTCATCCACTCGTGAAAATGCCAGATTTTCTGCTCATCATTGGACACTTCCGGCCCAGCGTACTGCAACAAGTGATTGAACTTGGCTGCAAGCTCAGTCACTTTTAATCCATCTGTCCTCGGATAGAGAAACTCTTTATGTTTCTCTTCCCTCATAGCTCGGGAAAAGAATCGATCGGTCATCTTTGCTTTAAACATCCCCTAGTTTAACCCAGGGTGATCAGCTAGACCGGTGCTTTCCCACCATTCACTAGCCACCTCCTTCAGTTGAAGGGAAGCAATGTGCACCTTTTCATCTCCTATGCACTCGACGTTTCTGAACAGTCGTTCCATGTGCGAGAACCAATACGCTACTCTGACTGGCTCTCCTTTCCCATCATAGTTGTCAGGCCTCATAGAGCATATGGCCTTCAACGCTTGACCATAATTGCCTCTGTTCCTGACCGCATCCTCATGGGGTACATGGACAGCTGGCTCCTCGAATCTAGGAACCATAGGAGGAATTGGCACACCCTGTGCCTGAGGCACGATTGGTCGCATAATATCGGTGACTACTTGCATCACAATCCCCCGAATAGCCTCAATTGCCGCAGCATCGAAAATAACTGGAGCGTTGACCGGAACTTGGTCACTGCCCACAGGATTGTTGTGAGAAACAGACTCGTTCTCATCCACTGGGTTAGCGGCATCCCTCAAATTCGGTATGGGGTTATTGCTTGGCCCAGCATCAGCACGAATGGTGTTCCTTGTATTCACCATCTGTTTACCGATCAAATTCCAAGTATTTTATAACGTTAATATCATTTCAACATGCACAACGTATAACATCGACTTAGAATAGACCAAACTTGGTAAACTTTTATTGATGAACTGAAACTGAGTTTGATAGGGTCTACATGTGAAATTCTTCCAAGCGACAAGACAAAATTTCTTGGAGAATACAATGCTATCAAAACGAAACAACCAAAGCACTAGAAAAGAAAACGCTAAACTTAACACTGGCCCCCATCATTATGGTGCCTCGAAAAGCTTCCTATAATCGGGAACTCTCATGCATTGCTTCTTCGCACGTGGTCTATCATCGGGGTCTGGTGTCAGACTTCTTGACCTACTCGGCCCTAGAGCACACGGCTCACCTCTCGGCCTTGGTGCCCTCGGTCTTTCTCTAGGCGCGGGAACACTTGGTCCAGTCCCAACAGATCCCGGTGGGTAGCAAAACTCCTCCATAAATCCTGGTTGGAAGTCTGCCCTGTTCACCTCGTACAAAGGGTCAAGTAGCAATCTTGCTTGGCGGATATACTCCTGGAGTTCGCGGACGTCCACAAGCATTCGGGAGAGACCGAGCTCAGCCTCGTATGTCCTCTCCTCCATGTCGTACAGGGCGTTCGACCACTCCTTCAGTCGTTCCTCCAGTATTTGGGGCCTTGGCCTGGCCTGTTGAGTCGGGACCATAATTGGTGTACCCATCGACTCCCACGGCCTTGCCCTTCCTCGAGCATGCTCAACCGCCTCATCCACCTGGCGATGCACTTCAGAGGAAACCATCTGACTCTGGCGAAGCACATGTCGCGAATCAGGACTCACCATTGGCCTCCTCGGAGTAGGGATCACTTGCGGGTCCTCTGGTGCATCCAGCGGCCCACTCCTCCTCCTGACGGTACCTGAAATACCCAGCGCCTCCCAAGCGGCAGGGGACAACAGAGTATACTCCTCATCAGGCGGCAACTCTGGACTTGGAAAAATGATTTGCATTCCCGGGTGCTCGCTGCCTTCCAACAAGTGCTCCAAATTGTAGCCATATTCCTCGAGGTCCTCCTCCGGATCCTCTTCTGGGTCCTCCTCAGGATCTTCCTCAGGATCCTCCTCAATTTCGAAGTCGTCGTCGTAGTACCCTCTCAGGTACTGCGCTGGCTCCTCATCTTCCTATGTGTCTTCCCTTGGCTCTGCTTCAGGCTCCTCCTCGGGAACCTCAGCCCTGTCAGATACCAATACCACCGACTCTGAGAGTATGGTCTTCACCTCCTCGGGTGGACTACTAGGCTCCCCTACCTCAAAGCACGGAGGGGGAACCGGGAACTCAAGCCTAACTAGAGATGGCGGGGCCACCTCGGCTTTCTTCGGGTTCCTCAGATGAGAGATGAATGCGCCCATAATCTGTGGGGCGACGAGAAAAGAAATAGTCTTTCTAAATATAGAAGTGAACTTACTATATCAGACTAGAAAGTAGGCACGACTAGAACGGCAGAGATTTCAAAACAATACATTTTTCGAATAATAAAAAAAATCTTAGTTCAAAACGAGTAAACGGTTTATAAAATCTTCGTTTTTAATAAAACGTTTTAAAACCCAACTCGAAAAAAAAATCGGCTCTGATACCAAATCTGTAACACCCCCAAATACTTCCTTGAAAGTATTACCGTCAGTGACCTCAGATTTCACATCTAAAGCCACCCAAGGCTTAACCATTCATTCAAAACATAAAACACACTGATAATACGAGATATCATAATCTTTATTTAAACCAAAGTCTCGGAATTACATCCGTAAATCCCAAATACAACAGAAATACAGAATATGTTTAATACAACGAAAGTCTTTTAAATAAATAACATAAGGGTCTTGATCGAAGCGATCACCCGCCTAGGATCTTCAACCTAGATAAAAACTCTTAAAACTTCATCTGCCTTCATCGTCAGATTCTAGCCTTCACGGAACGGAAGTTTACCTGATGTGCCGTATGAGACGGATGACACCAGCCAACCATGCAAGGGAAAATAACCGATTGGTTAGTCTAATGAAAGACTATGCAAGGGTAAAACAAAAAGGTTCTAAGTAGTCGTATTAGGCTAGACCCATCGCTTCTCGAATGAAAGCCGATGACGATAGTAAACCTCAATACTTCTACAGGAATATACGAAACAGAAAGATCAAGAGAAGACTCCTAAAGATCGAGTCTTAAGGAAACGTATGAAGAGAAGACTCCAAAAGATTGAGTCTTATCGGAAAGTATGACAAGTGTTCGGGGACATTATAATTTCACACAAGCGTTTAAAAAGACTTGACCATTTGGGTCCACGACCAACCTCACCACGTAATGCGAATTCAGATTTGGAAGGAGGACTTACTCTAATTGAAGTCCGAGCGGTTTCCACGTTGTACTCCTCGCCCGAGGGTATATTAATTATGTGCATAATCGCACTTATCTTGTTTAATTCCAAAACATATATTTACGTTATAAGCTTTTAACATATATCATCTCGATACGAGAGATATCTTGGGAATAAATCCCGAATATCAACACCAGTTGTGTGCACCTACCCTGAGTAAGGGTATAGTCATGACCAGAGAGAGTACTAGGGCAAAATCCTCCTAGTACCAGTTATAAAGAAACGACTAGACCTCGTAAGGCACATAGCGTTCCTACGAATACTCGTTCTAACTAAGCAGTTGAAATCACACAATAGTCCACATCAATACCATTATGGCAATAATATATATATAATAGCGTTGTTTCTAGCAGTATATACAACCTATTATAATATCACTTTCTTAATCGTATCATTTATAAAATCTATTCCCAAACGAAAATAATAGTTCATCCCAATTTAATTAACAATTAAACAATTGATAATTAATGGAAACATGGAATGATAAGCAAGAGTGAACCGCCACTTGCCTTGGTCTAATGAACGATTGAAAGACGATGGGTTTCTGGGTCCGGAACGGGAACGGAAGTCGGATTACAGATTCCTACGACGACGACCCATAATGAAACCCTAGGTTAGATTCGACAATAAGATGATACGAATCTAAGAAAGAACGAACGAAATCGAAAGAACGAAGGTCCCGACCGAGACCGGCATGCCTAAGGCCACGATCGCGATTGCCAGAGCAATCCGCGGTCACGGCTGGGATTCCGCGGTCGCGGCCGTCGAGGAGAAGGCGTCCGCGAGTGTCATGACAGTTGCCGTGGATGCGGCCGACCTTGTCACTGCCGCGGGCGCGGCAGTTCATGTCCGCGGTCGCGGCCATGAACTTCGGCGACTCCAAAGGGAGAAAACTCACCGGCTACGATGCGAGGGGGCTTCGACTCCTGACCTCCTTGCGCCTCCAAAGCACCACTCCAACGAGCACCACAACCACCAATGAGAGCTCATGCGACACTTCGAAGGATTCCGGCGAGAGCTCAAAACTCCGGCGAGCAAGAAAACGAGAGAGAGAGAGAGAGAGAGAGAGAGAGAGAGAGAGAGAGAGATCGGATTTGAGTGCCCGGAGATCCTCCAAGCTCGCCTCTATTTATAGCCAAGGAGAGGAGTCCTCCCCGCCCAGATCAACGGCGAGTCAGACGATCAACGGCGGCACGGACGGCGATGCTCTGCAGACGACGCGACGTTGGCGTGTTGGACTTTTCCGCGGTCGTGGAATATTCCTGTGCCCAGCTCTTCTGAGAGCCATTTTTCCGCGATCGCGGAATTGCCCTTTCCGCGTCTGTTTCCCTGGGAAAAGGCTTGGCGTGGGTTTAAACCCTGGATTATATATATTTGTACCCGAACAAATATTCTAAGCCCCGAAAATACGTCGAATGTATTTTATACCAATCAGAGAAGTAATACAGAGATCGAACACGTTACAGAAAATCCGAACTTCTCTGAAAGCGACACGATTACAGAACGAGGGTTGGGAAAATTACCCAAATACCCTTACTAAGGATTGAGGGGTATTACACACCCCACTCATAATTTGGTCACACCTTTTGGTGAAAGAGGTTTGCGTTTCAAATTAAATATGTTATGTGCTTTCCATGCTTTTATCTCTCTTGTAGAACCCAAGACCATCAAGGAAGCATTGAAGGAACCTGACTGGATCGTAGCTATGCAAGAGGAGCTACATCAATTTGAGAGGAACAAAGTCTGGCGGCTCGTTCCCTTGCCTCGCAACAAACATGCTATTGGCACTCGCTGGGTGTATAGGAACAAGCTCGATGACTCTAGGGTGGTCATAAGGAACAAAGCAAGGTTGGTTGCTCAAGGTTACAATCAACAAGAGGGGATTGACTATGATGAGACGTATGCTCCAGTGGTTCGCATTGAAGCTATTCGTCTTCTCATCGCTTATGCCGCTCATAAGGGATTCACACTATACCAATTGGATGTCAAGACTGCGTTCTTGAATGGATATCTGCAAGAAGAGGTATATGTGAAGCAGCCCCCTGGTTTTGAAAATGTCAATTTTCCCTCGCATGTGTATGCTTTGGACAAGGCACTGTATGGTCTTAAGCAAGCACCTCGTGCTTGGTATGATAGACTTGCACAGTTCCTTCTCTCCAACGGATATCGTCGAGGAATGATTGACAAAACTCTATTCCTTCTGGAACAAGAAGGTAAGGTTCTGGTGGTTCAAGTATATGTTGATGATATTATTTTTGGTTCCACTAACCCTGCTCTTGTAGAAAAGTTCAAAAATCTTATGAGTAGTGAGTTTGAGATGAGCATGATTGGGGAATTGCCCTTTTTCCTCGGATTACAAGTTACTCAGACTAAGGAAGGAACGAAGATCCATCAACAAAAGTACATCAAGGAGTTGTTGAAGAAATATGGTATGGATTCTGCAAAACCAATCGTTATCCCTATTTCTCCTAACACTCGCTTGGATGTAGATTTAAATGGAACAGTTGTTGATCCCACCATGTATAGAGGAATGATTGGTTCTCTCCTCTATCTCACGGCCAGTCGGCCAGATATTTTGTTTAGTGTGTGTCTCTGTGCTAGATTTCAGGCTAATCCAAAGGACTCACACTTGAAGGAAGAAAAGTGAATCTTTCGATACCTCAAAGGAATGGACCATCTATGTCTATGGTATCCCAAGAACTGTGACTTCAATTTAGTTGGATTCATAGACGCTGACTTTGCTAGGCACGTTGTAGATCGCAAAAGCACCTCTGGAACGGCACAGTTCCTTGGTCCCTGTCTTGTCTCATGGGGTTCCAAGAAGCAAAACTATGTGGCCCTCTCCACTGCAGAAGCTGAATACGTCGCCGCAGCAAGTTGTTGTGCTCAGGTATTGTGGCTCAAACAATAACTGGAAGACTTTGGTATGTCTCTTGGCACCGTTCCCATTATGTGTGATAATAATGCCATTAACATCTCAAAAAATCCAGTTCATCATTCACGTACTAAGCACATTGACATTCGTCATCATTTCCTACGTGATAATGTTGACATGGGCTTTATTAGAATGGAACATTGCATGACTGAAAATCAGGTGGCAGACATCTTCACCAAAGCACTAGACAAAGGTCCATTCGAGTATCTCTGATTACTCATTGGCATGATCTCTCTGAATTGAGGACCTTCACACCCATTATTCCCTCAATGCTTGGCTAACTTGTTTCACTGATTTCATGAAGTTCCTTGCTTACATTGCATTTCTTGACATTATTATTTCATGATTTTTGCTTTCTCGAATTGCTTTGTCTTAGGGTCTAGCTTCTTTGTCTTTTGATTTGTGTTGAATTACTTGATTGCATGCTAACATCTTATTTGAGACCCAAAACAACCAATTTGATGATTGAACCCTCATTACAAGCCCACATGATAATTGGTTGTACTGCCTACCATTGCCTCGATTTAGGTAAACGTTCCCTATGATCCTTCTTTGTTAAACCATTTTACTGGGAATAATTATCTGAGTTGTTTTCTCCCTACCATCTGTTTGGATATACTATATTTTGTGTGAGCCCAACATTGACATATCCAGACAAGCCTCGCAAACACTCCTGGTCTCAGAGGGAACGACGACTGTTGCTCAGATTGAGGGGGAACAGATGTGTATGGAACGTGGAATTTGAATCAGTGGCTGGTATTTATTGGGGTGCAGGTGAACGTTGGAACGACTCTCTGTGAGATTTGACTGCTCTGTGGCAGGAACAGTGATGCGGTAAACGAAGTGAAAGTGGTCGTTAGAGGAAGAGAGAGAAACGACTTATTGATGGAAATTTTGAAAGCCGGTTGAGATTTTGGAAAGATTTTCCTATAAATATTTGATATTCCATTCAAGATTCTCCATCGCCAATCTTCACTCTCTGCTCTCTCAGAAATCAAAAACCCTTGCAAACTCTCAAAGCTCTTTGTTTCCATGGATTCTCCAAGCAAGAAAATCTCCATCGACCAGATGTTTGAAGCCGAGATGGATGCCTACATCCTCCAACTCCAACAAGCTCGAGCTGCCCGTGCTACACCGACTCCTACCGGCGTGCCTCCATCTGTAGTGGCAATTGCTCACGCCGCCGTCCAACAAACGGTGGATCCCTCTGCGTCTACATCGACAACTACCCCGACGCCGTCCCCCTCTGCTTCGTCCCCGCTAAAAGCCCAGGACCTCAATCCTGTGCTTGCCGATGTGCCTATGGAGGAACCCCCACGTCCCCAACATGTCGAAGAAGAGGAAGTCTCTTCTCCCTCCAAGGACAGAGGAGATGAGGAGGAACAGTCGATGCAGTCCTTGGAGAAGGAACTAGGTGTAAGGTCTGCACCTTTGGCGCCGCCTCCACCTCACAAGCGCAAGCTCGCGGTTCTTGCTGTGACTGCTCAAGAAGAGGAGGAAGAAGAGGAAGTTGAGATCTTGGAGCATCGAATGGCTCCTACAGCCCAGTCTACACCATCCAAATCCGGTGGCGATGAAACTACTCCTTGTCCTCTGAAGGCACGGCTGCGTTCCGCTGTGAAGCCGGAGTTGAAAAGAGCCAAATCTGTTGGCAAAGCAAAGTTGGATCTCTCCATCTCCACCACCAATGTTCTCGACTTCTCTGAAGGTAAAAAGATCCTTCCACCACTTCTGATCCGTGAAAGCTTCTATTCTGAGCACAATGTGGAGGAGATCTTGGAACTTCTACGTTTCCAAGGCTGGGAACGTCTCTGTTCCAACAAGGCTACAGTCAATGAAGTTGAAATGCGAAAGTTCTACCACTACTTTCACCTATCAAAAGTTGTTGTCTTGTGTGGGTCGACCAAGATCAGTGGCGAAGATCTGTCCTTTACACCTAAGGTGATCTTCTCGCTTCTCTCTGTTCCTTTGGGTGGATTTTATGAGGTTCCTACAAGTGAGATAAATGATGAGAAGCTTGCCTGTATGGAACGACTATTTGGTTCAACTACTATGGAGCTACACACTGAAAGGCTGACATTGGCTCAGCGAATTGCCTTCCACATCATTTCCAGAGCTGTGGCGCCTCGCCAAGAGAAGCGCAACACCATCACCCTGTGCGATTTGTTTTTGCTTGACCGAATTCTGAGAAGGGAGAAAATTGATCTCCCTCGAGTAATCTTGTGCCATATGGATCGGTGCAAGGCCAAGTCCCACTCTTTAGCCTATCCGGGCTTGGTGAAGATGTTGTTGCTTCGAGATGAAGCATGTATTGAAGAGAATGAGGTGTCTCTGGGAAGTGGTGTTGTCTAGGTTCCTTTGATTTGTACTTTGCCTTGCATTATGAATGAATTATTTTGCTTATGATTTGCATGCGAGTCAAGTCTTTGTGATTTCTGTGATCTTTTGATGATGTCAAAAGGGGGAAGTATGGAAAATGTGAAACCCAAGGAAAGGTTGATAACAGAAGCTAGTGCTATGGAGAACGACAATGCTGCTTGAAGGTAAATCCTTCTGAACTTTTCGAGGGGGAACAATGTCAATATTTTGAACATAGTACTTGTGTGATTACATGTGAATTTGACTTCTTACTTGTCTATTTTGAACGTATACATTTTAAAGGAGTTTATCATCACCAAAAAGGGGGAAATTTTTGGAACGATGATGTTCCCTCTAGTTTTGATGATGATAAACTCAATGGCATTTGATTGCTTTTAGTGTGACTATGAGTTTCAGGAAACAAATGATTCAAAGGAACGATGAAAACCAAGTGAAGAATCAAAACAGAGAATGCAAGGAACAGAGAAGCCAACAATGAGAAACAACACGCTGGAACGAAAGAGAAAGAGAGACGCACGTTGTTGATCAGAAAAGGAAAGGGAACAACGCCAAGGAACGCATGACGCGCGCTATGAACCCTTGCGCCTGCCGAATCTTTCTTTTATGGAAACAAAGATTGAAGGAGCAACTTGGGCCGTAAGAAATAATCTCGTTGGAGATATTCTGGTTAGGATAGATTAGTAAAGATTGTATAGGATTGTTTTATCTTATTTTCCTTAAGTAAAACTAGGGTAAATTAGATAGAATACCTAGACTATAAAATAGAAAGTTGCAAACTTCATTTGATAAGTGAGTCACGGCGTTTTCCACAGAGAAGGGCATTCGGAAGAAGAAAAGAACTTACAAGGACGAGACTTTGGTGAGTTGAGTACTTGTTAGGGATTTGATTGTCTTAGGTGTTGTTAGGAACGTTACATCCAGAGGTTTAAATATCTAGGAGTAAACTAGATTGAGATAAGACTTGCTTGTTTGTAATTCCAGGATTAATAACACAAGTAGACTTTCGAAATCCTATTAGGGAAACCTAGAGGTAGAGGTTTTTCTTAGTCAACTAGTTGGTTGATTAAGTTTTCCTCTCTAAGAAACTTTGTCTGTTATTCTGTTACGATATTCCGCTGCCCAAGGAACAGTTATACCGTTCCTTGTACTAACACACTCAAGTCTACACATACCTAGGTCAATGTGTAAAGTATTGTGAAACTGGATTCAAGCATAGCAATATTCATGGTCATTGGATTTACCATTTTTAATGACTATTATGCAATTTGTTTCGCAACTTAGTTCAATCGAATCTATTTACTACACGCAAACTTCAGGATTTACGTTTATATCTGACTTCATTCTACGTTATTATTGGATATGAGGGATCTCTCATGTTTTATCAATATTTTCAAATGATTCTACCAGTGTATAACACAACAGTCGCAACTCTGTGCACGACGACGTATGCATGAATATCAAATGTAACTCAATGAATATCGTTAAAAAATACAAGAATACTAATAATATGAATATCAATTTAGTTAATGTGAATGTATGAAACATGAATCTGATTATCAAATATACAAGTTTACATTGCAGTTCACACAATATTTTGAAGATCACTTATAAATTCATGAAAATAAAAACACAAATCCAATCATTATAATACAAAACATACACGTTTTGCTAGGCAAATCTTGAATTTCTGGATCAAGTATATGAATATCTTGTATTAAAATACGAATATCATGTCATATATATCGAATACAAGCCCAATTCTTATTAGTGCAAAAGGTATGAATATCGCTACTCAAAACATGAATGTCTAGAATAAGAATGTGAATATCTAAACTATAAATCTTTTTTGCAATTCCCACGGTCATGTCATGCATACTTGTTGCAACTCTTGTATTTTCTCATGACTTTCTTTAGTACAACTATATTCTTCTTCTTTCCATCTTTCAACTTGTGTCATTGTTCTTGTCCTTCGCTTGAATCATTCTCTATGCGCAACCCTGATAGTACATGTGGAAAAACTAATGAATACCAATGATGAATATATGTCTTCATGAATATGTATACACAATGCATAAATATCAATACTAAGTTGTTGCATGTGACTTGATATTCAAATTTGTATGCTCGATATTCATGACAAAGGCAAATGTAGCAATGAATATCTATGAATTACATGTGAATATCAAACAAAACTTTTCGAATATCACTACACAAGCATACTGCATTACTCTTAAATTCTAAGTTGTTGCATGTGACTTGATATTCAAATTTGCATGCTCGATATTCATGACAAAGGCAAATGTAGCAATGAATATCTATGAATTACATGTGAATATCAAACAAAACTTTTCGAATATCACTACACAAGCATATTGCATTACTCTTAAATTCTAAGTTGTTGCATGTGACTTGATATTCAAATTTGCATGCTCGATATTCATGACAAAGGCAAATGTAGCAATGAATATCTATGAATTACATGTGAATATCAAACAAAACTTTTCGAATATCACTACACAAGCATACTGCATCACTCTTAATTAAATACGTCAAATATCTACACTGACAACACGGATATCAAACACGCAATTTTGAATATTACAACAGTTGTCGAGGTACGAGGATTCACGCAGGAAACCTGTAACACCCCCAAAACTTAACCCTTTTGGAAAGGTATTACCGCCAGTGACCCCAGTGTTCCTTACCGAGATCACCCAAGGCTTTACCAAATAAATACAATTTATGAAATGCAATTGATACACAAAGATCAAGCATTAAATTCCAAAACATAACATTGTCGAGGAAACAAGAGTTACGGGATTACAACCCAATCCCGAATAGGTCAAAACATAGTTTAAACCAAACACAGCGGAAGACTAAGAAAGTAAGTTACAATCGGAGTTATTGTCCAAAGGATCATAACCTGATTAAAGAAATAATTAAAACATTCAAAAACCACCGCCGACTCCATAGTCCTTCTAATCTTCTGAGCTATTTCTTAACTGATGTGCCGAATCGAACGGATGACACCAGCCAACCATGCAAGGGAAAACATTGGTTGGTTAGTCTAACTGAATAGACTAGCAAGGGTATAAGCAGACTGGTTCGAAGCAGTCATATTAGGTTAGACTCATCGCTTCTCGGATAATAACCGATAACGGTAGTCAACCATCATATTCCTACTGGAATAAACAAGAGGTATGCACAGGAGAAGATTCTGGAAGACTGAATCTTCACAGAAATTGACTCGAAAGAAGACTCCAACGGAAATGAGTCTTTAAGGAAGTAATGACAAATCTGGAATATTACAGAATCATTCAACAATGATTTAAAACTGACTGAGATGCTTCGGTTCATGACCAACCTCATCGCCTATAGCGAATCCAGATTGGAAAGAGAACATACTACATTCAAGTCAAGACGAGTTTTCCTAGCTGCACTGAACTTAGCTACACTACTCGCCCAAGGTGTATTAATTATGTGCGTCAAGGTAGCACTTATCTGATTTATGTTTCAAAAACACACATCACGTTATAGACTTTTACATGTGTACCCCACCAGTGGGACGACACATCTTAGTATACGTTTCATCGAGAGTGACGTATACCGAAAGGTTTGTGACACCAGCTAAGTGTCTTGTCTCTACACACATGTGTAAGAGACCGATCATGATCATAGAATAGTACCAGATGGGGACGAGCCATCCCGATACCAGATTATAAAGAAACGACTGGACAGAATCCGAGTAACGTTCCTATCTAATAGTGCTAACTAAACAGTTACAGCACCACAACATTTACAGGATAAATCCACATAAAGGCCCGAAAGGCGATCATAGATAATAGCGTTGTTCTAACAGATATACAACCTATTATATGATTTTCAAAACAGTTTATCAAAACCGTTTCCAGACAAACAGAATATTCATTCCAAATTAATTACTCAGATAAACTACTGATAATTAATGTAAATATGGAACGAATGAGCAAGAGCGAACCGCCACTTGCCTTACTCCGCAGAATAGTCTAAAGACGTCAACTGGATTCCGGGCTCGACACAGTATAGTTCCGACAGCACAACAACCTTCGAGTCGACCCATAAAAGGAACCCTAAGTTAGATCCGACATAAACAGTACGAATCTAAACACGGCGAAAGAACACGAAAGGAAAGATGCCACGACGACAACCGACCAAGCCAAAGCCACGAAGGCGTTCTGGGCACTGGCGGCGGTCGCTGTTCTTGGCGGCGGTCACCGTGAAGAACACGGCGGTCGTCGTGAAGAACACGGCCGACTGAAACGAGAGAAAACTCACCCCAAAACACGAGCGGTTCGGCCTCCTTCGACTTGCTTTGGCTTCTAACCTCCAAGGCTAACCAAAAGCTTCACAAAGGCACTTAGGAACCACACCAAAGCAACACCGGCGAGACCTCCGGCAAGCACAAGAAAACCGACGAAAACAAAACTCCGGCGAGAGGCGAATTTGGCAGCGATTCGGGGTTGTAGATGACCCAAAACCCATGCCCAAGCTCACCTATTTATAGGCAAACCCCAAGGAGTGAGCTGCAAACCCTCAGATGCGGCAACCGACGCAATGGCGCGCCTCGAACGACGCCGGCGACCGGCGGCCAATGTCCACTGGACAATCACGGCGGTCGCCGTAATTTTGCCTGCGGCGGGCACGCGGCGGTCGCCGTCGCTAGGCCTGTCGCGGCCAGCTAGAAGCTGACACGTTGACTTCTCGGGCCCAACCACGGCGGGCGCCGTTTCTGAACGGCGGTCGCCGTTTCCCTCTTTTCCCGCCCATTCGGCTTTGAACGAGCTTGACGATAAACCGGGATAAAAATTATCGTACGCGAACGACAATTAAATTCCAAGGCACCTTGTCTGTATATTATTTCACTGAGAAAAATATTACAGATACAGAGCACATTACAGAATGTCTCAAGCTACCTGAATTAAATCCGACGTACTCAACGGGTACCCGGGAAAATTCCATAATTCCCAAAATAACCTTACAAAAATACGGGGTATCACATCTCCTCCCCCTTACAAGAAGTTTCGACCCCGAAACTTAGGTCGAGAATAACTCGGGAAAACGCCTGAGCATATCTGACTCGGTTTCCCACGTCTCCCAAGTAACTTCTTCGGTCCCTGACTTGGACCACAGCACTCGTACCAAAGGTACGATCTTGTTGCGCAAATGCTTCTCCCGATGCTCCAAAATGCGCACGGGCAACTCTTCATAAGTACCATTAGCTTGAATCTCGATGTCCTCGTAGCTAAGTACATGAGACTCATCTGGTACATACTTTCTGAGTAAAGACACGTGGAACACATTATGCACCGGGTGAGTCGATGGCGGCAACGCCAAACGGTACGCTAGAGATCCCACTCTATCCAGAATCTCGAATGGTCCCACATAGCGAGGGTTAAGCTTCCCACGCTTACCAAATCTGAAAACTCCTTTGGATGGCGATACCTTGACAAAAACTTTGTCACCGACCTCAAACTCGACAGTCCTGCGCTTCCGATCTGCGTAGGACTTTTGTCGACTCTGAGCGGTCAACATCCTTTGTCTGATCAAAGCAATGTCTGAAGTCGTCCTTTCGACCAACTCTGGTCCAAGCAGAATTTTGTCGGCATTATCGTCCCAACAAATCCGAGATCTGCATCTGCGACCATACAAAGCTTCAAACGGAGCCATCTTGATTGTAGCATGCCAGCTATTGTTGTACGTGAACTCAATCAGACTCAAGCTGTCCTCCCAGCTAGTCGGACGATCGAGCACACAAGCTCTAAGCATATCCTCCAGAGTCTGGATGGTCCTTTCAGACTGGTCATCTGTCTGAGGATGAAACGTTGTACTGAACCTCAACTCGGTCCCCATAGCCTTATGAAGTTCCTTCCAGAATCTTGACATGAAACGGCCATCTCGGTCCGATACAATGGTCTTAGGAATTCCATGTAAGCGGACAATCTCCTTCTGGTAAACTTTGGCTAGCTTCTGGGTTTCCCATGTGGTCTTGATGGCTATGAAATGAGCACTCTTCGTAAGCCTATCCACAATTACCCAGATGGCATCTCTCTGACTTCGAGTCTTGGGTAGCCCAGTGACGAAGTCCATGGAAATGTCCTCCCATTTCCATTCTGGCACGGGGAGAGGTAGCATCTCACCACCTGGTCTGCGGTGTTCGATCTTAACTTTTTGGCAAGTTAAGCACTTTGTCACAAAGTCTGCTACGTCCCACTTCATGTTTGGCCACCAAAACTTCTTCCTGAGATCCTTGTACATCTTGCTAGAGCCAGGATGCACAGAATAATCAGATGAATGAGCTTCTCTCATCACCAACTGATGAAGACCTTCTGTGTCAGGCACACAGATCCGATCCTGAAACCAAAGTGATCCATCATCCTGAACCACAAAACTGGGAGCTTTCCCATCCATCACTTCACTGCTTAACTTTACCAAGATGATGTCATTGACTTGCTTTTCTTTTATTTGATCCAGCAGTGTAGCCTGAATTTCCATCATACTCAGGTACCCTCTACGTTGGTCATACAAGACTTCAATGTCGCATGACTCTTGGTTTAGCTTGGTCTGAGCAGTAAGCAACGCAACCAAAGTCTCGTGCGTTGTCTTCCGGCTTAGCGCATCAGCTACTACATTAGCCTTGCCCGGATGATACAACAACTCCATGTCGTAGTCCTTGAGCAACTCTAGCCAGCGGCGTTGTCTCATATTTAACTCCTTCTGAGTAAATATATACTTGAGACTTTTGTGGTCGGTGAAGACTTGGCATCTTATACCGTAGAGGTAATGCCTCCAAATCTTCAGCGCAAAGACAACCGCTGCTAACTCAAGATCGTGGGTCGGATAGTTTTCTTCATAAGTCTTGAGTTGTCTAGATCCGTAAGCAATGACTCTTCCCCTTTGCATCAAAACACAACCAAGACCACACTTTGAAGCATCACTATAGACCACATAATCGTCATTCCCCTCTGGGAGTGCTAACACGGGTGCCGAGGTCAACCGTCGCTTCAACTCCTGGAAACTGACCTCGCACTTGTCATTCCAGACAAACTTCTTGTGGACTTTACGGAGTAGATTGGTCATAGGTAGAGCGATCTTTGAAAATCCTTCTACGAACCTTCTATAATACCCGGCAAGTCCAAGAAAACTGCGCACCTCTTTCATGCTCTGGGGCTGTGTCCACTTAGCCACAGCTTCAATCTTTTGGGGATCAACCATAACCCCATTTTTATTGATCACGTGGCCTAAGAAAGCCACTTCCTTCATCCAGAATTCACATTTAGACAATTTAGCATAAAGCTGATGTTGTCTAAGGATCGACAAGGAAATCCGTAGATGTTCCTCGTGGACTTCTTCATTCGGAGAATAGATCAAGATGTCGTCTATGAAGACCACCACGAACTTATCCAAGTACTGGTGAAAACATCGGTTCATCAAATCCATAAAGACAGCTGGAGCATTTGTAAGCCCAAAAGGCATCACTACGAACTCGTAATGACCATATCTGGTCCTAAACGCAGTTCTAGGAATGTCCTGCTCACGAATCCTGAGTTGATGATATCCAGATCTTAAGTCGATCTTGGAGAAAACCTTGCTCCTTGCAACTGGTCCAACAAGTCATCAATCCTAGGCAAAGGATACTTGTTCTTGATCGTCACCTTGTTCAACTCTCGATAGTCGATACAAAGTCGGAACGATTCGTCCTTCTTTTTGACGAACAAAACCGGGGCACCCCACGGCGATGCACTCGGTCTGACATAACCTTTATCGAGAAGATCTTCAAGTTGATTCTTCAATTCTTGCATCTCAGCCGGAGCCATCCGATACGGTGATTTGGAAATCGGCAGCGTACCAGGCTCGAGATCAATTGAAAACTCAACGTCACGGTTCGGGGGTAATCCTGGAATTTCTTCCGGAAAGACATCCGAAAGTTCCCTAACTACAGGAATATCAAGAACCTCAGGTCCATCCCCCTCGGGTGAATCCAAGTAGCAAAGGTACCCGACACATCCTTGTCGTAGTAGCTTAAACGCAGCCATCGCATTGATCAGCTTGCCGTTATCAGCGTCATTTCGACCTTTGAACTTGCATACGAATTGGCCCCCGGATGACACCGTCACCGTTCTTGAACTGAAGTCGATCACCGCCTTGTGACGCGTCAGCCAATCCATACCGAGAATAATGTCGTATGGAGCCATGGCTATGCAGATTAAATCTGCCTCGAATTCCTTACCCTGAATGGTAATCGGAAAGTCGGACAAATGCTTGGTTCCCACCAAACGTTCTCCATTAGGAAGATTAACGACGAAAGGGTCGCACGAATCATTGCACACTAAGTCTAACTTGCTAACACAGCTATCCGAAATAAAGGAATGCGTAGCACCAGAATCAAACAGAATGCACACTGAAGTAGAGTGAAGGTATAGAGTACCTTGAGCAATCGGAGCGTTGGGTCCATCTGCCTCACGCATCTCGTACAAGCGTTGGCCCTGACTTCCAGAAGCAGCTGGGGCCTTTCCCCTGTTTTGAGCAGTCATCTGCACTGAAGGGCTAGGAGTCTCGGCATGCTTAAACCTAGGTCGGTTGCTCTGATGAACTGACCCTTGCTGCGACTCTACTCCCTTCTGCTTCCCCTGCTTGCAGAACTTTTGCAGATGACCATCACGTCCACACCCAAAGCATGGCCTCCTCTCCTTTCGACACTCAGTGCTCTTGTGCCCAGCAGTACCACAGTTATAACACTGAACTGAACTCCTGGTATGCCCTGACTGCTGAGTCGATCCCCCTTGCGTCATCTCCGTCTTAGCTCGGCCGGACTTGGCGAAGTTAGACGGTGGCGCAGGGCGCTTAAAACCTCCTCCCTCGTTCTGATTCTGCATCGACTTCTGTCGGTTGCGCCTCTTGGTCGACTCCTCGAGAGTTACCTCCAGCTTATAGGCACAATCCACATACTGCTCCAAGGTAGAGCATGTATGGTGCACCATTAATGGCTTGATATCCGGGTTCATCCACTCGTGGAAGTACCAGATCTTTTGAGCCTCGCTGGTGATCTCGGCAGTGGCGTACTGTAGAAGATGGTTGAACTTAGATGCCAACTCGGTCACTCTCAGACCATCAGTCTGAGGGTACAAGAACTCTTTATGCTTCTCCTCTCTCATAGCACGAGAGAAAAAGCGATCAATCATCTTGGTCTTGAACATCGACCAAGTCAACACTGGGCTCTCAGCCAAACCAGTGCTCTCCCACCACTCGCTAGCCTCCTCCTTCAGCTGAAGAGACGCGATATGGACCTTCTCGGCCTCCGTACACTCCATGTTCCTGAACAGCCTCTCCATATGGGAGAACCAATGAGTCACTGCCACTGGCTCCCATTTCCCGTTATAGCAGTCGGGTCTCATGGAAGTAATGGTCTTAAGAGCGCGACCATAGTTGTCCCTCACCCTAACGGCAGTCTCCTGAATCACGGGATTTCTGGGTTCCACAACATCAGGAACCGCTGCGTGAATAGGCACTTCTTGTGCTTGAGGCGCACTTGGTCTCAAGACATCTGTGATAGCCTGCATCACGATCCCTCGGATCGCCTCAACAGCTGCAGCGTCAAACAACGTCGACGCCTGGGTCTGATCCTGACCTTTATGCCTCTGCTGGACGCGAGACTCAGACTCGTGTTCATCCTGAACACCTCTTCCTGCTGGTCTGGGGTTTTGGCTAGTCCCAGCACCGGCTCGAGTCGAGTTTCTCGTGCTTCTTGGGTTCACCATCTGTTTACCGATCCAATTCCAAGCATTCAATACATTAATATTATGCAACATACTTATGCAATATATCAATGTACATAAATCACTCAGAATAGATCAACTTGGTATTTTATAGATGAACCTTCGAATTCTTACACAAGTTACACATAAGTTTATCATTCGAGTGTTTGGACAACATTGCTCGAAGATATAAGTGTTTCTCAGAGTACTTGCCGCAATACTGAAATATTACACAAAGTACAACTTGGAATACTAAGAAACAAAACTTCTACGATAGGCAACGCCATTCCTCCTCAAGGCGTTCCAAAACGTCTCCCATACGACTGGCTACTCGTGCATGGTCTCTTAGGGCTAGGCTCACCATCGAGCTCTGGCGATGAGTTTCGCACCCTGATTGACCCTGAAGCACATAGTCCTAGCTCAGTCATGGTAAAGTATGGGTCGTCCATGACTGGTCCTCCTATTCCAGCCCTCCTCTGAGTACTGGCGATCAACTCATCCCTCTGACGCTGCTGTTCTGCGGAGATTACCTCGCTCTGGCGGAGAATCTCCTGTAGCTCGGATTCCGACCTCCATCTCCTGGGAGTAGGGATAGGCTGAGATTCCCTGTCACTTCTCCCAATACCGTACTTGATATACAGTGCCTCCCAATCAGCTTCTGACATGGGTGCGTACTCTGGCACTGGTGACAATCCTGTACCGGGCTCCTGATTTTGCCCTCCAAGGTCCAACTCTGGGTCCTCTTCTGGATCATCCTCTATGGGATCCTCTTCCTCAGGATCATCCTCGATGGGATCCTCATCCTCGGGATCATCCTCGATGGGATCCTCATCCTCGGAATCATCCTCGATCATATCCTCGTCCTCGACAGGATCTTGCTCAAGCATCTCCTCTTCCTCCTCCTCGTACTCGATCTCCTCGGGAATTGGTCCCAGCAGAAAGTCGTCTTGGTAAACCCTTTGTTCATACCTTGACAACTCGTCTTCCTGCTCCCATTCCTGTACTCCCTCCACCCTTGGTGGCGGCACAGGTACAGGTCTAGGGACCATAGCATTCCTGGCTATAAGGACAACCGACTCGGGGAGAACGTGCTTGACGTCTTCGGGCGGGCTACTCGGGCCTCCAACCTCGAAACATCGCTGAGGTAACGGAAAATCTAGCCTCGGCTGATCCGACTTGGCGTCTTCCGACCCCCTACCAATAGAAAAGCAGACACCCATCCTATCGAACAATAAGGAAGGAATTAGTCTTTCTAGACATGGAAGCAAGCTTACTATATCAGACTATAAAGAAGACATGACTATGAACGGTGTTTTTAAATTCTTTTCAGAATGAAAATTCAGAGCCCTCTTTAAAGCATTTTCAAAAACGGATAATTGATTTATAAAATCCCAAACCCGTTTTAAAAACCTTTGGCTCTGATACCACAACTGTAACACCCCCAAAACTTAACCCTTTTGGAAAGGTATTACCGCCAGTGACCCCAGTGTTCCTTACCGAGATCACCCAAGGCTTTACCAAATAAATACAATTTATGAAATGCAATTGATACACAAAGATCAAGCATTAAATTCCAAAACATAACATTGTCGAGGAAACAAGAGTTACGGGATTACAACCCAATCTCGAATAGGTCAAAACATAGTTTAAACCAAACACAGCGGAAGACTAAGAAAGTAAGTTACAATCGGAGTTATTGTCCAAAGGATCATAACCTGATTAAAGAAATAATTAAAACATTCAAAAACCACCGCCGACTCCATAGTCCTTCTAATCTTCTGAGCTATTTCTTAACTGATGTGCCGAATCGAACGGATGACACCAGCCAACCATGCAAGGGAAAACATTGGTTGGTTAGTCTAACTGAATAGACTAGCAAGGGTACAAGCAGACTGGTTCGAAGCAGTCATATTAGGTTAGACTCATCGCTTCTCGGATAATAACCGATAACGGTAGTCAACCATCATATTCCTACTGGAATAAACAAGAGGTATGCACAGGAGAAGATTCTGGAAGACTGAATCTTCACAGAAATCGACTCGAAAGAAGACTCCAACGGAAATGAGTCTTTAAGGAAGTAATGACAAATCTGGAATATTACAGAATCATTCAACAATGATTTAAAACTGACTGAGATGCTTCGGTTCACGACCAACCTCATCGCCTACAGCGAATCCAGATTGGAAAGAGAACGTACTACATTCAAGTCAAGACGAGTTTTCCTAGCTGCACTGAACTTAGCTGCACTACTCGCCCAAGGTGTATTAATTATGTGCGTCAAGGTAGCACTTATCTGATTTATGTTTCAAAAACACACATCACGTTATAGACTTTTACATGTGTACCCCACCAGTGGGATGACACATCTTAGTATACGTTTCGTCGAGAGTGACGTATACCGAAAGGTTTGTGACACCAGCTAAGTGTCCTGTCTCTACACACATGTGTAAGAGACCGATCATGATCATAGAATAGTACCAGATGGGGACGAGCCATCCCGATACCAGATTATAAAGAAACGAATGGACAGAATCCGAGTAACGTTCCTATCTAACAGTGCTAACTAAACAGTTACAGCACCACAACATTTATAGGATAAATCCACATAAAGGCCCGAAAGGCGATCACAGATAATAGCGTTGTTCTAACAGATATATAACCTATTATATGATTTTCAAAACAGTTTATCAAAACCGTTTCCAGACAAACAGAATATTCATTCCAAATTAATTACTCAGATAAACTACTGATAATTAATGTAAATATGGAACGAATGAGCAAGAGTGAACCGCCAATTGCCTTACTCCGCAGAATAGTCTAAAGACGTCAACTGGATTCTGGGCTCGACACAGTATAGTTCCGACAGCACAACAACCTTCGAGTCGACCCATAAAAGGAATCCTAAGTTAGATCCGACATAAACAGTACGAATCTAAACACGGCGAAAGAACACGAAAGGAAAGACGCCACGACGACAACCGACCAAGCCAAAGCCACGAAGGCGTTCTGGGCACTGGCGGTGGTCGCTGTTCTTGGCGGCGGTCGCCGTGAAGAACACGGCGGTCGCCGTGAAGAACACGACCGACTGAAATGAGAGAAAACTCACCCCAAAACACGAGCGGTTCGGCCTCCTTCGACTTGCTTTGGCTTCTAACCTCCAAGGCTAACCAAAAGCTTCACAAAGGCACTTAGGAACCACACCAAAGCAACACCGGCGAGACCTCCGGCGAGCACAAGAAAACCGACGAAAACAAAACTCCGGCGAGAGGCGAATTTGGCAGCGATTCGGGGTTGTAGATGACCCAAAACCCATGCCCAAGCTCACCTATTTATAGGAAAACCCCAAGGAGTGAGCTGCAAACCCTCAGATGCGGCAACCGACGCAACGGCGCGCCTCGAACGACGCCGGCGATTGGCGGCCAATGTCCACTGGACAATCACGGCGGTCGCCGTAATTTTGCCTGCGGCGGGCACGCGGCGGTCGCCGTAAACGCGGCGATCGCCGTCGCTAGGCCTGTCGCGGCCAGCTAGAAGCTGACACGTTGACTTCTCGGGCCCAACCACGGCGGGCGCCGTTTCTGAACCGCGGGCACCGTTTCTGAACGGCGGTCGCCGTTTTCCTCTTTTCCCGCCCATTCGGCTTTGAACGAGCTTGACGATAAATCGGGATAAAAATTATCGTACGCGAACGACAATTAAATTCCAAGGCACATTGTCTGTATATTATTTCACTGAGAAAAATATTACAGATACAGAGCACATTACAGAATGTCTCAAGCTACCTGAATTAAATCCGACATACTCAACGGGTACCCGGGAAAATTCCATAATTCCCAAAATAACCTTACAAAAATACGAGGTATCACAAAACCATGTTCATCTCGACTGTAACCATATTCATCTAACGCTGATTATTCGAAATAACTTTGAAAAACCTAATTCATGAACGAGTCGATGGAGAAGATGATGTCGCCGGATCTGAGATGCAGATAATCGATGGAGAAGACGATGTGCATAATCTCGTTGGATCGATGGAGGAGGGATGAGAGACAATGAAGAAGAAGATGTGCAGCAGATCGGGATGCATAGGATCAATGGAGTAGACGATTTGCAGAAGCTCGTCAGATCGATGGAGAAGGGAGGAGAGATGAGAGAGAAGACGATCAATGCGCAGATTTGGGATGTAGAATAACGTCTTCTCTCTCCAATCTTGGTGCAGATTTGTCATATTAGGATATTTTTTTAATTAATATTCCCCACATTATATGGTAACTGCTTCTTTACCCCTTATTATTATGGAAACACTCCCACCACAACTAATCTACACTCTCTTAATCCATCTGTCCATCTCCTTGCATCCAACGTCCCTCATTCATCCACTCGTTTTACCTGAGCGTCTATATATATATATATATATTAAACGGATCTGGTGAGAACTGTTCTTAAAATGAGAATTTTCAGGTCCATTTGTTTTCGATTTGACGAGTGATACTCTTGTTAGCATATATTTATATTATATTATAATTATGTAATATTTTGAGAAATTTAGGGCCCAAATACAATGTAATTTTATTTATACTATATGAGAAAGATAACCAAGGAAAATTTATCCAAAGTTTATCAGAGTTGGTTCGAACTAGAGAATTTTTCTTGGGTTGATTGGGTTTCGCTATAAAATGATTGAGATGTCGACCCACACGTTTGTCCAAATGTCAATGGGGCAGACCAATTGTCCCCCGTTGCACTTGCGGGGGCGTGTTGAAACATAAAGTCCATCCAAAATCAGAAATGGATGGATATCAATGTCTAGTATGTAAGCATTACTCATTCTATTGCCAATTGGTTTTAGGATGGAACCTCAATGGGCTTATGTATTGGGCTTATCCCGCATGTGCACACGGACTGTCACATTCTCATTTATCAGCCCACGGACTTTTGCATGGTATTAGAGCAACCCTAGACTTTCCTCTTCTACGGTACCTCTCTCGTCGCATGGCCGACAACAGTCGATACGATTGTAGGAGTCTTGTCGCTCTTAACATGAATTCCGACATCTCTCTCATTGCCATTGTCGCCACTGCTCAACCTCAATCTTCTCACTTTCTCTTTGCCCTTGATGCATCCGATCTCATGAATATTATCCCTCTTGCTCGTAGAGGTTGTAGGGGTGTTATCCAATTCCACCGCACACCTTACGGTTGGGCTCTTGTATAGGGACTAAACCATCTTTAGTGGTCGTTCCAACAATGGACTCACTCTTGGTGTCCACTCCTGTCAAATCCGGCAGCTGGGATGCTCGGTCCGACCCTTCGCCCGCAACTCTCAAGCTCATGTTGTCTTTTCGAATCCTTCAAATTTGACCCATTTTCTCAACACAATGACTCTCTAACCACCAGACAGCTCTTGGTACATCATACATGGACACAGAAGGACAGTGCAATTGGCTACCAACCTAGGTATACTCTCATCTATTACTTCTAAGAGCACTTCGAATTCAGTAATTGTCATATACAATATCTTCATCATATCTATATACTACTACTAAAGCCGCAATTATCTCTCCTACGTGTCGTTTATCTAAGTATGGCACGTCATTAAATAATTATATACATTTACTTATTCACGCTTATTTTATTTACACTTTATTTTATCTTTTATTTATACAAATTTCCTAAATTACCACTCCAAAATATTTTCCATTATACATGATAATTCTGCACTTACCAAAAACATTATTATCATACTTAATTAGTGTCTATAATATAATATGTACGTTAATGGTCTGTAAACTCCATTATAAAGATATATATATAAATAGATGTTTCGTAAATAGTTAACGTTATACGGTTCATCCACTGACATACATAAAATATTTATGCACTTTAATTTTCCTATATAATTTTCTTTTTTATTTTACATACTATAAACAAATTTAAATTCATTCTTAAAATATATGACCATATTCGTGTAAGGCACGGGGACAGGGCTAGTATATTATCTATAATTTAAAGTTAATTTACATTTACCATAATATAACATACGGAGTTGTCAGGTGCGAACCGCGTTAACATATGAACGAATGTGCATAATCTTGTGTGATGTTGTATACAGAGATAATGCGGCGACATCAATGCGCCGAGTACAACGCGCAACCCACGGACTTCGTCATTGACGATGTCCAGGATGGCCGCGCTCGCCGTCACCATCGTCGCGCTCAAGCCCCTGCACAACGCGCTTATGCGCCACAGCCTGCTCAACACACAACAAGGCTTAGCCGTCACGAGGTAAAAGTTAAAATTGAGCATTTCATTGGTGAATATGATCCGGCTGTTTTTCTTGAGTGGGTGCAGGCTACAGAGTATACTTTGAGATATTGCCACATTCCCACGGAGGAGCATGTTGACGCGGCAACGCTACACTTCTGAGGCGCTGCACGCGTTTGGTGGCACAGGTTCGTTGACGACCACGTTCGTCGACACCTTCCCCCCATCACGGAGTGGCACCAGCTTGTCTACGTCATGACACAGAAGTACGTGCCCGTAGACTATAGAAACCAGATGCGAATGGAGATTGCCATGGCGCGACAAGGCACCAAAACACCTCCGCGACAAGATTAACCCCGTTCAAGGTCGTTTATGGAATCAATCCATTGACACCACTCGACTTGCTGCCGCGACCACTGAAGGACAATGAACACACTACTGCGGCCAATCGCACAGCGATGATCCAAGATCTACATCGTCGAACGCGAGAACAGCTGGAACGCCGCGCTGCTCAATACGCATCACAGCACAATCGCGGCCGATGATGCGTCATCTTTGCCCCCGAAGACTTGGTGTGGGTGCATCTTCGCAAAGGACGCTTCCCAGCCAAGCGCAAATCCAAGCTGGCACCACGCGGTGATGGTCCTTTTCGCGTTGTGAAGGCCATTGGCGACAACGCCTACGAGCTCGAGCTGCCAGCCGACTACGGTGTCCACGCGACCTTCAACATCGCCGACTTAGAGCCTTATGTGGAGCCCGAGTTCGATGATGGTGAAGCGGGGACGCTTCACATCCAAGTGGGAGAGGGTGATGCACCCCTGCCCACCATGACTGTAACTGAGGAGGAGGAAGCCATGAGCATCCGCTCAGAAGGGCCCATAACAAGATCGCGTGCCAAGGTCATCGCCAACGCCACACAATAATTGATCGTGTGCGTCGTCGCTAGCCAAGGGACGCAAGAGACCGCGTTCTCTCTCAAACTCCTCCAGCCAAGTCCAGAGATCGCGTTCTCTCTCAAAATCCTCTCCATCATCATTAATAGCGATCTTTGAATGTTTGTTATCTTTGACATTACTATTTTCAGTTATTTCTTTTTGGATGTGTGTTTCACGCGTGTCGCGTGGGCTAGCCCAATAAGCGAGACTCGGCCCATCCGAGTCCCGCTATCCCTATAAAAGGTCATCTCAGCCTTCTGTATTAGGTTACGTTCATTTTAATCAAAGCTTGAGTATTGAGTGTCATTTGCCTCCTCCCCTTTGATCGGACGTCAAATCCCTAGTCTAGCTTCTCATCTCTTTCCTCCGCCGCCGACGCTACGGCACCCACTCGAACCCTTCGAATCTATCCCTCCGCTGCCGATGCTATGGCCTCGCTCGACCCTTCGAGCCACCACCCATCGCGCCTAGCCCTGAGGCCGCGAGTCACAAACACATCAACACCTCGCCACCGTCACCGCGCTCGCTTGCTCGCGTGAAGTGACAAACACCGTGTTCCATCAATCCACACTTGGATCCGAGATGCGCGACTCACCACCAAGACCTCGATCCGACATCCGACGGCAGGAACGCATCAACCAATTAGCACTTTATCTGGATGTACTCATAATTTCCTTGATCTGGATGTTGCCAAAACACTTGGCTACAAGCTTGGGTCCTATTGTATGGAATTTTGAGAAGCTTCGAATGGAATTTGTTATACAAGGATACAAGCATGTTCTCCGCAGATTAGCTAATTACAATTACATGCCACTGACAGTGGAGCTGCCCGAATCAGTAGAGTTGGCCACTGACAGTGGAGCTGGCCACTGAATTTCCTCGTGCATGAATAAGTGGGTGGCACAAGAGTCAATGAGCAATAAGCATCGTATATTCATCAACTTCTACTAAACTATGACATAGATTAATAAATCATCAATGCTCAAGTGTGGGTGACACCCAGACAGTGGAGTTGGCCACTGAATTTGCCTCTTGAATTCTTTGGCATCTTTCACAAGCGTTCAAGGACAATGCTTTACGTGGCCTCAGCTGCAATCAGTTATCATTTGGTACAAGTTTACTAGCAAAATTGCAAATCTTTCATATGTACAAATAATACAACATGGATTGTTACACTTGGAAGCCAAAAAAACCCATCAATTATAGAAGAAGTTGCTTTTCTTCTTTTTGAGTGGATTTGGTGTAGGGTATTAGATGCGTATAAGCGGAATTGCAGGAAACTATTTCCTTACATCTAACAAGAATCTCATGCATGAATTGATACGGATCAATTAGGAGTTAGAGTTACATACCGTTTGATGCGAGTCTGAAACGTTCCTGTAGGATTTTAGCGGAGATCGAAAGCCCCAAGTGTGACTTCTCTAATTGGTCCACACGAGTTTGGAATCTGGATCGCCTTTGATCTCGTCTGCTAGAACAACGAACGAAGGAAAACAAACGAAGGCGAGCTTAGCTTCAATTGGAGTGGTACGGCCGTGCACTTGTGAACTCTTTCACATGTCTATCCGTACGTCTGTCCTTGGAGGAGGATTAACATGTTCACTTTATTTGTTTCCATAAACAATTAATTATATAAGATACTATATTATCATAATTAATGGATATAATATCATTATATTATTTCCATATATCTTCTAACAAGATACCTCTTTATCAAGTAATTATTAATGGTAACTTTTATCCATTAATAATAAAAGACTATCTCCCAATTAAAGCCAATGGGCCGAAATCCATGTCCCACATGGGCTTCCGGTTTGATTTGATCCAGCCCAATAACTCTATGTGTGTGACCTCATAGGACCCGGTTATTATAGTCATGGGCCTATCCCGATTAAGCCCATTGATCGTAGTTGGCTTCTAGCAAAGCACTACGACCCCTAAAATTCCCGGATTGTAAATCTTCATTAATTGTCCTATTCCATGTTCGGTAATTGCACCTTTGATTAAAGGACACAATTCCTTCAATCTCCCACTTGTCCTTAAAACAAGTGTGCAATGTTAAATTCCTTTGTCTATTAGTGTCTTATTTGATGATATGCTGACATTCATATCTCTTATCAAATTGTTTCTTGAACTCCGAGTTTGAACTGTCAAATAACGGATGATTACATATAATCCATCCGAACATGGCCATGCATTTTTCAGTTCTCGCTCTTCAAGTGGCCGAGACACCATTCATGTCCAATGTATCACAGTATACATGAAGCAGAAGGACTTCTCCAGTCTTGCATGACTATAGCTCCCACTTAACTTTTGGCAATCCAAATCACTGCCTTTATAACTGTCTGTTACGGTCAGCATTTAACAGCGTCAAAGACATACCAATCATCAAGAGAAACCATATCATACTCATGTCTGAGGAATCTACCAATCATGGTATAACTTAAAGATACTTCAAGTCTTTTATGAAAACCTTTAAGGTAGGTCAGTCCCATACGTATCATCCATACATATCTATGTAATCGACTAGACATCTCAATGTTCCTATAGCCCATGAAACGTGGCGCTATCAGTCAACTTACAATGTGGTCTTTAATAGTGGTCATTTATGTCCAAGTTAATGACTAAGACCATGGACCTTAAGTAACTTATGACTTCAGTTCACTTAATGGGGTTTCATTCACCACAACACTTATGATGAGCCCATTTGCGAATCATGAATTATTTGGACATTTTATTCAATTCCAAGCAAAATCAAATAAGAATGAATAATCATATAATCAAGCATAAATTGTGTCTAACATCCATAAAACAAAGTTCATAATGTAAGACAATACAATCTCAAAGCCATTCTCGAATGTCCTTGAGGCCTTTAGCCCTAGTGTGACTTTCATGCTTGGGCCTAGGCATAGGCTTGGTCAACGGATCTGCAAAGTTATCATCTTTGTGCACCTTGCACATCCTCACATCTCCACTATCAACATAGTGTCTCATCATGTGGTTACTTCCGTAGAACATGTTTGGATTTGGAACTCTTCCATCTGACAGCTCCTTCATTCAGAATGAAGACATATCCAGACTAAGATTCAAAATCATCTATGTCTGTCTGAAAATTTGCATCAGTGTATCCTCGAATGACTAACTCATCATCACCCCCAAATACCAAGAAGTCATCCTTAGTTCTTCTCAAGTACTTTAGAATGTTCTTGGCTGCACACCAATGTGCCTCTCTGGGATTCGATTGGTATCTGCTACACATGCTCAGAGCAAATGCAACATTAGGGCGTGTACATATCATGGCATACATGATACATCCTATAGCTAAAGCATAAGGGACCTTGCTCATCTTCTCTAGCTCAGCAGGTGTCTTAGGACACTGCTTCTTGCTGAGGTATATGCCATGTTGCCTGGGTATAAATCATTTCTTGGACTCCTGCATTTTGAACCTGTCAAGAACCTTATCTATATAAGTTCCTTAACTTAGTCCAAGCAGCCTCTTAGATCTATCTCTATAGATCTTGATACCCAATATGTACTCTGCTTCTCCTAAGTCCTTCATTGAAAAACATTTCTTCAGTCATCCCTTAACGGAATCTAGCATCGGAATGTCATTTCCAATGAGCAATATGTCATCCACATACAAGACTAGGAATACCACTTTGCTCCCACTGAACTTCTTGTAAACACAAGGTTCTTCTTCGCATCTGATGAAGTCAAACTCTTTGACAGCTTCATCAAATCGAATGTTCCAACTCCTGGATGCTTGCTTAAGTCCATAAATGGACCTCTTAAGCTTGCATACTTTCCTAGGGTCTGTTGGATCTTCAAAACCCTCTGGTTGTGTCATGTACACATCCTCTTCCAAATATCCATTTAGAAAAGCGGTCTTGACATCCATTTGCCAAATCTCATAATCATAATAAGCGGCAATATCTAGGAGTATCCTAATGGACCTGATCATTACGACCGGTGAAAATGTCTCATCATAGTCAATACCATGAATCTGTTTAAAACCCTTGGCAACTAGCCTTGCCTTGTAAACAGATACATTTCCATCTTTGTTTGTCTTGAGTTTAGAAACTCATTTGCATCCAATGGGTTTTACCCCATCTGGAAAATCTATCAAGTCCCAGACTTGATTTTCAGACATAGAATCCATTTCAGATCTCATGGCTCTAAGCCATTTCTCGGAGTCTGGACCCGTCGATGCTTGCTCATAGGTGGCAGGTTCTCCACTTTCTAAAAGCAGAACATCAAGGCTTGTAGTCAAGATGAAATCATCATATCGTCTTGGTTGTACCCTTGGCCTGTTTGATCTACGTGTGGGTTCAACAACTGGAGCAGTTTCCACAACTGTTTGTGGTACCTCATTTGAATCTGGTTCTTGAGGTATTGGTTCCGGTATCTGGACGACTCCAGATACTAGCGTCTCCTCGTCGACATCGTCCATGTCGACTTGTTGTTGGGTTTGTTGCTTATCTTGAACTTCTTCAAGATGAACATTTCTCTCACTTGGCTTCTTGGAAATAAACTCCTTTTCCAAAAAGACAATATCCCTTGCAACAAACACTTTGTGCTCAGTGGGATTGTAGAAGTAGTATCTCTTAGTTTCCTTAGGATACCCTACAAAGAAGCATTTATCTGATTTTAGGTGCAAGCTTATCTGATAGTAAACGCTTTACATAAACTTCGCATCCCCAGATCTTCAGGAAAGACAGACTTGGAACTCTTCCAGTCCATATCTCATATGGTGTCTTATCTATAGTCCTAGACAGAGTCATGTTTAGTGTGAACCCAGCTGTTGTTGGTGCATATCCCCAGAAAGATACTGGAAGGTTAGCAAAACTCATCATTGAGCGAACCATGTCTAACAAGGTTCTGTTTCTCCTCTCAGATACACCATTCAATTGTGGTGTACCCGGTGGGGTTAGTTGTGTTACGATCCCATAACTTCTCAGATGACGATCGAACTCTTGGCTCAGATATTCACCACCACGATCCGATCGAAGTGTCTTTATCTTCTTGCCAGTTTGAGTCTCTACTTCATTTTGAAACTCTTTGAACTTTTCAAAAGATTCAGATTTATGCGACATTAAATATATATACCCATATCTACTCATGTCGTCAGTAAGTGTGATGAAGTATCGATAGCCTCCTCTAGCTTTTGTGCTCATTGGACCACAAACATCTGTATGTATTAGGGCCAATAGCTCATTAGCTCTTTCACTTGACCCCGTGAAAGGTGACCTTGTCATCTTGCCCATTAGGCATGACTCGCATGTCTCAAAAGATTCACAATCTATTGATTTGAGAATTCCATCTTTATGGAGTCTCTTCATGCGGTTCAAGCTAATGTGACCCAAGCGATGGTGCCATAGATAGGCTTCACTCAAATCATTCGATTTTTGCTTTTTAGTATTGATGTTATATAATTTTGTCTTGAGGTCCAACACAAAGAGTCCATTACTCTCAGGAGCCTTGGCATAGAAAATATCATTCTTAAAAATAGACAAACCTCTATCTTTAATGATAAATTCAAATCCCTCACGGAACAAAACTGAAATCGAAACAAGGTTCTTAGTAATTGAAGGAACGAAATAACAATTATTCAGTTCCAGAACTAAGCCTGAAGGTAAAGATAGATTGTAATTTCCTACAACTAATGCAGCAACTCTTGCTCCATTTCCAACGCGTAGGTATATCTCTCTCTTTTCCAACTATCTCCTACTTCTTAGTCCTTGCACATTCGAAATAATGTGAGCACCATATCCGATATCTAATACCCAAGTAGTAGCTTTGGTTGTTAAGACTTCAATAACATGAATACCTAAAGTGGAACTCACAGTTCCATTATTTTCTTTCTTGTATCCTTTCCTTTTGACCTTAAGAACTTCTTTCTTATTGTCAATTTGGATATTGTGCTCAACCGTTTTGAGCATGTTAGGGAGTTCTTTCAAAGTTCTGTGTTGCTCAACATTTGAGTACAGGGTGAACTTCAAGTTATCGTTACTAGACATGATTGCTACAAAAGGAAGTAACATGCAAATAAGTTTATGATTGACATGCAAAAGCTTAAAATTTAAACATGCTTCAAAAATTAAGCAAATGCACATTTTATTCAAACAAGTTTGTCCCAAGTGAATAAAATGATTCCAAGATCCTATTTCAGATAAGACCTTAGCGTACTTTGGCACTGCCCTAAGTCTCATGTGATCTAGGTAAGTAACATTTACTAATTATAACTCTTTATAATTCTTGGTTGATGGCCCACATCCCATGTTAGACTCATCTCTATGCCTCAAGATCCAAAACTTTGTCTTTTGGTCTCTTGTTGAGTATAATCATATCAAGGTTTATGAATCCCTTATATAGATCCACCCTCACTATCTCAAGGTCAAAGAAGGACACCTCGCTTTGGCGAAACCCATCCAACGAATTCCAAGGGCCTCATGGGTTATGATATGAAAATGCAATACCTCAATATTCTTTTAGGGACTTAAGCATGCAATGGTTGTCTATTTACTAGTGAATAAAATAGCATAAACAGACAAGAAAACATGCAAAGCCTAAAGAAATAATAAAGCATTTAAAATGCAATAATTAAATGTGATCCTAGTATGGCCCCTAAAAACCAAAATTAAAGATATAATCTTCATGGCTCTTGTTACTCTTGGATCTCCATCCTTAGTATCATCCATGGATCTCCATCCTTGGTCTTCTTATGATCTCTCTTCTTGTATTACATATTTTTCTAAATAATCTAATTGCTAAAAATTAAATTACAAAAATACATAACGATACGCAGATCGTGTACAAGAAAACATAACGATGCGCATATCGTATTTATCTATCCTAATGTGTGTAACATCCCAGGACAAGCTACCCCAGCCACCAAGCCGCCCAGCCACCCAACGGTGCCGGCGCCGGTACTGGTGCCGCCTGGTTGTCCAAGGGCATGCAGCCCACACACCCAACCCTTCCCCCATTTAAATGGGTAGGTTGTTGCCCATGGGGATCGAACTCGGGACCTTTAGATACAAGGGCAATGCCTTACCACTTGTATCACCAATTGTGCTGCAGCGCAATTGGTGATACAAGTGGTAAGGCATTGCCCTTGTATCTAAAGGTCTCGGGTTCGATCCCCGTGGGCAACAATCTACCCATTTAAATGGAGGAAGGGTTGGGTGTGTGGGCTACATGCCCTTAGACAACCAGGCGGCACCAGTACCGGCGTCGGCACCGTTGGGTGGCTGGGCGGCTTGGTGGCTGGGATAGCTTGGCCTGGGATGTTACAATGTGGGTCATACTAGTCACCTCATGCAAGCAATAATATCAAGATATCATAAAACATGCATGCAATAATAATATCAAATATTATCAATAATATTAATCTAATTAATAATAATGACCAATTTAACTAATTTAAATAAAACCATATTAAAATAAATAAATCATCTCATGACATAAATAATCAAATTCTTAATTCAAATTAAAATCAATATATAGCATTAATCATAATTAATCATTAAAATGCATTATTGGATAAGATATGCATAAACAAGATAAGATATCAAATATCCTTATCTTAATCAAGTGGGAATTTATCCTAACAACTTTTAGGAAATTATATAATTTAGATGATATCAAATATTATCCAATTAGGTAAAAAAGATCTTATCTTATAGTTTAGGAAATTATCCTAAAAAAACAAATCTACACATCCGGACCGAGTCGCGCCCGAGTCAAACTCGGACTGACCCGCTCCCACTGAACCGCGCAACCCCTTTCCGCGGACCCAGGCCGCGCATGTGGTGGACTCGCGCGCGCCACTGCGCGACTGAGTCCAATCGCGGTCGAACCGCTCGCTGAGTCGGGATGTGCACCCGACCCCAAGACGTGACCCGCGATTGCGGCTACAGTAACCGCGACCGCGGTTACTGTTCACGCCCAGTTTTTTTTTTTTTGGAACAATTCCATAAAATTAAAAAAAAAAACAGAATTTGGGTAATTGATCCATCTTATGAAAATCAAATCTTCATCTAATGATTTAAAACATGCCAAAAAATCATATCTCTTGCATAATTAAATCACATGAATTAAGTATGGGTAGAATAATTTTACATGCATATTTGTTCATAAAGTTCTTCAACTTTACTAATCCAATCAATTAAAATCAGAATTTTAATCATGCAAATTAACCTATATATCAATTTACCACTTTAATTTGAATCAAGACATGCATCAAAATTAACTCTTTAATTTTTGATCCTATCAATTTATGCAAGAGGCTCTGATACCACTGTAGGGTTTTAGATGCGTATAAGCGAAATTGCAGGAAACTATTTCCTTACATCTAACAAGGATCTCATGCATGAATTGATATGGATCAATTAGGAGTTAGAGTTACATACCGTTTGATGCGAGTCTGAAACGTTCCTGTAGGATTTCAGCGGAGATCGAAAGCCCCAAGTGTGACTTCTCTAATTGGTCCACACGAGTTTGGAATCTGGATCGCATTTGATCTCGTCTGCTAGAACGACGAACGAAGGAAAACAAACGAAGGCGCGCTTAGCTTCAATTAGAGTGGTACGGCCGTGCA
Organism: Rheum nobile; assembly: GCA_027886185.1. Taxonomy (NCBI): domain Eukaryota; kingdom Viridiplantae; phylum Streptophyta; class Magnoliopsida; order Caryophyllales; family Polygonaceae; genus Rheum; species Rheum nobile. The sequence continues at coordinate 511,469 of WOAB01000811.1, forward strand.
CTTGTGAACTCTTTCACATGTCTATCCGTACGTCTGTCCTTGGAGGAGGATTAACATGTTCACTTTATTTGTTTCCATAAACAATTAATTATATAAGATACTATCTTATCATAATTAATGGATATAATATCATTATATTATTTCCATATATCTTCTAACAAGATACCTCCTTATCAAGTAATTATTAATGGTAACTTTTATCCATTAATAATAAAAGCCTATCTTCTAATTAAAGCCAATGGGCCAAAATCCATGTCTCATATGGGCTTCCGATTCGATTTGATCCAGTCCAATAACTCTATGTGTGTGACCTCATAGGACCCGGTTATTATAGTCATAGGCCTAACCCGATTAAGCTCATTGATTGTAGTTGGCTTTTGGCAAAGCACTACGACCCCTAAAATTCTCGGATTGTAAATCTTCATTAATTGTCATATTCTATGTTCGGTAATTGCACCTTTAATTAAAGGACACAATTCCTTCATTTGGACCGGTTCTAATTGTTCTCTTGTCATCAACAAAATCACAATCAAGATATTGAGCCCTTCCTCTTCCTTCTGCAGCTCTTGTACACTCACCATTGCTCATCATGCTCTTGTGGGAGCCAATTCCAACTCTAACTCCACTTCATGTTGTGGCATCAGCATATCCTCTAGCCGAAGATGACAAGATCTCTGAGGAGAACAACAGCAGCAACAGGAAAGAGAAAGAAGAAAGCCATAGTTTCAACCTCATATCTTTCTTGAAGGCACACAAGCATCAAACCATGGGCAATTTTAAAAGGATTCCAATACCTATCATAAATACTACATGCCGAGTCATGGTCCTGTCTTTGCAAAATGACAAACACAATTGCAACCACTACATATTATAAGTACTACATGCCAAGAGACATACTACTCAATAGACAAGTGAGAGGCCCCCCAAAACAACAACACAAACACAAGAATAATAGTCACTACCCAACCATATAATCCATTTTTCCTTTCATTGTTTGAATGGTAATCAACAGCCTCAATTAATCCACGTACACGATTAGCATGTTCTTCGTAGCAACAATCCAAGTAACCGACGTTTGCGAGCTCTTATTGAAGTTGTCGTTTAAGATCTGCCACTTCCTCTATGTGACTAGCTTCTTCCTCTCGAATATGATCCCTCAAATCCCTAGCAATCTCCTGAAACAACCTTGCCCTATGCTCGGATTCTTGGACACCATAGATTGTGTCATCATACCTGCTCATGTCAAATTGCTACAAGTGCAAATAAATAAGTCAGAATTGTCAAGAAATATAGGTTCTCAACTCACTTGCTAATATTGCTAATACTACATTACCTCAAAATAAGGATCAATGAATGAATTGGCGCCACTACTATCGTCGCTTGTGAGTGGGGAAACCATACTAATTATCTACCAAAACTTGCAAGTTGAAGAACATAAAGTTAATGGATCTGTCAACAAAGAATTGTGCTTCTATCAAATACAGAAAGCAAGCATTCTGATATAATAACTGCAGAAAGTAAGCATCTTTAATAGACCATTATAGCACATACAACAAGCACATGACCCAAAAGAAATTATGCAGTACCATACATGAGCCACACAAAGCAGCCACATTATGCATACAGAAAGCAAGCATTCTGATATAATGTAGAAAGTAAGCATAACATTATAGAACTGAAGGATCAACTGATAAAGCATAAATCAATCACTCATTCAATCAACACAAATGGATCAACTGATAAATCATAAACAAATGGATCAATTGACAAATGGATCAACTGATAAATCATAAATGTGTTGAATGCACAACACTCATAAATCACTCTCGAATGTTCCATTCATTCTCTGAAGCACAGAACTATCAACTGATAAATCATAAACCAATGTTTCATTCATTCATTCAACACCGAAGCATGAATACGCATAAATGTACGCAGTCAGTTATATTCAAAAAGTAAGCAAGCATAAATGTAAGCATGAATAAGCATTTGTGCACAGTCTACACACAGTTTCAATGATCAAATCCTGCAAATTGGTAACAAGTCCTTGAAACCCCAGCCACACTTGGTGTTTGTATGTGCCATTTTGCTGTCTTGAAGAATCGTTTTGTTTCTTCATAAGTCAGAATATATCACTTGGTGTTTGTATTGTAACATCAAGTGATATATCCCAACGTAGCAAGAAACATAGCATTTTGATCCCTTTTGAGCTCACCATTTCGGACCACTACAAGAAACTAAAAATCATTTATGAAAATGGGAGAGGAGAGAACGAATGAAGTTGATGAATAAAGAGTCATACATATATATAGGGAGAGGAGGGGAGGAGGGAAGGGCCCTATAGTCACATGCATTCTGTAGTGCTAACTATTACAAATAATGGAGGAGGGAAGGGCCCTACACTCACATGCAACGAACCTGAACCTAATAAAGGAGGAGGGTAGGCCACTCACTCACAGTTGCATTCCACTACTGCTGCAAATGACTATATAATATATGCAGACTTTTATCCTCAACTCGAGGGAGAATAAACACATTTTCAAGAAAAAGTTTGTGATATATGCAGACTTGTTGTAGAGCCTCAGTCACAAGCCCAGTGCAAACTAGATTCACTGATGATCCAATTAATGACTAGTATCAACGCCAAGTAGTTCAAAGGACAGATTCATATTTCAATTTCCACATATGCACATCTATTCCTAGTTGCACTAAGCTCTCAAAGGACAGATTCATAGCACCAGAAATTGAATACTAATCATATTATCCTCCAAGGACACTTACTGTTGCAAATCATACACTTTATTTACTGGACAAACAAACTAGTAACTCATAGAATCCAACAAAACCATAGATTATGTTAACAAAACCACTGTAAACACAATAATATGGTTCGTACCGCCTAGATGTTGAAGAACACACAAGATGGAAAACCCTAGATGCTGGAGCACCACTTTCTTGCTGCTAATTTCGATGGAGGATGAAGAACACAAGAGATGGGAAGCCCTAGATGCTGAAGAACATACGAAAACCAACGAATCAAAGATCTGTAAAAGATTGATTCAGAAATGAGGCACGAATTTAGGGTTTAGGGTCCGTACCTGCTGCGAGGGAAGGATGAGGAATGAGTTCTCGCTGAATGACGATAGGGTTCGTAGCTGCTGCGAGTGAAGAATGACGATAGGGTTCATACCGCCTACAGTGAAGTCGGAGGTCGCCGGAAGAGGAACCAAAAAAGACGACGAGGAAGAGGAGATCTGAGGTTCGAGGTTCTCGCCGGAAGAGGAAGACGATGGCGAGGAGGAAGAGGAACCAAGAAGACGATGGCGAGGAGGAAGAGGACCTCGACGAAAGCCGGAGATCCGAGGTTCTTGCCGGCCAGAAGAGGATCGATGGCGAGGAACAAAAAAGAAAGACAAGAGAGGAGGATGATATCGGGGTACATAGGGCAATTTCCAGGAAAAAAGAATCGATAAGTCAGATCCAACATCAGATAAGTTGGGAAATAAAACTTATGTTTTTGGCCAAAAATAAGTTAAAATAAGTCATCATAAGTCGGAGGAATACCGAACGCGTTTTTGGCGTGGACTTAAACTTTGAAGACTTATTTCAGAGGATAAGTCGAGATAAGTCTCATATCGAACGGATCCTTAGTTTATTCAGGAGAATAAAAACAAAGGTACTTCATATGTTAAAAATTTTGGCCTTTATATGCTAATACATGCATTCGTATGTTAATAATTTTTCGCAACTAATTCAAAATCTTGGTTATTCGGGAGAATAAAAACAAAGGTACTTCATTCAAATTTTGTAAAAAATGAGATGTACATAAAAGTCAAAAAGAAGAAGAAGAAGAACGTTGCCAACTGTTGGTAAATGTAAGTACTCCGTATGTTGTAATTTGTAACAGATCAAGTAAGCGAAAGAGAGGGAGAATTCTGAATCTCCACCTGTAAACTAGTGAAAGCCGCGACAGAAATAGAGAGAAAGAGCCCTCGCCTTCGTCTACAAGAAATTCCAGAGCAAACCCCCCAAAATCTCTACGCCGAAGAGAGAGAGAGAGAGAGAGAGAGAGAGAGAGAGAGAGAGAGAGAGAGAGAGAGAGAGAGAGAGAGAGAGAGAGAGCGAAAGCAGGATAGAGAAGGTCTATTGGCTGCCGTCAGATTTGATGAATCGTTTCCTGAGATGCCGCCGGCGTTGTTAGACTCCGCCGGAGCCCAATCTCTGGTTTTAGGAGCACAGACGGCGACTCTTCCCAATGAATGTCAGGTTTCGAGTCCTTTGAACTCATCTAGGTTTGTTCAAAACGATTGAGTGTCTTCTTTTGAAGCCATGAATAATCCGTCGAGCGATACCAACCCCGATTTTCAGTTCACCGCGCCGTCAATGTCGAAACCGGCGATGGATATGGGCGCATTCGGCACGATCCATGGTCTTTCAAGGCCACGGATCGCGAGAGTTAGGAAATCGCAGCTTAATCGGACAATGTGCGGCGGTTCTGCAGCCCGTAAATTGGAAACCTCCTTGAACCGATTGCTACCTGTTTCGGATGATTGCGGAAGTGTCTGTATGAGAAATTACTATTTTGAGTCTGGAAATAGAAACGAGGGAAGTGATTTTGTTGCTTCTGGAATGGCAGATACCATCACAGATAGGATGAAAAATCTCGATGTAAAGGGTGATAGAGATAATGCGGAAAAAAAGGCGATGTTTGGCTTGGGGGATAGTATGATCTTGGATCAGCTAGGAAAGTTGAAAATTGGGGATGAGTCAAAGGGATCTCAATACCATTCTCGGACAGGTCTTCTGCCTAAGGGAATGGGTAAAAAGTTCACTCCTGAAGATGTGAATTTTCAAGGTGAAGGTTCAATTGGTGTAGAAGTACGAGTTCCGCCATATCAGGCAAATGATGCAACTCAAACGAAACATCAGTTTCTGTATACCAGCAAACAAGATAACTTAGGGACACCTGAGCTCAACGCACCAAGTCCAAAAGGGACTTCATTTACGGGTTTTAATCAGAAAATGGAATTTGGTGCAAGAAGGGAACCGGTTAAAGACAATGTAACAAGGAAAATGAAGGTTGAATCAAAAGAACCTGCACAAGCACAACCATGGGCAGCAAAGAACTTTTTTTCAAAAGAAAGCGGCTTCCAACAAAAACAAGAACCATTTGAGTCTTACTCCCCTATGGAGGTTTCACCTTATCAGGAAACTGAGCATGCTAATCAATCTTCAAGAGACGCATCTACAACATCTGAAGAATCTGTTCATCTTGACAAAAATCACATATCGAATGGTAGTAAGCAGACTCACCCACCTTATGGAGATATAGTAGATGAAGATCTGATTTATGCAACAGCACTCCTGGGTATTAATGAAGGTAAAAATATGAAATTTGGTGACAGAAGAGAGAATGTGTCTGTCTGTTGTGTTGATGAAGGTGTTGTGGAGGCTTCATCTGAAGATTCTGTTTCTATATTTAAAACTGATAGTTTCAAGTCTGCAAACGACTTCTCCGAAATGAGTGGAGAAAATGAAGAAGTTAGTTCTAGATGGAATGACCAGGCCCAGAGTAGTAGAGACAGCAAGACTCAGTTTTTCTCTGCTTCCAGTTCTGAATCAAGAGGAGGGATTCCCTTCACATTTTCTGCCTCTTCATCTGGTGAGGGTCAAGTAGCACCTGCAATTCGTAGTCAGAAAAATAAAAATAGGACAAAAGTTGGTCAGGATCCATATAATTACATTGAAAATACCTTTTTGTCTCATGCATCGTCAACAATCCACTTCTCTTTGAATTCAAGAGGTTCTGCAGTTCTTAACACTGGTATCCAGCTGAATGAAGATCTTTTCAGTCATCGTTGCAAAGAAAGACCTAGCTTAGAGGTGGATAAAAGAAGACAGGTCAAGCAAGAGAGAACCTCTCCATCAGCCACAGCGTTTGCAGCGAAGGAGGCTTGTGAAAAGTGGAGATTGAGGTGAATTACCACATTTGATTTCTATTTTTCTTCAAATTATTCTCCATTTACAAAATTAGTGTTTTTCCTGATTTCTGATGACTATTGCTTCAGAATAAGCCAGCTTGTATTGCTGTAATTTTACATGGGTGTTTTCTGACCAATTTCACTTCACAATGTTATGGTTATAGGGGAAACCAAGCCTACTCTAGTGGGGATCTTGATAAAGCAGAGGATTATTATACGCAAGGAGTGAATTGTATTTCAAACAGTGCGGCATCTAGAGATGAACTTAGAGCTTTGATGCTATGCCACAGTAATCGTGCTGCAGTTCGCATGTCCCTTGAGAGATTTAGAGATGCATTAATGGACTGTAGGGCTGCATCTGAAATTGATCCTAACTTCTTCAGAGTTCTAGTTAGAAAAGCAAAGTAAGTTTTAACTCTTATCCCTAGCAAATGGAGTTTGAGCTTGCACTATGCCTGTGGCATTGTTACTACTATGTTTAAAATTGGTGGTGAATGATGATTGCCCATTATCTTGGGCATTGAAAATTTTTGTTTAGCCTGTGGTCGCTTATCTCCTTATCCCCTTTCTATTCTTATATTCAAGCTGTTACCTTGCTCTCGGAGAAGTTGCAGAGGCATCACCACTTCTCATGAAGTTGTTGCAATTAGGAACTGAAGTTTGTGTGGACAGGAAACTTATTGTTGAGGCTTCTGAAAGCTTTCAAAAGGCCCAGGTAGATATGTACAAGAAGCACTAATATGCCAGATGGAAGCTGGGTTTAAATTTCAGTTTCCATGATAGCATATTGTGTACACTTGGGGCAATAGTGTTGCTAATTTCATCGTTCTGGATTACTTTGTTTCAGAAAGTGTCCCGGTGCATAGATCACTCTGCGGAGCTTTTGCAACATAAAACATTGAAGGATGCAGAACTTTCCCTGCAGGCTATTGATGAGGCCTTAGCTATAAGTCCTTACTCAGAGAAGTTATTGCAAATGAAAGCAGAAGCATTATTTATGGTTTGTAGAATACTTTAGGAAGGCTAGTTGTTTGAATACCCCTGTGATATCTGACTCTCTCCTTTCTTGTATCATGTTGTGACCATCCGTTCAATTTGTGTTTCATGAATCATTATCCAGATGCAAAGGTATCAGGAGGTGATCCAGCTTTGTGAGCAGACTCTGCAGACTGCTGAAAAGAACTTCCCTTTGTTGGGTGTCAACAATGAATCATCACATCTCGATCCTTCTGAACTGTTAAACAACCATTCTTGGCGCTACTCCTTCATCTTCAATTCATACTTTTATTTAGGAAAGCTTGAAGAAGGTATTGATTTTCTGGAGAAGCAACCATATCTGAGATCAGCTACAGACAGGTACTGGACAATTATTTATTTGCTTTCTTATATTTAAGTTGGTCATTGTACTTAGTCAAATACTTGAATTGTAATTTATAGATATGGACCCCAAGTCGTTGAATCATTGATACCTCTACTCGCCCCTGCTCGGGAGCTGGTCAAGCATAAGGTATGCATGATTTGTTTCTTTCCTAGGTATTTCCTGCTTGATAAGACTGGGTCGTTTGTGGTATTTTAATTTTATTTTCTGTCATCTACTCAAATTAGCATATCTACTCTGGTGAAAGCAGGTCATGGTAACTTCTTTGGTCATGGTAGTATCAGCTGCATTGCTCCCATCCAGACCTTGTCATTTGTGATTTAACCATACTTGAGATGTAAATGAATCCTTGATTAGAAACCATGCCGTGTACTGCTTCTTTCTTTAGTGTGATTCTGTTTGGTTGTTACTACGGCGCAAAGTCTATAGCACATACTTGGCGACTAGTGGTCAGTGATGTGTCTACTCAGGAACTAAACAATTTATAGTTTTTCCTTGTTTGATTCTTTGTGGCTAAAGGGTGTCTGACTGTTCACAAGTTAATTATAGGATTGTCATTGTAGTCTGCAGGAAATGCAGCATATCAAGCTGGAAAGCACACTGAAGCCGTTGAACACTATACTGTTGCTTTGGCATGTAATGCACAATCACGTCCTTTTGCAGCCGTATGTTTCGGGAATCGTGCCGCAGCCAACCAAGCATTGAGCCAGATCCCCGACGCTATTGCAGATTGCAATATGGCCATAGCCCTTGATAAAAATTATATGAAGGTTTGAACCAATATTTTTACCATCTCTTTAGCTGCAGTTCATATTTTTCAGTTTCGTATATCATATCCTATTACTTCTTTCTATTGTTGGATTTTATCTCATGGCAAGGTATATTAAGCATATTTATCATGTTCCAGGCAATTTCTAGAAGAGCAACTTTATTTGAGACGATCAGAGATTACGATGAGGCAGCTAGTGATCTCCGAAGGGTCATACCTCTTTTGACGAAGCAGGCAGAGGAGAAAGCCAATCAAACCGAAGGAACGGATAGTCCAGTAAGCTCCCAGGTTGATCCAAGACAGGCTCATATGAGGCTTTCTCAAATGGAGGAACAGGCTATCAAGGAACCTCCTTTGGACTTCTACCTTATCTTGTAAGTATCTGCAAGAACATCTAAAGAATATCATGTTAATAACAAGTACAAACTGATAAGTGAAGTTCTACTGCTTTCTTCCGGCTCTAATTTGAATGCAACGCCAGGGGTGTTGAACTGTCTGCCACTTCAGCAGATCTCAAGAAGGCTTATCGTAAGGCTGCCCTTAGGCATCATCCTGACAAGGTCAAAACTTTTTTACTAAATGTTGAAGTTGTCATCCATCTAGATTAAGTTGACTATACAAAACACTTTTGCTGTTCTTCGTATAGGCATGCCAACTTTTGACTAGAAGTGAGAACACAGATGACGGGCTTTGGAAGGAAATGTCTGAGGAGGTTCAGAGAGAGGCTGATAGGCTTTTCAAAATGATCGGAGAGGCATATTCTGTGCTTTTAGATCCTACTAAGGTTTGATTGAGTATCTCCATAGTTAGCTACTTGCCATATATTCTTCTGTTGGTTTCTTACTTTTCAAAGAGTGTTTGTGTCCTTTTCCCTTCCAAAACAATTCAATCTTTTTCAATTATTTTTTTGGGAAGTAATGTTTTTATAAAACCTGTTGACAGCGGTTTCGGTATGAAGAGGAGGTGAGAAATGCCTTAAAAAAACCAAGTGGAATTGGTGCTTCAAGGATGCGTTCAGATCATTCATATGGTTACCAAAGGAGCTCTAGTGAGAGAACTTGGAAAGAGTCATGGGCATCCCCCGGGAAACCTCATAGTCGAAATTGTGAAACTTCGAGGTCAAGTAGGTTTTGTTGACATGCATGCATGGCTATCCACCCTCCATATGGGGCTCCGAACGCCTTTGAGATTGACACACACACGTCACCACTTCTTCAAATTGGCTTGCTTCGACTTACACTTGCATTCAGCTGAAATGCTGGATGGATATATTGCTGGCGCAGGGTAGATGATTTGGGTATTGCAAACCACAAAACTGTGGACAAAACGCAACACATTTTTGCTACTTTTTCTTTCTTTCTTGGGTTGGAGAGTGATTTCCAGAATGTTTTCTCTATTACTGGAGTATTTTGTTTTCAGCTTTCTCCATATTTATGTACATATGTAGCATGTACAAATCCCGTTATAGGAAATGCTCATTTGTAGAAACAAAATTACGAAGTAGTATTTTTCTTTGTTTTTTTATGTAGGCGTGCTCCGAAGAGGTTTGGATAACTCAAATGGTAACATTTGGAAGTATTCTACGAGGATACTGATTTTTTCTTGCCTCTTATGCAAGCCCTTTGGGTTCAAAAGATTATAAGCCAAATACATAGATATCTTGTAAAACCTTTAGTTATCAAACGCTAAGAGAAGCACATGTAAACTCATTACAGGCAACGAAGCACTTCTAAATCTGCCAAGTGTGAAGATGCATTAACACACGACCCTGCCACTAAACTAGTAGACTACATCAATTGTCATGTTTTCCACATCCCACTTGTAGCTGAAGATAACACTTTGAAGGCTACGAGTTACAACCTTCAAAATACATGTTTTGACACTAGAGACGACATGAATGATACACCCAATAAAATCTTAAACAGATCATGCAACTTTACAAAAGCTATTGCCGGAGGGTATTTTATATACTAAAGATGTTTGATCACGCGAGACACCCTTTCAAAGAACACAGGGCCCATGCTCTTACTGAAGATTATGGCTTCCCTCATCCATTCTGGTGCAATCCTCTCGAAAGTCCCCAATGATGACACCTGATACAACAACTGGGTCTCATCCATGGTGGCTTTTTTCAGCCAAGTCAACTCAAATGAGTAGCCTGCCATTTGGTCAGAACAAGATTGGCTCAGAGTTGAAGTGATGAAAGTTATCTCAACAAAAATCAATTCTAGGACACAGTATAATAAGTTATCTGGAAGAATGGAAAGTTTAACTAGAGTACCACTAGATTGATGAAGCGCACATATACCCACACCATCAGACTGCCTTACAACGGAGACTTTCATGCCAGTAAAGCACTCGACAAGGACTTGGAAAAGACAGTTGCAGGAGTCTGCTAACACAGAACAGGACATGAGACTGTGGAAATCATTAATTACATAAACATTGGCAAAAAGTTTCTAGGAAGGTACCTGAATCATTGGAACTCCAGTAACACTGAGGCTGAATTTGACAAATTAAGTCAATTTTAATTTTCCACATAAAAATCAATTGGGAAAATAAAGCCAGTGACTCAACTAGCTATAAATTAACAGAAGTACCTCTTGATGATCTACATTATATATGTTTTCTTTAGAAACAGAAACTGATGGTTCTGATACTTTGGAATGGTGTAAGTTGGAACGAAGCAATTCTGTTGACACAGTAGCACTAGCTTCTCCAGATAGCCTCCTACGCTTTCTAGCATGTGTATCTTGAGGTGTATCGGTTTCCTGGTTCTGATTTTTGCCTTCTCGTTGCAACTTGAGCAGATGATCAATTTCCTTGGTGAGTTCTTCATCTGCAATTGACGGGGTTAGAGTTCGAAAAAAAAAATTATGAACAATGATAGCTTATAAACATCTATTCAGAAATAACTAATTTTTTTTCATCCTTCTACCCCTAAAACCCAAAACAGATGTTTTCCCAATCTATTAATATTTACTGATGAAAAAGGGAAAAAAGGAAGTCCTTTGCAGTATCACCCTACAAAATGAATAGAAAAGCAACCACAGCAACTAGGAATCATGAAAACATTATCAGATACTAATCAACAAAGAAAAAAGTCAAGTTTGCTCCTCCAATATCACAAGTGAAACAAAGGAAAACACAGCAAGTGGCTTCTACATTACTTGCCATTGACAGATTTCCATACAAGTATTAGTAGGACACTAGGACATACATTCAATGCACTGGAAATCCAGAATGTAACAATCGTCCATATCTGATGCACTGGAAATCCAGAATACAAGTAATATTAAGCATCTTTGAATCTGAAAAGATTTCTTTCCCTATTTTGTATTAGAAATATTGATAAGTAATAAGTTTAGTTATTGCCAATATGGAAGGGGAAAGGAAACAGCAATATCTACAAAAGTGAAAGCATATAACGGGGGACAATTCACAGTATCTACTGAACCTTACTTTTCTGTCTCTCTTCGAATAGAAGTTTCTGGCTATCTTCATACTTCTGATCCTTCTCAGATCTGCAATCAAATCAAGCAAAAGTGTTTACTGTTTTTGCACCACAAATGACAAAACAGAAGGCTTAGAAACCCAAACAATTAAGTACCTCAATGAAACAACTTCATTTCGTAGGTCATTAATGTTAGCTCGTAACTTCTCATTTTCACCAGTTAATTGGTCAATATAGGCATCTGCAGCTACAAGAAAAAAAGAAAGAGAGATAAAGATAACAGCAAACGTGTAGCCATTTCTTTATATACACAGCTATAGTTTACAAGGCAAACACCAAATCCAGCAAAAAGAAAAGAGCAGAGGAGCGAATGAGTACCAGTGAGATAGTCCTGGAAATTCTTTTCTAGGTCATTGTTGACCTGATCCAACTGAGAAATCCTTTTGGCCTGCAAGCACGCAAATATCTGATCAGCTGTATTAACCGTATTGTGAATCCCTTTTCCCCGAAGGATAATTGTTCATACCACAGCTAGGAAAAACTAATGCAAACACATTAGAATTTAGAACCTATCGGGGGCTCTCCTTCTAAATTTTCTGATGCTACAGTGTTAATCTTCAGTTCCGAAACCATACCTTCGCAAACAATGAGCACCGAAATTGATCAAGGGATGTGAGAATTAAAACTCATACCTTCAAAGTACTGTACTTTTCGTAGAGCTTCTTGTACAGCACCTCCATCTGAAATCAAAAGGAGCAAAAAACCCTAATTCATATACGAAGTGTCAACGAATAACTGTCACAAGAAAAGAACAGATGAACAGAAACCAAATTCGTGGAGAAATTCGACTTCCTAACCAGTCGAATTGAGGAAGAAAATTCAGTAAGAGTAGCGACGAAGACAAAATCCAGAAGCACTGTGCTCTAACGAAATCTGAATTTTGAAATCGGAGGCCGCGCGAGGGAGTGAGGGGGAGAGTGGAAGACCGAGAGAGTGAATTTTGAAGACGAACGATCAAGTCAAAGTAGAATAACACTTTAAATGGGCTTCGCATTTTGGGCCTTAAAACTATTCTGCCTAACTTATACAGTGAGTTAACTAAATAACTTACTGTGAGTTAACTAAATGATCCTTTGACAAAAAAAATTTTAAATTAATGGACTCTTAGTAAAAATAGATCCCTCTTTCTAAATCCTACTTCCTATTCCCTAAATTCAAAAAAACAATATTTTATAGAGAGAGAAAACAAAGAAGAGAAAGAAAAAAAAAAAAAAAAAAGCTAATAGGGGGTAGGAAAAATACATAAAAACTAGTAGGGATCTCTTTTATTAATTAAAAACTCTTAAAGGATCAATGGGTCCAAAATCCTCAACTTATACAATAGTTTTGTTTCTATGAGCACCTTTAATGCATGAGCTTATTGAGGACTTATTGGAGGCTTTTTGCTATTAAGTCTCTTCAAAAGTCTAAAACTCATTTCTTTAACTTTAGTGGAAGATTTATTGGAGTATTATAAATTACAATTATATTTCTTTATTTATATCAAATTATCAATATACCCTTTATATTAAATATTTAATATACCCTTTATATTAAATTATAAAAAATACAAATTTATTAATTATATTTTATTTCACGTATTTTGTTATATTATTGTTATTAAATATATTTTATTTCACGTATTTTGTTATATTTTATTCACGTATTTTGTTATTTTATTTCACGTATTTTGTTAATCTACTAAGCCACCCATCTTTTAGTTTGACCATCTCGTTAGCACGCTCATCCTCTTGATCACAACTTGTAGATGTCGCTTTTTTCCCTTTGTGTTTAGCGGCCTTGATATCCTCTGGACGCTCAATAGTATGACCACTGAAATCACTTGTCTAAGTATTTGCATTTAGAGTATCACCTTCCACATCAGACTTCGATCTCTTTGAGCTTCTTGTACTTCTGGAGCTTGAATTATTCTGGTTGATCTGTTTCATAAAATATTGACTCCATTTTAGCTCATCTTTAAAAACTCTCCATACATGCTCATCGGAAAAATCCTTCTTGTTGAAAGCATCATAATATGATTTAGCCTTAGTAATAACGTCGACCTCTGACTCCCCATTGCCTCTGTCTCTACTAGCCTTTGCATAGAAGCCATTAAAATTATGTGCACTTTTGTTGATGATCTGCCATCTATTCTTACAACTTTTCTCATCTCGATCTGGTTGGCCTAGTTGTTTATGCTCGTTCCAGTAGGCTGTAACTCGCTTCCAGAATGAGACTGATGACTGATTTGTGTTTCTTATTGGGTCCTTCCTGGTGTATAGGAACCCACTGATGAGGATCATATCTTCAGTCTGACCCCATGAGCTTCTTGGGGATCTAGTGGATTCACTGCCACGACCACGACCATGACCATTATGCTGAGTTTCTTGGGGTGAATCGTCAAGATCTTCAGGTTACGTACTGAAACTTGGCTCATCCATGGATTGATATCCACTTCCAGTTGTAGCTTGACCTTGTGAGAGGACACTCACATAAAATGGCATACTCGGATCATATGAATTTAAGGACAAATCTTCAAAGTCATTTGTGTAGTCAGCTTGGTTTGGATTCATGGTGAGAGATTCAGAAGAGAAGAATGCGAGCTTAAAAAGAGATATAAGATATTGAGAAAAAGAGAGGAATGAGTAGATAATGTGTGAGTTTTGCAATGACCACTGCAACTTATTTATAGGCAAATCATATTACCTAATCCCACACCATAATTTAAAATAAATAACTTTACCTAATCTTATCAAATGTCATTTTAAATTAAATTAATTCATACATGAATTTAATTTAATTGGTGTATATTTAAATTTTAGTTAGTAAATTTTTATAGTTTAAACTATCCACAATGTCATTTTAATGTAACAAAATTAAATTAGTGTATATTAAAACTTGTCTAAATAATCTTAGTTAGTACATTTTTATAGTTTTAACTATCCACAATGTCATTTTAATGTAAGAAAATTAAATTAGTGTATATTTATATTTTAAACCATCATAAATAATATTTAAATTATTTATTTTCAATTAATAATATACAAAATACAATAAAAAATTTCAAAAATATTATAAACATAACTATAATTGGTGTCTATGGATAGAAAAAAATACAATTAAAATTATAGTAATTTTTTTAATGTAAGATAATAAAAATACATGATTTCTATTTCACGCACGGGTGAAATTGCTATTTCACACACAGTTTCGTCTGTGAAGAACCATTTGCATCCGTCTGTGACGAACCATTTGCATCCGTCTGTGACGGACCAAAGTGATTCGTACGTGACAGATGGATCACTTTGGTCCGTCACGGACGGATGCAAATGGTTTGTCACAGACGAAGTAAACAACCAGAAAATTGAATGTTACTTGTCCCCACCTAACAACATTAACTACCCCGTCATATTTCATCAATATTACGTCCAAAATTAAACCCTAAACCTCTCAATCACTCTTCCCTTTCCCCCCCCCACAACACTTCTTTCATTCTCTTCCATTACTTTGGTTCTTTTCCATGGTAAATGAGGATGATTTTTCTAACTTTAATGGTGGAGAAGATGTTTCAAGGGGTTATCATTACAATGAGGTATGTTTTTTAAACTTTTACTTTACATGTTAGTAGAAGTTAAATATTTATGATTCTTTCTTATGAATGTATATGTTTGAGTTGTTCTTTGGGAAAACAAACACTTTCTTAAGGTAATTTCAATAGTTATTACTATATGTTCATAAAAACTTCATCTTTGATTAAGTTGTACTAAAAAGTTGGAGATTTTGTGTGCAAAACTGCATGTTTGATTGTTTGGCCTTGTTATATTGAATTTTGACTAGATCATTGCAAGTGCAAGAACTTTGTTCGGCGACTGTTTTTTTTTAAAAAAAATTGTCTGTGCGAATGGATGTCATTCATCCATCACGTATGGAAAGGGTTCATACGTGACAGATGGGGTTCTACCATCCGTGACGGATGGAATGTGTCTCTTCGTCACGGATGGATTTGTTTGATAGAAATTGGATTCTTACATAATCCTATGCTAAATTGTTTTTTTACTTCAATAGGAGAACAATATCGTGAACAACGGTATTAACAATATGTCCCTGAATGATGCGTGGGACATGGCACCACCGCCCTTCTCACTTGGGTTGTTCGGCGAACCTATGTCGCCTCAACAACCTCATATGCCAGGATTAGATAGTTTTGCTCGTAGTGGAATTCCGTCTGTAAGGTGGCAGGCTCCACCTCAGTTTGGATTTCCGGCATTACACACACAGCCGTAGTTTGATTATCCCACACCTGAAGAAGTGATTGTTTCGGAAGGTTATTCAGAGAAGTTTACCACGGGTAAAGTATTCGGCTCCAAAAATAATACAATTAAATGGGCTAGACATATTGGCTTTGATAATCACTTCTGTAATTAAATGTTATTGTACTCGCACATTGTAATGTTATTGTGAGTCATGATTGTAATGCTAATGCTATTGTGATCCATGATTGTAATGCATCGACCGACAATTACTAACAAAGTAGCAAATGTGCGATATCAAAGAAGCAAAGACGTCCAAATTAGTTTGATTATCCTCATAAAACCATTCCATAAATTCAAATTACTCTGATTATCAACAAACTACAAACAAAGACGTCTAAACTCTCAACAAACTACCAACAAAGACGTCCAAACTCTCCCTAAAATACAACCAAAGTACCAAATGAAAACCTATGCATCTTAATCTTCGTCGTCCTCCTCATCATTGCAAACAAAGACGTCTAAACTCTCAACAAACTACCAACAAAGACGTTCAAACTCTCCCTAAAATACAACCAAAGTACCAAATGAAAACCTATGCATCTTAATCTTCGTCGTCCTCCTCATCATTGCCATGTGCGAAGAGTCTGAAGTCTTGAATGCAGTGTCGCGCAGCATCGCGCATGTTGTGGAACTGCTCTTCCTCCGCATCATGGAAATGATTTAGACGATGCAATGCTTGTCCAATGAACTACAGAAATACGTAAAAATTAACTAAGGTAAAGCTGTAATTGTATATGTAAATTAAAAACAAACATCCAACACATATTTTTACCTGGACAAGATCTTTGATGCTAGTATCCTGAGGCCTGACACATGGGTGTGTACGAGGTATGTACCACTCCATGTAGTCGGCACTGCACTCATATCCATCTAAAGCAGGAGGGCCCATATGTGTGATCCAGATGGAGTGTTCACTTCTTGCATCCCAACTCCAGTTTGAAGCAGGATCATACTGTACTATATAACTCTTGATGCTGGGATGTCTGTGCGCTTTAATGGGCTCTATAACCGATCGAGGAATCCCCTGTACCACTCCAAATTGTCTCGATACCCGATCCGACATATAGGGCTTGATAATTCTCAGAAATGAGATGACCCCATGAAAAAAGGTAGGAGCCAACTCCGGCATACTATAATTAACATAGTCATAGGGCTGTCAGTCAACCTATACAAAATTGGATGCAATTAACACAACCGTAAGTAACTTTACACAATTGTAATACTTTAATATGAGACATAAACCACATCCTATGATACTTACATGTCAAGCTTGCATTAAATCTAGGTCCTCCATGTAGTTTATTCTCTGCCTTCTACGAGTCTGCACAGGGTTCCATCGCCTTGCATATGGCTAAGGATGGACAAAACTAGACCGGACCGTAAGACCAGACCGGAAATTTACGGTCCGGTACAAGACCGGGAATTTTACATTTCCGGTCTTACGGACCGGTCGGACCGTAAAAAAAAAGGTTTAAAACATTTTTGGGGGTAATTTTTCCGGTCCATAATTTTTACGGTCCAATCCGGATCGTAATCAAACCCTTTAAATGCCGAAAAATATGAAATCCGGTCTTTCCGGACCGTGGACTGGACCGTAAAGGACCGGACCGTAACGGTCCGGTCCACGGTCCATACTTTAAAATGTTTACGGTCCGCCGGACCGGACCGTACGTGTCTGGTCCGGTCCGGACCGGATGCCCATCCTTACATATGGCACATCGTCTCTGAAGCAAGGATTTTGTTCAGGACGAAAGCTAGAGAAGTATAGATAGATCCAAGCTTGTACATAAATATGTTTTTACAAACATATCAACCTATACCTTAAATTTAATTAAATAATATAAAAACAATATGCAACACAATTCTTACCAGCAACAACGTGTAGCAGGTCAACATCTGACGACATTCATGCCATTAACACTCGCCCAATGAACGATACATGAATGTCAACGTGCCAGAACCCCAAGAAAGATTGCGAGTAGCACCAATGTCACTCACGTAGGTCAGATAAGGCATGGGCAACATGTGTTGGGACTTGTCTCGTTATCCATCTGTAAAAGGAAAAAACAATACATTAGAATCAACAAAAAATAATGAATTCTACATGCAGTGAATAGCCAATTCATATCATTGAACATATAACATCATCCATAGATCACAACACACATACATATAAGAGATAAATCAAGAATCACACAAATTGCAAGAACACAACACATGAAAAATAGATCCGTCCGTGATGGATCAACAAGCTCCGTCTGTGACGGATCAACACAATCCGTCCGTGACGGATAAAACAGATCCGTCCGTCACGGACGGGTTATTCATCTTCAACTTCAGCCATTCAAACATGGCGAGATTCAACACATTCAACCACATCATTTCGAACAACATTTGTCCAGATCCAAGCAACTTTTCTGTTTCAAACAACATTTATACAAGTAAATCCAACATTAAACACTAACTCTAAAACCTAATTCATCAAAAAAAATTCAAATAACATTCAATAATTTCAAAACCATTAAACTAAGCCAAGAACAATGATAGATGTAACTAACCTGTCACTTCATAATGGACGGATTCGATTGATACATGACGAATGGAAAGGAAGAGAGCGAAGATGACAGATGGAATGGAGGAGAGAGCGAGAGTATTCTGATTTTTGGGGTGAAATGACGAAGGGGACGAAGTTGCTGCTTTTAAGGGCAGCAACTTCGTCCGTGACGGATGAGGGGTGTTCGTCTGTGACGCGCGGATTGACTCTGTCCGTCACGGGCAAAACAATACGGTAAATAGCAATTTATCCGGGACGTGAAATAACAATGGCCTAAAAATATATGCATTTTGTAAATGTATAAATTGTTCCCTAAATGTGCATATATTTTACACATTATGTGCATGATTTTTTTAGTGTATAAACTATGATCTAGGATTATAGCTAATTGAATTATCTAGCAAAAATAAGGGTTGGGAGGGTTGTTTGCAACAAATTATAAATAAGGGGTGGTTTTATATAAATTTTTTTATAAGGAGTGGTTTATTACAAACAAGTATAAATAATGGATCGTTGCTTTCCTTTAAGATATTTTTTAGTCTGTATAGTTGTTTGTTGTGTTTTTTGTCTGTTTTCTTCCTTTTGGTGCTAGTTCTTACCATGATTTAAAGGCTGGTTTGAAAATTTCTTGTTTTGTCTAATGGATCATTGATTGTGATAGTGAGTAAGTCTTTAATCCGTTACCATCAAGGGTTGTTTTCCGGAGCCTTATTTCAATAACACAGTCTTATGTTCTTTGTTGTTTGTTGTTAGGTTTTGCCTCTCTTTGCCTTTGTTGACAATGGTATTGTTCTTGCTTAACTTTCAATCGCCAAGTTGCTTGGCTTGTAACCGTTTTGTCGGTTTTCCATCTATAATATAGTTTGTATTTCCATCAAAAAAAAAAAAGAAGGTGGTTTTATGCATTTTCCCCTATATTTTTTTTGTCTCAATACAAATTACAAAGAAGCTGAGAGAGTACAGCAAAGACACTTGAATTTGTGTGGGAAGTGGAGCCTATGAATTCTTCAAGGTAGACAAAGCATCCTTGGTCGCGGCTGAGATCACTGCATCTGAGGCATTTGGCAAGTAGTAGTATTTCCCTGCATCCCACATCAAAAGAAATGCTCAACATGCAATTTCAGAACCAGACTCGATTATGATCTAGCTACTGACTCAGAAACAATACATACCCTGAGCTACTCTAGCTATTTCCTTGGCAAATCCAGTTGATACAAACTTGTTTTCTGTGTCGATCACTAGCAGCGACATCCCCGCTTTGTATATTTTCCCAGCGACTTCCAGAATCTCATCCTGATCATAGTTGATACAGAAATTGATCGTGTCAAAACAATATATGGTAGAACAGGAAATGTAATTCCTTGAGATCCTGTAAACTTTGTATTAAGCAAGGATCCTGAAACAGTGATGGAAGTTGTACCTTCAACTCCTGAGAAGAAGGCCTGGGTGCATCAGCAGCAGCTTCTGGGTCATTAGATCTTTTGAGTGATATGTTAGCCCTACCGTCAGTGATTGCAACTATCATAATACGTCCTACGTCTCCACTTTTCTCTGCATTCATTCCTACCCTGACAGCCTGACCATTGTAAAAAATGCAAGGGAGCAGTGTCAAAGTCAATCAAGGCCATTAATACAAGAAGTCTGAGTCAATAGCAGTGGTTTGCAAAGAGTGTAGTGTTAATGCAGACCGTGGTAAGGCCATGAGCTAGAGGAGAGCCTCCACCGCATGGAAGTCTCTCAAGACGTTTTCTCGCCATTGAAATTGATCTAGAAGGAGGCAGTAGAACCTCTGCAAAGTCCCCACGGAAAGGAATGATAGCAACCTGCAGGAAGTTGCCCATAGGATCAGAGGCCGATTCATATACATATATATAGTAGCTAAACTAAATTTGGTAATGTTGAAACCATCTTTGACAGGATTCAAGAAATTTTGACATGCTTTTTGAAAGTATAAGTCGATTAATATGACAAAGAATGCGAGTCTTAAAAACAACCGAAGAATATCCATGCCTGGGATAGTTTCAGTGAGAAGAAATATTCATTTCACAAAGTAAAACAAGTCACCTGATCTCTACTTGTGTAACTCTCCGCCAGCAACTTGAGAGCTGCACCTTTTGCATTCTGCATCCGATTTAATGCCATACTCCCACTAGCATCAACCACAAAGATAACCTGTAGAACCGCATATACACCAAATCTAAGTAAATTCTAAACCATTATTGAGAATGCCATCAGAACAATAAGCAGAGGGTTGTGATATGGACAGAAAGCAAAGAAAAATGGAAAGACGGTAATGAAAGAAAGTTACATGGATCAAATTTGCTAAGGGTTCGCTATGACAATGCTAAGAAGATCTAGAAGAGATAACATGTATTCTCACTCTAGAGTGTTAATCTACAAACAGAAAGCAAGAGAAGGTATGAGATGAAAGTAATACAAATTGAGGCCAAAGTGTCCAGGTCTGTACCAGAGCTCCTGCTTTACGTGCCATTCGTTTTGCTCTCATATCTATCTTCTCAACAAAAACTTTTCTTGTCTTATCCACATCCTTCTCCCTCCTTAACTTTTGGTATGGTGCTGCTGCTCTAAGAGTGGCATCAACAGCTAATCGCCTAATAGGACCCTGCCTCAACACGAAGAGAGAGTATATTTGAAAAGTAACTGCAAACAATTTAGTCTGTCAAATATAAAAAAAGCTTGCAATCTTCAGCAAGCAAAAGAAGAAATAAAATTAAAAAAGAAAGCTCGCCTCAGGCAATTTCTAGAGCACAGTTATTTTTCAATTAAATCTATCAGTGTAAGGGATGAAAATACCCAACTTGCCCTTTCTTCCTGTAAAAGGTAGTAACGTAATTGAGAAGCAAGGAAACAAACCTTTGGAAGCATTGGCTTAATATATCGGCCTCTGTCCTCTGAAAATATGACATTTTTTGCTCTTCCAGCCTTCCCTTTTCGTCTTTGAGCTTGCTGAGCAAAGAAAAGAAGTTTCTCATCCACAAGACCTCCTTCTGCATCGAAAATAAATTCATCTGGTAGTTGATCCTGCTGCTGTTCAGTTTCTTCATCATTCTCCTCCTGTATCGAAGTTGTCCCCACAATAAGCAAACTTTATATAAAACCCTCAAAACCAAAGTGTAAACATCAGCAGTAATCTCGCAAAAAAACCTCTTGCTCATCCTCTTCTTTTTGTTCCTCCTTCGAATCTTGATTTTGTTGGGGAGGTGGTGGGGGTGGAGGCTGCTGGTTCTGCTGATCCGGTGGAGAATCATTGATGATAGAGCGAGGAAGAATGACTAGTTCAACCTGTAGGAGAAGAAACATAATTAGTCTAATGCACAGCTATCCACTGAGAAGTAGTAGAAAAAACAAGCAACTCCATTTTGTATAAGCCTTCTGATACTCAATTATAAAGGTAGCCAGCTGAGCTTGTTGATACTTAACAGCTTTTTTTAGGTCATCCACATTGACTTTCTCACGTGCTTCTAGAGCAGCTAAGCACTTGGCAACACGAGCAGCATATAGTTCAGCTCTGTGACCCTGCATTAGAAATTAAGGTACCGTTATCTTGGATCAGAACCAGTGACGGGATATAATCTAGAAGCATGTGTTATACAATGTAGTACTATTAAGAAAACAAATGAGGAAGCTACAAGATATATTCCAAACAGCTCCCAGGAGTTATAAAAAAAAAATTGTTAGACAAACCTAAAAAATGAAACAATTACTCCTAATCAGATTCAGATGCATCTAGCACCAAGAAAAACCACAAACAAAGGAGAAGTATAAATTCTGCACCTGGCAACCACCACGTAATGCTTCGATGACCAAGTATTTTATTTGTTCACTGCTGATACTGACCTCCTTCAGATACTCCCTAGCCAAAATGATCTGACATGAATGAAGTGTACCAATGTTAAACTTACCAGTCCAAGTACAACACCAAATTACGCCTAAAAGATGATCACTTACTTGTGTCTTTGCATCTTCCATATCTTCCTTAACCATTTTAACAACCCCACTACTATCTTGCTGAAACTGTGTTGCAATGCCAACAGCTGCAACACGGTCTTCAAAAGTCATTGGAATATCTGCACTGCAAGAATTATTCTTGTATCAGCAAAGAACACCATCTGTCTGTTATTTGGATGCAAAGACGAACAATAATGTAACTTAGAAACTTACAGAATGCTCTGTGGTATGTTACTAGAAGAAGAGGCAAAAAAATATATCCACCATGATGCTTAAACAACTACAACTCACAATGAAATGGATGATAGAATGACAAATTATACAGTCTCTACCTTAGAGTAAGAAGAATACCTTAGGTTAACTGCAATTCGGTCCAGTAAATGTTCACGAACTGCACCCTCTTCAGGATTATAGGTGGCAATCAGAAGGGGCTTGCACGGGTGCCGATAACTAATCCCTTCCCTTTCAACATTATTAACACCCTCAGTGAGAACATTGAGAAGAAGATTACTTATGCCCTCATCCAGAAGATTAATCTCATCTACATATAAAACACCCCTGTGAGCCTCAGCAAGAAGTCCTGGTTGAAAAACTGTAGTCCCTGTTTTTATAGATTCTTCAACGTCAACGGAACCAATAAGTCTATCCTCTGTAACACCAAGAGGAATCTGCAACAAATTGAAATAAGCAACTAAGTACTCAAAAAAGACTATGATAGCAAGTAGAACAGATTTGGATTTTGAAAGCTACCTGAACAAAAGGTGATTTTATTATCTTGGTCCTGATATTACCAGAGGAGTCATAATCAGCTCGATCTGCTAATTCATCTTCCCACCTTCAGAAATCATGATCAACAACCGTAAAAGAAAGATACTTAAACAAAAAGAAAAAAAGAATTTTGACATTGTTGAAGATATTGTTTACACAATAGAATGACTATCAAATATCAATCTTGTACCTATAGGAAAGAAAAAGCAATTGTTTACACGAATTCTGATATAGTGATATGTCAATGAAGAGATGCTTACAAGCCAACATAAAAAGCAATATAAGATTAAACATATTTGTGGAAAGTAATAAATATTTTGATGAGGTTAATTATCATAGGACAAACCGACAAAGTCTTCACTGCACACTTAAACAACACATGCATATTTTTTTACTAGTGCACATGCAGGCATCTAATCCTGCATTTTTTTTTGAGTCAAAATAATATGGAAAATGATGTGCAAGAACCATAGCCATTCATACTCGTCCGGACAACGTGGATCAGCATTGGCAATTGAGCCCTCAACTACTTCAATGGGCGGAAGAATGTCATGCAAACCACGTGCCATCACTGTCTTAGCTGTTCCTCGCTTCCCAGATATAGCAATTCCTCCGATTTCGCGATCAATGGCCCCAAGCAAGAGAGCGGTTTTAATAGCATCCTGTCAGAGCACATAAGTTTTTTGGAGAATCTCTAGTAGTGAAAAGAAACCGAACAAACAAGAAAGATCATTGATGCATTGATTATCGAGTTTCAACTTTTCTAGTACAATTCAGCATATATTCATCTTCAACACGGCCAATTGAATATCATGTTAAATATTTGTCAAAAACTGCTCATCAATTAAAACCCCATGTTTAGTACACCGAAATTTGCAAGTACATGTGCTTTTCTTACACATTGTCCATCATTAATCGACTACATTTGTGAAATTATACACTTAATTCATTCTACCGAGCGGAAATCATATAATTCTATTGAACTGAAAGAAGAAAATATCATAATTCGCGAAAGCTGAGCATTAATAAAGCGTGGGATACAGCTCCAGACAGAATGAAAGGAGAGAAAGCGAACCTGTCCAACGACGGCTGCTAACGGGAAGAACTGGCGACCATAAGAATCGCCCTTAGGTTTATCGGCCTCGACGACAAGAGCGCCATTGCCGGAGTTGAGAGTAGCAGCAGCAGCACGAATTGAATGGCGAATTGCGCACGTCCGAGCCCTAGCAAGCTTCGATCCATGGAAGAGAAGAGCGAGGGGTTTCGAAGACGAAGGTATGGAGGAGAGAGAAAGGGACGCCGGAGAAGGGGTAATTGATGGAGCCACCACCATGTTCGAAGCTGTGAGCCCGCGTGTGAGAGAGAGACGCGGTTGGATTCTCCACTTCACTTATCTCATACTACTCTCCAGTGGGCCCCTGTAATCCCCTTTACTCCTTTAAATAAATAAAATAATTTATAACAAAAATAAAAATAAATGGCGTGAATCAAATAAGAAATTGCCAAAAAAAAATCCATGAAGTTGAAAACAAAACAAACTCCTTACGGAAATCAATCTCCTGAGAAAACTTTACAGTTGGAGTAAACTCACAGTATCAGTTCATCTTATTTATATATACAAAATTGTGTTTTGAGGCGAATTCTTCTTGCATGACACTACTGATTTCAAAGTGGTTCCTCAAATTAAGTAAGAGAACAAAAAAATCGTTATCTTTGGCATGTGGTCAATGATGCTAGCAGATAGGGCAATTGTTGATCAAAGTACAAAGACATAAATAATGCCAGTGCCTTCAAATGTATAGCTATAAATTGTATTCAAATCATCAATTGAATGTAGAAACAATCTAGTTTTTGCTATGAAATTAATCCAAACCTCTAAGGATTAGCAGCCTAATTACAAAAAAAAACAAAAAAACAAAAAGGAAACATGAACAATAAACGGGCAACAAAAACAAAATCTACTACACCAATCCTCTAGAGCAAATTGGTTTCATTTGGATCTATAAAAACTTCTAGTAAGCTCGACGCGATCTCTGTTCCAGCATTATTTGCAGCCTGAACAGAAAGGGACTCGCAGGATCTTGTGTCTTCAAGATAAGGACATACAGGAGGACTCTTCTTAAGGCATACATGGCATCTGAATCCAATGAGACTCTTGATGATTTCTGTGTCAAGGTCAAATGCATCTCCATGGTACCAATCTGCACACAAGATAAGATTTTTATGCGAGATCCAACAGAGTTTGTTTGGATTTCAAAAGGAGTAAGACGTCAAGAAACAAAATGCTGTGGATTTATTATCAAACCTGGACACTTCTACTTACCTCCACACTTTTCACAAGCGATGTACTTTGAACCAACTGTATATCCTTCCTCGCCACAAAGCCTGCATTTCGGTTGATCAGCAATTTCAGCTGAACATTTGGAGGGGATAAGGAGGTTTCTTTTCTTGAATTCTGCTGCTCGTTCGTCATCTGGTTTCCTGGACAAATGAAGACCATTTTTCCAAAGAGCATAAAGAGGTCTCTTTCTCTTCTTCGTCTTGCAGGACGGTTCTGTCAGGGGCTTCTTGTCATCCTCATTTCGAGAGAAACTCTGCCTTTGCGGCTTAACACCATTAGCAACAGCATTATAGTGCACAGCAGCGCATTTAGCTTTTCTTGCTGAACGCCGGAGTGTTACACCGGCATAAACATCGGCTTTTGGTGATGCATGTGGAGGGTGATCAGAGACCTGGACCCTTTTATTGTTCCGCAGAAGCATCTGCCTCTGTTCAACTTTGGGTTTCCTTCCTCTTTTTGACTTCACCTTGCTACTAAGACTCCCAGTTTCCATACCCTTTTTAGGCTTGAGCTTTTGCAGCTTGACTTTTCCTTTCTTTTTGATAACATTTATACGCTTCCCGGACTCGCACTTGTAGCATGTATAGGTACATTTCTTGGCAATTGCAACTGAAGGTTTCCTCACATGCCTTTTATGAAAATACCCTGGCATAAACGTATCAGAAATCAGATATGATCACGATAAACCAAAAAATCACATGATGAAGTGCTAATCATCTAGACAGATAGTGTGGAATTTTGGTAGTCGGTCCGGAGAAGAAAGCTTCAGTGCGCAGCATTACAACAGAGCCA
The DNA here is from genome assembly GCA_027886185.1 of Rheum nobile. Taxonomy (NCBI): domain Eukaryota; kingdom Viridiplantae; phylum Streptophyta; class Magnoliopsida; order Caryophyllales; family Polygonaceae; genus Rheum; species Rheum nobile. The sequence goes on from WOAB01000811.1 coordinate 537,827, forward strand.
TCTTGTAGAGGGGGTAAAAACGAACAAGCAACTTAACATTGTGAAAACAATAAACTGCCTAATGGCCAGAGACCTGTGTGTTTAGGGAATATAGACTTACCCTTACATAACCGGCAGCTGACAGCCTCACTGCATACAAACAAAAATATTAGTCAGGCTTGCTGCAAAACATGATGCAGATGTTTTAGCTTAAGGAAACCAACACTGTTCAATGGATTATATTGTGTGACATGTAATCATCACATTCAACCCTTAAAGCTTGAGACCTTTGACCGACAAATACTGTAGAAATTAGAGACTCGTGGCAATTTACTGATTTCCAAAAAAACTTGTAACATAAAAGTGTAGCAATATGCTATAAATGGCCTACATGTAAGCAAGAAGTGATGATAGGCAACCAACCTAAGATAAATTCAACCACATACCTGATCGGTACATCTTTCTTACAGTGTCCGCATAGATAATAATTGGATTCTTCAGCTCTTGCAAAAAGGTATTCTAAACCTTTCCTCTTAATTGATTTCTTCAGCGCTTTATCACCCTGATTAGCTTTGCTGGAGGCCACTTTCCCGGCTTTACGAGCAATGCTCTTCTCCTCAAAATTTCTTAAAAGATGCAGTGGAAGATATGAATCTTCCAGCCAGTATTTCTTTCTGTCACTTGTAGGGTCATCTACCTTGGATCCATGTCTCTGTACAACATCTGGGATGAGCCGTCTCTTACCAAAATCTAAGAGGTACTTAACCATTGTATCTTCCACACACTTCCTACGAACAACCACTTTCTTGAACAACTTGATGGACTTCTGTGTTTCCTTATCCAATGTGGAGAGAATACAAGTGTTTTCAATCTCATCCCACCGAGTTTTTAAGTCAAGCTCCCTAGCCTGAAGAGTAAAATAAGCATCAGCTGATTCAGCCACAAGTGTAGAGACTTGATTATTCAGAAACTAGATACTAATATGGTCCCACAAGGACAAATTCCCAGAAAACAGGAAATATGCTTCATAATTTGATGTCACACTTGGTTCTATAGTAATTCACTAAGTCCTGCAACGGAATAATCTAGCAAAAAAGAGATTAAATGAGTGACAAAATTGAAACACAAACAAGATGTGCAATCCAAGCAAATCAGCTAATGACCAATCAAGAATAGGAGTAACAGATAGCCCGAAAAAGAAACAGCTTGTGGAGCAATATCATAATGCCTAGTAACGAAACAGAGAAGGGTGGAAACCAGGAGCTAAGGTATTGTGGGATTAAAATTTCTAGAAGGCAACTTTTAAAAGCAATATTATAAAGGAAGTTTAACTAAAGTGATAATACCTGCAAAGCAAGCTGTTCAACACTTGTAGACATTTCAACTGCGGCACGCCATGCTATTTGTTTGCTGCGTTTCACATGCTCTGAACTGTCAGGATATAGTAGCCCAGGTATCTTCAAACAACCACCTGTATCATACAGGTTTCAGTAAATACTCAATCTACTTCAGTTAGACTTTATCCTCCATATAAAAGAGTAGTCCATCTAAGGTATTCCGACATTCTACCGAAGATATTAACTGGTTTCACATGTGACAACTTTATCAAATACCAAGTTCTATTTCTGCGAAAGTGACGAAAAATCAGTAAATTCAACAAAATACTATGACATTTAAGGATTAGAACCAAAGCAAGACATCTCCCAATTGGAAGACTACAAAGGTTTTCTCAACCTGGAGAACGTGTCTAGGGGCATAGCTTCTAATTAGACTTTTTGGCACATCCAAAATAGAAATATTTGTGCAGTCAACAAAACAAGTGCGCTATAGGATTATAAACGAACTAGACCAAAGTCCTTCCCATAAGGTTAACCAGAAAGACATTTTTTTAAACCATTGAGCTATATCTAAGAGCATAGACATAGTTTTAACATTTTAGAACACATCTATTTCATATCATTAATTAATAACTTGAAATGGAAGGAAATCGGTGAAAGAGATCTCCCATACCTTTACGGGCAGCTTTTGATGCTAAGGATCGAGGCAATACCTTCCAATTGAAGAGTTTGCGAGACACCTGTCCACCTCTCCACCAAAACATAACTAGGCCACCATTAGCATTTACAGGCGTGGGATCACAGCCACCTAGCACATTTCTTTTCCTCCCAAACCTAGGCTTTGAAGAAACGCGTGTCCTAATCACAACATGTGAAGCAGATCCCATTGTGAAAGCTGAGTCCACATGTTTCACCCAGTCTGCTGAAAGAGCTGAAGGACGCAAATTGGACTCCAGCTGTATATCCAACAGGATAAAATAAAAGCAAACATTGAGAACAAAGGGGGTGAATAAAGTCAAAAGCACAGTTTTTCCATTAACATTCATCACTTAACTCTGAACGACTGAACCTACCTGACTTTTGTTCAAACAAATGACAGCTTTACTTGCAATCAATATTATTACTATGTTACAAAATCAAGCAAAATGTTAATTGACCATCATATGATATAAGCCATGATAAACAAAACTGTTCTTTAGGTATTACCCTCATAAAATTGTCATCTATTTTGCCATAGAAGTAAAAGTTAATCCTAGAATCTTCTTATTCATCAGTATAGAACCAATTCTTCATAGTATAAAAAAGGTCAAATAACAAGGTATGAACTTGATTATCCCAATTAAAGAAAATCCACTAGCTGCAAATTATCTTTTCATTTGCCCAGGATTAACCAGACAAGTTTCTCATACATTCCGTTTCTTTCAATTTTACTTTTCTACAGGTAGTATACAGGAAGAGAATTTTATTTTCCTTACTTTTGTATGTCAAATGAACTTTAAAAAGGTTTCAAACTTAACGTAACTAAACAAAAGTGGAACAAACAATTTAGATGAGGACTTAGATTAGACTAACTTAGAAGTGAGAGCGACATAGAGCGGTAGCATAGATGGACATTGGTACTTCAGTACATGGCAAGCATATGAAAAGGATCAATTAGGTAATGAAAAGCAACCTAGATTCTAAATCCAGAGATTTTACAAAGAATTAATTTGAATACATATATAAGAAAAAGTCCATACCCATAGCAAACGATGTTTCACCAAAGCAAAATCAGGTGCCTTGAGAATATTTTTAAGGAAAACCTGGGAGTCATCTGAACGTAGAAAGGGACCTAAAAGTAGTCCCCGCAAGCGGTGTTCCATGGAGAGAATGTAACAAATAAGGTCAGCAAGATGACCCTTCTTGTTATGTTTTGATTGAAACATACCAAGTTCTGCTTTCAAGCCTTCAGAAATAGAACTTGTTGTATTCACATTGAACAAGCAATCCCTATCTTCATCAGGAGATTTACAAGAGTAGCACCACCCACATTTTTCTTTCTGCATCTCCAAATGTATATTCTTAAAACTTGGCCAACAAAACTTCACAGATTTCTTGGAAATAGTCTTCAACTGTGTAGATATGATCTCCTCTTCCGACTTTATCAAGGTCTCGTTGATCCTATCCGAAGGTTTAGGTGTGATTTCTTCAGCTATTGATGAAGCTATCTGAGCAAAACTATAGTTATTCACATAAAGAGTACCATCTTGCACCGGAGGTGCCTCATCAGCTTGTGCCTTTGTTGCAGATGACTTGCGATGAACACCCGGAGGGCGCCCTCTCTTACGCCGTACAGGTTCTAAGCCTGTCGTATCCACAGCTACATGCACACTATTTAAATCAGCAGTCTCTGAAACTGAAGATGCTATGTCAACAGTTCTATTACAACTTTGGCTAGGCTCACAACCTTGCAAAACTTCTGTTGGTCCTTCAGAGCTTGTAACTGGATTTCCCAATCTCTCTAATTTTCTTACATTACCTTCCTCACCATTTGACAACATGGAATTCTCTGTAGGTTTGTAAACAGACTGAATGAGAGCATATGGAAAACCTAAGCAAGTTTTTTGTTGATCAAGTTCAGCATGAACCATCAAACACTTGGAAATTGCTCTTGTTATGGAACCACAAGGAAAGCCAGATGATTCTAAGACATTGATAACAGAACTGAAATCATCTTTGTGATAATAACTGAAGGACGACTCAGCATCAGAAGATTCAGACCTGCAAGTTTAGAAGACATCAAAGTTGTCACTAATTTCAGGAAGAAAACTTTATTAAGAACGCTCTACTGTTCCAGAAGAGGGAAAAGCAATAAAGGAATGTGTATAAACATAAAGATAATCTAGAGGAAGACTTTAATGAAAATAAAAATATGCCCACAGAATGACTTACACCAAAAGGTAACCATTGCAATGAAAATAAATCCGGCCATGTGGATCAGCACCCAGTAGCTCCGCCCCTCGAATGAGTTTTTGCGGTTTAATCTCTGGATCACATCCATTGTTCACACACTCTGGACAGTACCACTCCCCCTCAGGCAAAAGACTGCTAGCAACTCCTACACACCTAGAATGGTAGGCAGCAGGACAGCCATCACAACATATCAAGTTTCCTTCCATCTTACAAAGGCAACACTCATCACTATTCCAGTCTGGAGTATCAGCAGAAACACTCTCATCCAAAAGAGGATTCTCAGCAGAACCTGAGGAAGCTCTTGTTTTTCTGAAAGTGGCATTGTTAGAGTTCTTATCAAAATCCACACCAAAATCAAATGCTGAAATCCTTCTATTAAGCTCTGCTTGAATAAAATCCACTTCAATGACATCATCACACAAGCATTGCAGGATTGCTATCTTTACTCCTGCTGGTTGTTTGTAGTAGTCACCATTAACTAGCCTCAAACTACCAATATTGAAACATGACTTTGGTCCAGAACCATGAATCAAGAGATATTCGGCCAGGAAAACAGGCCAGGTAATTACATCCAACAGATCCCAGTTCAAATTCCTGCACAAACACAGCAGAAAGTTACTGTAAAAAGATACAAGAAGACTGACAGATCAAGAACTTGAACCTAGATATTCTTACTGGAAATAGTATAATGTATATACCTCAAACAGATAGATGCAGGCTCTGAACCATCATCAGATAGGAACTTCAGATGCTTTCTCAGTGTTTGCAGAATAGCAACATGAACAGAGTCCAGTAATGTACTGGCTATGTTGGACTTCAAGGAAGCAACAAAATCCTCCAACTTAAATGGACTCAAATACAATAGAACACTGAACGATCTCAAACAAGAATAAACTGAAAAAAGATCTAAAACAGGAATTCCTTCCAGATTCATATTTTTCGAAGATGGTGGCAATGCCACCGGGGGTGGAAGCATCCCGGACTCCTCCACTCCTTCACTATCAGGAAGACCAGGCTTCTCCTCCTCGGACACTACACTTATCCCTGAAGAAGAAATGTCATTTGTTCCATTTGCAACTTCATTGCTACTTTCATTATTTTGAGCAAAGGCCATGGCTTTGGCTCGTCGGGCACTTCTCCTTAAAGAACCTTCTTCAGGGGAATGCAATGTACTGATGAGCTTTCTTCTCTTTCTACGGCCATTAATTTCATCTTCACACAAAACTGGAGTGCCTACCTCCTGATAGCCCTCTATCAAATGAAATTTGGAGGTATTTCTATTTACATTAGCAGCATCCGTAAGATCAGATGTATTCCCTAGCACAGATAGTTTTTCATCTTCGCCTCCCCCAACAGAGCCCAAACAAGAATCTCCAGCAACACACTGAGCAGAAACACCGCCATTAGAAGCTACATTGAAACAGACACTTTCTACATCTATTTTTTCCACAATATCCAGCGAGCTAGAACTTTTAGATTCCACCATTTCAATTGGAACATCAACCAACTGCTCGGCCTGCTCAGTCTCTAAATCTACATTCTCCTCATCAAACACTAGGTTCAAATCAAACGCACGCTCTTTCTTCTCTACCTCTCCATCCTTCTCACCACTCCCAACTCTCTCTTCAATGTCACTGACCGCACACAAATTCAAATCAATGGAAGCCCTAAAGCACGAATTTTTCTGCGCATCAACGTTAGCAATTACGCCATCGTACAAATTCCGACTTAGCGCAATTTCAGCAGCACTATCTTCAGCACTCTGTAAATGATTATTTTCTACCGAATTACCAAAACCCTTACCTGGATCATCCCGAATCCGACGCCTTTTCTTGGGTTTCCGACCCGGTTTCTTCATCACCTTCTCCTTCTCAGGAACAGATTGCACTAGAGAGCTTGCCTCCACCAAGTCCAGCTCTTCGGAATCGCCGTCCTCGTACGTGATCTTGAAGAAACCAGTAGAAGTGTTGTACGATTCTATGACCCCGTTGAAAATCCCGGTCCCTCTGAACTTCCTGGTGACGACTCTACCAACAAGATCCATTGATGGGGAAGAATTAGGGTTTTGTTACAGGAATTGATATATGCTCAGCAAAGAATAGACCAATCATTGAAAAACAACTTTGATCTGCAAAGGATATTCCTCTTCTTCCCCGTTCAAAGGCGTTACAGCATAGCAGGTACTAAAACCGAGGAAAGAGGCGGAAGATGAAGGGAGAGAGGCGGGGAAGGTGTGAGTTTGTTGTTCTTCCTCTCCGTCTCATTTCGCTTTTGAGCATTTTTTTTTGTGTGAGAACAACTTAAATAAATAAATAAACTCCGAAAAATGTATTTGGGGTGGAAATGTAGAATGAACGGAAAAATAAAAGGAAATTATATTCCACTCTGCACGCTCACACTTTTCTCTTTTTTTTTAATTGTTTTTGTGATATAACACGCTTTTCTTACTGATGAAGGGAAGAGGAACCGATAATGATTGATGCCTGCTAATTTTAAATTGACAAAGTAAAATTAACAAAAATACACTTCTGATTATGGTATAGGGAAAATGTCCCCTTTTCACAAAATTGCAAATATATAATATAAAGTTTTGTTCATCATGAACATCCTTTTAGATTTACCTAATAACAAAAGTACTTAAATAGCTTAGTGAATTAACTAGTATTAATTTTATGGGAATTCTGTGAGATAATCATCAGGTTTTATAAATTCCGTAAGTTGTCCACAGATTTTGACTATTTCGTGTGATAACTTTGAATTTTTTAAAAAATCTGTCAAATAACTTTCTGTTATCTTCAACGTTAAAATGGGATTAAATCAATATTTTTTTTAAAAAAAATTGTTATTTAATAAAAAAATACATCAGCATTGATATTCAATTAATTAAACAATTAATAAAAACAAAACAAAACTCCTTGTGAGACACCAGTGTGAAGCACCAGCTCATTACCCATGCGCATTAGACGGGAATCATCAGTATGCAAATCATCATCCTCTATGACTCTAACAGTAGCAGTTCCATCGCTCAACACATTTTCAACATTACTTAATAGCAACCCTAAATCCTCTTTAAGCTTTCTTCCATCAACATTATCCCCCAAACCACCACTTGAACCCTCAACCACCCTACTTAAACCCTTATCTAGCGAAGATCTCCTCACATTGTCTTCAACAGCAAACCTCCCACCCAAGCTAAAACCATCAAGATCAAAATCCCCTTCCACGGTACCGAAACTCCTCGTCGACTCCCCAAAGTCAGAATCTCCACGTTCATGAAATGCCCCCACTGAGCTGCACAAACTGGGCGTGCCCATCACCGAATTTGCGTTGTAGTAGCGCTCGAACTCCGATTCGCCACAAGAAGAGTATCGAGAAGAGGAGACAAGGGAATCGGTTTTCCGACCGACGCTTTGAGGCCGGAATTCATCATCTAGGGGACCAGATGACCCCTCTCCATCGCAAATCTGATCCAATCCCAAACCCTAATAATTTCAACGCACAATTTCTGAATCGAAGTGGTCATCACACAACAGACGAATCTATATGATCAATTACGAAAACATCAACCTAAAAACTGAAAAGCCTATCAGCTTGTTCGATTTGTGGACGGAAATTCGAGATTGTGAACGATAGTTCTAGAAATTGAATACCGAAGAGTGTAGTGACAGGCTGACAGCTACCTTGAGTTAACCCCATTTTAACGTTGGAGATAACGGAGGGTCGTTTGTCAGACTTTTTAGAAAACAAAAGGTTATCGCGCGGAATAGTCGAAACTTATAGACATCTCGCGCAATTTGCAAAACCTAAAGGTTACCTCGTGGAATTCCCGTTAATTTTATATGCATACTATTTTCAATTCAGACCAGAATTTGCATGATTCTCTTCCAAAAATTCACTTTCTTATTAGATGTCTAAATGAATTTAAATGACACATAATAGTGTAAAGTTTGAAGCTTGAAAGAGGAGAACATTTGCTAGAATTTGGTCTAGTTGATACTAGATTTTTTAGTAGTGAAAAACCACTTAAAAATTTGTTTGGATTTCCGAAAATAATGCAACATAATGCATTATCTCTAGAGAATCAAACATACCCTAAGACGTGTCATTGCAGCCACGAGAAGCCAAGCATGTGTTGGGGAATGAGGATTGACATGCTTCCAATAATGTCAAAGAATGCACTACAAACTTTCTCAAAAAAAGTGAATGATATAAGATGTTAAGAGACAACACAACGCTCCAATGTGATTTAAGCTGTGAATCAAGTGACTCTAAAAGAAGCTTGGGCATCTTTCCTGCAAAAACTTCTGCTTTTACTCCCTTGTGAAAGAGGTCAGCTAGTTGTTTACTCAGTAGGCAGAAAATTCTAATTCTAAGATTCTCTAAATTACAGTTGTAGAGAGGTCAATAAGCCTGTTTCTTCATTGGCACGTTTTGTGCATGATGCAGTTTTGTTTCACCTTTCTGACACATGTTCTATCATATAGAAAGATCACACAATTATGAGCAAATCTCTACTAGATTTACATGACTTGCTTCATTGTTAGATCATACAGTACATCTTAGGAATCTACTTGGTATAGCCTTCAGTTGCGTACATTGTAGTATGTTTCTATCATTCAAGGTTCTAATGACAATTGCATACTTTGAATATCCACCAGAAACAGTTCATACCACTCTTCTTTACCATCTCAATGCCTTGCAGAAAATCAAATCTGCTCGTGCTTTCAAGCGGAAGATTTTAGCTCCATTTTTTTTTATATTGATCCTTGAAAATGACTTGGTGTTACAGAAAATTGGTTGGATCGGATGAAACGTCTCATAAAACAAGAAACCACATTCAACACAATCTTGTAACAATCTCTCGCAAGAAACATTGAGTTACAACGTGCCTGTTATTGGCGATAGCATACTCCATCACCACTCACAACCTCACCTATTCTATACATCGGATTTGTTGTGCTCTTATCATTTAGAATCCTGTGAGCTGCATCAGGGCTTACAACTAAGACCATCCCAATGCCCATGTTGAAAGTCCGTAACATTTCAGCATCTTCAATTCTTCCAACCTGCAACTCACAACAATGTCTCAAGAAACTGCACAGGAGCAAAAATCTAGGAAAATAATTTAGACTTGTAACGTCAATTCCGTTCTAATCAGCAGCATTGAGAGTTTCAAAAAATAAAGGAAGGTTCTCTTATTGTTAAGAGTACTATTACCTCAACATCATTGTAATGAAACTTTGATTCAATGAATTTTATCCAAGTCTAGAATTAGAACCTTCACAACAGGATTTCATTTGTTTTATCTTAATGGAAGATGAACAAGAGTTATTTGGTCATATAAGACAATTAGTAAATTAGATATATTAGCACATGATGCATAATACACCCAGAAAATAGACCTTTGGTTTAATTCTGTAGAGGGTCAAACATTTCCAAACAGGAAAAAGGGATTTACCTCTTGGATCCATTTAAAGACAGGAAGGACTGGCCATGAACCAATATCTATAGCAGCCCCAAGCCCCTTCGGAAACACTCTAGGGATGTTATCTGTAAATCCCCCACCCGTTATATGAGCTATCCCTTTGATGCCTCCCTTGCTGATAATATCTAGAACCTTCATAGCCAATAAACAGCATTACTACTAAGTCCTAGCAACAATTATCCAACACACATAAGCATGCCTAAGTAATGAAATCAAAAGTTACCTGCTTGACATATATGACCGTTGGGGCTATCAAGGCTTCACCTAATGAAATGTCTTCACCAGGAAGTTTTTCGTTCAAGGTGAGGCCGCTCTTTGCTAAAACCCTATCAATATATATAGAGAAAGTACTCACCACTCTTAGCACTAAGTCATCCAGAAAAGGGATGCGAGACTACAGAATACAGAGAGAAAAAAAGTACCTCCGGACAAGAGAAAAACCATTGGAATGAACTCCGCTAGAAGGAAGGCCAATGAGGACATCCCCGGCCTTGATATTTTTTCCATCAATTACCGAATCCTTCTTGACAGCTCCAACAGCAAAACCACTAAGATCATACTCTCCCTCTGCATAAAAGCCAGGCATCTCTGCAGTCTGAAATGCATTTATTCTTTCAGTTATACATTTTAACACAGCAAACAGGGATGAAACATATAGTATGACTCATGCAAAACCCAAACCGGGGTTCTTTAACTCACTTTCAGAATATTTTTCTTCTTATCATATCATCTGAAGAATCCTCTCTACTTTGACCAAATATCCTAGAACCAATTCATAGTTCTTAATAACTTTATACTAGAATAAGTAAGTTATGATCAGAACTGTGTAACTAAATCACAAAAGTAATAATGCATAAACCTATTCAATTTGGGTGTATAATATGGGTAGAGATTTAAAAAAAAAAATCAAATGTAACTACAAAAGTCCAATATAAATAAACAAACAGAATATCTTGAATAGAGCCCTAATTGAACTAAGCAAAGGTGCAGGACTACACAGCACGCTTCTCTTCTATATTGAGCAGTACAGAAAGACTTGGTTTACCCATTCAAAATGTACCTATTATTAGCCTATCACAAAGCAAAATCAGAAAAATTCAAAGGCAGCCTTAAATGAGAACCAACTGAAACAGTTCTGATTTCAGTACCCCTCTCCCTCGTTACTCAACCCCCTCTTCTTTAAGAATAAAATTATAGTTTTTAACTTGCAAAACCCTTCGAGAACCAGGCATTGCTCATGCTGTCATACTTGATTACTCCACCAGAAAAAAAGTCTATAGACTATTTGCAGCATTGACATGTCACGCATAAGAAATATTATCATGAAAAAGGAATCATAATCCACAAGAAATTAATAACAGGACAATGAAGACGTACACAACATTTTGAGACTAGAAGGACTGAATCTTAACTAAGAAGCCAATTCTGTGCAAATAATCAATGAAGATACAAATCATGTCTTTGTGATCATAAAGGCAGCACCAGATGCTGTCTAGGATAACTTTTCAGAGAATTTGACATTACATGCACCATCATACCGAATCAAAATACTTGGTATCGTTCACCATTAAACCAACAAATATCACAAAAAGAAGAACAGAAGCAAAATAACTGAACAATAACGATTTTACCTCTCCACCCAGTAGAGCACAATCAGACTGCTGGCAACCATCCACAATGCCTTTAATAACCTACATAAGAAAACGAATAAACATTGTAATATAGCAATGGTGATTCTGAACCGAACCAGATGCAAAGTAAATATGCTGAATGAACACCTTACCTTTTCAGCAAGATCAACATCTAGGCGACTTGTGGCGAAATAATCAAGGAAGAATAAAGGCTTTGCTCCAGAAGTAATTATGTCATTAACACTCATTGCAACCTAACGAAATTAACAGCTTGTTATTTTGCCCATTGTATACAAATAATTGAACAGTAAATCATAAGAGAGTTACAAGATAAAATTACAGGTTCATACTTTCAAAGAACGGATCAGAGGGGGGGAAAAAATACCAGGTCAATGCCAATAGTGTCATGAATTCCAGTCTCAAAAGCAAGCTTGAGTTTAGTGCCCACACCATCTGTACCGGCAACAAGATAAGAATCCCCTGCAACAACAGATGCAACAATTGACCTAAATAATACAATTATGTAAATAGGAAGATACAATAGCAAGATAAGGAGCAACGTTTATGCAAATTCTGTGTTACCAAAAGGGAATAATCCACCGAAGCCACCAATTCCAGGAGCCATCTTAGCAATTCTCTTCACAAGCTCAGCGCCAGCATCGATATCAACCCCAGCACCTCTGTAAGTAAGTCCTTCTCCCTGTTCAGAGCCACTTGAACTCTCAGCGTGCTTAGAAGAAGCCGCCACGCAAGTAAAGCTTTTCGGAAAGGCGTTGTTAGTTCCGATTGCTCTACCACCAGCAGTCGTTATCGGTAGTAACGAAAGCATCTTCGGAGTCACGTACGAACTTGATGAAACTCCTCGAGCGGAAAAGGCGGCACACTGTGATGCTTCCATGTTAGCAGCTCTTAAACTTGTAATGGCCATGGCTTCCGATCACCGGCAGCTCCAAATCAGTGTATACTAATAGAAACGCCGAAAGTCGGGAAATGAGAAATGAGAGGGACTCCGGCGAAAAGCAACCGGAATCGGCGCCGGCGATTTTCACGGTCTACAAAGAGAGAGAGCACCGATTAGCGTACTCGTTAGGTTTCAGGGTTTTAGGCTGGCATGTAACTATTATGTAGTACATCTTCTTACTTTGTTTTTTCTTATTGGGCCTATTCTTTCGTTATTAGGCCCACGTTTAGGCCCATTATCACACGGCTGTAAATAGCTCCCATTTTCTTTCTCGAGAAAAGTCCTCCAAGGTTCTCCCTCATGGACGCGAAAATCAGAGAGTTGATCGAATCCGTCGGGAATTTCTTCACCGGCGGCGATAACATTCCTTGGTGCGATCGTGAGATCATCGCCGTAAATATTCTTTCCAAGCAACTCTAGCTTATTTGATTTCAACTTTCTTCACGGCCCGGCATGCACTTGATTATCTTGTTTTTCTTCTGATTGATTAGATGAATTTAATCCCTGCAAACGGAATTTGAATTTTCTCTTCTTGTTTTGTGCGTCTCAGTTTTTTCCTTTATAGATTAGCTTAGTTTCTATTTTGTTGGACAAAAAATATTGCTAAGGTTTCTCAATGCAGCTATCATTTTGAAATTATACGAGAAATTAGCGGCTGATATAGCCTCCTTAACAGTCATCACACAATTTCTGTGCATAAAGGATTTTAATTGCAGTCAAAATGAAGGACCGTTGTGATGCTAAAAGCAGGATGAGATGCTTTGGCTTGATCGTCAATGGAAATCGAGTTTTAAATGTGTAAATTACCATTATATAGAGTTCCAGGAAATTTTGAACTTCAACTGTCTGAATTTTTACCATGTTCTGCGATTTGTGCCTGACAGGGTTGTGAGCGAGAGGTTGCTGAGGCTAACAAAGGCTCCTCTGACGAAGCCAAGGCTGAATGTGTAATGCGTCTGTCATGGGCGCTTGTTCATTCCCGTCAACCAGAGGATGTGCAGCGTGGGATTGCAATGTTAGAAGGTACATTCAAACAACAACAAAAACAGCTTAGTAGTTCCATGGGATGCTTGTTTGAACACGCCATTCTCATATACATGTTTACTAATGGTTGTTTTAAAAGTAGCTTCTAGTACCAACAGTCCATTGCAGATGCGAGAACGGCTCTATCTTCTTGCTGTTGAATATTATCGAAGTGAAAACTTCATCAGGAGTAGGCAAATTGTGGATAGATGCTTGGAGGTCTGACCTTATATAATCTTAAACTTTTTTCTTTTGATCATTTCTCTTACAATTGATTGTTTATTTTGTATCAGAGTGGTAATTTAGATGTATAGCATTTGTTATCCTGCAGATAGCACCTGATTGGAGGCAAGCCTTGACACTTGAGAAAACTGTCGAGGACAAAATCACTAAAGGTGCTAACATATTTTTACCAAGTTTTCTTGTTTTTATGTTTAAGCATTTCAACAGTAATTTGATGTTCCAACATTTGGAGATGAAATGCAGATGGAGTCATCGGAATCGGCATTGCTGCAACTGCGGTTGGACTTGTAGTCGGCAGGATTGCAGCCTTTGCTCGGAACACTTGATGCGATGGCTTTTTCCCATGTACATAGTTCAAGTCTTTCACGAGTAACAGAGTTTGCCTTTTATCTTCCCTCCTTGCAGATTTTCCCTTTTATCTTCCCTTTTCCATGTACATAATTCTAGTCTTTCACGAAAAACAGATGCAACTGCATTGATCTTCTTTATCCCATTTTTGGTGTACCTGCCGCATGAACTCGGTTCTGTTGTTTCAAAGCCAAAACCATATTCAATTTTCGGTTCCATTGCGGTCGATTTAGTTCGGTTTTGAACCCGTGAACACTAAAATGAAATTTAAGGGGCATCATGATTTTAAGGAGCTCTGTGCAGCAGGGTTGCTTGCACAGTTACACTGGTGCTTGAACGGGCCTGACCACCAATCAAAACCTATTTGCCTTCATATATGAATTTACAAGGCAGCTGCTTTCAACAAATAAGCTAATAAGCAGTGTACTAAGAATTTACACATTTTTCACCCTCAAAGTGCCCATCGAACCAACCCCCACGCAAACAAACAACATTTATGGAAAACCCGGGGAAAAAATGAAGTCCTAATATTACAAGAATCAAATTGGTGATTAGAAAAAAAAATCAAATTTCAGCTGGCTAGCCCAAGCACAAATGGACATACCAAATGCAAGCAAGTAAATTTTACTAGGACTCTAACCTCAATTCAATCCAACTGATGCTGGTTTCCATGAAACTAATGAACTCTGATCGTCGCTCTCAACGCCAACACTGGACTTGTCCAACACCTTGTATTGTTCGTATACTCTTGCCCGATTTTCTGCCCACCACTGTTCTGCTTGTTTCTCACTAAACCTCTTCCTACTGCAATCACAGTAAACCAGATGTTTTAGATACTGCCCTTTTAGAACAGGTATATTTTTTGCTTATTCCAAGTAATTATCACCGATATGAGGTACAAAATAGCAAAGCAGACAAGAATATTAGAATGTATATACCTGAAACGAACTCGTTTTAGGTCTTTGACACCTCCAGGCAAAGAGACAAAAGTAATGTACACACCGGGTTCATCTTGCTCAACCCATTCATGCTCTTGGCGAGATTCACCTTCTTTCGTTCTATTAGTGCTTCTAATTGTTGATTCTGAAGTGGCCAATCTGTTCTGATGAGCGAAACTGTGAGTACTTGGAGTATTTGTGCCATTTGTAAGCAAGTGGCTGTTGAAAACGTCTGGGTCTGCATGTAGGCTGGCCAGCTGGCCATTTAGCTGGTCTGCTGAGGCGCTTGAAACATCAAGAGGAATAGGGTTCACAGCCAGGGAAGAGAAGGATGGCGTTCTAGCACTGCGCATCGCTCCAACAGGCAGTCTCTCTGCCATCTCTTTCAACTGTTCAAGAGCAGAAACAAGAAATCCAATGAGCAACTAGTCCGGTTAGAAATTCACTTATGCATTAGAAAATCACTTCACAAGGTAGAGAGAGGGTGTAAATTTTTAATAATAAGGCAGCAAAGGATGCGTGTTACATTGTTACCTGAGCAGTAAGTGATTTTATCACCTCCTTTGCAGCTTTGCACTTTGCTGCCTCTTCCCCTGCTATAGCTATAGCCTCCTTTAACTGTTTCTTAGCCCTTTCTAGTTCGGTTTCTTGAAGTTGGGCTTTCCTAGTGAGATTTTCCACCTGAAAAACGAAATTCATGTCAACATGATGGATAAACCTAGCATCTTTGTCAGGAAAATCCTTTTGCACTCTGTGCAATGCCCAAATTTATGAGGCTGTGATAAAGCACAAGGCAATCGTCTATATAGGCTAGTGGTTATCGACATACTTGAAGAATGATAGCACAATCTGAACAATTTAAGTATTAGATATCATCGATAGAAGCTTCAGTTATCTCATCAATCATGTGATCAAGGCTACAGAATACCATGCCAGTGTACAGCAGTCTACAGGCCCTACACTAATAAGTCAATTGTGTTGTTTATTGTTTAACTAAAAAACCTGGCGGTAATTACGTCTCATGTCACTAATCAAAGAAAAGGCAATCGTAATCAAGCCTTGACAGCTTATCAAGGAAAATATTATATAATTAGTAACAAAAAGCAATTTCAAGCTGCATATAGGCCGACAAGAAAGAACTAAACCAAGGAACAAAAAAAAATCCATACCTGAGTTCTCAATTTAATGACCTCTTGGCTAAGGCCATCATTTGTGATTTTGGCATCATCCACAGCGATCTTAGGAGACATAAGTCCAGAGAGAGTGGGAGTGGGTGTCGTTGAACGAGGTGGACTGGGCCGTCTTGATATGGGAGATGTTGCCCGTGAAACTATTCTTGATCCAGGAACTGAAGCTGAGAAGAATTTCTTTGATGATCCAAACACAGGATTGAGAGATTTGGATATGTTTAGAGGTCCCCACTGCGAACCTCCATTTGGTGTAGGTGACACACGGCTGCTGTTGAACTCCAGTTTCTTATTTTTCTTGGAAGATCGACTTTCTACCTCCTTCAAGGACTCCATTGAAGAAAGTCTTGCAAGCTGAGCACGAGATCCAGGCTCCAACCTGTCATTTTTCTCATTCAGCTCATTGGGCCCCATGCTCATGACTCCTCTTCTGCTGGAAGAAGATTGAGATGAAATTTCAGTATCCATGGCTTTCCTCAGCTTTGCAAAGCAATTGTCACAGACACGGTATGGTTTATTTGGGTTGGGTGCCATAGAGGCTTTCAAGGACTTCTTACTGCTACAGGAATGACAAAAAACAAGTCCACAATTATAACAATTGTGACGTTTTCTTTTGAAATTAAATGGGAGGCGGCAGCCAGAGCACATTGACTGGTCAACACCTGAGACCCACTTATGAAGGCAGATGGCAGTAGTGAAGTTTGTCCCACAAGCAATACTCTTTACTTGCTTGTCTTTTAAAGGTTCTACCAATGTTGGGGTGTTTCTATCTTCTATATCTCCATGCCCTAAACGTCCATTCGCTCCTTTTCCCCAAGTATACACTTCAGTTCTTGAAGTCAAAACAGCAACATGATAAGCACCACAAGAAATCTCCTCCACAAAACTCTTGCTCAGCTTTCCTTCCACCCGACATGGGAGCTTCCCATCAGCTTGGGGATTTCCCAACTGACCATATACAGGACTCCCCATTGCATAAACATGACCTGAGGTTGTAAGAGCAACTGTTAGGCTCTGCCCACAAGCAACCTGACAAAAATTGGGTTCAACAAGAGCGGCTACGCATGTAGGCACAAGTTTCGGTTCCTTGTCACCATGCCCAAGTCGACCTTTATCTCCATCACCCCATGTAAAAAGCTTCCCTGAAGAACAGTTGCTGGAGCTTGAATTTCCAACCATAACTTCGACAACTGCAGCTGTGTGCCACACGCCACAAGCAGCTCGAACAGTCCGAAGCCCCTTCAGAGAGTCCACCTCCCTGGGCATTGAAATACTTTCACGATCTCCATGGCCCAAAACACCAAATGTACCATCACCGAAGGTAAACAATTGGCCTGCTGATGTGACAACAGCTGTGTGCCAAGGCCCGCATGAGATGTATGACACATGTATTCCTTCCAGTGGTCCATTCACTCTTTTGGGAACCCAATGACTCACTTCAGTCCCATGGCCCAGAAGGCCAAAATTAAAAGTGCCATCACCCCAAGTATACAAATCACCAGATAAAGTTACTGCACAAGTATGATACTCACCACAAGCTACAAGCTCAATGTTGGCATTGCTGAGGGAATCAATGAGTTTCGGATGTGATATATCAGAATCCACTCCATGCCCAAGCCTGCCCCCTGATTCTTCCCCCCAGGAAAAGATCTCCCCTTGTTTGGTAACTAGAGCAGCATGCCGGCCTCCACAAGCTATATTCTGTACGTCAAGAACAACAGTGGACTCTAATGCTTTAGGAAATAGAGAATCCATCTTGGCACCTAATGAACTCCCAACCTTGTGGGCACCACCACCAATAACAGCATCTCCAGTACCTTCTCCCCACATAAAAACATCACCTAAAGCATCTCCATCATCGTGGCCAGAACCGTGACTTGATGAGCTAACAGCACTTGACATACTCATTCTGAAAGTATCCATAGTCACTCCTTTCATGTGACCATGCACACTATCTGAGCCACCAGATACAAAAGAATGGAAAGGTCCACTGGCAGAATCTGAGGGGAAAATCCCCTTGGGAGGAACAGCATAAAATACATCATCTGAAATTGCCTTGTCCATGCCATTCTTCGGTGGGCTCCCATATGGACTGTGAAGATGGAGATTATCACTACCATCCTGAATCAAGGTGAAGACATTCTCTTTACATAATAATCAAATTATGGATTTCTGCTTGATACATACTGTAAACAGAACTATGACAGCGAATGAATTGTGAAATAGAAGAGATACCTTTACAGAACTATCTGCGCTACCAAATGGAGAATGCAAAGGAGAGCTTCTTCGTGTGTATGCACGAGGGCTATTTGCTTCAGATGAAATTCCATCACTCCTCGATTCTGTTTTCCATTTGCGCTGATGATACCTTGAAATTAATGCTTTGAGACCACTAAACCACACCTCTGCTTCATCTTTATCCTTGCATATCTAAGACATGATAAAAGTACATCATCAGCCCACATAGGTGCTGACGTCACGGTTTAACATGGCATTCTTATGTGGCATTGATGCCTGGAAGGGCAATCCTACCACAAAGTGCACATACTGATCCGTAGAATGAAAGATAAGCATAAAATAGAGAGACAGAGACAGGATATTACCAAATCCAGTGACCTATCATTATAGATCAATGAAAATGACTGGTATTCCTTCTCTGGTCGGGGATACCTTTGGAAGATTGGCTATGTTAAAAAGATAAATGAAATCATTAAAATCAAGGGGTGCTAAGAAAACACCAAAAGAAGTATATGAATATGCCTCCTACAAAACATATAAGCACTTACAGTACGCTGCCCAGATATAATTCTGGATACTTGACTTAGTTTAAGGTGTTTTTCCTCTTTGCCTGAGAACCATATTAAAACAGACTCATCCTGAACAGCACAACCAAAAAAATCAGAAAAGAATTCTCAATACAGAAATTTAGCAGTATCATGGAGGAATATTCAACATGAGAGAAAAAGTCCACCAAACCTGCTTTACAATTTCAAAACTGTGAAAATGGATGAGTCGAGGTTGTCACAATTACAAAAATGAGTGAATAAAAGCAACCTATTGTTTCACAACTACATATACGGCTTGAATAAGTACAACCTTTTGTTTCAAATTAGAAGTCCAAGAAATTTATAAGATAATAAAAATAACTAGCTGGATACTCCGAAGATATGCATTCATTCATCAGATACTCAGAAGACAATGATTCAACTCGAAGTATTTATATTGTCATGTCAAGAAAATGACATGAACAATCAAACAAAAGTCTAATTGTATCTTCAAAGCGACAAGTAATAATGGGCTGAAAGGACTCACATTTGACAGTCGGAACGGGCAGAATTTAGGTTTTCCTCTTCTTCCATATTTGAGCAAGTATGCGCCTTTCTTAAGAGCAGTGATTGCCTGTTGTAAAATCAGTGAAGCAAATGAGTTGAGCTGTATCTACTGTTATAGCAGAATCGAATTTCCGGTTCACAGTATCAATGTATAATTAAGTTCCCCCTCAACGACAAAATTTATCAAAAGGAAATACCCAACAATAACACACCTAGTTTGAAACAAGAATAGGATAAAACAAAGCAATTTCAAACAATCTTATAATACAGAAACTTATCCACACCAACACATAGAAATTATTAAAATGTCAACATATTCGCATCAGCACACATGAACAAAAGATAGCAAAATCAGGTCCAAATTTAGCCTCTACAACAAGCTATATCATTTTTTACAGGCCTGGAAAGTACACAGTTTTTCGGATGCACAAAAACACTATAATTAGATATTTTAAAATTTTCAACTCTTCTTTTTTTAGATATAGCAACAAATCCACAGCTCAAAAGCCAACAATCAAGATGGAAGGTCTATATAGTTGCATCGAATTAATAATCTCTTTGCTAAATATAGTATGAATCAATCGAGTAGAAGTATAAAAAGGAAGACATCAGCACAAATACTATATGAAGTACGACCAACAAGAGAATTGCATTTATTACTTGTTCAATGTCTCTTTCCATCGGGCCATTACGAGTAAGATCCGTAGTCATCCTATCCATCCTCGCCACCAGAAAACCAATCGTTTGTTCCCAAAACGAGAAATCAAATTCTCAAACCGAATACTTCAACTCATTAATCTCCAAATTGAAGTACTTAACCCTCCCGCACATCTCCCCCCCTCTAAAATAAAGGATTTCGACATTGGCGATATAAAACATCCAGACCACATCTCCCGATAATCACACTGCTTGAACTTCAGAAAGACCTCATCAGGCGAGCGAATTTCGCATCATTTACCACTCGGATTACTCGTAAGCAAATCAAATGCAGCATCAGCATCCATACACATCCAAAATCCCCTTGCGTTTGATTATCCTGCGAGAGTGCGAAGTCCTCCTTAAGTCAAAATGAGTAGAAGGAGAGCTTGAACTGCGAATTGAGAAAAAGACGCGCAGCTTTGCGGATTTGCACGGAACAGAATTGTTGTGCTTTTGTGGATGAATCGAGGAAAATCACTGAGCTTCGAAACTGGAGAGCAGCAAAGAGAAATCAGCAGAAAAGGAAAGAGGAGAGAAAGACAATCTCGGAGCAGTTGATCTGAAATCAGTTGCAGGCTATACAGAGGAGAGAGAGAGAGAGAGAATGAGGTTCATCTCTCATGAGAAGGGAGAGAGGAAACTAGATCTAGACCAGAAGTCAGATTACAATTTTACACAAGTTAAAAAAAGCCGAGAAAAAGGTCTTCAGGAGAGTTTTCTTTTTTTATTTTTAATTTCATAGGAAAAATTACACAAACCTTTTTTTTTTTGATGAAAAAATTACACAAACCTTAATACAGTATGTGAGTAAATAATGGCACAAATTTTATAAGATATAAAAAAGTGACCAATTTATATATCGTGTTGTATTTGTTCCCGGCATAGCCTATATAGCTGTTTGTGATAACTTCACAATAATTATTAAGAAGTCAAGATTTATATTTTATTGTTAAAAAATGAAAACACAATCTTAGTCAGTATTATGCAATAACAAATATACTTGACTTTATATTACCTGAAAGCGAGCCTGAGACGATCATAAACAGTAATTATATAGCCTATGGGGAGGATCGATGAGACTGATGACTGATGAGTGCATTGATATTTTTCATAATACTAATTTATGTATTTATTATCTCGTTTTTTTCTGTTATTTTTTATAATGTTTTTTTTGGCGAATACTATTTGCACCGGACTACAGAGCCCCAATTTGCACCGGCTGCCGTGCGGCGGTGGATGCCTACGGTGAATGTCGGAGATGGCCGACGGTGGATCGATCGAGTCGTACAAATTTTCGGATTGAATTCGGGTCGGGTTTAGGTCGAGTCGGGTTCTTCTTCGATATTTAAAAAATATTGAATTTTAAAATTATATCGAGTCAGGTTCGGGTCGAGTCGGGTTCTTAAAATTCACCGAAAAATTGTGATTGAAATCCACCGAAAATAATTCATTCACGGACGCAACAATAATTCTGATTGAAATCCACCGAATATTCTACCTTAAACCCATCACCGACGTCCATTAACAGCGAGATCGTCCATTACCGGCGAGATCGAACTCCCGGTATCACCACCGCGCGGCGGCTCCAGATCGAACTCCCTCCACGCGGCGCCCAGGGCACCCATCGCCGACCTACGACGGATTCCGCCCGCTCCGCGGCAGTGAGCGCCACACGACGCTCACTGCCACACGGCACTCACTGCCGCACGGCAGTGAGTGTCGCGCGCCATTGACACGGTGCAAATAGCATCGTGTCAGGGGGCAAGTAGCCTCACCGTTTTTCAATTTTACATGACCTCCAAAGAGGTTTTTATTTATTTAAGTTTTTTTTATAAAAAAAATAGCAGTGAAGTAAAATGATACAGCCTCTGTTATATGAAATTTTGACAATGTACATTGTTTTTATTGTTAAATCGGAATCTGCATTTAATATGGGGAAAGTATTACAATGGAATTTTCTTACATGTAATATAAAATAAGTCTTAGAATAATTCTTGTTTAAAAATCCATTACATGATTTTATTGGGCTTATTCAAAATATTTGCATACGAATACACGCCAAAATGTCACGGAAAATTAATTTTATATTTGCATATGATACATTGATGTCACTAAAGATCAACATAGTTCATCTTACTATACTTTGTTATTCTTACATGGGCAAATAGTCATCAATCAAACTCAAATTAAAAGCTTGAACTACATATTTCATGTCAAAAAAGGGTATGTTCGGTAAAGTGAATTGAAGTGAGTTGAAGTGGAAGTGAGAGATGAAGTGGGTTGAAGTGCCTTCTTCAACTTGTTGAAGCGCGATATCGTCCTGTTCGGCAGTTTGTAATGGATGGAGTTGAAGTTGTGGGTTGAAGACTTCAACCATATGGAGTTGAAGCATTTCCTTAATGCTGGGGGTGGGTGGGAAGCAAATCAGCCGGTTGAAGCAAGGCGAGATTACTCGATTTGCCCCTGCGATTTTCACTTTTTCATCAATCAATCCCAGCGTTGGTGCGTAGCTCCATCTCAGTGAGCCCTCGAACTGAATTTATGCGAGGAGAAGGTGCCCTCGAGAGCTCCCAGGTGCGTAGCTCCATCTCTACATCTTCTCGTTGCTCCTCTTTCAGAAATCGCGAGCCCTCAAACTGATTAATCGCGAGTCCTCGATCTGATTACTCGTTTTTTTTGTGGTTTAGGGTGTCGTCCTCCATCTTGTCGTTGCTCCTCTTTGAAATCGCGAGCACCACCAGGTACTTCTCCTCTGAATTTCTGAACAATTTGTTCAACTACTGTTGATTTTTAGGGTTAGGCATCAATTGGTGTATAAGTACTGCGAATTTGAGAAGAATGATGGAAAACCCTAAATTTATATTATAAAGAACCCTAATTTCACATGATGTTGTAACCCTAATTTGATTTGTTCTTGAACTGGTTTTGTTTTTGTGTTTTCGAGTTGACTAGCCTTTTCAAGTTTTGCATCCATGAATATATGACTAGCCTTCTCAAGCTTTGCATAGCATGGTGCTGTTATCATTCAGAGTTTTGTGTTTTACAGTCAAGAGACAGATTACAAATAATAACTAAGTCATCAGTTATTATATTGAATTTTGTGTTTTAGTGTGGTTTTGCTATTACTTTGTAGTTGGCTTGTTTGGCACTGTACGCATGATTTCAGTTACATGGAAAATTATTTCTAGAGTTTATAGTGGCCTTCAGAGTATCTGTCCTGAATTATCCAACCACTTCTTTAACCCCACCATTCAACTTTGTAGTTGGCCTGTTTGGCACTCTAATGCTCAGTCTTTGAAGTAATACCAGCGACATTTTTGTAAGAAGTTGAAGTGCATCTCGAACCCCTGTTGATTCAACACCAGCATTGCTTCAAGAATCAAGATCTAATTATCAGTAAACAAAGAATCCCATATGTTTTCAATAATAGGGGCACTGCAAATAAATTATCAGTATGTGATAGCTTAGGAACTAAACAAAGAATCCTATCTGTTTTCATTAAGCTCTATCTGTTTTGTTAATTGAACTAAACACCCATGAATCTCTTCTGACCTACAGTGAGATTTATCTCTCACAATAAACTCATTAATAAATCCATTGACATCTATGCAATTTATCTCAAAACAACTCATATTAGATAGTGCAACTGTGTTGTTTTTTAGTTTGTTTGCCAATCTGTCTTGTTTTGGTAGCTTAGGAACTAAACACCCATGAATCTCTTGTTTTGCCCCCCCTTGAATATTTCTGGGAAAGAAAACGATGTCACTAGAAAGCTAGACTTGTAAAAGTGGATATGAGAGGTCTACTTACTTGACTTGTTTGTTTCTGTTGTTGAGTAATCTGTAGGAGACCATCTTTGTAGCATACTTCTTGATCTAGGAAGCTTTGATATGGACCTATACCTAATTACTTATAGTTAATTTCTAATTTATAAGTAATTAGTATGATTACAATATATTAATCACAATCATAATGCAGTTAAAAGAACAGAATGTGAATGCAGATATATTATTTATGTTGCAATCTTACTAAAGTCAAGTTTTGATTCTTGACAATGAAATCACACTGCATAAATGTTCTGAACATGACAAAAAATTTGGTGGTGCTGATTTAATATCACATGGATGCAAAACATAGGACTGACTCATGCAAACTAATTGCATACTTTTCTCCTTTTGAAATGGTCTAAAAATCTTAAGGGACCATAGTTTTTTTTTTTTCAAGTCAAGTCTCTTTCTCTTTTGAGAAACAGTAAGCAAGCAATGTGATCACTGTCTTGTCAATTTTCTTTGTTGATTTTCTCAGTGCACATAAACTGCTGGTTGTGCCCACAAACTCAAACCTGTTGCAGAAAGTAGTGAGTTGTTGTAGGATTGAATGTGTGCAAATTTCATTATATTGGAAAAATATGACTTGCAACAGACATTGATGTTATCTTAACACTTAGATATCTCAAGACCTCCTAACAATGTCATCATCCTAAGAAATTGTTTTTATTTTACTACAATTATAGGTAAGAGGGGACTGCCTCACAATGTCATAATCCTCTAGTGATGGGGAGAGCGGTGTATATGCAGATGAATATGTACCGTTGCCAAGTGATGTGAGAGAATGGTTATCCGACTACAGCTCGGATAGCCCACCCATTGAACTTGCCTAGTGGCGGGTAATAAACTTTCTTTTTGCAGGTGTGGTTGATTTGCATTTAAATGACTTTTCTGAATGCAGTGAATGCAATATTTGATGAGTTTCCTCTGCACTGTTCTTGGATGTCGTCTTTCTTAATGCAGTTTTTGCTCATAGGAATGTTCTTGGATGTAGTTTCCTCTGCACTGAATGCAGTATTTGATGAGTTTCTGAATGACTTTTCTGAATGCAGCTCAGATTTTACTATACGCATGTGACTTGATTCCTATTCATGCCTTTGGTAAAAGCTGACTTGATTACTATACGCATGTGACTTGATTCCTATTCATGCCTCTTTTTTTTTTATACAGTAAAAATTAAACTAGAAACCACAGAAAGACGGTTTATCAGTTTATAGCATCCTTGCGATTGAGAACTAAAAGCTCTAAATCAACTAGAATATCTTCCAAGGAACTCCGCTGACTCAGCTTTGCGATGTGGTCGGCTACAGTGTTTATTTCTCGGAAGACATGACAGATCTGCACTGAAGAAAACAGTTGTAATAAAGAAAGAATATCAGAAATTAACATTTCAATATCCCATGGACAATGCCAGATCTTATTCAGGACGTTCACAATTGTAAGGTTGTCACATTCCAAGAGGATATTTGAAATACCCATTTCGTTAGCTTTAATTAAAGCATTTCGAACAGCTAAAGTTTATGTTTTAAGTGGGGTTGATATACCACATTTTTCACCAAAGATCATTTGAGGCTCACCCTTATTATTACGGAAGATAAGTCCATAGCTAGATTTGCCATTCATTTTTGTTGATCCATCTGTATTTATTTTAATTATATTATCCGGAGGTTTTTTCCATTTTTTCAAAGTTCGCCTTTTTAAACAAGGCTTTCTTTTTGTTGAAGTATAGTCTACCAAACAGTCTGGATTCCATGTTTTAGTTTGATTCCAATTGTTGATGTATTGTGGTACATCTTTTATTGGATCATTGGCATTATTTGTTCTAGCGAAGCTTTGTTGGTTTCTATAAAACCAGATGCCCCACCAAGAAACCACAAGATCAGTAAATTGTGATTTGTCTATTTTACTTCTGACTTCTTCAATTAGCTCTTATGTATTTTTTTAATAGTGGACTTTGAGTACATAAACTATTCACCTCTTTAACATTAATAAAGCCAAGCAAGACACACTTCTTCCTTATATATAGGCATATCCTTCCTTTGTCTTTCATCAATTTAAACCAAGCAAGACACTCCTAAGTGTCAAAGGGAAAACAACTACAAGCTTGCTAGAAGAAGGAAAAAGGTTAGGTACTTTACAAATTCTATTGTATGCTCTAAATATGTTTATATATGTGGTTAACCCTTTCTTCATGCTAAATATGTTTATATATGTGGTTAACCCTTTCTTCGTTGGATACCAAATGGAGCATCGAAGATGTCTTGGACTTGGAATATTGATGACACTTAAGCTTTGCTCGAGGTGTGCATACAATATCAGGTTGAATATGGGGAACCCGCGTATTTCGAATAGGGTACCATCAAAGATCGG
The DNA here is from genome assembly GCA_027886185.1 of Rheum nobile. NCBI lineage: Eukaryota > Viridiplantae > Streptophyta > Magnoliopsida > Caryophyllales > Polygonaceae > Rheum > Rheum nobile. Next base: position 564,139 of record WOAB01000811.1, read on the forward strand.
TTCAACCGCACTACTGGCAAAGAGACTAATATTAGAATGATGAAGAACAATTTTGAATTTATAAAGAAGAAATGAAGGGACTGGAAGACCCTTGAAAGGTCGGGCGATGTTCAATGCGACCCCATAACTGGTGTTGTCATGGGGGATGCCGATTGGTGGGAGAACAAAACGAGGGTGAGTTACCTAAATCAACAATTCTATTATTGTTGTGTTCAACAAATAATTGCATTTTGTGATTTTTTGGTTTTGTGAAAACATTTTTTTAGGTGAATCCAAGTGCCGGCGCGTTTCGTACTAGGCCATTGACTCCGACCATCAAGGAATTGTGTGCTCGTCTTTTCTTCCCGTAAGGATGACCGGAGCCGAAATGAATGGGAAGATCGTTATGCTTTGTGACTTTGTCGTTGTTCAGGGAATGTTATGAGGATGAGTTTTTATGTTTAAGTGTGTTGTGTATCTAGTTTGCTTTATGGTTTGAAGCACAATGGTGATCCTTGTGTTAATAAATGCAATGCAAACCGCTATTACTCGTAATTGTGGTTTTGCTATTGAACCCTATGTTATGATCCTTTTAATGTATAATTATGGATGTTATTCTATATATAATTATGGATGACATTCTATATATAATTATGGATGCAAACCGCTATTGAACCCTATGCAAACCTACCATATGAGCAATGCTTCTGTTGTCTGAGAAGCATTTGGCTTTTGTTGTATGAGAAGCATTTGGCTTCTGTTGTCTGAGAAGCATCTGTATACTTAGCATCGAAGCTTGGTTTTGTTGGATTGTAATGAGATTAGAAGCAAGTTGTTGACAACAAGCTATCCATGACAAAAATCAGTTGACAACAAAATGCATAGGCAAGTAGTTGTAGTGGCTGGCAAAATGCATAGACGAGTAGTTGTATCATGACAAAAATCAGCCATAAAATTCAAAGAAACATAAACTGGAATTATATTACTCCCAAATATCTCCTTTTGTCGGCCCATATTTGTGCTGCTATGGCATCTTCGGGTCCAAATCTCTGACATTCCTCTTCCTCGTCGTCATCAAGGATTGCATCGCTATGCTTGTGCTCGAGAATGAAATTGTGCAGCGCAAAACAAGCCATAATTATGTCAATTTGCGTTTCAACGGAGTACCTTGGCATGCTTTTTAAGATCTTCCATCTCTTCTTAAGAACCCCGAAGCATCGTTCTATTGTCGTCCTCAACGAAGAATGCACTCGGTTGAATCCTTCGCGAATGTTTTTTGGGGCCGCTCACTGGAACTGGGACTGATGATATTTGACTTTAGAGTAGGGCACCATGTATCCGCGTCTGTCGGGATATCCCTTGTCAACTAAATAGTATCTACCTACAAATAAATAATTATACTTACTTAATAATTAATATAATATATAAAATGTATATAATGCATAACACATGCCATACTATGCTAGCTTAATTACTATAATGTCAATTTTAATATTATACATATGCAGTAACACATGCAGTAACATGTTAAAGAGTCAACATATGCAGTAACATGTTAAAATTCAAAGATTTTTTTCGGGTTTGAGCCATTTAGATGAAGTAGTGACTCAAGAGTTATGATAGTCTAGAGATGCAATAACATGTTAAAATTGAAATATCCAATTTCAGGGTGAGAAGTGTGAAACGTTTGATGCACCGACCATGATTCATGCAAAGGAAGAACACAAATAATTATAATAAATGTAAGTAACAAATCATTCTTAATAAGTAACAGATTGTGATAAATTACCTTTCGGGGGACGGGAAAAGTTCATCTGGGGAGTGTTCAGAGCATGCTCCAACACCCTAGTGTCATGGGCACTTCCTTCCCACCCAACGAAAATAAATGTGAAATACATATCGAAGTCGCACATCGCCATTACGTTAAACGACGTGAATCCCTTACGACCTCGATATGGGAATTGATCTTCCTCAGGGATTGTACATTCTATGTGCACCCCATCAATGCATCCAATAGCACCCTATTTCAGTAACAACAGTTAACTTGGAAATCATCCTACATGCTTATAAGGTAAAACATAATCCGTAAAAACTAATACCTTAAAAAGGCTATATTTGTCCTCGCTTACAACTTTGTTAGGAATGTTTGTGAACTTTCTGTCACGTGGTTGTACAGATTTACGTACAAGCCCGTCAAACCCGGTTTTCCTCCCAACCAATGCAACCAACACCTGGTGAATAACACGACTTATCGTGTCTCCCGATCGTTGGAACCGCTCACATGTAAGTATATTTGAGCTCCCTAATGAAATTGTGTGTAGGAAAATTCCAACCTTTTCTAAAACAGTCATATTACGTGAAGTTATAAGCCTGTAGTTGGACTCTAACTTGTCGCACAGATTTAGTAGGACATGTCTCTCCATGCGAAAGGCAGTCATACATCTAACATCCGATTCAGAATCTATAATCTGTCGCATCCACAAATACCCTGTCAACTCTGAATCAAAACAAGGTACCTTATGGATAAACCGTTGATGATATGTTGTAGACATATGTGCACATGAGGCCAACCACATCTGGCATCTGGGGATCCACTTCTCTGCACATCAAAGCAATAGAGGCATATTTTTAATGTAGTTACTGACTTATGGTTACCTCCACAAACAGCCTGAGCCAATCTAAGGAATGAGGTCTTGTTATTATCACCTTCTCTGCACATTAAAGCAATAGAAGCATATTTTTTTTGTTTAAAATCTAAGGAATAAGGTCTTGATTTGTAATGTAGTTACTGACTTATGGTGGGTAAAAAGAAACACCAACAACAACAAATGAAAATCACTACTTTAATCCAAAATCCACACCAACAGCAGCAAATGGACAACATATTGAAACAACCAACTAATTACTTCATTGTCTAATAAGACGTTTTCCACCCATAAATATCTCACCCTCGCAAGTCATAAACAGTTCAGCAATTAACATAAACAATGGGATCAACCTAGCTCCGGTAGCAAATAAGTAAGCAAGCCGAGAAATTGTCTGAATTTTCACTATTTTGGAGCTTACAGTAGCCCAAGTTATCACTTATCAGTAGCCCAAAGCAACCTAATCTCACCCAGAAATTGTATTCTGGATTTCTGATATATGTTAGGTAGTAGTGCATAATGAAGGAAAACGATGAGAGACAATACATCTAACCTAAAGCAGCCTAATCTCACCCATAAATGGAATCAGTTATGAGCAGAACGACATGATTGAATAACACAGTCATTAGAACCAGTGTAATTTTTTAACCATCTGAGACTCTAACTAAATTATATGCCAAAGAGCTAGTAAATGAGACGGATACATTAGCATGAATAGAAACTAGTTCAAACATTTATACATGAAAATATTCAACTGAAGCAAATTTATGATATATGTTGAAAATATTCAAATAGTTCAGCAATTAACATAAACAACTGAAGCATATTCAACTGAAGTGCACAAGTGTGAGTGTGAAGTCAGTAATATCAGGACAAGTGCACAAGTGTGAGTGTGAAGTCAGTAATATCACGATAATTGTCTTGTGAGTTACCCCCTTCAATTACTTTTCATTTACAGTGGCGTTGTGGATTTAATTATTGTTGCTTTATGATGATCAGATAGATGCAATATGAATTGATTTAGGAGCCTCAAAATTACCGGTTAATAAACAACTAAAGCATATTCAACTGAAGCAAATTTCTGAAAATATTCAACTGAATGCCCCAAATTTTATAGAAAAACTAGTTCAAACAACACAAAATTGATGCATAGATCGTTCAATGTGTATCTGGTGTTGTAAAGCTACCTTTCTTCTCTAAGACCACACAAAGGTTCTTCTCTAAAGCTACCTTTCTTCTCTAGACTGCTTTGGGCTACTAATAAGAGATTAGACTGCTTTGTTTCTTCTCTAAGACCACACAAAATTGTTTCCGCGTAAATGGCAGGGGAGAAGAGACTAACCTCCGGCGACGACCAACTCTAAGGAGGAGGAGGATGCTTCGGCTTCGACAACTGTGAATCGGGGGGTGGCCAACTGAACCTCGTTCGGTGAAGAAGGCACAACTGTGCTCGGGGGATGGACAACAGATGTGAATCGGGGGCAAAACTCCACCAAAATGCTCTTTAGGTTAAAGTCACGTGGTAGGCACATGTACCCCAAATCCCTAAAATCTCATATCCTTTTTAGTAATTTTACACCCTAAATTTGTTACTTCAACCCCTAAAAAATTAGTCTACCGAACACCCCAAATTTTACTTCAGCTACCTAACTTCAGCTTCAACCCATACTTCCACTTTAGCTACTACTTCTACTTCAACTTACTTCAACTCACTTCAGCTTCCTACCTACCGAATAGACCCGAACTTGAAGTTAGTAGTTGAAGTACGAAATTGTGTGTTCGGTAAACAAAACTTATAGAAGTTGAAGTTATAAAACTTGGAGTGTTAAATGACCAAAATGGGCATTATTATATATTTTATAAATGAATTGTAGATTAAATTGTTAAATGTGTTATAATTTTCATTTTGCTCACACAAAGTTCACTTACTCAATTTTATAAACTAAACTACATATTTTAAATATTTATTAAATTTATTAAATTGAACAATACATATTTCTGATATTTAAAAAATTATATACAAGTAGTCATTATTTTCATAGGCAAAGATTATTGAGTTCCAAGTAATTAACTATGTTTTTTCTTTGCATCTTCTGCAATAAATTCAACAAGCCAAATCTTCAAATGAGCACAAGACATTCATGCATTAAAGTTAACAAATTTATTATTTTTTCCAATATACTAAACTCAAATTTTATATACTAAACTGCAAAGGTTTAAATTACTTGAAAGATAAGTTATATTTGTAGGAGTATACTGTATACCCAATTACCCATGCATACAGGGAGTCCAAACTTGGCTGAGCTAATCTTGCATTATAAAAGATATTAACTAATTTGCATCCTTTACCCTCGCTTTGCCCTAGGTAATCAACAGGGTGACAATGCTTTAGTAATTCAACTATTTTGCTTGAATCTTCTTCACTTTCAGCATGAGGTAGAACTACAGGGAAGCCAAGGGAAGTTTGGCATAACTTATGCACTTGCACGACGACAAAGATCCAGATTTCCAATGAACCTGCATTCAGAGGGGTCAAAGGATCAATGCAAGAAAGTTCAATTTGATAAATCCATGCATTTCTCAAATGAGTCCATAACTTTAGTACCTACATAAAGAGCTTCAAGATGACAACTTTATAATAAAATAAGAGTAGAGTAAGAATTTTGCAGAGTTCAATAGAGAATAAGAATTCCATACAATATGTTAAGATAGAAAAGATTTTCAATCTCTGATGGTATACCTCCCTGCAGATAAGTATCCCTTAAGTACCTAATTGAAAACCAAATTTAGCTTGTGATTCCTCAAGTATCAACTACACTACTTATAAGAACCTAAAACCAAATGCATCATATTATTAAAATGCCAATCTCTTCATGGATCCAACTTTCTAATGCAACTTCCAATTTTCAATTAGAATGCAATGCAGAAAAAAACAAATGATGACCACTAAGCCACTGAGTTCCACTCTTCCCAGGAGAAGACAACTCCCTAAGAGCATCAACTCCACATATTGCTAGCATATAATCAAGAAGATTTACTTGAAACAACTCTCTCAAATGCATGGTACAAAATATTTAAGGAATTAGGATCAACATGATTTAAAAAGCAATCCTTTATTACTATTTCCAATGTGAGAATTGCATCCAACACAAAACTTTTTTTGATAGTAAAAATGCAAGAGATTTCTCAGAACAATTGATGGTTCAAGAAAGTGAAAACATAAAATCTTCAGTAGCAAAAATTTCATACAACTAACAACCTTACTTTCTTTATCTCTATCAAGACTTGATCACAACCATTTGCATATATATCCCACAACTTGAATGCAATGCAAATTCATTTGTTAGGGAGATGAACAACAAGATTATACAACTAGTGATATCTCCTCAAGTGTAATGCAGATTCATTTGTTAGGGAGATTAACAACAAGATTATACAAGTAGTGATATCTCCTCAAGTCCACACAAATGCAAGTTCATTTGCTACTTCATTATACAAAAAAAATAAAGTGAGGCAATTCATCGAACACCTTAAGTGCAGTCACTCAAACCCAAAAGTTGAAGAACTAACCTTTAATGGTTATCTCCAATTTCAAATTTAAGACCAAATTAAGCTAAATAACATGGGGACAACCTTAGGGTACGAAGCAATTATAGGTTCAAATATGAAATTAGGGTTCTCCTAAAGTGCAACAAAATTAGGGTTTTCAATTTTTGGACGATTTTTCACCAAACAGACCCAAAGCACACGAATTACTACTTGGAAATGAATCTACTATTGCCCAAACATAAAAAACGACCCTAAAATTCACCAAATAATTCAAGCATATTGGTTGCAAATGGAGGAAAATACGTACCTTCAAAGGGTTGTGAATGGAGGAAAGGTTCAGAGCTGCAAACACTGGAATCTGGATAGCTTGCTCTAGGGACGGGTATAGAAAAACAGATTTCAAGGGCAATTTGTGTAATCTTTCCAGCTTCAACTACCTTCATCTTGCTTACTCTACCCCCCATAGCATTAAGCAAATCCATCAACTTCAACCCCTTTCTTGCTTCAACTCCTAACTTCCACTCCCCCACCAAAAAATTGCCGAACACACCCTTTGGTAGATGAAGCTAGTTGAAGGAAGAGCTTCGGCTCACTTCCAACGCCCAATCCAACAAGCCGAACGAGCCCTAAATCTCGCACCTTTTTTCTCAACTAAAATCCCAAGTTACTACTCCCTCTGTTCAAATTTATTTGTCCTTTTAGCCTTTAAATCTTATTCATAAATATTTGTCCTTATAGTATCCACAATAGTTGGTTTTTTGACAAAGTTTTTTAACCAAACTTTTTACTTTCTCTCTCCTCCACATCATCTAAAAAACTCTCACTACTAGAAAACGCTTGAATAGCATCGGAAATTGCATCGACCGTAGCAACGGATATAGCGACGGATGAGAGTTAGCGACGGTTGTAGCAACGAATTTTGATTGCATTGCTATACCTGGCGTAGCAATCTAGCCACGCAAGACAACGACCAACCTTAGCGACGGATTTGACGTACGTCGCTGGAGTTGTCACTAATGTGACGAATGCTTCGGCCCATTTTAGCAACACCATAAGCAATGATTATACATCCGTCGCTATAGAGGTTGCTATGGTAGTCGCTACTTTCGTAGCTAAATTCGTTCTACTGTGGTTGTTGTTGTCGTCGCTACTGTAGTTGCTTTCGTGGTTGATATGGTTGTCCCTATGGTCGTTGCTATAGTCGTTGCTATGGTCGTTGCTAGAGTCGATGCTATTGTCGTTGCTTATCGTTACTATGGTCTCTCTTAGCGTTGCTATAGTCGTTGCTAGTATCGATGTTATTACCGATGCTATTATCGTAACTATGGGTCGTGGCTTGTAGCGTTGCTATGGTGGTTGCTAGCATCCGTTGCTATCTTCGTTGCTATGGTGGTTGCTAGCATCCGTTGCTATCTTCGTTGCTATGGTAGTTGCTAGTATTCGTTGATTTTCGTTGCTATATTAGTGGCTATATCGCAGCTATATTATTTTTAACGTCGTTGCTATCTGTATGTCATTGCTATATCCGTAGCTAGTTGTTTATGGGGTGTGGCTATGGTAATCGCTAACTGGCATTGCTATTAGATCCTAAAGCTATATCGTACCTAAAGTCATTGCTAATTTATAGGTGTAGCAACAATTATAGGTAGATACACAGTTATTTATTATTGATTAAACATGTATATACAACACATTTATATAGTATATTATGTAATTAGAACAGTCTTTGCCTTTGTTCATGATACCAAGCCTTGCCTTCCTCAGTCGAATTAGAACAGTCTTTGCCTTTGTTCCCTCCGGAGGAACATTCCTCCTTTTCTTTTACAGACTATTTTCCTTCGACTTTGGAGCCTTTTTTCTTAGTGTCATCAACAGGAAGCTTAGGTTGATAGTCAATTCCAAAGCGAGGTACTTCCTTCTTTTCAGGTTTCTTTTCATTCTTGGCTGCAACAAAGACAATACCTTTTGGCTCGTCCTTCTGTTCCTCACTGAGTTTGGTTAGATCACTAGAAAGTTTTGCATTTCCTAGTTTTAACATTAAAGACTCAGCCTCGAGAGAGGAAACAGTGGACTCTAGAGACTTAATCTTTTCAGTGAGTTCTGGACACTCAGAGCATGTGTTTGAAGAGGAAGATGAACCTTTCTCAAGCGTGAGCACTTTTTCAGCCCAAACCTGATTTTCTTCGATCAGACCTGAGATCGATTCATCTTTCTCTTCGAGTTGCTCACTGAAAAGACTACTCTCGTGAACGAGATTCTTAATGAGAGAGATCAAGCTTTCTTTAGATTTGCATCTTAAGCTTGATATAAGATCAGATTCAGTTACCTCATCGTTGATTACCTCTCCCTTTGTCTCGTTTGGAACTTCAACGGCCATTAAGCATACATCTCTGGAATGTGACGAATCTTCGTCATCTGAGTCTGATTCTCCCCAGGTGGCAACCATTGCTTGTTTCCCTTCATTTGCTGGAGGCATTCCTGCCTTCTTCTTGAAGCGGTTTCTGGCCATGTGTCCCTTGTTCTGACAGTGGTAACAAACCACATCTTTCATGTCTCTGTTCCCTTCAGAGGAACTGGGCGAGTCCTTGTTCTGAGACCATATCTTTGTAATACCCACACCACATTGGGCCGGCCCATCACAGGGCTGCAGCCCATACACCCCAACCCTTCCTTGTTGGCTCCAAGCCCCAAGGCCCAGCCATTTAATCAAGAGGTTGTTGGGAGCGCTCGAACACGAGACCTCTCCCCTTTATCCACTCCCCACAAGGAGTGAATACCAATTGTGCTGCAGCGCAATTGGTATTCACTCCTTGTGGGGAGTGGATAAAGGGGAGAGGTCTCGTGTTCGAGCGCTCCCAACAACCTCTTGATTAAATGGCTGGGCCTTGGGGCTTGGAGCCAACAAGGAAGGGTTGGGGTGTATGGGATGTAGCCCTGTGATGGGCCGGCCCAATGTGGTGTGGGTATTACATAAAAGTACACTTTTATGTGAGTGCTCAAGCCACGGGCCTAGCCCAACATGAGACACTCCATGAGCCGCAGCCCATGTACCCCAACCCATCTCTGGTGGCCTACACCAAATTAATGGTGGCCAGTTCCATCAGGTTGTTGGTGAGAGTCGAACACGCGACCTCTCCACCCTTTATCCACTCCCCACAAGGAGTGAATACCAATTGTGCTGCAGCACAATTGGTATCAAGGTGCTTAGGCGCTTGATAAAGGGTGGAGAGGTCGCGTGTTCAACTCTCACCAGCAACCTACCCAAGTGAGGGGGAAGGGTTGGGGTACACGGCCTGCAGGCCTGTTAAGGATGGCAGTGTCGGGGTGTCTGTCAGGCCCGTTGTCGGCAAGGTCAGACACCAACATAAAGTGTACTTTTTTTTGTAACATCCCCCATCTCTTCGAGACTCACGAACAACCTCTTGGAGATGGCTGCCTATTAATTAGGTGGAGCCACCAAGGAAGGGTTGGGGTGTATGGGCTGCAGTCCTGTAAAGGGTCGGCCCAGAGATGGGGGATGTTACAATCTTCCTCATTGCCCTTGTGATAAGATCAACATCTTCATCGCCATCCTCATCTTCATCGCCCGTTTGAGACAGATCAAATGCCCTTTCCACCTTCAGGGCAATGCTCTTCGCCTTCTCCTCTCCTTTCTTGTTTATCTTATGGTTATAGACAGAGGCGTTGCTTTCCAGCTTAGCAACCACCTCTTCCATAGTAAGAGTCTTGACGTCTGTTTGAGAGTAGAGGGCAAGAGCAATGGCATCCCACTGAGTATTAAGACCTTGTATGAAGTGATGAGTCAACTTCCAGTCTGGCATTGTTTCACCAAGGTACTGAAGCTGACCAACTAGCCCATGGAACATGGAGTAGTACTCTTGAATGTGTTCATCTTTCCCTTGAGAAACTTGGTCGTACTCCTTGATCAGAGAAAGGATCTTATTCTTCTTCATGTCTTCATTTCCTTGATGAAGGCGCTTCAAAGCATCCCAGATCTCCTTAGCAGTTTTGTAGCTCATGATTTTCTTGAGATCTGAGGGAGAAAGAGCCATGTGGAGGATCTTCTTGGCCCTGTTGTTTTTCTCCGATTTCTTCCAGTCCTCATCGGTGTAGTCGATCTTTGGTTTTGGCTTAGTCTCATCTTTGTCATTCTTGATAACCAAAGGATCGACTTCTATGACTCTCCAGATCTGTCCGTCGAGGGAACAGATGTGGGACTCGATTTGTTCCACCCACCAATCATACTCACCGGCCTTCAGCATTGGCGGCTTCCAGAATGAATCACCGATTGCATTGCTTGACGACGACATCTTTCCTGCAAATTCTGTAACGAAAACAATCTAGAGCACCAGGCTCTGATACCAATTGTTGGATCGTTAGAGTTACGTCTGAGGGAACAAAAGCTTTGTTCCCACAGAAGGCATAGCGGATTTAAATAGCAAGAAAGATAACAGAACGAACTCACGATATATAGTGGAAACCCTGATTAGCAAAACTAGCTTCTCAAGGAAAAACCACTACCTTCAAGCTTCCGCTTGAGAGGATTTTGAAATGCGTACTTGTCTTATTAATTTCTTGCTCGATTACACGTGTATCCTGGACTTTGACCTCTAAACAACCAGCTAGACTCGAAGCCTCTACTACAACGATGAATCGAACTCAACTCTCAAAGACTCACACGCACTTCACCTTCTTTCTCTTCTTTTCTTTTTCTCGCTCAGAGTCGTAAAGTCGTTCTTAAGAAAAGAATCCTCACTTCGCTTAAATACAACACGGCTAAAACCCTAATCAACATAAGATAGGAAATTCTGATAACGGATTACTAAGATATGATTTTGTTTGGAAGATATAATATCACAACCGGTTATATTAATTAAGGAAGGAGTTCCTTAATTAATCCAACTGATTGGATAATGTTCTTCTCTCTCCAATCACCTTATCTTAGGAAAGATTCCTAGGATCAACACGATCGGGTTTTCTCTCTCCATATCTTCGCGTAATCCGGCTTGATCCTTGGAGCCGAAGTCTTCATCCTCTACCGCGTGGCTTCTTGGTTTGTTTCCTTAACTCAGCACGGTGGATGACTTCTTTCCTTTTGCAGCCTTGATCTGGTCCGTCACTTCAGTTCCTTGAGAGGTAATAAAGCGCTAAGTAAGCCTTTGTTCCCTCTGAGATCCTGTGCTGCAAAGCTCCCTGGGATAACTCTTCTTGTCCCTGAAACACTTGGTACACATATTAGTTGAGTGTTTGTAACCATCAAAACCTAAGGAATTCAACATGGTACATAATGTGCATGCCAAGTCATAGCCTCAACAGTAGCCATAGTTGCATATAGTCTTTGCAATCGCGGAGTTAGAGGCAAGTATCGTAAAACTTGATGCGGAATTCCTGAATTTCGACCACCTTTACGCTCATACCTGTCATGACCGCAAAACTTGCAAGATTCTGCATCAACATCATCCTTCCAGTATAGCATACAACCATTAGGACACATGTGAATTTTCACCACAGGCAATTCTAAACTCTGAAACACTTTCTTTGTCTGGTAGTAATCTTTCGGAATCTTATGACCTGGAGGCAACACCTCATCATACAACTGAACAAAACCATTAAAGAGGCCTTCAGACATGTTATGTTCACTTTTCAAACTCAGAAGCCTTGACACAAAAGACAACTGTGTATGTGTTTCACACCCTGGATACACTGGTTCGTCAGCCGCTTTTAACACATTATAAAAGCGTTGGGACCACCTAGCCTCCTCTGCGGTTGGAACTGCATCCGTCATCATCTCATTATCTGGATCAAAATTCTCTATTCCCTCATCTTGAATATCGTCGGGTGGACCAGAAGCATCATTATGATCAACATTAAACCATGTCGGTGGAACAAAACTAGGACCTGCAATATCAAATACCATTCTTTTCTCTGCGTTTAATTGTCCATAGAGATCTCCTCGATTATCCCACTGATAAATGCTCCCTACTCAAAGGAGGTACAAATGGTTCGGATGGCTCACCATGTGCCGTTCATCAATAATAGTTAGGCATAAACCCACGCCGATATAAATGCTCTTCAACATCATCCTTTGGAAAAAAATTGCAATTACGACATTTGGTACATGGGCATTTTATTTTGTCCCCATCCATGAAACGAACTTGGGAAGTTGCAAACTTCAAAAAAACGTCCACTCCATTGAAAAATCCAGCTTTAATTTCTCCACGGTCATACATATTATACATCCAAGCACGATTATTATCCATTTCTAGCCTTCTGCATGCACATGTGTACAAAAACATCCAAGCATACATAGAGATAAATAATCTTTGAATCTACAATGCAACATGAAGTTTAGATACTTGAATTTCAATCACTAACCTCACAACTTGAATAATCTTGAATCTAGACGTAAGGAGATTGAATTTTGAGTTGACAACTCTTAATAATATAGGTCTGAGAAATCGCGAAATTAGACATTAATTTGCCGTCGTCGTAGATAATGATTATGCAAAAAGGCGGAGCGATAATTATAGTTAGGGTTTTATCCGGATTAGCAATGGACTTACCCACGGCTGTAGCAACGGATCCAACGACGACTATAGCGATGGATTGTTTAGCGGCGACACTAACTACGGCTGTAGTTCTTCATGCACATGTGTACAAAAACATCCAAGCATACATAGAGATAAATAATCTTTGAATCTACAATACAACATGAAGTTTAGATACTTGAATTTCAATCACTAACCTCACAACTTGAATAATCTTGAATCTAGACGTAAGGAGATTGAATTTTGAGTTGACAAATCTTAATAATATAGGTTTGAGAAATCGCGAAATTAGACATTAATTTGCCGTCGTCGTAGATAATGATTATGCAAAAAGGCGGAGCGATAATTAAAGTTAGGGTTTTATCCGGAATAGCAACGGACTTACCCACGACTGTAGCAACGGATCCAGCGACGGCTGTAGCGACGAATGTAGCAGCGACAATAGCGACGGAGTGAGCCACGGCTGTAGCAACGGATCAAGCGACGGCTGTAGCAACGGATGTAGCGGCGACAGTAGCGATGGATTGAGCGACGACGGGACGACGGATGCTTGAGCGACGACACTAGCTACGGCTGTCGCGATGGCCCTCGAAGTAATTAATAGATGCCATTATTATAGCAACACATTCTATGTCGTTGCTACAGCCGTCGCAAATTAGCAACCACCGTAGCGACGTGTAGTATAATCCACGACATATTTGGTATGACCATTGCAACAACGGGAGCATGTGTCGCTATGTCTGTCGCAACTAGGGACGATGGGGGCATCGACGTTTGTTCCGTTACAAAGTTTTGCGACGACACGAGTGACTTACTTACATCCGTTGCTATCAGTTACGGCTATACCCACATCCTATTTTTTTGGTCGTTGATTTTGCAACGTATGCTGATTTCCGTTGCTACGGTCGTTGCTAAATTAGCGACGGATGTCAGTCGTCGCTAATGGCCATCGCTATTTTGGCGTTTTCTAGTAGTGTCTTTTTTTTTTAATTTATGTTTTTTTTAATCCGGGTTTTTTAACCTTATAAATTTTCTGAAAAACATATATAAAATGGATGTCTATGGATAGATAAAAATCAATTATAAAGATTAAAATTTATTTTAAAATAAATGAAGCTAAATTCGGGCTAAAAATGACTAAAATAGCAAAAAGTGTCAATTTTTCAGCTTGAGGGGATTTTTTAGTTGTTTCTTAGTAAAAAACCAAAGAGGAGATTTTTAGCAAAAGTACATCTTAATTAAAAAACCTATTATATTTTATGCTAAAAAACCACAATTGTGGGTGGTCTTATAAGATTTCAAGACACTTTATCACATATAGTTCATAAATTTTGTATTGGAATTTGATTATGTTGATTTTTTCTCTCTCCATCTATTGTTTATAGAGGGTAGTGGGTGATTAAATTGAGAAAAAAAATGGGATTTTTAAAACACATTCAATGACTTTCTTAATATGTGTGAAAAATTCTAAAAGGATAAATAAAAATGAATGGGAAGGGAGTACGAGTTAAAGGAGAGCTGGAACAATAAAAAAAAGGGTCCCCCTATATACACACGAAAGATCGTCTAAACGCACACTATTTGGTGCGGTTAAGTTAAACGTACATGTTGGTGCGTTAAACCTTAACGCACAAGGGACAAAACTGGAAAAAAATTGAAAAATGTCCAGAATTGGTGCGTTAAGCCTTAACGTATGGCACTGTAGCTGTGCGTTAAACCATAACGCACAAGTTAGCAATTGGGCTTGTAACCTAAAAAAAAATGTGCGTTAACATTAGCAGAATAGCAGTACAGTACTGCTAATGTAAACGCACCAATTTTTTTTATTTTTTTTTAGGTTAACATTAACATTATAACTATATGATATAACCAAATTGGATATAACTATAAGGATATAACCAAATTGAATATAACTATATTATATAATCATAGTATATAACTATATGGTATAACCATAGTATATAACTATATAATATAGTATATAACTATATAATATAGTATATAACTATAGGATATAACGATATGATATAACCATAGTATAAAACTATAGAATATAATACATGATATAACCATAGTATATATAACCAAATTGGATATAACTATAAGGATATAACCATAGTATAAAACAGTAGAATATAATATAGGATATAACCATAGTATATAAGAATAGAATATAACCATAAGATATGATCATAGTGTATAACTATAGGATGAAACGATATGATATAACCAAATTGGATATAACGATAAGATAAAACCATATTATATATAGTTATAAGATATAACCATAGTATAACTATAAGATATCCATAGTATATATATACTATGGTTATATCTTATAGTTATATCCAATTTGGTTATATTCTATAGTTATATAATATGGTTAATTATATCATATATCTTATAGTTATATAACTATATGATATAACTAAATTGGATATAACTATAAGGATATATATATATATAACCAAATTGGATATAACTATAAGATATAATCATAATATATAACTATATGATATAATCATAGTATATAACTATATGATATAATCATAGTATATAACTATAAGATATAATATATGATATAACCATAGTATATAACTATAGGATATAACGATATGATGTAACCAAATTGGATATAGCCATAGTATATAACTATAGGATATAACCATAATATATAACAATAGAATATAACCATAGTTATATCCAATTTGGTTATATTATATCATTATATCCTATAGTTATATACTATGATTCTATCTTATGGTTATATTCTATTGTTATATATTATGGTTATATCTTATATTATGTTCCATAGTTATATACTATGAATATAGAATATAATCTACTGTATATAACCAAATTGGATATAACTATAAGGGTATAACCGAATTGGATATAACCAAATTGAATATAATCGAATTGGATATAATCATAATATATAACTATATGATATAACCATAGTATATAACTATAGAATATAATATAGGATATAACCATAGTATATAACAATAGAATATAACCATAAGATAGAATCATAGTATATAACTATAGGATATAATGATATGATATAATCAAATTGGATATAACTCTAAGATATAATCATAGTTATAACTATATGATATAACAATAGTATATAACTATATAATATAATATAGTATATAACCATAGTATATAACTATAGGATATAACGATATGATATAACCAAATGGGATATAACAATAGTATATAACAATAGAATATAATACATGATATAACCATAGTATATAAATATAGAATATAACCATAATATATAACCAAATTGGATATAACTATAAGAATATGACCAAATTGGATATAATCATAGTATATAACTATATGATGTAACCAAATTGGATATAGTCATAGGATATAACCAATTTGGTTATATCATATAGTTATATACTATGGTTATATCCTATAGTTATATACTATGGTTATATCCAATTTGATTACATCATATCGTTATATCCTATAGTTATATACTATGATTAAATCTTATGGTTATATTCTATTGTTATATACTATGGTTATATCCTTATAGTTATATCCAATTTGGTTATATATACTATGGTTATATCATGTATTATATTCTATAGTTTTATACTACGGTTATATCCAATTTGGTTATATCATATCGTTATATCCTATAGTTATATACTATGGTTATATCCTATATTATATTCTATAGTTATATACTATGGTTATATCATATAGTTATATACTATGATCATATCTTATAGTTATATCCAATTTGGTTATATCATATCGTTATATCCTATAGTTATATACTATGATTAAATCTTATGGTTATATTCTATTGTTATATACTATGGTTATATCCTATATTATATCCTACTGTTATATACTATGGTTATATCCTTATAGTTATATCCAATTTGGTTATATATACTATGGTTATATCATGTATTATATTCTATAGTTTTATACTATGGTTATATCCAATTTGTTTATATCATATCGTCATATCCTATAGTTATATACTATGGTTATATCCTATATTATATTCTATAGTTATATACTATGGTTATATCATATAGTTATATACTATGATTATATCTTATAGTTATATCCAATTTGGTTATATCATATCGTTATATCCTATAGTTATATACTATGATTATATCTTATGATTATATTCTATTGTTATATACTATGGTTATATCCTATATTATATTCTACTGTTATATCCTTATAGTTATATCCAATTTGGTTATATATACTATGGTTATATCATGTATTATATTCTATAGTTTTATACTATGGTTATATCATATCGTTATATCTTATAGTTATATTATATAGTTATATACTATATTATATAGTTATATACTATGGTTATATCATATAGTTATATACTATGATTATATCATATAGTTATATACTATGATTATATAGTATAGTTATATCTAATTTGATTATATCCTTATAGTTATATCCAATTTGGCTATATCCTTATAGTTATATCCAATTTGGTTATATCAAATATGTGTACTGTTAATGTTTTTTTTTGTGCGTTAACATTAGCAGTACAGTACTGCTAATGTTAACGCACATTTTTTTTTTTTTTTTTAGGTTACAAGTCCAATTGCTAAATTGTGCGGTAAGGTTTAACGCACAGCTACAGTACCATACGTTTAGGTTTAACGCACCAATTCTGGACATTTTTCAAATTTTTTCCAGTTTTGTCCCTTGTGCGTTAAGGTTTAACGCACCAACATGTACGTTTAACTTAACCGCACCAAATAGTCTGCGTTTAGACGATTTTTCGTGTGTATATAACTTTTCCCTAAAAAAATTGCATGAGACTACAAATGTGTTTTAACTAATGAAATGTGTGGTCGCTGTACATAGATGGTTGGGAATTGGCTTTCTTTGGAGGGCCCTCATTTTCTTCTTCTTTCAACTTCATTTTTTTATTCTTTTGACACACTCATTACTCTTCTCAAAAACACCGTAAGATAGAGATCAAAGCCACATGAAATTCCACTTTAGAGATAATATGAACATAATTCCATAAGATTGCCTACCCTTTGAGCATTTGCAAATTGCAACCAAATACTCATATTTTGAATAAGTAAAAACATTATTCTTTATTACAGAGATAACCATAGGTGGAGTTGGAACAAAGAAATTCCACAATAATTCCTAGACAAGGAATCAATTATGGATATATGATTTAGAAGCTCTCTCACATGTTTATCAAGAACTTCCACATCCTCTTTTCCTTTCATTTCATCAAAAAGAAGAATAAAGAAGATGAAGAAAAATGGTCCTAAACCCTCCATTTGACCCTACCTTGGTGAAAAGCTAAGTGCCCTTTGGCTAAAAGCCCCACCCTAAAGGTACCACAAGCTTCCTCTTTTTAGTCTCTATAATGCTTTTGTAAATTATATGAGTAGCTTTCATATAATTAACCAACTAGAATATTTAGACTTGGAAGAGAGATTAGTTAAGCAAGGATTGACAAGCAAGCCAATTATGAGGAAACAACTTGTTTGGTAACCCTCTTTTGCTTAGTTGTTTAGCTTCTTACATTGATGTGGGCAATCATCATAAAAATATGGTCTCTGGATGAAATAGTTGTTATTTTATTCGTTTATTTTAGATTTTAGATTTTAGTTGACCCCACAATTGATGTCACGAAAACAACCCCATCAATTAACATTTCCTGCAAACCATACACGAATACTTTTCACAGGAGTGCATATGATAAAATAATATAATAGCCCACGAACCCCAAGCTAGGAATAATAACAACACAAAAAAACAGCCTTAGATAAATTCACATAATTTTTGTTACAGTATTATATTATCCAATTCTTGGTAAAATGTGCGCACTCAAATCCTCCATCAGAGGCCTAGAGACCTATCATTCAATCAGATGTTTTTGTTATCAGTATTATATTATCCATTTCTTGGTAAAATGATGGATCCATTTTTTCCTCCTCCTTTTCAGCATGTGGGATCAAAATGTTTAAACCAAAACTATTATTATAGTGGATAAATAATTGTTTCCAACAAAGAAAATAGAGGGGAAAGAGAAGTGGTCCAAGGAAAGAAAATGCATGAACTAGAGGCAGAGTCAGGTCATAATCCATGGCAACAGATCTCATGAATCTTGAAAGCTATAGAATAAAGAGCCAAGAAAGAAGCCCAGCTGTCAGCAAAATGAACCAGAGAAGCCTTTTTGGTGGGTATAGAAGATAAACACTTGTTCTTCCTTAAGCTAAGTTAGGTAGCCAAACCAAAAAAAAACATAGCCAAATGGTTTTATACTACTATAGACAGATTGATCACCTGATCTGCTGAAATCTGAACCAGAGTTGCAGGAACACCAAAATCCTAGGACAAAACCAACTACCTTACTGAAGAACCCGCCAACCCGAAAAGGGAGGAAGAGAGAGAGAGAGACCTACTGCAGAAGTGCAGGCTTCTGATGGCAATCATCTCTTCCTCATTTGTGCTTTAGCATGCTGGTGTTTATAACAAAAAAGGAGAGATGATCTGTTTCCAACTGTACAACCGTGTTTTGAGGTGATCTCCCATGGGATCTTTCCGGACCACCTCCTTACTACATCTTTGGACATGGTGTATAGCCTCCACAGGATCACATCATACCCAGAAGGCCAGACGCCTCAATCAACAGAAGAGCTCGTCAACGCAGTTTCGTCCTCGCTGAAACTAGAAGGCATCTCCATAGCAGACCTAAAGGGCCAAAATTAAAAATTAATACTAACAAAGTCAAGCAAGAACTTTAACTGAAAATATCAAGTTTGTTTCCTATGCAACCAACCAAATCAGAATTTACACAGCAGAACAGAAAGTAACATGCAAAAAACAAAGGACAGCATCCACACAAAGTTGTAGCTCACCCTCTAATCTGTTTTGTCATTGGTGGTAGTTCTGGCAGTGTGGGTCTTGCAAGAAGATCTTGCTCGACAAAGCCTCGTCCTCTCTCCATAGCCTTGAGATGTGAAAGAGATATCAAAAAAGGAAATTATTAAAAGTGATAAACTTCTAGCGGTTTGAGAAATGACAGAAGAAAAATCACTCACCTTCATGTCATTCATCAAGCGCTTATGTCGAACTGGATCTTGATGTTCTTTCTTTACTCTTCTCTCTCCAGAAAGTTCTTCAGGCTGACATGCCACAAATCAAATGGGTCAAACTCTTGCATTTGATAATGAGAATTCAATATAGATGACGTCACAGAGCAAGTTTACGACTATTGATCACTGGTCAGACCTCTATAATCCGACTAGGTAGGACCAGCTCCTCTTTATCAAGAGAATCCTTGTACTTAGACTTCGAACATGAGCGCTTTGACTCTAAGCTCGCTCTTTTGTGACAAGCTTTAAGGTTCACATTGTCATAGTTATGCGGCCAAGGCTCTGACCATTCATCGGTTATTTTCCCACCAGAAGGGCAAAGACGGGAACTAGAAAATGGGCCTGGCTTCATTCCTTGCACAGCATGCTGCTTTAACCTGGCACCGGTGTGCACATTGCTATCATAAACTGATGTTTCATCAGCAGAATATTCATCTGAGCTAAATGAAGCCTTCTGGCTCAATGCAGCATCCCCATTCTTTGATTTCTTCTTCAAGGGTTGGTGGTAAGGAAGGGTGTCCAGATTAGAACCATGAGACGGTTTTGATTTTGAAGCATCCACAAACAGATCCTGATCTCTCATAAAACCAAACAAAAATTAGTGATGGCTATAGTAAAGGTGGGAAAAGTCAAACCAGCAAAGTTAAGAATACTGACTTCCTAGTTCCTAGAGAAAAGAAGCTCAATCAATAGTGTAAAAAATAAAATCAATATACTTCAAATATCCTACTGTATTAAACAGGATTATTAAGCTTACACTATATTTTCCTCGTAATCTGAGTTATGCCACATGTTTTCTCTGAGTTACACCTCTCTTATTTAGCCAATCAAAAAAACTTACATATTTTTTTTAGAAAACTACCTTCCATTTATATTCAAAATCATATAATATAATAATACTGATATTATCTAGCAACTCATAATATCCAATACAGATTATCAATTTCGGACATTATCTATCAAATTTAAGATATATAATTTCTTTACACATACTAAAACAGGCAAATTAAAAACAATACTACACTATTCATAACTTAGATCTTTTAATGAAAAAATATAATGAAAACCACAGCTGGGAACTTTACTTGATTAAGGGCTAAAGGACTAATTTAGCAGTGAAGTAGTGAACACTATAAAAACCTTCAACCAAATATGCGACATCATTTCCACACAGTGAAAAGAAGAAACAGACAGAATGACAGCAACAGATAATATGTAGTGTATGCTGGAGTAATCTAATATATACTGGCCTTCTACACATATTTTCAGTTGTACCTTCAATTATTTCACGAAAGCCTTAAGTTCATAATACTGATCAATGAGAAACATATCGACCAAGGGCATATACAATTCACTTACACTTTTGAAGGTGGGTGGAAACCGTGCCCCACGAACATCAAAAGGGATTGGGGTACTCCTATCTGCAGCATATGGTTAAGTCAGAAAATTTAAACAAAGAAGGCCCATAGAATAGATATTCAATCTACAAAATAGGTTGTACAAATGATAACGTGAAAGTAACATTTATAATAATCGCAATATTCTCTATAAGCAGGTATGAACCAGCTGACTGCCCAAAACCTTCATTGTCTATCAGGCTGAATTTATTTAATGCTCAATAGCATAAAGAGGAATAAGGTCTAATACCTACCATGCACTGGATTTCTGCTTGGAGACTCAAAAGCATCAGGAGGAAGTGTGTCAAAGTCAACACCAAGAGGTGGTCCATCCTCTCGATAAAGTCTTCCTAGTTGTCGCTTGACAGCAGTAATAGCAACATTTTCGACTTGACCCTTAATCTTCAGGTACCCTGATGGCCCCACGCGTCCCCTGCTATGGGGAATAGATCCAGTTGGCATCCCATATCTTGAAGTTTCCATACCATCCCTGCCACGAGGATGAAAGCCGCCCTGTAAATCTGAGTCACTCTCTGAAGATGTATCATCCAATTCACTTGTGCCATAATGTCCCGTTTGCCCATAGTGAATATCTGCCGGTGGAAGATCCTCATCGCAGAACCTCCGACTCTCAACTTCCCTCAAATCAGCAGGTTTATAATCCCCACGCTTTGTGCTACCACAAGAATCCTGCCTCAGCCCACTACCTTGGTCCTGTAAAGCACCATTTGACAAGTCCTGTCTTCCTGTTGCATGAGCTTCCTCAGTTAGCAACCTTCTGTCTTTCAGCCTTCTGTGGCAAAACCATCCAGAAATCTGCCTTTCTGTTAAACCTAACTTCTCTGCAAGCTCTGCTTTCATTGAATCTGTTGGATACTTGTGTTCTGGACAATTTAAAGAGAGAACAAGAAGTTAAACACAAAAGCATAAAAAAGCTTTGGGGTTCTAAAAGAGGCCATAAGATGAACCATAAAGACTACCATAGTACCATTATAGAATTCTTCCAAGGCCTGAACTTGAGATGGTGTTTTAAACCGCCTTTTCTTATTTGTCTCAGGAAGCACTTTCTCTTCACTGTGTGCTTCTCCTGATTCTGAGATCAAAAGGAAAAAATTATGCAATCAAACAGAACCAGAAAATAAGAAGAGACAACAATACTGTAAGCAAATGAAAACCGCTATTATTATTTACCCATATCATTAAGGAAAGCACTACATGCAGTATGTTGTTTACAGTTTACATTATCAATATGCCACAGTGAAACTAATAGAAGTTCATACAAACCAAAATCAATCCCATTCAAGATACATAGAAACAAAAATAAAATAAAATAAAAAGGAACACTTCACCCATTCTGTTTCAAGGTGACAAGGTCATTGACCGGTGACTGGTGATCCCCTACCTTTTTTAGGGTCACATATCATGAGATGTTCATTGATAATAGATTTATAGAATGAATGCCTCTAGAATGAAAGTTAAGGATCATGACACCCACATAACCTGAAACCCTAACTGATATGAAACTAGTATCCACCAAACAATCAAATAATCATAACCCACAGCCACAAACACCCTGTGCATGACATAAAACACAGATTTCCAACAAGTCGTGTAATAATTAAAACAAATTAATATAACAACAGAGACACATCAGACCTCAACAACAAACAATCGAATTTTCAGCAAAACCCTAAGTTCGTCACAAATCAAATCAGAACGTATAAATTCACATAAAAATTCATCCACACGCATCTCACTACTCAACCTACAATCGTCAACCAAAACAGGATAGAAGCATTCTTAAACCGCTTCAAAATCACAATTCCATCAGATCGGTTTCAGAAGAAAAAAAAATTGTCTACAGAATCAAATTAAACTGCATGATCTGGAAAATTACCAATATCTTCCATGGTGTATGTCCGATTCCTCTTCCCTTTCCCTCTCTAGGCCTTCAACAAGCTCAAACAACGAAATCCATTATCGGAAGGGCCGCACAAGCAATTATAATGCAACCAAATAACTTTAGGGAATTTGCGAAAGATGCAAGACAGTTCACATCTGTAGCCCTAAATCGAGAAAAGAGAGAGAAAATCAAGGGAGGAGAGGCGAGAGAGAATAGAAAGAGACGGGGAGAGAGAGAGAAATCCAGGGGCAAGAGGAGGGCAGGAAACTAGAAAGTGGAAGGGAAGAAGAAAGAGAGAAGGGCATCTTCTGGGTTTCCATGTTTGCTTCCAAAACCAAAATGCTTTTACACACATTCTCTCTCACTATAAATTTTTGTTAATCCGTCGATTGGTTTTATTAGTATTTAGACCCATCTTGCGTTTCATACCAATTCAATTCCTGCTCATATCAATTCTCAAATGTGAGATGAAAAACTACGAAATTAATGTTTCTGGGTCTCCTGTGTCAAATAATAAAAAGAAGAATAAAATAGAAGCGGAAATTTTTGTTTCTGGGTCTCCCTTAGAATGACCCATTTATCCTTGAGTGTGCAAACAACTGGCATCAAAAGCATTTTATACGCCATTTCTCCAAAATTTAAACAAGAAATTATCAATTTCCAGTTTTGCCCTTCGTTCAGAAAGAGGAAGATAACAAGTCTCTGTTTTGACTATTGGACGTTTCTGATCCCACTTTTCCTCTTCTTTCTGCAATTTTTCTGGTGAATCTTCACGTGGAAGAAACCATATTGATGACCAAACTAGACTCCTTCACATTACTGGCGTATAGGACAAACACTTCCCTAGCTCTTACATTTTTATTGGAAATTTCCTCTGGGTTTTAGTTGAATAATTATTTGAGACTAATGAACTTCAACAGTTTTAAACTATACAAACAAGGGTTCATTTATTTCAGATCAAGTTACTACAATGAATAAATTTTAAGTTGTCGTATATACAATTATTCAACCCTAATCATAAAATTCCGAGCTGGGTTTCAAGTGGTCGAGAAACATGACCTATATTCTCCCGATTCATCAGTGTTGTACCATCATGCCTCTAGTTGTTTCCTTACAAACTTATGCTCAATACAACATGGAAATCCTGGTGACACTCAGGAAGCTGGATTTCCAACACAAGAACCCAAAATAGGTCGATTCAAGCCATGCAAAAAAAGCCACTCAATGAGCAGCATAAACGTTTACGAAATCAAGGCAAAGCCATACGCGAAAGGCATCAATCCGATAGTCAAATACCTGTCTAGATTTGAGAAACATTTCGATTGAATGCTCATAAAAAACCAACAGTTGCGTATCATGGGGTTGAGTTGGGATGTAAAAGCAGGTAAGAGTTGTAGCTAAACATGGCAAAAGAAAAAAAAAAGAGTAAAATTGCTATGCTCACGTTCATGAGTTTCCAGCTGCCACATGCCTACATGAGGATTCAGTGACGCGCAAGTCAGAAAGGCATACCCTTGTGAACTGGGGGGTACTAAACGAGAAGGGTTCTATCTTCCCAGCCAATCCATAGGCTTTGCAGCAAGATGTTGCTCACTATTCCACTTTCTTACTCAACTCTGCATCATCACTAGTATCTTTGGTAGATTCTGCTTCTCCAGTCTTTGACTCATCAAATTCCAACAACTGCAAGAATAGAGAGAGAGAGAGAGAGAGAGAGGAGACCTCGTGAGATCAATGCAAGCAACAAAGTACAGGGTAACTTTGGAGTGGATGATCCCAAATTGACTTTTAAGTTGACAATCCATATTTTATAATCACAAAACAGAAGAAAAGGACAGAATAGAAACCGGTTTAACATCGCCATTCCACATCACATGTGCGGCCAAAAATCCAATGGCAGCAGGTACAATATAGAGAAGAGCAGGCTGCAAAACCCAAGCAGTAGGTTAGATAAAACCATTGCCAAATTCATAGCATGACACAGGAATACAGGATCATATATTCAGATATGACAGTAAGTGGTTATTCAAGCCAAGATCCTGCAAACATATAATAGTATATACCGTCATTTTTAAGGGAAGAGACTTACTTGTGCAGCCTGAAACCAATTCATGACGACAATTGTCAGGGCCAAACCAGCAGTATATCCCAAAAAAGCACTCTTGAAGTACTGACTTTGTTTCCCCCTGGATACATCAAATCGCAATGCCAATGCTACGAAAATACCTACGCAAAGTACAAGCCTTCACCATCAGGAAAAAACAGAAACTTTTTCATTCCCTTCTCATGCTTCTCATCATATTCTTGAATTCAGATATCCAGTCAGCAGTTTATGTATAGCTAGATTAAATAGCTTATCATGTTAGGACGTTACTAGAAACTAGATATACAACAATATGGAAAGGCCAAATGGAAATTAACAAAAACCATGAAGTAGAAAGTTTTTTTTCCAAAAACCATCACTAGAATAAAAAATCCTTATAAAAGCCTAACTGTGTTAAGTCTGCATCTTTTTTTCTCACCAGGGATAACAATGTCACCCAATCCTAGCATGGAAAATGGTCTTGATGGATCTGCTGTTGGGAACAGAAGCTGCAGGTAAATGGGGAGAGAAAATTACGCACATCATAAGATACATCAGAATATATTAAATGGTTAACCAGAGGGTAGATTGATAGCAAAAGAAAATAGATAACCATTAACAAGAACAATTACCTTTATTGGTGCATCAAAGGATTTGGCAACACTGACCATCACTGGAGTAAAGAAGACCCAGAAGATATCATAGATAAACAGACCGCCCTGTAATGCATCAGAAAGGGGGAACATGATGAGCATAAAACATAATTTTTCTGATCAAATGGGAAGATCTTCACAAAAATAAAACCCCTATAAGTAATTCTTTAACCACATGGACCATTTATCATCTACAATTGTTCTAATTTACTTCTAAACACCAAAGGTCGCACTTCAGTGGCAGCACTTGCTGGCAGAAAGAACAAGATATAAGCTAAATTCATGTGGAAATTAGGAACTAAGCTGAACTACAATTTGAAGATATGTTCACATCCAAACGTAAAAGGTCGCACTTCGGTGACAGCACTTGCTGGCAGAAAGAACAAGATATAAGCTAAAATTCAGGTGGAAATTAGGAACTAAGCTGAACTACAATTTGTAGATATGTTCACATCCAAACATAAGAGGCATAGATAGCTCGAGATTAGAGTTACAATAAGAAGCACACCAAAATAAACCAATCTGAAATTAGCAACACGAGAGAATTGATATATGACAAACTAAAAGACTAAATCTAAACATTGATGTCAGGAGATATGTACTTAAAAAGAAAAGGTAAAAATCTCATAATACGTTAGTATGCAACTTCTTACCAAGAGAATGGCACCAGTCTTGAAAGAACCAAGAGAAAGCATTTCAATCCCCTGCAACATTGAAGAAACGTTTAACATAAATGATGTACGACACGGGCTCAAAGGAAGGCACAGACTGTATTGGCTAGTATTCTAGTAATGAAATGAAGCTCAGGGAAAACCAACCTGAATGCAGAAAGAGAGGCCCAATATATTGTTAGCCAACCAATGCTTCTTTGAAGCATACCAAGCACAAAAGAAGGTCCCGGGAATTGCAGCTACAACCTGTGACCTGGTGAATTCAATTTCCAATGCTGCAATACAGAAAAAAAGGAAGCAAACAATTTACAAACAGCCATCCAGATTTATATGGATATCAAATTAGATAATTCAAACAAAACACAAATATAGAAAGAAAGCTTTCAGCAATATACGACGAGTAGGACTACACAGGATGCCTGAGATATGTTCAACTTTTTTTTTCTTGTAAGATGCTTAATGAACTTGTTTTTTAGCTACCAAAGGACCCAAAATCAAGATAGAATTCACAAAGCTTCACAAGAATTGAGGGAGTAGCATACACCGAAAATAAGGAAAACGCCATTCGATAACATTCTCATTCCAGTGCTTTGGCAGGAAGCGTTTTATTGCAGGCAGCAGCGTGGCTCTGGCAACCAAAAGCGAAGTTAAACAAACACAACTATGTCATCAACATATGTGCTGTAGAATAAGGGCCTTTACAACGATACAGATAAATAATTAGGTAGAACAATCCATATGAATAGAACATACGAAAGGGCAAGGATCCCAAGTACAAAGAAGTAGCAAGTCAGCACAGCATTAACCAAGTCTTTCGACAAGAATTTGAAGAGCAAAAACAGCGACAACAGCATTGCACTTCCAACCAAGGGAAACCTCATAGCATGCTCGTTTGACATAGTCTCCTGCATCAACAGAAACAAGAGATATAACTTCTTTATTTTCTCTTTGTTGGGGAGGGGGTGGGGAAGAACAAATTAATTAAGGCTGCGAAAGTGGTCTTACAGAAGGTGGAGTTGGCTTGACAGAACGGTAACACCCCACATAAACAGTGAGGCACGCAGTCAATATCACATTAAAATTTGGATTTACATTAATAACAAGGGGTGCCAAACTCAACCCTGCAAGAAGGTTAAAAACCAGAAATATTAATAAAAGCAACGAAATATAAGGATGTATGCTTGTCAAAGAAAGGAAATTCTTGACATTATACAATATGCACTACAGTCTAGAAACATAATGTATGCATAAATCTAGTTTTGACACTCTTATGCATAAAAAAGGCAGCACTACAGATAACTCTGTGACTCGACCAATAGCACAAGGATATTATTTTTAATAATATAACTAACTGTCTTAAAACTAATCAGAACTTTGAAATAGCTTATCCACCTCTCGAATAAAGTTGAAAGAAAATTTTCAAAAGCTCCAAAAAGATCAGAAATAAACTGGTGTTTGTCCGCCAGCATTTTGATTAGCATGACCAACTAGAAACACCATCGTTCAGAAAACTTGTCATCTCATCTCAGTCAGTATGCAAACCAATGCATACAATTGCATGCAAGTCCAGCTTCATTCTCACTAATGCCCTTATTCGATAATTACACAATTAAAATGTTAAGTAAAACAGCACTACAGAATTTATAATCATATCAAACTCAATGTTATAAGATGGATAGAAAAAAAAAAAATCAAACCTGCCAGAGCGAGATTCGCTACACGTTCGCAATTCTTCATTTTCAAGGCAACCAGGGAATCAGAAGTCAAAATTCAGTTAAATTAATTGACTATCTACACCAAACGATAGGTGCCGGCACCGCGATTTTTCTCTAACTTGGAAGATCACAAATAAAGATGGATCTTTCTGGACTTCTTCCAGTATTTCGCACCTGTTAAAAAAAATCACGAGCCAGTTAATTCACCTTCCGGATTCGATCAGAAAACACTGCAATCTCTAGGTCATAGGGTTTTCAAAAATCAACATTTAGGGGTTCCTCAACCACCTAACAAAGTAAAAACTAAATAGAGAGAGAAATACCAAACGAACTGGATCTGGTTCGTCTGCCTTCTTCTCTCCCCGCCGAGATTAGTAGCCTGTAGATCGAAACGTTCAACGGAGGAATGAGAGATTTTTATACTGGTTTTGGAGTTTACACGATCCGGAAATAATCCAGTACACGCAGGTGTACCATATCCGTGGAGGTTAGGTTTTACACAAGGGTTCAATGGATGACGTGGACATGACTGATTGGCAATGGCAAGTGAGAAATTTTAACGTTGACGGTGAAAGAAAGACGGCAAACCGGCTAGTGATGCCAGCTCAGCGTAACACGTATAATGAAGTGCCATGACCAATCAAAAGATGCCAAATAGGCATTGTGAAAAATATCATGTATGTATGGAAATTCGTATATACCGTATAATTTTATTCGAGGTTTCTTTGCGAGAAGATACATGTTTCTGACCCATACTTTCCACTAATGGAAAGTCATTAATCTTTTTTTTTTTGATTAAGTAAAAAATAGATTAATCTCCATAACTACTTCAAATGGGGATACGTTTTATAATATGACAATTAAAACGAGATAATTATATATTTTATACAATGCATGAATTTACGAGATTTGAGATTCCATAACTATCTTAGTGAATGAAGAGGAAAGAATTTGAATTATCAATCTATCATATATCTATTAAAACAAAATTTTATTATGCTACATTCAAAAATACCATGTGATATTCTATTAGCATTTTACTCATTTTAAATATAAATTTTATAGAAAAGATTTGTATCATAAATCTAAACTGATTTCTTATTTACATACAAACCAATCACACAAATGAATTATCATTTTTTAATTTACATACAATTTTCTAATTTAGATACAAACCAATCACATAAATTAACTAATCACTTTCTAATTTATATAGAAAAGAATCACACAAATAAATAACAAAGATTACCAATACAAAAGTTTATGAGGTATGTCTCGCTCTCAAGGTTCCCGGAGCCCTGGGGGTTGTTTGTCGGTGGTGCCTGAATCGATTGATCAAGATGACACAGTGGTGGAGGAGGATGGGTCGGGTCGTCCTCCAGGAGATCCTCCGGACAAAGGTGTCTCCTGTGATATCTCTAATTTGGGTAAGTTATCATAACGGAGGTTAGGTTTTTACACAAGCGTTGAATGGATGACGTGGGCATGACTGATTGGCAATGGCAAGTAAGAAATTTTAACGTTGAAGGTGAAAGAAAGACGGCAAACCGGCTAGTGATGCCAGCTCAGCGGAACACGTATAATGAAGGGCCATGACCAATCAAAAGATGCCAGATAGGCATTGTGAAAAATATCATGTACGTATGGAAACTCGTAGATACCGTATAATTTTATTCGAGGTTTCCTTTGCGAGAAGAGACCTGTTTCTGACCCGCCCTTTCCACTAATGAAAAGTCATTAATCTTTTTCCTTTGATTAAGTAAAAAATAGATTAGCCTCCATAACTACTTAAAATGGAGATACGCTGTATAATATGACAATTAAAACGAGATAGTTGTATGTTTTATACAATGCATGAATTTACGAGATTTGAGATTCCATAACTATCTTAGTGAATGAAGAGGAAAGAATTTGAATTACCAATCTATCATATATCTATTAAAACAAAATTTTATTATGCTACATGCACTCCTGTAATGAAAATATCATGTGATATTCTATTAGCATTTTACTAATTTTAAATATAAATTTTATAGAAAAGATTCGTATCATAAATCTAAACTGATTTCTTATTTACATACAAACCAATCACACAAATGAATTATCATTTTCTAATTTACATACAATTTTCTAATTTAGATACAAACCAATCACATAAATTAACTAATCACTTTCTAATTTATATAGAAAAGAATCACACAAATAAATAACAAAGATTACCAATACAAAAGTTTATGAGGTATGTCTCGCTCTCAAGGTTCCCGGAGCCCTGGGGGTTGTTTGTCGGTGGTGCCTGAATCGATTGATCAAGATGACACAGTGGTGGAGGAGGATGGGTCGGGTCGTCCTCCAGGAGATCCTCCGGACAAAGGTGTCTCCTGTGATATCTCTAATTTGGGTAAGTTATCATAACGGAGGTTAGGTTTTTACACAAGCGTTGAATGGATGACGTGGGCATGACTGATTGGCAATGGCAAGTAAGAAATTTTAACGTTGAAGGTGAAAGAAAGACGGCAAACCGGCTAGTGATGCCAGCTCAGCGGAACACGTATAATGAAGGGCCATGACCAATCAAAAGATGCCAGATAGGCATTGTGAAAAATATCATGTACGTATGGAAACTCGTAGATACCGTATAATTTTATTCGAGGTTTCCTTTGCGAGAAGAGACCTGTTTCTGACCCGCCCTTTCCACTAATGAAAAGTCATTAATCTTTTTCCTTTGATTAAGTAAAAAATAGATTAGCCTCCATAACTACTTAAAATGGAGATACGCTGTATAATATGACAATTAAAACGAGATAGTTGTATGTTTTATACAATGCATGAATTTACGAGATTTGAGATTCCATAACTATCTTAGTGAATGAAGAGGAAAGAATTTGAATTACCAATCTATCATATATCTATTAAAACAAAATTTTATTATGCTACATGCACTCCTGTAATGAAAATATCATGTGATATTCTATTAGCATTTTACTAATTTTAAATATAAATTTTATAGAAAAGATTCGTATCATAAATCTAAACTGATTTCTTATTTACATACAAACCAATCACACAAATGAATTATCATTTTCTAATTTACATACAATTTTCTAATTTAGATACAAACCAATCACATAAATTAACTAATCACTTTCTAATTTATATAGAAAAGAATCACACAAATAAATAACAAAGATTACCAATACAAAAGTTTATGAGGTATGTCTCGCTCTCAAGGTTCCCGGAGCCCTGGGGGTTGTTTGTCGGTGGTGCCTGAATCGATTGATCAAGATGACACAGTGGTGGAGGAGGATGGGTCGGGTCGTCCTCCAGGAGATCCTCCGGACAAAGGTGTCTCCTGTGATATCTCTAATTTGGGTAAGTTATCATAACGGAGGTTAGGTTTTTACACAAGCGTTGAATGGATGACGTGGGCATGACTGATTGGCAATGGCAAGTAAGAAATTTTAACGTTGAAGGTGAAGAAAGACGGCAAACCGGCTAGTGATGCCAGCTCAGCGGAACACGTATAATGAAGGGCCATGACCAATCAAAAGATGCCAGATAGGCATTGTGAAAAATATCATGTACGTATGGAAACTCGTAGATACCGTATAATTTTATTCGAGGTTTCCTTTGCGAGAAGAGACCTGTTTCTGACCCGCCCTTTCCACTAATGAAAAGTCATTAATCTTTTTCCTTTGATTAAGTAAAAAATAGATTAGCCTCCATAACTACTTAAAATGGAGATACGCTGTATAATATGACAATTAAAACGAGATAGTTGTATGTTTTATACAATGCATGAATTTACGAGATTTGAGATTCCATAACTATCTTAGTGAATGAAGAGGAAAGAATTTGAATTACCAATCTATCATATATCTATTAAAACAAAATTTTATTATGCTACATGCACTCCTGTAATGAAAATATCATGTGATATTCTATTAGCATTTTACTAATTTTAAATATAAATTTTATAGAAAAGATTCGTATCATAAATCTAAACTGATTTCTTATTTACATACAAACCAATCACACAAATGAATTATCATTTTCTAATTTACATACAATTTTCTAATTTAGATACAAACCAATCACATAAATTAACTAATCACTTTCTAATTTATATAGAAAAGAATCACACAAATAAATAACAAAGATTACCAATACAAAAGTTTATGAGGTATGTCTCGCTCTCAAGGTTCCCGGAGCCCTGGGGGTTGTTTGTCGGTGGTGCCTGAATCGATTGATCAAGATGACACAGTGGTGGAGGAGGATGGGTCGGGTCGTCCTCCAGGAGATCCTCCGGACAAAGGTGTCTCCTGTGATATCTCTAATTTGGGTAAGTTATCATAACGGAGGTTAGGTTTTTACACAAGCGTTGAATGGATGACGTGGGCATGACTGATTGGCAATGGCAAGTAAGAAATTTTAACGTTGAAGGTGAAAGAAAGACGGCAAACCGGCTAGTGATGCCAGCTCAGCGGAACACGTATAATGAAGGGCCATGACCAATCAAAAGATGCCAGATAGGCATTGTGAAAAATATCATGTACGTATGGAAACTCGTAGATACCGTATAATTTTATTCGAGGTTTCCTTTGCGAGAAGAGACCTGTTTCTGACCCGCCCTTTCCACTAATGAAAAGTCATTAATCTTTTTCCTTTGATTAAGTAAAAAATAGATTAGCCTCCATAACTACTTAAAATGGAGATACGCTGTATAATATGACAATTAAAACGAGATAGTTGTATGTTTTATACAATGCATGAATTTACGAGATTTGAGATTCCATAACTATCTTAGTGAATGAAGAGGAAAGAATTTGAATTACCAATCTATCATATATCTATTAAAACAAAATTTTATTATGCTACATGCACTCCTGTAATGAAAATATCATGTGATATTCTATTAGCATTTTACTAATTTTAAATATAAATTTTATAGAAAAGATTCGTATCATAAATCTAAACTGATTTCTTATTTACATACAAACCAATCACACAAATGAATTATCATTTTCTAATTTACATACAATTTTCTAATTTAGATACAAACCAATCACATAAATTAACTAATCACTTTCTAATTTATATAGAAAAGAATCACACAAATAAATAACAAAGATTACCAATACAAAAGTTTATGAGGTATGTCTCGCTCTCAAGGTTCCCGGAGCCCTGGGGGTTGTTTGTCGGTGGTGCCTGAATCGATTGATCAAGATGACACAGTGGTGGAGGAGGATGGGTCGGGTCGTCCTCCAGGAGATCCTCCGGACAAAGGTGTCTCCTGTGATATCTCTAATTTGGGTAAGTTATCATAACGGAGGTTAGGTTTTTACACAAGCGTTGAATGGATGACGTGGGCATGACTGATTGGCAATGGCAAGTAAGAAATTTTAACGTTGAAGGTGAAAGAAAGACGGCAAACCGGCTAGTGATGCCAGCTCAGCGGAACACGTATAATGAAGGGCCATGACCAATCAAAAGATGCCAGATAGGCATTGTGAAAAATATCATGTACGTATGGAAACTCGTAGATACCGTATAATTTTATTCGAGGTTTCCTTTGCG
This sequence comes from Rheum nobile, assembly GCA_027886185.1. Taxonomy (NCBI): domain Eukaryota; kingdom Viridiplantae; phylum Streptophyta; class Magnoliopsida; order Caryophyllales; family Polygonaceae; genus Rheum; species Rheum nobile. The sequence goes on from WOAB01000811.1 coordinate 598,004, forward strand.
AGAAGAGACCTGTTTCTGACCCGCCCTTTCCACTAATGAAAAGTCATTAATCTTTTTCCTTTGATTAAGTAAAAAATAGATTAGCCTCCATAACTACTTAAAATGGAGATACGCTGTATAATATGACAATTAAAACGAGATAGTTGTATGTTTTATACAATGCATGAATTTACGAGATTTGAGATTCCATAACTATCTTAGTGAATGAAGAGGAAAGAATTTGAATTACCAATCTATCATATATCTATTAAAACAAAATTTTATTATGCTACATGCACTCCTGTAATGAAAATATCATGTGATATTCTATTAGCATTTTACTAATTTTAAATATAAATTTTATAGAAAAGATTCGTATCATAAATCTAAACTGATTTTTTATTTACATACAAACCAATCACACAAATGAATTATCATTTTCTAATTTACATACAATTTTCTAATTTAGATACAAACCAATCACATAAATTAACTAATCACTTCCTAATTTATATAGAAAAGAATCACACAAATAAATAACAAAGATTACCAATACAAAAGTTTATGAGGTATGTCTCGCTCTCAAGGTTCCCGGAGCCCTGGGGGTTGTTTGTCGGTGGTGCCTGAATCGATTGATCAAGATGACACAGTGGTGGAGGAGGATGGGTCGGGTCGTCCTCCAGGAGATCCTCCGGACAAAGGTGTCTCCTGTGATATCTCTAATTTGGGTAAGTTATCATAACGGAGGTTAGGTTTTTACACAAGCGTTGAATGGATGACGTGGGCATGACTGATTGGCAATGGCAAGTAAGAAATTTTAACGTTGAAGGTGAAAGAAAGACGGCAAACCGGCTAGTGATGCCAGCTCAGCGGAACACGTATAATGAAGGGCCATGACCAATCAAAAGATGCCAGATAGGCATTGTGAAAAATATCATGTATGTATGGAAACTCGTAGATACCGTATAATTTTATTCGAGGTTTCCTTTGCGAGAAGAGACCTGTTTCTGACCCGCCCTTTCCACTAATGGAAAGTCATTAATCTTTTTCCTTTGATTAAGTAAAAAATAGATTAGCCTCCATAACTACTTAAAATGGAGATATGTTGTATAATATGACAATTAAAACGAGATAGTTGTATATTTTACACAATGCACGAATTTACGAGATTTGAGATTCCATAACTATCTTAGTGAATGAAGAGGAAAGAATTTGAATTACCAATCTATCATATATCTATTAAAACAAAATTTTATTATGCTACATGCACTCCTGTAATGAAAATACCATGTGATATTCTATTAGCATTTTACTAATTTTAAATATAAATTTTATAGAAAAGATTTGTATCATAAATCTAAACTGATTTCTTATTTACATACAAACCAATCACACAAATGAATTATCATTTTCTAATTTACATACAATTTTCTAATTTAGATACAAACCAATCACATAAATTAACTAATCACTTTCTAATTTATATAGAAAAGAATCACACAAATAAATAACAAAGATTACCAATACAAAAGTTTATGAGGTATGTCTCGCTCTCAAGGTTCCCGGAGCCCTGGGGGTTGTTTGTCGGTGGTGCCTGAATCGATTGATCAAGATGACACAGTGGTGGAGGAGGATGGGTCGGGTCGTCCTCCAGGAGATCCTCCGGACAAAGGTGTCTCCTGTGATATCTCTAATTTGGGTAAGTTATCATAACGGAGGTTAGGTTTTTACACAAGCGTTGAATGGATGACGTGGGCATGACTGATTGGCAATGGCAAGTAAGAAATTTTAACGTTGAAGGTGAAAGAAAGACGGCAAACCGGCTAGTGATGCCAGCTCAGCGGAACACGTATAATGAAGGGCCATGACCAATCAAAAGATGCCAGATAGGCATTGTGAAAAATATCATGTACGTATGGAAACTCGTAGATACCGTATAATTTTATTCGAGGTTTCCTTTGCGAGAAGAGACCTGTTTCTGACCCGTCCTTTCCACTAATGAAAAGTCATTAATCTTT